>OY821754.1:13320323-13920323 GCA_963682095.1 Potentilla sterilis
CCCGACCAGCAACCCTCCCTGGCAGTCATGCCCGCAGACCGACAAGAGGTATTCTCCACCTTAACCTCTTCTTACGAGGATATCCTGTATGAGAACTGGAGCAACATCCCTCCGCCGCCAAAGAGAAAGCACCCAAAGGGGAACCTGACCAGAGCGCAGACCGGTAAATACTGCTCCTACCATGATGAAGTCACACACCGAACAAACGACAGCCTTGCCTTGAAAACAGCAGTTGAAGGAGTAGTCCGCTGCGGCGACTTGCAGCGGTATCAAGGTGAACCCGGCATGTAGGAACTGGCCTGGGACAGGGATTTCTATCCCGCCCCACCAAGGCTAACCCCATGCCTCCCCCGGTTCAAGCCCGCAGAGAAGCCAGGCATTCCAACCACTCACCAGCCCGAGAACAAAATGCTAATTTTTCCAACACAATTAGCTTGGCACTCCAACCGGTTCAACCGATGTAATTTCATAAGTTATTCCAACTTTGTTTCCAACTAAGTACAAAGGGCAAATCGTTGGTAGCCAAGTCAAAGAGCAAACTGAAACAAGCATAACACATGCTCAGGAAAAATGTCCATTCATTAAAACTCAGGGCAATGCTTACAGAGGACTACGCCACCGACAATCAACCTGGTGGGAGTGCAAAAAAAAAAACAAACAAAAAAAAAAATCGGAGGAAATTATACAAAGTATGGAGCCTGCTACGACACTCCCGCCTGCTCCTCCACTTCAGCAACCTCTCCTTCAGTCGTCGGTCCACCCGCTGCCCCCTCACCGGCTGGCTCGGTCTCTCCCTCCAACTCCTCTTCCGCATCTGCCTGCGGCTCCGGTAGCTTTGAGGTGTCGAGATAGCCCTTAATCTTCCAGTCGTCAAAGGCATCGGTTATCCCCGCCTCCCGGGCCCGTTCCAGCAGCTCAAGAAGCTCATCGCTTTCCTAATACTTCTTGACATCCCTCTGGTACAGCTGCGGGTAATTCTCATCCATCGCCCCGTGGGCAGAAGCGGATACCGTCGCCACCTCCCGCTGGAGCTCCTCGACCTTAGTCTCCAGCTCCGTCCTCTCCTCCTCCGGGCCCTTCTTCTCCTCTTCAAGAGCCTCGACCTGGGCCTCCAGCTTGGCTACCTGCTTCCTGGCCCTCTCCTCCAACCGGGCCTTCTCCCGTTGGAGCTTGGATTTCTCCACCTCCAGGAGGTCCCGAGCGCTTGTCAATGCCGCCACCTGCTTCTTCAGCTCCGGCAGCTCTTCACTTGCATCTGACTGATACAAGTGGTACAGCAACTACAGTTTGACAGGCACCAGTTAAAAAACAACAAAGCACAAAATAATGTTGAGTGGATACCAGTGGCAAACTACCCTTAACTGGAGGGCCATCTCTTTGGTTTTCAGCCGGTGCCCCTCCGGCCTCCCTCCCGGAGCCCCAGTCTTATCCAGCTCCATGCCCCTCACATCCATGAGCAGGCTCCGAACGAAAGGCTCGTTCGGGCAGCCATGTTCCGGTCCTACCGCCACAGCAGGAGTCTTCTCCACCCCCGATGCTTCTGTGCTGGCAACAGCAGAGCTAGAGGCCCCAGTTGTCCATCGACAGCGTTCCGTGGGCTTTAATGGCCGTCAGGGCAGATACACCTACAAAACACCAACTAATTCTACAGGAACTGGTACAACCACTCCACATTCCACCACCCACCGGGATTCCCCCCCAGGCTACACAGTTCCAACACCTCCCGAAGGATGAAATTGTAGGAACTAGGCTCCTGGTCGGACCAGCACCCAAATACCTGGGCGATTCTATCCGTCTCCATGTCAGACAGCTTGTACAATTGATCGCCAATCGGTTGAAAGGTCCCGGGAACGCGGTACTTCCTACTCCTCTTCTGCCAATTACCCCCCCCCCCCCCCCCCCCCCCCCCCGCCATCACCACCTTCTTCCTCCAATTGTTATTAAGCCAGGAGGGCAGGCAGGTTACCACCGGCTAATAGTCCCGGGCGGAAAAACTCACACACCCCCGGGCCTTACTCTTCTTCGAGTACGTCAACCTGTACAGGGCCCGGAACTCGTTCACCTTAGGAAAGCTCATATCACAGAGCCAGTAGAGACATCCTAGACCCAGTAGTTGCTTCCACTGGTTTTCGGGAAGTTATGTCGGTGATATCTTAATGGCACTAAGCAAGTACTGCACAAAGTTTGGCAGCGGGAGAGAGAACCTATGCCGGAACTGGTCCTCGTGAATCGCAACCCAGCCTTCCTCCGGGTTGCAAGCCGACTCTCTGACATACAACGGCCGGAGATCTATCTCTCCGGGAATACTCCACCTGGCCCGAAACGCGGCAATCTCCCTGGGATTTAAAGAGCCCTCAGGCTCGTCACAGCCTATGGTCCTATTCCCATCCACAAGTGTGTAGCGCGGGGCGCCCGCTGGGTGGGTCGTGCCCACAGACACTCCATAGGGAGCATCCTCCTGTCCTAAAGTCCCAGACGGTTGTGCCTCACCAGTCGAATGGGCGATGGCATCTGGCCCCGAGGTCGAGGAGGCAAGCCAGTCCTCCATCCTCTCTTGATCGTCCGTCACCGGTCGCCGGGCGGTCGATTCGGAGGTCTCACTGGAACTCCTAGAATCCATGTAACCTAGGGGAAAGAAAAAAAAAATATAGAAACCCTATGGCCGGTCAAAAATACAACCCAAACAACGGCCGCGAGGCCGCACGAGGCATGTAACGCCTCAGCACAGCCCCACAGCGACCACTTAGCTTACCAGCCGAAAATCCCCAGATCTCGATGAGATTCGGTACCACCGGGGTCACATCCAAAGGGCAAATAGAGATACAACCAGGTGCCAGTCGGATCAACCCACAAATAAGAAAAAAAAAAAAAAAAAAAAAAGAAGTTTCAGAATCACAAGGGCAGAACTCATCGATTGGTATGAACGACGACGGAAACTCAACAACTGTAAAACACTGAGCAATTTTATTGAACACGCTAAACAGGGGAACACTTCTCAGCCAAAAACAACAACACACGAAGCAGCATGGGTTTATATACAGGTCTAGTATCCTAAGCACCCCTTCAGTCCCCCCCACCCCAAACTGAAGTAGGTAAAGTAAAACGCCCCCGGATCCGGGCCATCCATCCCCGACCGTCCCCTCGTGGCACGTGTCCTAGCATTGGTAACTTCCCATAACTGATGGAACTGATGGAATACCCCCTTCAATGTATGTCAGACACTTGTCTCGCATGCAGAGGGTAGTTGAACCTACAACCTATCCCTGCCTGCGATCTCCCAACGGTACGGCCGTTCGAACTTCTACCGTCCAGATCTTCACTAGCTCCTCTATCCCTCCTACAGAATAACCAGTCGTGCGAAGCGAAATATTCCTACGGACAGCCTCGTACAACCTACGGGCTCCAGGTACCTCCGGGCTTTATAAACCCAGGAGATTTGTTCTCTAATACAGGACGAATCTTCATGCAGGCTAGAAACCTTGCATATACCTCATGTCTGTAAGGACAAAGGATGAGAAACAATCGGGGATGTTGGTCAATACGAACACAGGACCACTTCACCCCAGGAGATTTGATCATCTCATACAGGACAATCTTCCCGCAGGCTAAAAACCCTACACATGTACCTCCGGGCTTTATAAACCCGAGAGATTTGTTCTCTCATACAAGACCAATCTTCCCGCAAGCTAAAAACCCTGCACATTATTCACGCATGCATGAACAATGGCATTGAAACGTGGGGATGGCGCCCAATGTATACTCTGGGCCACGCCACCCCACCGGGACCTCCTTTAACACATGACACGTTTCCCTTCGGTACTGAGTCACCTCATCACACAACTACTCAAGGGAACCGATGCCCTAGGCGGCTACGGTTCCAGACTTGGGGCACTCGCTTATCCTCAGGCACTATATTCACCGGGATTCCCGGGGACATAGCATGCCATGGCGTATTTCAACGCCACATTATCCTCATGCACTATATTCACCGGGATTCCCCAGGGACATAGCATGGCATGACGGATTTCAACGCCACATATTCATCATCTCATACATCTTATACCAGTATGCAACTGTCACCATCAACATCATAACCATGCACTCATCACAGTATGCATCATCATAATAAGTTTATCCGAACGCCCGACGAAGCCCAATCTTAAACGTGGACTTGGGGCGCTACAACACCGTTGGGTTCGCATCCATGCGGGTCTGCGGGCATGTAAAGCAAGACATATTTAAGTCCCCATTCAAGATGACACTTAACCGGGAACTTGGGAGACTTGTTGACAGTAGCCATAGAGAGGCTACCCAGGCCCCCAAACCCGCAGTCAGGCCTGCTGGACCCGGCCCAGGGCACGGGAGCAGAGTACGGACATCTAGTCCCGCGCCCGGGGAGGTCTTACTTGTGATCGGGGCCCGGGAACCGGGGACTGCAGCCCCCCAAACAGGGAACGAAATAGCCCAGCAATGTGTGCAGAAGGGGGCCAGTCCCACATCGAAGGGTAAGGCCAGTCCTCGTACCCGGCAGCCTATATATGAGTCCCAACTACCCTCATTAATAGGTAATCAATACTCCAACTACTTATTCCCGCTTAAGTTATCAGTTTATCCCAACTATACTGGCTTAGGCATCGGAGCGGAAAAGACCGGCCCCGCCCGGTATTCCCTTAGTTAGCAGAATTTGCAGGAAGGATTCACACCAAGATCCATCGGTCTCTGTGAGTCTACGGATTCTGACAGAAACACTAATGGTTATCAAATTGGCTGAAAGTTTGTAGAGATGATCTATACATGATCAGTACCTAAAGACTAGACGGTTGAAATGTAAAAATTCAATAGAAAAGTTAGTCAAAATATAAAATCTGCACCATAAGGATTGGTGCGGAGGTCCTTAGCCAAGAAATAAATTCATATGGACTCACACTTTCGAAGAAGTATACTTTCAAAATATTGAATTTTCAAAGTAATTTTGGTGTTGTATTCTCAGAAAAAAAAAAAAAAAGTAGTTTTAGAATTTAAATCTAAGCACTATCGTGATAGAAAAATAAAAAGAAACAAAAAAATACAAAAATATATTTTTTTGTTATAGAAGAAAGACAAAATAATCTAGAGCTGTTAGATTAAAAAGAACAAGATTGTATTTTTTGTTAAGAATGAGATGACATAATTTTTCTACTACGTGATCGATGTGTCTAGGCTATGTTCTAAAAGGCGCTAGGCACTAGTCGGGCGGTGACCCATAGCCTAGCGCCTGGACAGACTAGGCGGGGACTAGGCGATTTACATTTTCCACATTTAATTAATAAATATTAATTTAAAATAGTTTAATATGACTATATGAGTAATTTGAAAAAATTTAGCTTGACCTTTCTCTAAAAATGAGTAAACCAACATGTAAAATATTCACCACATTACAATTGCAGAATTGCTAAACCATATTGATAAGCAGTTTGTGTGAAATCGAGGCGGCTTGGCTGCGCCTAGAGCCTAGGCGGCGCCTGGGCGGCTTGGCTGCGCCTAGCGCCCAGGCGGAGCCTGAGCGGAGCTAGGCGGGGATTTTTAGAACAGTGTGTCTAGGTGACATAGCATGCCACATAAGATTGAAACAACAAATGTTAGGGCTCAATAAAACCCCAAAGCATTATTTTTTTTTTATTTGGTTTGTGAGGAGGAATAGATAGGCAGTCAATTTATAGGCAGCTGTTGGAGTGAGAGTGTGGGAAATATAATGCTAAAACTCACACTCACTATCATTCATAAATAAATGTACTCACTATCATTCATAAATAAATGTACGTGTTCACCAACTGACGTTGGTAGCTATTTGTAATTATATTTACTTGTTACAAGAAGCAAAGCAAAACTTTGAGCATCTCTAACAGCTCTTGTAAAACCTTTTTTTTTTTTTACAAGAAAAACACATTTTATTGGCTCCAACAGCTCTTGTAAACCAATCTCTATAATACAAAAAGTGGAGAGAAAAAATAGTGAATCTCTATATCTATAGAATTCTCAAAATTTATTAACCAATTCATCTCTAAACTTTATTGTTTGCCTTTTAGAATTCATTCTCTCTCCTAAAAAAAAAAGTAAATAAAGATTAATATTTAATTTTATTTAACTCAAGTATTTATATAAATTCATTAAATTATATATGAAAACATTTAATTTTGTATGATAAAATATAAAAGTTGTTGGAGTACGTTGAGTCTTTTTTATTTTAGGGATTTTGTGATTTCCTCCTCTATAATAGAAAATTTATACAATAACTATTAGCGATGCTCTCAATTTCTAGATTAAAAAATACATAAATTAGCGTAAATTTGATTCCATGCTCTATTTATGAGCAATTAAGGCTTGTCGATAAGCTGGAACCTTTCTTCATGATGTTATTCTAGTTTCATATATGCGGGTAAACCAACCTTTTCTCATAACTGAGAACGAGAAAATAGTAGCTGGCTTTCCTTCCACATGTACTAACTTCTCATCGATTAAAAAAATTATTAATCTTTGGAGATCTTCCCAAATTAAAATTTCTAATTCTTACTCGGAGAGGGTTGGTAATCTAGTGATTTGGACTTTCTAATTTGCTGGTTTAGTGAGTTAGTCGTATTTTTGTGATAAAGTTGGTGTTTCTTTGTTATTTGCTAATTACGTTTGGTTTCGTTTGGTTTGTGAGGACGACACTAGACGAGGCAGTCAATTCTAGGTAGCAGTTAGAGTGAAATAATGTCTAACAATATAATGCTGAAATTAAGCTGTACGGAAGCATTTATAAAACTAATTAATTTGTTCATGCATGCACCGGTACCATGCATATGTCGAAGTACGTAGATATGTACTAATTTGACATTGAAAAACATATGCCAAGTTTGTTATGTCATTCAGTGTACATTTCAATGAATACCTAATGAATATCATGTTCTGGCTGTATTGATTGGTTGAAACTTTCCCTTTTGCAGGCAGCGTACGCTGTTGGCTGTATTAACTGTTACACTTGTGCTATGGATGAAGAATTGTTTTGAGCTCTGTTTTATTTTGCAAGTTGAACAAAATTTTATATTTTATGTCTTGCGAAATGCAGGTAAGGATCTACACTGCTAAAAATGTAAAGGAAGAACTTCAGGAAGCACAGCGGGATTTTATTCGAGCTTCAGTTGGGGTTAGTAACAAGGGAAGGTTGTTGGTGCCAAAAATGCTGCACTGCTTTGCCAAAGGCTCAGTAGATGATTCAAATTTGGCTGTATGGATATCACATTACCTCTCCCTCCCCACCAAGCTATCTTTGTTGAACAATGCATATCACAAAGGCGACAAAGTCTGCTTGGTTCGCGCAACTGTGGCATTTTGCCGTTTGATTCACGTTTCCGTTACCTATTTCTACCTGACAAAATTCCGTTATGATGATTCCCGGCAATAATAAATACCTTGAATTGGATTAGTCTGTTCGGGTTGAGCAAAAACTAGATGGTGGAAGCAGGTGGTCTTTCACCAGATCTAGAAACACAGGTCAGTCAGGTCTTTCACCTCATAGACCTCTTATAATCATCCTGTTTGGGCCGAAACTGACATTTAATCTAATACGCATTTAATCTTTTCTTTTCCTGGGAAGGATTTGGCGTTCTTTTAGGAATCCAAATTGGGGTTGGTTTATGATAATTGAATCCTGATCGATCTCTAAATCCGAATCCATTATGATACTTGATACACAAGTATTGGGGTTTGGCATCCTCTATATAAAGAGCTCTTGTAGAACGTAAAAGGGATCCCCGATCAATCAAACAAACACACAAGCTTTTGCTCATCGCAATCCTTGCAAAGCCTCTCCGGAGCATCTTACGCGCACAGCCTCCACAAACTGCAAACAACCACCGTCCAACTTCCCTGCAACCTTACGCCCGCCACCGGTCGCTGTATCCCTGCACGGTTTTTGACAGGTGCCTTGCACTCGTGTCGAGAGTCGCTAAGACCTATCGCTTCCAGCACATCCGCACATCGCAGCCACATCCAGCCGCCATACGTACAGAGCCGCACCTCGCCGCCATACGTACAGAGTCGCTCGTTCGCCTCGTGTTCGTGTTCGCTGAAGCACCAAGTGTCAGTCGCTACGCCGTAGCACATCGAGTCGTTACTGAGGTAACAAAAACACAGACCAATCTACCTTAGGTTGGAAAAGGATCATTTTCCGCGGTCTTGAATTACTGCTCTGCTTTGCGTCTCAGGATCAAAGTAAGATTACTCGATCTGCAATAGGTTGAGAAAGAAATCATAATATACTTTTGTTAGGTCTTGTTCGAACCTCTTACGCCGGCCTTGTCAACGCCCGCGTAACAGTCGTTTGATCAAGAAGTCAGGAATTGGGAGCAGACATACACGCTCGCCAGAAGGGTACGCTCGCCAGAGAAGTACGCTCGCCAGAGAAGTACGCTCACCAGAGGTCGTCCGCATCGAAGTTGTATCTAACTCGAAGGTACTAGCACGCTCGCACAAACAACAATAGGACAGACATCGACGTCCGCCACCACACGTGTTGACCGTTCGCCGGATACCAAATCCGCCACGAACATTTTGGCACACCCGGTGGGACCAGTGTCAAGAATGCGGGATCTAATCCTTATCAACGAATCATGCCTCCGTGCAATAGGCCAGAACACAGGATGTTCGCTAGGCACAACTCTGCTGACTGCAGAGACTTATCAGAGAATGAGGTAGGCCTCAAATACGGAGGTGTGGCGGTCGGCATTGAGGACCTTTCTAGGGTCACCAAGGTTGGCCAAGAGGTTCCTGAAATAACAATGGCTGCTGATAGCCAGGAGGAACCTGCCAGCATCCTAACCCAGAATGTCGCAAATGCCTCATAATCTTTAGAGGTTTCTGAGATGAACAGCACAGCGATCCCTACCATTCCATCCCCCGAAGATGTAATGGAATCTCTAAATATGGTGCTAGTAAAGTCAGAAAGGACATATGATGTCCTTCAAAACATTTTAGCTAATTTGGCAGAGCTAAGGACAGAACAGATTGGGAGTACCATCAGCATGAGGAGTTTGGCGCAGCAGCAGGAGAGGCTTAACAACCGGATGGCTGCCCATGCTAAGGACTTCAATGAAAAAGTAAGGGCCCAGCAGGATCAGACAACGAAAACCTCGGCTGCTATTGAGCAGTTATCATTACTGTTCGAAGAGAGGTTGGACTTTGAGTTTCCAGAGTCGGAGGAACCGAACCAACAGAAGGTGATCGGAAAAAGGCAGGGGAGAGGTCCGTCCAACACGACAATGCCTCTTAATCAGTCTCGCACAAATAAAGGTGGGGACTCTTCTGAAGCTACAAAACGGAGAAGAGGAGGAAGTGGAGGAAAGTTCACTATCCTTCCATCTGATGATGATGAGGAGGCCGATGAGCCCGACAGAGAGGAAAGTTCGAGTCTAACTTTCGATGATGTGAATCGGCTGTTTGAAGAAAGAATGAGGGTTATGCATGGTTTGCCAGACGCAAACCGAACATATGCTAATCCGTTTCCCTCAGAGGTGAATATGATTCCATGGCCACAGAACTTCAAGCACGTCCGGTTCACCCAGTTCTCCGGAGATTCCTCCGAGGATGCGGAGACTCATATCACTCGCTTTAATAATGAGTGTGGTCCCTATGCGAACAATCCTGTACTTAAGATGCAAGTGTTCGGTACATCGCTAACAGGGTCGGCATTGGCATGGTACAAGGATTTAGCTCCAGGTTCAGTTCCAGACTGGCGGACTATGGAAATCTTGTTTAGCACCATGTTTGGGGTTGTTGAGGCTAAGGTTACTGTGAAAATCTTAGCCGAGATAGAACAACAATTTGGCGAATCAGCCATGGATTTTCTGAAACGCTTTAAGCTGTTAATAACCAAGTGCAAGGACAAGCTTTCAGAGGATACTATAGTAGATTTGGCTATTGCTGGGCTAGAGGAGGAAGTCCAAGCTGGCTTTCAGCAGGTTCATGTTGCTAATATGGCTGATCTGACCAATAGGTTAGCCAATCAGCAACACTAGATTGATCGAATGAAGGAGAAGAGAGAAAGAAAGAAGGGCATCCCTATGTCTTATTTCCCTGGCTCTCTGAAGCCTAAAATGGGTGTCCCTTCTGGCTCAAAGACAGTTGCAACTGTAAATGCTGAGTCATCCCCAAACCTGACTTGGGTTGGGGAGGAGAACGACGAAGGAATTGCGGTTGTAGAGGTGGTTGGTCGCCAACAACTACAATCAAAGAGTTTGAGAATAGCCAAGGAGCCAATCAAGATTACGACTTCTATGCCAACTAAGTCTGCCTTTGAGACATATTCTTACAACGCACACAAGGCTCCAGAGATCTTACAGGAGCTATTCAACCTCGGTCGGCTTAAACATGATGGAGGTTTCATTCCCAAACCCGACTACATGGCGGGTAAGAAGTATTGTAGCTACCATAACATGAATAACCATTACACTAAAGATTGTGTCAAGCTCAAGGATCAGATCCAGATATGGATTAATGATAAGGTCATGATGGTAGATGCTCCTAAGGGGCCTACTTGGACAGAAACTAAGCCGTTCCACCAGGTAAACACGATAGATTTTGTCTCCAATCCATGTCAACAATTGGAGCATGGCGGGTACGTCTCCAAATTTGCACATTACACATATGATGCAACTAGGGCCCCAGAGATTTGGGAAGACTTGATCCAACGAGATGGGGTCAAGCTCGCTAGCGCCTGCCTACTACAAAAGGGAACATGGCCGGGCGAATCCTACTGTGCCTTCCATCATTCTAACGGCCACTCTACCTTTGGGTGTATAGCGTTAAAGGACCAAATTCAAGAATGGTTGAATGATGAAACTTTGGGGTTTGCTGAAGAGGCGGTGGTTTCCATACCTGAATTTTGGGTGAATGCCATCAATGAGAGTAGAGAAGTGGAACAGCCAATTGATAATAATGGGCATCCGCCGGAAAAGGAAGAGATGGTACTGGTGCCACGATCTAAGTTATGCCTGAATTGTAAGGTAGGCTGTCACCTACCTATCACACACGAACAGCTTCAGCTGGCGCTAAAGGAGGCAGAACAAAAAGCCTTAGAGAGAGCCAAGCACACCCATTCAGTCCCAGAGCGATCCAGGTCCGACGCTTACAGGCGAACGAAATATCATCCTTATGACCGAGAAACCTATGCCAACAAGATGGGGTCTCAGCAAGGACTAGGGCCTAGCGGGGCTAAGTCTGTACCAGCTTATGGTCCTTCTAGAATGACCGATCCAGAGGTTATTGCTAAGCCATATATTCCACCAGCATCAAGTTCAGAGATCAAGACTGATAGGTGGTATCAACAGCAAAATGGTAAGGCTGTGGATCGGGAGGTACCTCCTAATCCAACTAGTAACATCCAGAAGAGGTACGGCAGAGCAAAACGAACCTTAAATGCTTTGGCCACAGGGGAGTTGATCCCATCAGAGCTTTCGGTCCCAATTAGACATATACGGGACACCTATAAACGGTATAGGGCCAAAACATATGTTGATACCCGCCGAGCACGAGGGAGTCAAGTTTCGCCGCCTCACAGAAGAAGCGCTCATGAAAGGCTTTCGGAGCCAGATCGGGCAGCAGGTGCACCAAGGCAGTCACCAAGGAGGAAACTGGATTACTCCCCAGAAATGCATCATATTCGGACCGCGGCGTCTGACAAAGCAAATCCTCAATCTAGAGAGCAGATCTTAGAGGTTGGAGGAAATAAGAACGCCAGCATCATGAAGTGGAGACCGAAGGAGGCGAGTGTTACTACGATAAAAAGGGTTCCTGAGGGGCAAGCAATTGCCAAGGAATCCGGGCTCGCGAAGGTAGAGTCGACCAAGCCTATTACGATTTTGGCTCGGTCAAAGTCATCAGGTATTCCTCCCGGAATGTCCTTGTCTCAGTACGTCGCGCAAAAGTTAGGTACTAATCCACCTTCGAGAAAAGCGGAGGGGAAGTCCGGATGACGATATCGTGGATTGCAACATGGTCTCATTAGACCCAGAGGTGTTGGATTGTCATATGGCTTTCATATTATCTTCTGATTATGCCATACCAACACCTATCCCTACTTCTCAATTTATCCAGGAGGAGGGGAAGGACAGGCTAGTATACCTTATACAAGATCCTCAAGATGAAGCATTGGCGAGCACGGAGGGTAAAGGATCTCAATCCACAAACGACCCTCTAAGAAGTCTGGCTGAGCATTCGCGGTTAAATGTGGTGTTTCCAAAACCTACATTCGCCATGTCCCAACATCTCAAGCCGCTGTATGTGTCAGCAGAGGTGGCGGGCCTCAAGGTTAACAAGATCCTCATCGACACAGGAGTTGCGGTGAGCGTTATCACACTTAGTACTATGGAGAAACTTCAGATTCCTGCAGAGAAGATTATAGGTACCACCATGAAGGTTAGAGGCTTCGCGGGTGCGGTTACGCCGACCAATGGTATTTTGATGCTCAAGGTAAAACTCGGGCCATCTAACGATTTTCAGGGTTTCATTGTCACAGAAGCCGATAACGCCCCGTATAGTATGATCTTGGGGCGAGACTGAATTCACAAAACACTCTCGGTTCCATCATCTTTGCATCAAGAGATGATCATGTGGGATCCAGTAACCGATATTTTGGTGTTGGTCAAGGCGGACGACCGCCCTTATACAATAGCTGCTTGCTCGCTTGAGGCATATTATTATTATAGTTCCATCAAACCTCTCAGGGTTGAGGGTGTGGACGACGCAGGGCATCCAATTGGGGTGACCTCGAATGATTTAGCTCAATGGGGTTTGACGCAAGTCAAATTAGACAGTTTCAGGCCCACCTCCATCGACTTCTTATCAAATAATATCAATGAGTGACAACCTCAAGGTTGAGGAAGCGGAGACCCTTCCTTCTATGATGCAGCGGTGTGCTGTGTTTAGAGTGGAGCAATTGGCCTAGGAAGCGGTCGCTCTAGTTGAGTGTATCGATGAAGACGAAACAACGATTCTATACGAGGTGGAAGCTATACAGTCAGTCCCGGCAGCATTAGATGATACTCCACCTAAAGTACATGATCCTGTGGAAAGAATTAATCTCGGAACCAATAAAGAACCTATGGAGGTTGGGATCAGCCAGTATTTAGAGCCAGAATTAAGGCAGCAACTAATTGAATTGCTGCAAGAATTTAAAGACTGCTTTGCCGAAAAGTATCTAGATATGCCGGGACTATCAAGAGAATTGGTTTGCCATCGAATACCAATCAAGGAGGGATTCAGACCAGTCAAGCAGACGCAGAGGCGGATGAATACCGAAACTGTCTTGGCGGTTAAAAAGGAGGTTCAGAGTATGCTTGACGCGGGCATCGTCAGGCCAGCACAATATTCGCAATGGCTGGCGAACGTGGTTCCTGTCAAGAAAAAGAATGGCAAGATCAGAGTCTGCGTGGATTATAGAGATCTCAATACGGGTTCACCAAAGGATATTTACCCAATGCCTATTGTGGATATGCTGGTAGATGCGGTGGCAGGACACGAGATGTTGTCTTTCATGGATGGGACGGCTGGATATCACCAAATTCCAATATATGAGCCTGATATCCCAAAGACTGCTTTTCGTTGTCCTGGTTTTACTGGAGCTTTTGAGTATCTCAGTATGCCCTTCAGTCTCACCAATGCAGGGGCAACCTATCAGCGCGCTATGAATCTCATTTTTCATGATATCTTAGGAGATATTTTGGAAGTATACATTGATGATGTGGTGGTGAAGTCAAAGCAAAAGAAAGACCACATAACTCACCTTCGGGATGTCTTCATCAGAATGCGTCGGCACCAACTTAAAATGAATCCAGCTAAATGTATATTTGGGGTTCGTGCAGGAGACTTCCTGGGGTTTATAGTGCATGAGCGGGGTATTGAGGTGTCTGGAGATAAGGCACAAGCTGTTTTAGAGGCACCAGCACCTAGGAATAAAAAGGAGCTTCAAAGCTTGTTAGGCAAGATCAATTTCCTTAGAAGATTCATATCCAATTCAGCTGGAAAGATTGCTCCGTTTTCACCTCTTCTGAAACTCAAAGAAGGGGAGCACTTTATATAGGGACCTGAGCATCAAGCTGCGTTCAATAAGATTAAGGAGTGTCTAGCAGTCCGCCAGTATTACGACCTCCTTTGCCAGGGATCCCTCTTAAATTATACATTTCTGCTTCGAGCAATTCTTTTGCAGGGTTGTTAGCTCAGGACGAAACAACCGAGGAAGGAAAGAGAATCGAGTATGCGGTTTATTATCTTAGCAAGACCATGTTAGACGCAGAAACTCGGTACTCGCCAATTGAGAGGTTATGCTTAGCTCTATATTTTGCTGGTATCAAACTTCGTCATTATATGCTTTCTTTCACCACCATCGTGGTTGCTCAGACTGACCTGGTGATATACATGCTTACACGACCCATTATGAGAGCTAGGGTTAGCAAGTGGATCTTGGCCCTATCTGAATTTTCATTGCAATATGCACCACTAAAGGCAATGACTGGACAAGCGGTTTCTGATTTCTTGCTCCATCATCCTCTTGAGGAGGAGATTCCTGAACAGAGTTGGTCCGTAGCCATGATCAGGACTTAACCTTGGGTACTCTACTTCGATGGTAGTAGTACTGATTCTTTGGCGGGTGCAGGCATTTGTATCTAGGGTCCAACTGGGATCATACACTCATATTCTTTTCAATTAGAATGGAGTTGTACCAACAACCAAGCAGAATATGAGGCGTTGATTATTGGTCTAGAGTTGTTGTTGGATATGCATGCTAGGGAGATCAAAGTTTTTGGTGATTCACTATTAGTCATCAACCAGCTTTCTGGAGCTTACAAATGTCTTTCTTTCCACCTAGTACATTACTGAGAACGAGCATCAGAATTACTTAACCGATGTGGTGCTTGACTACGTTCCTCGCGAGAAGAACTTTGCGGCTAATGAGTTAGTACAATTGGCGACAGGCTCTGGCTTATGGTGCTACGGAAAGAATCTTGAAGGTGGAACGCAAGACTTTACCATCTTTTTCCGTTCGCAGAGAGGAACGCGGCGAGTGGTTGGTTGCTACAGTAGAGCCAATTGATATAGATTGGCGACAACCAATCATCCAATATTTACAAAATCCTTCTGCACCGTCCGAAAAACGGGTTAGGTACTTGGCCACTAATTATTTACTTAAAGGAGGCGAGTTACTTCGCAGAGGTGAAGACGGCATTGACCTTCGGTGTGTCTATGGGACAAAAGTCAAGAGGCTTATGCGAGAGGTACACCTTGGCGTGTGTGGTTCGCATCAAAGCGGACCGAAGATGAGGTGGCTTATTCGTCGATACGGATATTATTGGCCATCTATTCTTAAAGACTGTATCAGTTTTGCACAAGGTTACATCAATTGCCAAGTTCATGGGCCAGTCCAAAGAACTCCCAACATCCCTATGCAACCTATTATCAAGCTTTGGCCCGCCAGAGGTTGGGCACTGGATTTCGTTGGAGAAATACACCCTAATTCTTCCCTCCAACATAAGTATCTGCTAATTGGTACGGATTTCTTTACTAAATGGGTTGAAGCAGTACATGTCCGGAATTGTGACGCCGCAACAGTAATCCGATTTATCTTTCAGAATATCATTTGTCGTTATGGTATTCTTGAATGTCTAGTGGCGGACAGAGGGGCAGCTTTTATGGCAGAGAAGACTCAAGAGTTTTTACAAGGCTATGGGATTCAATTCCTTCATTCTTCCCCATACTATGCTCAATCCAATGGCCAAGCAGAGGCTAGCAACAAGGTGATTATCTCTATTATCAAGCGTATGTTGGAAGATAGTCCGAGAACATGGCATGCTGAATTAGAAAATTACTCAGTGGGCATATCGTACATCAAGAAGAACTCCTACAGGGACTACTCCATATGCGTTAATGTACGGCCATGACGCAGTCTTGCCTTTGGAAATTAATGTGCAATCTCTTCGAGTTCAAGAGCAACATTAGTTAATTGGTGATGACTATGTCCAAGCTATGTTCCAGGAGTATGAGGACCTTGATGATAGACGTTTGGAAGCTCTAGATAATATAATCATGGAAAAGAAGAAGGTCGCGAGAGCTTATGACAAACGAACTAAGGGTAAGTCTTATGGCCAGGGTGATCTAGTCTGGAAAGTCATACTTCCCTTTGGCGAACGCGATACAGGTCGTGGTAAGTGGTCTCCCAAATGGGAGGGTCCTTTTGTCAATACATATGAAAACAATACATATGTTTTTCTGAATTTAATTTCATTCGAAGACTTTGCGGTCAAAGCTTTTACAAAGTATAAAAGTTACATTGTGAGGAGCTATTAACTAGCTCTGAAACCATATCTATGCTAAAGGACTTTGATCGGTCACAAGGAAGGTTTGAATTTCTATTTTTAACCTCTTTAATGAAATTCCTCCGACAAAACGGCGAGTTGGAGTCAAGTTCATCTCCTTGACTTGCCGAACGTAGAATTCCCTTCCTTGATCGTCCTTTATGTCAGCCTCCTTGTTCTTTTGAGATCAACAGAATAGCAATCCTCATCCGCCAAAGTGCACGTTGATCCTGGACAAAAGGGCAGGCCATCTGCTTGATGTTCAGAACTGCTGCGCTGGGGGAAGAACGGAAGGGCAAGGGGTTGCCGTCCACCAGGTTGGAGTAGTTCAGATGTTGGCATGGACGGAAATTCCATCCGATGTTCCTTCTCTGTTCTAGCCAGCAAGCTAAGGAACAGTAGAAGGAATACATCCACACGACTGACAGAGGACGCCTAAGTCAATAATCCAGTATTATACCAAACGAACGACGTGCAGAATCTGGCCAAATTCTGACCAACCATTCAGAATCACGCCATCTAGAGGCATAATACCAGATTATGCGACTTAGGATTTTGCTAATACCAGGTTATACGACTTAGTGGTGTTCTCAAGAACATCTTAGTGTAATCTGGAGGAAATGATTGTGGAAGCCATAAGGGCTTGGAAAGAAACAAAGGAAAAGCCATGGCGATAATGGAAGGAGATGAACATTTGATCAACCCTAGCCAAGGGGTTCCTTTATATAGTAAATTGGATAGGGGATCTTACGGCTGAGATTGATTCGGGTTGATCAAGAGAGGTACCAGAATTTATGGCACAGCTATTATTTCCAACCGTTTGCATTGGAACCGGTAAAAGGTTTTGGTTTTCAAAATCTGGGAGTTGATATCTGCAGTTACTAAGCATTAAATCGGAACATTGAATTGTAGTTGAGTAAAGCGTTTTGAAAAGTTGAGCCGGATTGCATTCATTGAATGATAAACATCTGATAAAAATAATTAGTACAATCTCAGGCCCATTCTATTTGGGTCCCATTGTTTTGAGTTCGATCATATGCATCCTTATTCTATGAATCTTGGCTTGCAGGTGATGAATCTGATCCATGAGCTCTTTCTCTTCTGCTAAACTCTGTTGGGCTTCGCCATGAAGCGTGGTCAGGAGCGCCCTTTGTTCGCTCGCATGTTGGAGATGCTCTTCTTGCCTTGCCTTAATAAGGGCGATCTTTTGGTCAAGAAGGTCTCTTTCCCTCTCGAGGCGAGCGAGTTCTTCCCCATCGTCTTGGCTTACGGTGGCCACCGTAGCGGAGTAGGCGTTTATTGCAGAGGAGAGGGCTGCATTCACATCTTGCGTTTTGAGCTGCTGACATAGAACTATGGCGAGTTTCTCATGGAGTTGCTTCAGCATATCAGGCAGGCTCGCCAGGAAGTTCTGGAGGTCCGATCGAACCGAGGCGGGCAGGCGGTCGACGTGGTCTTGTAGTAGTTGGACCGAGGATTCTAACTTGGTCGCCACTACCGCATCTTTTAGGTTTAGGCCTCTTAGTTGTTCAATGAACTCCCACGCTTCTTTCACTTCAGGGAGATCTCTCCTTGGAGTTGGGAGTTTCAGCAGCGGATCCTCTTCTATCAGTGGGAAAGGTAAGCTCATCTTCGGAGGTGAGGGGGTTGGACCCTCGATAGGGGATGCTCCAATCTGTTTGTCTTGGCGGGGCAGAGTCGCGAGCGGAGTTTGCTCGCCAGAGACTTCGTCACCCATAATGGCAGGGGGGGGGGGGGGGGGGGGTGGATCTCGCTTGTCTACATAAACATAATGGTGATATGGCTTAGTAAAAAGTATCATCAAGAATAATATATAAAGAATTAAGGGAGTTTGGGAGTTACCTCTTCCATCACTTGCGAGGATTCAGTAGATGACTCGGCTTGGGGCTGCTCTTGAGGTTCTGAAAAGTTGGGCAGCCTGCTTGAGCCTGCTCCAGCATCCGTGTAGCTTCTAGGTGGCAAGCGGGGAGCTGTGGTCAGATCTTCCAAGACCTCCACTTCAGGAGACAAAGAGATGTTCTCCTCGCCAGCAGCTGTTTAGGGCATCATTATGCTTTCTGGTTCTGTCCATGTGAGGACAGGAACTGGCTCAGCCTCCACCACAACTTCAGGGATGGGATCATCCGCCTCCTCCACCACTGGCTCTGCAGGGAGAGTTGAAGTGGTCAGGGGGGCAATCTCAGTTGGGGTGGTAATCATCACTACTGGATTGCTTGGATGGATAGAAGTACCTGTACCAGCAGGAAGGCATCTTAGGGGCAATACATCAACATATATATTCAGCCGCGCCCTTTCATGCTCTATTTCAAAGCTCTTCAAATCGTTGGGGGTCAGCATAAAGAAAGGAGTATTCATCTCCAAGTTCAGATTCCCCGGAAGAGGTTGAACTGGAGGATGATTCGGAAGACTCACCTGAGGGTATGCTAATCACCGGAACAGTAGGAGGAGGTTGACGGGGTCTACATACCCGTTGTACCAAACTCTGTGGAAGAAAATTACTTAACTACATCAGATTTACTAGGTTGGCTTGTGGTCTAATTCAATGGTGAAGTATTACATTAAACAGAGTTGGATGACTTACTGGCTCGTTGTCAGATTCTTCTTCTTCTTCTTCGGCTGCCTCAACCACGACGGGGGGTTTTTCCTTCTTCTTGGCAGGCTTTCTTGCAGAGGTTTGTGAGCTTTTCCTTTTTCCCTTACTCTTGCTCGCCTTGTCAGGAGTCTGTAATAATGAGAATCAGTTAAGTGGTTTTCAGATACAAAAATAGCATACGAATAGCAGATAGAGACTTACTTGCTCAGAAGGCAGTTCGGGGTAAAGGGGCCTCCATCAAGTACTTTGGCATCATCCACGGTCAGAAAATTTCGTCGCTCGCCAAAGAGGGCTCTGAAGTAGTGAATGGATTCTTTCTTGAAGAAGTCTCCTCTAAGCTGCAGCCACCACGCCTGATAGTCTTCACTGACTTCCCCGGAGAGTTCTATGGCTGGACACCGATCCAGGCTTGGGTAGTTGGCGGGTCTCAAGGCAGAGACAAGGTTGGCGTCTTCATCAGCAGGAGTATTTTTGCTTGGCCGCCAGGCCGAGAACATGTTCAGGCTCTGAACAGGAGGGTATGCCAGAACCTGGCTCAAGCCAAACTGTCTGGCGAACAACTGAGGGGCGTATACCTCAGCGCCTTGCTCGCCTTTATCCGAAGAAAACAGGGGTAGATCCTCCATGGAAATGCAGTTGAGGAATAGCCTCCTCCCTTCCTCACACTGATTAGCTGAAGGCAGAAAGCCATCCTTCATCGCCTTTGGATACACCCTTTGAAGGAGTGCTTGAACTTCTGAATAGAAGCCTTGGGCATCAGTGTTGTAAATAACGTCAAGGCAGATGGCATAGCCTTGACCATAATTAGGGTTGCACCCTGCAAATGCCAGACGTAATACCCTCTCACCCCAATACGGAGAGGGTCAGGAGGTGCTAATCCAGGAAAATACATCTGGGACCAGATTTCTAAAATCCACAAGGGTCCGGCAACCTTGCTTTTTAAGGGTGAGGTGGATAGTGTATGCAGACACCTGTATAGGTGGGCAAGTACAATTTGGCCAAGACCGATTTCTTAGCGAGCATATAAGACTTCTGCCATTTTATGGTAGATCTTAGTCATTTTGTTGGCGATTGAACAGAATATGAATTTGTTCAACCAGAAATTTAAGAAGGCTATCCCACCTATGTCATCACTTCGGTTCTCAAAGGCGTTTATCTAGTTTGAGAAGCTCTTAGTTTGAGGTTCAGGGAGAGTGATTGAAGGGACATCTGCCTCTGGGTAGTCATTAACATCAAAGGGTTTTCTACCTAAAGGAAAACCTAGACCAGCATACATATCTAACAAGGTAATACTAGCTTGGCCGAATTTAAAATCAAAGGCGTTGGCGGATGAATTCCAGAAACTTACTAGGGGCATAAGAGCACACATGTTCCCTCCCTTGGGGTTGAGGGCAAAGCTGATGCGAAGAATTTCGTCGATTCCGGCCGCGCGCCATCTGCTCTCATCAAAGTGTTGCCTTTGGTACTACCATTGAACCATTTGGGGGGTTGGTAGAGGCCAGGAGGAGTATGAGACGGGGACTTCGTAGTGGTTGGAAGTCTGCCAATCTACACATGAGACACTCTTCTCCCGAAAAATCACTGGAAGGGGTCGAGTCCTATGAATTAATGGGCCAATTGAATGCTGACCTAATTCTCGTTGCCGAGAACCCAACCCGGCGCGGCCATAATCATCTGTTGGCATGATCGAAGTCTGGTATGCGCTTCTGACCTCGATAATGCTCGAGGTAATCAGTTCCTTTCCCTCCACAGCGTCATGGTAGTAGATTTCGTTTGTCATGGTGTCTTTATCTGGGGGTTTGAAGAAATGAGGTTGAAGGTATGAATTTTGGATTCTCAATCTAGTTTTTGTAGAATCTGAAAGGGGTTCTTTCAATCGAATCGGTAGGGTTTACGGCGGTCGAGGGTTTTGTGAATAGTGCTTTCGGTTCGATTTGGTAAAGTTGTGTTGAGAAGAGGGAACAACGCAATGCTTCAGAATTTTTAAAGAGGTTATTTGGGTTGGGCTTTTTAACCTTTATCAATTTTACCGGTATTTCAATTTCAAAGGCTGGGGGGCAATGTTTGGGACGAAACTGACATTTGTCCGAGACTAGGGTCAGGGCCCATGAGGTTTTTCCGTAAAGGATAATCTAATACGCATTTAATCTTTTTCTTTTATGGGAAGGATTTGGGGTTCGTTTAGGAATCCAAATTGGGGTTGGTTTATGATAATTGAATCCTGATCGATCTCTAAATCCGAATCCATTATGATACTTGATACACAAGTATTGGGGTTTGGCATCCTCTATATAAAGAGCTCTTGTACAACGTAAAAGAGATCCCCGATCAATCAAACAAACACACAAGCTTTTGCTCATCTCAATCCTTGCAAAGCCTCTCCGGAGCATCTTACGCGCACAGCCTCCACAAACTGCAAACAACCACCGTCCAACTTCCCTGCAACCTTACGCCTGCCACCGGTCGCTGTATCCCTGCACGGTTTTTGACAGGTGCCTTGCACTCGTGTCGAGAGTCGCTAAGACCTATCGCTTCCAGCACATCCGCATATCGCAGCCGCATCCAGCCGCCATACGTACAGAGCCGCACCTCATCACCGTACGTACAGAGTCGCTCGTTCGCCTCGTGTTCGTGTTCGCTGAAGCACCAAGTGTCAGTCGCTACGCTGTAACACATCGAGTCGTTACTCAGGTAACAAAAACACAGACCAATCTACCTTAGGTTGGAAAAGGATTGTTTCCCGCGGTCTTGAATTACTGCTCTGTTTTGCGTCTCAGGATCAAAGTAAGATTACTCAATCTGCAATAGGTTGAGAAAGAAATCCTAATATACTTTTGTTAGGTCTTGTTCGAACCTCTTACGCCGGCCTTGTCAACGCTCGTGTAACAGTCGTTTGATCAAGAAGTCAGGAATTGGGAGCAGACAGACATGCTCGCCAGAAGGGTACGCTCGTCAGAGAAGTACGCTCGCCAGAGGTCACCCGCATCGAAGTTGTATCTAACTCAAAGGTACTGGCACGCTCTCACAAACAACAATAGGACAGACATTGACGTCCGCCACCACACGTGTTGACCGTTCACCGGATACTAAATCCGCCACGAACACATCCCTCACGTGTACGGTGTTGTAAATTTTGTTCATGGATAACAGGAGTTCAGATATATATATATATATATATATATATATATATATATATATAGTGTGTAGAAAATGGTTGTATTCATTCACTTGGAATTCTAACGTCAAATAAGAGTGAGATTGCGACTTTTGATTGCTGAAATGCGAAACTGTCAGGTGTCAAAGAGTGTTACACTTGTAGTGTCGAGGAGTTTTGGTTCAACTTATTGTGAAGTTGGTCCATCCTGAATCCAGTAACATCATCAAGCTGTAAGATGATAATGTGCAGTCACTAACGTTATACAACTAGCTGTTTTTGCTGAACCCTGAAGTTGTCATGGTATTGAAAAACAGTGTTGGACATTCTAGTGGTATGATGAATTGATGATGCATGTTAAAGAGAAAACTGCTGTGTAACCTTTTCATTCGTTATCCTTTAGACTATTGTGTAGCCTATTCATTGAACTTATTCAGACACTCACCTGGGTTAATCTACTGACCTAAAACCCTAGAAACTGTAAGAGTAATAAGTCAAGTGCACTCAACTGATTAGTTAAAATATCAGTTCTTATAAACTGAATGAGTACTTCTCAACCTTTCAAACTAGTGATTGATTTATTTGCCAATAAAAAGAAGACGAAAAAGCTAGCGTTTGGTTTGATGCATGATATATGATGAGCATGCATTTCAGTTCTAGTTTTTTAGTTGCTACCCAAAGTGCTAATGAGTGCAGCTGGAGATGACTTACTGAAGTAGCTGAAACTTGAAAATGAGAGCTTATTAGACTTTATTACTTGCTTATAGTCAGGACAGCGGAAAATTTGAAATAGTTGTAAGATAAAATGCTCTGCCAATGTTATAATTATAAGAACATATGGAAACTAACTTTTATTGCAGAAACAAATTAGGTGATCAACCTGTTGACATCAGTATATGTCACATTATGGGTAGGACTTGAGATATTTCTTAAGAAAAAATGATAATTGCATTAGTGCATACATCATGAATAGAAATTGAATCAATACATTGTGCATACATCATGAATATATAGAAACAATTAGTGTACTTTGTGGTTTTCATATAAGCATGTTTCTATTGGTATATAGTTCTTAACTGGCCCTGATCTACCTAGGAAGTAGAAACAATAGTAGCAAAATTTTAAAGTGGTGTAATACATTTCTGGAGTTGTTAAGCTATCATCCTTATACTTAATCTCTAGTCGTTGGCTTCCCTCAACCAAACTCATATAGCTTACCGATAGCTTACATATACTATAGCTATATAACTCTTCTTTATTTGTTCATTGCTCCGAGATGAATTTGCAAAAATGTGGGTTTGGTAGAAGTGGTTAATTTAGGACATGCATATATATATATATATATATATATATATATATATATATATATATATAGGCCTTCTTGGCTAAGGACTTCCGCCCCAATCCTTATGGTGCAGATTTGATATTTTGACTAACTTTTCGATTGAATTTTTATATTTCCACCGTCTAGTCTTTAGGTACTCATGTATAGATCATCTCTGTAAATTTTCAGCCAATTTGATAACCATTAGCATATTAAACTAGATTAAAACAAATGGACAGACTGCATTTTGTTAAAACTGAATCGTTCATGTTTATGATATGAAATCGCACTTTTGAATACCTTAACGATTATCAAATTGTCTGAAATTTTGCATACATGATCTATATATGAGTACCTAAAGACTACACGGTGGAGATGTAAAAATTCAATCGAAAAGTTAGTTAAAATATCAAATCTGCACTATAAGGATTGGTGCGGAGATCCTTAACTGAGAAAGCATATATATATATATATATATATATATATATATATATATATATATATATATATATATATATATATATATATATATATATATATATATCTCTTCCAAATGCTATATGTCATACCAGCTAACATATATATGTAGGAAGGGTTAATATCATAATAGGTCATCTGCTTCTTAACCCTAAGCAAGCGATTTATCTTATTGGCTGTCGTCAATAATATAAACTGGAAACCAAAAAGTATGAACTGAGGTGAACCACTTTGTACTTTTTACTATTATTAAGTCAAACTGTTGAGTATAGCTAAGACACTAATAAGGGTTGGTGGGTTAATCATATGCACAATCTATATATGCACCTCTTCATTAATCGAAAACTCTAGCTTACTAATTAATTTTTGCACAAGTCGATCTCATATATGTTTCTTCGATCAATCCAGATTCTATGTTACGACTAATGAGATATATCTGAGAGGCCAGGATTCAATCATGAATGACTAAACATTACGACTAATGAATGATGTATCAATTTGACATTTTCTTGGAAGAATGCTTTCGATCATTAGCCTCAATCCATATAATAGACTTGACAGCAGAAGAAAACTATATCTGAATCGCTTAGAGCCAGTGGTGCCTACACCACGGCCGCGGAAGAGCCATGCATGATAAAGACCCTCTCATACGTGCAATTCAGCTGTTCGATCAAGTCGATCTCGATCCATATTACTGAACTATGCGTGATTGATAATAACCTCACAATGCCATATACAATAGCTAGATACATATATACGATCGATAGTAGTAACTATAGAGAGAAGAGTACTATCAATGATGGCATATATAGCCTAGGTAGGTGCCTAGGTACATAGATGGAAAGTAACTTAGCTAAGTAATACACAGCAGACTCAGCAGTAATAAAATTTCCCTAAATAAGATAAGCAAAAGTCAAGGGCTTGAACACATGACCAGCCTCCTCCTCGATCACATCCAACTGCCCCTTCAACATGTGCATGTAGACAACCCAGTCCCCATTCCCCACCGGACTCGGCATCGGCATCACATACCCGGAACTGCCTCCCCATGGAAAATGGTAAGAACCGAGCACCGGTGCCCCCCAACCAAAATCCACCTCAGAAACTGGAAACCGTTGCCCAGAGGACACCACGAAAGCCGGCCCCTCTTTGCTCCCGTTGCAGTATATCTTGGCCAAGCCTGGCACCGGGCGGTGAGCCTCCACCCAGTCTATCAGTCCCAAAAAATGTTCCTTCGTCACCGCACATTCTAGGAACTCATGAACTTCATCAGCTACCCAATTCAGTGATTTTTCATTGAGCTCATGTATTTTCTTACCGCCGAATGGAATAGACAGGACATTGCCAAAGTAACTAGCCATCAAATCATTTTCATCGGTTAACCTGGACCGTCCGTCAACTACAATCCCCATCTTGCATAACTTTTTGACACCATTGCCTGTCTCGCTTCCGGCAACCAATTTCCACAAGAATGCACAAAAGGACTCCAGCTTGGACCTTGTGCAACCATTGGAGCTGGCAAGTGTTTGGAGCTTGATGAGTTGCTCGACAGTGACGTAGTATATGCGACTGCTGAGGTGGTCCTTACGATCCTGCTTGGCCTCAATTTTGGGAGGAGGAGGCAGAGATGTAATGGGGACGTACATGTCATTTAGGGAAGGGTGGATCTGACCAGGACGGCGGGGGTTTAGCAAAGAACGACGGAAAGAGGGGACCTTAGTGAGTGGCGATTTGGAGTTGGCCATCTTTGCCCATGAAACGAGAAACATGTTGGCTGAGTAGGCATCTGCTATGCGATGGTCGAATGTGCATGCCACCACCATTCCTCCACACTTGAGTTCAGTTGCCTGAAAATTTGTGCGTTTCAACAAGAGAAGTTTGGAGATAAATACAATATCATGATTAACTTTTGCACAAGATAGCGCGACTCTTCAATTCCAGCATGCTCGATCTCATGGATTATTGTTTGTGTTGGTATTGTTGTATAATTTATGTTCAAAATAAAGTCAGGTTTAGGTCTTCATATTTAATTATGTTGGAAAATAAACTCTGCATAAACTTTAGACCTGGAAATCCCTAATTTTGTATACCCTAAAGGCTTCATATATATGCAGAAATAAATCCCAAGCAAAATATTATTACTCATGAGCACATATATATGAACAGTGCCAATTGGTATAGTCTGGTCAGCTGCATGGGCTTTTTACGTTATTATATTCTTTGTTCATTGTAGCTAGCTTGCTGTGCTTTATCCACCTATTTCTTCTTTACTTTAGTTGCTAGGCTGATTTTGCTCAAGGAAATGTGTCAACTTCTGGTCATCTACACATTCCATAAAAAAAAAAAACCTAAAAAGTTGAAATGAGAGATAATAGAAGTCTGATTAACCTGGATAGCCAGAATTCCATTCTTCTTACTGGGAACCAATTTGCCTTCAATGCTTTCATCAGGGTTATAAAGGTTGAGCTCTTTAAGTTCAATATCAGCAAAAGCTTCAGCGAAATCAACCCCACGGTTGTTGCACAAAATCTCAGGCTCCCCAACAGAGTTCGACACCACCTCACCCGAAAAGGCATAATACGTCACTAGGGCTTGGGCCAGAGCCTTCTTCAGAACCCCGACCCTGGCCGCGGCCACAGAGGGGCTGCTGTGGTTTTTGTAGCAGAAGAACACTCCCACATCGACCGGAGGCAGAAGCAAGTCGAGGTTGGAGAGTGGTAGCCAGTGCTCTTGCAACGGCAGTGCAGCGGCCACCACTTCTTGCTTCATCGTACTCACCTGGAATTGTGATCTGCCTCCAACCATGTTTCTTTGTGATCTAGTTACCTTTGGTTGGTTTGATTAGGTAATTTGGTTTGTGAGGCGAACACTGGATGAGTAGGGAATTTATAGGCAGCAGTTAGAGATTGGAATAATATTCGATTCCTAACAATAATGCTAAAACTTACGTACTGTAATCATTCATTAATTAAATGTGTTCACCAAATCATGTTGGTAGCTTTTTGTAATTCTAATTACTTGTTACATTAAATTAGATCTTGAATGGTCAAATATTCAAATAAATTAACCAATAAAATGCTAACAAATTATAGAGTCGCTAGCTCTATCTACTTCTGTCCATCCTCGGTGAATACGACGCAATAGTCCCCGTACGCGTCGACATGCTTCAACGTCCATGTTCAAATTAGCAGATCGAGTGAGCCCGCAAAAACGATTTGTCTAGCTAAAGCTGCAACTCCTACACCTTCATCATAAGTACCGGCCAGCACTATAGGCACCATCGATATTAGTTTTAAGCTGGCCTCTCCCACTTGATCTTCAGCCGGGTCTTTTTTGCACCTGGCTTCGCATTCATGTGGTACTTCTGGAACTTCCCTCAACACTTATCCACCCACACCCACTGAGTTAAGAATAAGACGTGCAGCACCCTGCCACAGCACCTTATTCCGCTCCCCCCAAACAGTCCATAAGGATGTGAAGAATAGACATTGCTTCGATTCCCACGTCCAGTTCATCAATCTCCCAACAATAGCTACAATTAAACAGACATGCATGCATGAATTAGCGTAAATTGGATTCAGTTTATGTGGAACTAAGGGTTGATGAGCTGAGACCAATCTTTATGATGTTTTTCGACTTCCAAATATGCGGGTAAAAAATTCTTTTCACAGATAATTAGACCGCTTTTATTAATATATCATTAAACAGTGAGGGGTTTTTTTTTTTTTTCGCTGAAAGAGTGATAAGAGAGGCCAAAACCTCCTTACTGTCTATATTATTAAAAAAAAAAAAAAAAAAAAAAAAAAGACAATAAGAGGTGGACGAAACATAAACCTCTCAAAGAAAATACATCAGACAATAAAAAACAAGAAAAATGAGCTAGTCAACTACTTATCTTCCACAACATACCAACTTCAACTCTTATGGATTAATTATATAGCCCTCGAATCATTGGACAATTTAGTGGTAAATAGTAGTTCATGATCGATTACTGTAACTCAAATTAGACGTTCTTAGTATACAGAGCATTAAACAACTACTTAATTGGGGTTGTGTATAAAAAAAAACCTACTTAACTGAGGTTGTCTATGGTACATGGTACAGGAATGTATACTATATAATTTTTTTACAACTAATTCAACAAAATTATCACTTTGACAACAATTTTATTGTTAACAAATTAGTTGTAAACTACTTAATTGTTAAACAAATTAGCTGTAAACTACTTAATTGTTAAACAAATTAGCTGTAAACTACTTAATTGGGGTTGTCTATGGTAATTACAATTTTACACATTTACATATAATTGAACAAAATTACCATATTAATAACAATTTGTTTAAAAACTTGTAAAATGTTGTAAGTGAAGTAATTATCTTTATTTAAACTACATTTACCTAAATAATTATATTTATTATTAGAATAAGGGTAAAAACCTAAAATGGTACCTAAACTATTGCGAAAGGTACTTTTTGGTACCTAAGAATTTTTTCTATCTGAAATGGTACCTCAACTATTGCACCGTTACCCAATATGATACCTTCATTAGTTTTTCTGTTAAAGCCGCATACGTGGCATGAATAAATACCCAAAATTGTACCCAAGTTATTTCAAAAAAATATTTTTTGGTACCTATATATTTTTTTCTAATACTTCAAATAAAATCTCTAAATTTAGTTTATGATACCAAAACATATACTAGTTAAACTCATAAACAAATTATTATTATTATTATTATTTTGATAGTAATAAAAAATATATTATTATTCTGATATATTAATATTTTCTTTGTAAAAAAAAATCTACAAATTTGTTCAGTTTATAGAGAAAATCCAATATTTGATAATGGAATAATATACGTGTATAATAATAGTATTTCTAGACATCTTTATCATAAGGATACAATATAATTAACATCGATCTAACTATATATTATACTTAATTATAAAAGAAAGTATATTTAAGAGTTATAATAAAATAATATGTGTGTATGTTTAAATTATATATCTCTAACCATTGATCATAAACTAAATTTTGAGTTTTAAAAAATATAGGTATCAAAATATTTTTTTTGAAATAGCTCAGGTATTATTTTTGGTATTTACCAAATTTAAATTCATACCACGTAGGTAACTTTAACGGAAAAACTAACGGAGGTATCATATTAGGTAATGGTGCAATAGTTGAGGTACCATTTTAGGTAAAAAAAATCGTAGGTACCAAAAAGGACATTTCGCAATAATTCAGGTACTATTTTAGGTTTTTACCCTTACAATAACGATAAATTTATTGTCATAAGTGTAAGTATATATATGTATCACATACGGGTAGGTACCTAAAAATATTCCCTACTTAATTAGCTTAATTAGCGGGATAGGTTGTAGACGTGAAAACGAGAACATTGAGCTAGCGAACTACTTACTTCCACAACGTTCCAACTTCGATCAACTCTTATGGATTAATTATATTGGATAGCCTCGATCCATTGGACAAGTTAGTGGTAAATAACTCATATAAGTAGTTCATCATTGTGAGTCAGCAACAATGACGATTGAAGGTAGGGATAATTTAGACGCTATTATCTGAACAAGAAAACGAAAATAACTAGCGTTATTCCAAGTCACTTTGTTAATCCCGTCAGAGGTTTCTGGAGACCTGGACCATTGTAGCTAGCTGGCTAGTTGTTGCAGTGGTGAATATGTGTACTTTTCACTCAGTGCCGCGCGTACGTTATAGCTTATTCATTTACAGGCGTTGGTAATCTGGTGGTCGGAATCTCGATCTGATTTGGTGTAGTAAGTTGGAAATGCTCCATGTCTTTTAGTCAGAAATAATGACGTACGACGACATGAACGGTATGATATCAAAAGAACAATACAAATCAATTGTTGCCTTGTTACTTATAATTAGGTCAAATATGAAGAAAAGCGGGATGGAGAAGATATATAGTAATGTTCCATGGGTCCATTTTTTCAATGAATCAGTTATTAGTCTAATCATGTTACCCACTCTTCTTACATACTGGTTGGATGATGTTTCAAATGTAATTAAACTAATTCATTGCTATAAAAATACAAACATTGAGATTATCAAAGAGTATTTGATCAGTGCACGACGTGTACATACACGTTCTATTGTAAATGATTAAAACTTATGACTTTAATATAAATATACGGTGGTCAGAATATATGGATGACTAAAATTACGTATTGTACATACATGGCCGTACATATAAGAATTTGTTAACTCTAAACCCTTTCTAGTTTGTAAGTACATTGTATAGTTTTGTTACTTCATTCCCATATATATCGGAGACGGTCATTTATTCTAAAGCAAATACAACAATTGCAAAAGTACACTTGTCTAACAATAATTTTTATATGAGCTGATGACAAAAATCCATTTGACACCAGTTTTAGGATACAAAACAAACAATACAGAAGCAGACACCAGATTACACTACTAGCTTTTCTATCAAAGGGCACCACCATTTTTCCGTGCCTATTGTATCAATTGGGGACGGATTCAGTGCCCAAACAGGTATGGGCACGAAAAATCTGTCCAACCCTAATTGTACAGTCTCCATTTGGGGTTTTTACTACTTGGGCACTGTTAAAACTGTCCGTGCCCATTTTGGCACCACCCTTCAGAAGACCTTCACGCGCTGCCCTGATATGTACTGTTCTCTTTACGTATTTTTTATTGCTTTATATTTGCCACAGTTTCCTATATGTCCGTGGCAAATGTTCAATATTTCAACAAAAAAAAACAATATTAGCCTAGCACATGCAGCTCGGCTTATGGCTTGGCTTCTGGCTTGGCTTCAGATTCTGGTATTGGATAAAAGATCAAACCCACTTTTGGTATTTGCATAATCAAATTGTATTTCTCATCTGAGTATATCATACAACAGAATATCAATCACACAACCTCATTATATATTTTCTATTGAAAACTTAAAAGTTCAAATATTCAACAAAATCCAAAACCCACTATTACATTCTATCTCCAAACAACTAAACACTAAACTTCAAATCTAATTGAGCTTCAATACTTGAATCTAACCACTTAAAAAGTTACTTGTTCCCATACTCTAACCTGCTCCATGATACTTCGGCTCTCTTAGAACAACAAAACATTTTTGCTGATTATACAAAACCTGCATTACATAAAATTGACAAATTATAGTAAGAAAAGGATACAATTATTAAGACACCGCACAAAGCTTAGCTACTATCAGGCAGCCAAAATAATTCACATATATGTCAGACTTCAATAAGATAACAGAATAATACCTTCAGGACCCCTGGCCATCAAGGTGAAGAATATGTTGTTCAGCTTCTCCATCTTCTTAGCATCCTGAGCCTGATCTGTCTTAAATTTCAGACACTGCATATAAAAACAGAACCAACCACATGAGTAAATCATACACAATGGTTTTCTTGTATCTAGAAATTTGAATTCACAAAAGAACATCTCAAGCATTCAGTGATCATAACACTTTGTATGCATTAAATCCCAATTTCAGTGTGCACAAGAGCATGTCATATAAGTACTTCACAAATGTAAATGATATATTGGGAGTTAAATAGTCTGCAATCTTCATATAAGCAATATGATTATTCCAGAAGCACACAAAACACAATAATACTGTATTAAATTTCAGTACAGTTTGCAGAATTTTATTTTACATGATAAACTTGCCATCAATTCCTCAATAAGAACCCCTGAAAGTGATTTAACTCAAACCCTAATGTTCCCAGTGGTACATTAAACATGACAATTACAGGATTTTTAATATACACAGCAAGTTAAGTACAAGCACAGTGTTCGTCCAAAAGTATAATGCCAATCACATCCTTCGGAAAGCAGAATTCTTTTACTTGTCTTCCTATAGTTAAACATTACAAACTCTACAGAAGTACCTAACCAAGGACTAGTTGTAGACTGATGAGATCATGAGCCTCCAAAGTCAAAGCCGAAACTAGCTCTATCGAAATAAAATTTCACGCTAATATCAGATAAAGCTTCACACCTTGCAAGTTCAATCTCAATAACATAGTCTAAATTCTGTATAATCCAGAAAGCTAAATCAACAGTCCAATGCACACATTAAAAACTCACTAAAAAGCAGGACAGATAAAACCAGTACCTCCTTGTTATCGGTGACTTTGAGAACCAACTTCCCGTCGCAATGCCGGTACTTCATCACATATCTAGTCTGCAGCAACAAACAAATCAGCAACAGAATCATTACACAACAGTTAAAAATTGCAAAACAATCTAAAACCCTACAGTTCACTATGCCTGATTCAACTATTCAATTTTAAAGCCCCGGCATTGAATTAAAGAAGCCTAAATCCCTGGAAATTTAGGAATTGGAAACTATTAATTACAAACAATGCAATGATAAAACACAGCAGAACATTAGTTACTCTAATATGAGGGGAGTATACCACCTTGCTGCAATTGAGTACTATGCCTCCATTTGTAACAAACACAAAAAATTAACATTTAACTACAAGGAATTAGCTGATCATTTAGAAGAATCCAGCCACTTTTGTTTAAAAAAGATCCATATATATAGAGCAATTAAATACCTACCTTCTTCTGCTGAAGAGTCCATATGGAACAAATACAACAGATTGACCAAGCGAAAGAACATGGATTATAGACAGTAAATTTTCATCTAACAGCACTAAAAAGAGCTGATTTTTAATTGAAGATACATAAGCTATATACATCCATGAATTGAGGTAACTTACAGGAGCTAAGGATCGGACAACAACCTATGCATTTGTTGTTCCAAAGAAAAAGGATAAATGATGAATTAGCTATACTTCTGACCTCTCTAATATCTCTAGCTACGAATAGCAGCTATCTTTTTTTTTTCGAGAATGAACTTATACAATTTGAAAATTGAGAATCCTATTTTAAGCCAAAATCATTTCCTTGTGCTATATTATCCCAATAAAAAATAAAATTCTATCTTCTGAATTAGATAAGGAAAAACAGAAACTCAACTAAGCATAAGTAACTCAATAAGCCAAAGCAGACAACATAAGGATAGAGAGGGAACCATTCCTTATCACCGTAGCATTCTTGCAGGCTTCATTATCAATTACAATCCTGACAAGATAGTACAGATTTGAATCTCAACACATGTATGGTAAAAGTTGGTTTACTTCAAGCAACAATGAAGAAAAGAGCTTGCAAAGTTGGGTGGTTCATTGCAATTAATCATGAAATTATACTTGTAACTCCTACATTAATCATGAAATTATACTTGCAATTACTTGTAACTACTTGCAAAGTTTTATAGATTAGGTGTGGAGCTCAACCTCTACAGTTCATTTACCAATTTTCAAAGTAATACCGAATTCTTCTTGACAAAATTGAATCGAATTTATGTAAATGGATCTCTAAATTCTAAAAAATTAAAAATTAACAATTACCTTAATTCCAGATCTGTGGCCAACGAACCCGACCGATTTCGAAGCCTTTCCCGAAAGCGTGAGTGAGCTCCACACCAAATCTCTCTGGAGACGTTGAGGAGATCAAGTGAGAGAGATTTGTCTGGAGAGATTAGGGAGAGAGAGACTAGAAAGGCTCGGCTGAGAAGAGAGTGGTGGGTGAAAGAGGGAGAGAGAAGGGAGAAAGGGTAAGGACAGAGACTCAGGTTAGAGTTTTCTCTTCTTTTTTTCCTTTTATATTTAAGTTGTGATTCAATGTCCTTGTGCCCTATTTCTCACCGTTTTGGCACGGACTACAACTAACAACTATTTAACAAATATTATTCAATTAAATAAGAGATTGTATCTTTCTGTCCGTGCCCAATTTGTGGTGGTTTGGGGACTGGTTTTGAATTTTTTCATGCCTATATCACTAATCGAGACGGATGATGAATTAGATCCGTGTCTATATTCTAAATTAGAACGGATTCTGTGCCCATATCTTAATTTGCCACCAAATAATTGTATCCGTCCTAATTATCTTACAAGGGCACGGAGAATTAGTTCGTGCGCAATGATTCCGTGCCCTTTGCCCCAAAAGCTAGTAGTGTTAACATTTTCATAAAAATGGTAGTCGCGAATCACCGCATGGCTTGGGGTAGGATCTCTAATTTCATGGGGTTGGAGCCTGTCAGGATCGGGCACCATATTTTAGGCTAGGGTTTAATGCAAAGATTTTTATTTTTCGTTTGTTAGAAATTATTTTCTTAGAAATTAAATAAGATGACCATAAGTCAAGGGCTTGAACACATGACCAGCTTCCTTCTCTATCACATCCAACTGCGCTTTCAACATGTGCATGTAGACAACCCAGTCCCCATTCCCCACCGGACTCGGCATCGGCATCACATACCCGGAACTGCCTCCCCAAGGAAAATGGTAAGAACCGAACACCGGTGCCCCCCAACCGAAATCCACCTCAGAAACCGGAAACCTTTGCCCGGAAGACACCACGAAAGCCGGCCCCTCTTCGTTCCCAGCGCCGTATATCTTGGCCAAGCCTTGCACCGGGCGGTGTGCCTCCACCCAGTCTATCATCCCCAAAAAATGCTCCTTTGTGAACTTCATCAGCTACCCAATTCAGTGATTTTTCATTGAGCTCTTGTATTTTCTTACCGCCGAATGGAATAGAAAGGACATTGCCAAAGTAACTAGCCATCAAATCATTTTCATCGGTTAACCTGGACCGTCCGTCAACTACAATCCCCATCTTGCATATTTTTTCCACACCATTGCCGCTCTCGCTTCCGGCAACCATTTTCCACAAGAATGCACAAAAGGACTCCAGCTTGGACCTTTTGTAACCATTGGAGCTGGCAAATGCTTGGAGCCTGATGAGTTGCTCGGCAGTGACGTAGTATATGCGACTGATGAGGTGGTCCTTACGATCCTGCTTGGTCTCAATTTTGGAAGGACGAGGCAGAGATGTAATGGGGACGTACATGTCATTTAGGGAAGGGTGGATCTGACCAGGACGGCGGGGGTTTAGCAACGAACGACGGAAAGAGGGGACCTTAGTGAGTGGCGATTTGGAGTTGGCCATCTTTGCCCATGAAACGAGAAACATGTTGGCTGAGTAGTCATCTGCTATGCGATGGTCGAATGTGCATGCCACCACCGTTCCTCCACACTTGAGTTCAGTTGCCTGCAAATCTGTACGTTTCAACAAAAGAAGTTTGGAGATAAATACAATATCATGATTAACTTTTGCATAAGATAGCGCGACACTTCAATTCCAGCATGCTCGATCTCATGGATTATTGTTTGTGTTGGTATTGTTGTATAATTTATGTTCAAAATAAAGTCAGGTTTAGGTCTTCTTATTTAATTATGTTGGAAAATAAACTCTGCATACACTTTAATTAGACCTGGAAATCCCTAATCCTGTATACCCTAAAGGCTTCATATTAATGCAGAAATTAATCCCAAGCAAAATATTATTACTCATGAGCACGTACACATGAACAGTGCCAATTGGTATAGTCTGGTCAGTTGCATGGGCTTTTTACGTTATTATATTCTTTGTTCATTGTAGCTAGCTTGCTGTGCTTTATCCACCTATTTCTTCTTTGGTCTTTAGTTGCTAGGCTGATTTTGCTCAAGGAAATGTGTCAACTTCTGGTCATCTACGCATTCCATAAACAAAAAACCTAAAAATTTGAAATGAGAGATAACAGAAGTCTGATTAACCTGGATAGCCAGAATTCCATGCTTCTTACTGGGAACCAATTTGCCTTCAATACTTTCATCAGGGTTATAAAGGTTGAGCTTTTTAAGTTCAATATCAGCGAAAGCTTCAGAGAAATGAACCCCACGGTTGTTGCACAAAATCCCAGGCTCCCCAACAGAGTTCCACACCACCTCACCCGAAAAGGCATAATACGTCACTAGGGCTTGGGCCAGAGCCTTCTTCAGAACCTCGACCCTGGCCGCGGGCGCCACAGAGGGGCTACTGTGGTTTTTGTAGCAGAAGAACACTCCCACATCGACCGGAGGCAGAAGCAAGTCGAGGTTGGAGAGTGGTAGCCAGTGCTCCTGCAACGGTAGTGCAGTGACCACCACTTCTTGCTTCGTCGTACTCACCTGGAATTGTGATCTGCCTCCAACCATGTTTCTTTGTGATCTAGTTACCTTTGGTTGGTTTGATTTGGTAATTTGGTTTGTGAGGCGAATACTGGATGAGTAGGGAATTTATAGGCAGCAGTTAGAGATCGGAATAAAATTCGATTCCTAACAACAATGCTAAAACTTACGTACTGTAATCATTCATTAATTAATTAAGTGTGTTCCCCAAATCATGTCGGTAAATATTCAAAATAAATTCCGTAAAAACGCTAACAAATTATAGAGTCGCTCTATCTACTTCTGTCCATCCTCGGTGAATACGACGCAATAGTCCCCGTCGACATGCTTCAACGTCCATGTTCAAATTAATTAGCAGAGTGAGCCCGCAAAAACGCTTTGTCTAGCTAAAGCTACAACTCTTACACCTTCATCATCCCTACCGGCCAGCATTGTATAGTTTGGTTTATTTGGGCAATAGAGAAGGTGATATGACTTTTTATTTTTAGTGGGCCTGCAAGTGATATCTCCAACACCTCCGGTTGAATACTGTCGGAAAGGTCCAATGAAGGTTTGAGAGGGTTGGTCGAGTTGTCTTACAATATTTAGAACCCACGGTCATATTTGGTGCTGTTCCGGTAACAATCCGGTCCAATTCCAAAAGGATATGGGATTTCTATGTCTCCACATGCAATGGGATCACTACTGAAAATAAAGACGGCAGCGACGAAGATTGAAACGGGAAAAACAAATTTTGTCACCTCAACACAACGAAGCGACCAATATAGGATTTGTCGCTTCAAAAAACGAGAGCGACCACTTTTGATCAATAGTCGTCGCTCACAAATTATTGAAGCGACGAATAAAGGTATGTTGTCGCCTCCGGATAATGTTTTGTAAAATACAGTGACGAAAATTCAAACTTCGTCGCCGACTCAAAATTCAAGCGACGAAGTTAATAACCTTCGTCAATATTCGTCACTGGCATATGAAACGAAGCGACGAGTTTTGAGCAATAGTCGTCGCTTCATGTTTTAAAATCTGTTATAAAGCCCTCGACTTCAACAGATTGCAGAAGTTGAAGTTTTAGAAAAAAAAACTGTTCCGGAGCTGCGAAAAAGGGGGCAGATCGGCTGATTTGGTCAATTTCGGGGTCTAATTGCTTGGGTCTTCTCTTCCAATTGCTTTGTAGGTTAGTATAATCTCTCTTCTTCATTGTAATCACCATATTTGGGTTTGATTGGTTGAATTTAGTGTTTGATATCTTGAGTTGGATTTCGTTTATAATGTGTTCTTTTGTTGTTTTTAGTATTAAGTGTTTGAATATATGATAGTGTTGGTGTTGATTTTGGTGAAATTGAGATTATTTAGGTTAGTTTGTGAAATGGTGAAATTTTAGTGAAATTGAATTTTAGTGTAATTTAGTGAAATTGTGAAATTTAGTTAAATCCAAATTTAGTGAAACTAAAATGGCTTGAAATAGTGCAATTTAGTGAAATTTTGTGAATTTTATGGTAGATTAGGTTGAAATTATTAGTTAATGATGTAATTGGTTTGTGTTGTGTGTGGATTGTGATAGAGTTTCTGAAACATGCGAGTGGCTTACTGAGGGAGTGTGGTGCCGTGTGTAAATTTATTGTTTCGTATTATATATAATTGTGGTGTTTATCAGCTTAGAACTCCCGTTTGAGAATCAACAACTCATCTAGTTGATCGAGATGAATTGTTGATTCTCGAATTGTCTCATTTTTGGACGCTTTAGGCGAACACGAGTTTGCTGATCATTTTGCTATTCATGTGGTTTCCGTTGCAGTTTTGGGATAGAGTTTCGACAGTGTCTCTCTACAATGTTCCTCGAGTGCAAATTAGGTTGTTTAGATTTTTTTGTACTTGAGGAACTGTAGGGAGATGCTGCCGAAATTTTCCAAAACTGTAGCAGAAACCACATGAATAGGAAAAGGATCAACAAAGTCGTGTTCTCCTGAAGGGGATAGGACCCAACCTAGATGCATAAGGAGAAGAAGTGTTGGGACAGGTTTTGATTGTATCATAAATGTTGTGTGCTAACCTTATGCATATTTTTTGTTTATGTTATGACAGGAAACATGGATGATGTGCGGCTTGGAGTGGCAACTGATGGTTTCAGTCCATTTGGAACAATAACAACCCAGCATAGTACATGACCCGTGGATGTGACGTCATATAATCTACCCCCTAATATGTGTATGAGGAAGGAATATAATATGTTGGCCGTGTTGATTCCTGGCCCTAAATCTCCATAAAAGTGTCTTAGTGTCCTCATTCGTCCATTGATCGACGAGCTCAAATATTTGTGGGAAAATGGAGTCTCTACTTTTGACAAAGTCGACAATGATGTATTCATGATGAAGGCAGCGGTGATGTGTACTATAAGTGACTTTTCTGGTTTAGGGATACTTGCGGGCTCAACGGTGAAAGGGTACAAGGTATGTCCAATTTGTCTAGATAAGCTGACGGTAGAGCATATGTGTGGGAGAATTGTTTATGAAGGGCATCGGAAATGGCTCGACGAGAATTCACCAATGTCATCCAGTTTGGCATTTAACGGGAAGCCAAAGTGGAGAAAAAGACCACCTTATAAGAACGAAGATGAAATTTGGAGGAAATTAGGTCACACAGTTACGCCACTCTTAGCCAGCATCCGGATTTTCATGCCCCTTACTCAGCACACAACAGACAATGTTGGACCCACGAGAGCGTATTCTGGATGCTTCCCTATTGGTCATCGTTGTTACACAGGTACTGTTTAGATGTCATGCATATTGAAAAGAACGAGGGTGACAATATTCTGGCCACCATTCTTGCAATTGAAGGGAAGACCAATGATGGTCCAAGGGCTCGCGAAGTTTTGGAGAATAGGGGAATATGCAAATGTCAACATCAATCGGAAGCTGAAAAGAGGACGGAAAAGGTTCCTCATGCACCCTTTTTAGTTCAAGAGGATCTTCGTGAAGAAATATTTGAATGGTTTCGCGGTGTTAGGTATCCACTTGGCTATGCGGGAAGTTTGAGAAATAAGGTGAAACTAACCGAGAAAAAGTTCTATGAATTGAAGACTTATGATTGCCATGTCCTGCTTCAACGTCTACTTCCAGTGGTTATCCGAGGATTTTTGCCAAATAACGTCGTGAAGCCATTGATAGCATTGTCAAATTGGTTTCGGAAATTATGTGCTAGGGAGTTGAAGAAGGCAGATGTCCAACAGATGAAAGATGAGATAGTGATCATTCTCTGCAATTTGGAGTTGATTTTTCCTCCACATTTCTTCACCTCTATGGTTCATCTCATGGTTCACCTTCCCGAACAAGTTATGCTTACAGGCCCAGTACATTTTACATGGATGTATCCGACGGAAAAGTATATGCACTAACCAAATATGTTTTTTTTTGTTAAAACTAAATTTACACTAACTTTATATATGCACTAATCATATTCATCATTTTATAGGCAATTAGGTGATTATAAACAGTCAATGAGTAATACACGTTACCCGGAGGGGAGTATTGCAGAAAGGTACATATCATGGGAGTCGGTGACGTACTGTAAGTCGTATATGCAATTAGAAGAACATGAAGAGCCCAATCCCCTAATATGGAATATTAGTTGTGTTTCTCAATTAGTTCAGCCGTGTATTATGGATACCACCGTAAATATCAGGTTAACAGAGGAGCAAACGGCTGAGGCTCACTAGTAAATTTTGACGGATACAGAAGAGGCTTAAGAATACCTGGACACTCATTTGTAGATGTACACAGCGAAACATGGTGACGATTACGACGAGCGTCTCATGAGGAGGAGTTTCCATCGATAGTTCCTAAGATATGTACGAAATTTTTTTTTTCTTGTACAAAGATCCTAAACTTTAAATAGTATAAAACTAACACCATATATTTTTCAGGCCAAGAGAAGAAATGATGCTGAAGACCCTAATTTTAACAGGGCAATATGGTCATTGGCTTGAGGTCCGCAATTCACCCTGATTTATAAGGCGTGCTATGTGAACGGTATCAAGTATGTCTCATTCGATAGAGATCAAAGACTCGTGACTCAAAATAGCGGGGTGATGTTAAGCACGAATGTTGGAAACTTGTCCCAACACTTCTATGACCATCTTGACTATGTAGTCGAGGTATGTTATCCAGACAATTTTTCGGTTGTGTTGTTCAAAGTTATATGGCACAACACGACTGACGATCAGGATGCCGAAGAAGTTGACACCGTCAAGGTAGATCATGGTCTGATATCAGTGGATACAAACACTAGTTACTATGAGAATTCACCATTTTTTCTAGTTATCAAGACAAAACAAGTGTTCTACTTGGACGATCCTGCGGCGGGTGGTACTTGGAAGGTGGTGTAAGAAATGTCGCACCAAAATGTATACAGTGCCGAAGTACTGGCAACAAAAGATAACAGGCCTCCTTCAGGGAATCAAATCACAGCGCCTTACCAAGAGGACACAGTAAGTTCAATTCAATTTTACTATATTGATGCATCTAATCTCCAACTCGATTTAGAAGTACACGAAGAGAATGAAGAAATAAACGGTGAGGAAGACGAAGATGAAGACGATGAATTCGATGAAGACGATGATGGCGGAGACGACGAAGAGGAAGACTACTAGTTAATTATTGTACATGTTATAATATGATGATGATGATATATATTTATTGTTGTAATTTTGAACAATATTTACAATATTCTAATTAAATAAAAACAAATGCATATAAGCATAACTAATCTGTTAAGTTCAATTGAAGAGACGAATATTGTCCAATATTTGTCGCTTAAAAACATCAATATTTGTCCATTATTTTTCAGGCAACCCGTCGGCATGATGCTCAAGACCTTAATTTTAACAGGGCAATATGGTCATTGGCTCGAGGTCCGCAATTCACCTGGATTTATAAGGCGTGCTATGTGAACGGTATCATGTATGTCTCATTCGATAGAGATGAAAGGCTCGTGACTCAAAATAGCGGGGTGATGTTAAGCACGAAAGTTGGAAACATGTCCCAACACTTCTATGACCATCTTGACTATGTAGTCGAGGTATGTTATCCAGACAATTTGTCGGTCGTATTGTTCAAAGTTATATGGCACAACACCACTGACGATGAGAATGCCGAAGAAATTGACACCGTCAAGATAGATCATGGTCTGATATTAGTGGATACAAACACTAGTTACTATGAGAATTCACTATTTTGTCTTGCTATCAAGACAAAACAAGTGTTCTATTTGGACGATCCTGCGGCGGGTGGTACTTTGAAGGTGGTGCAAGAAATGTCGCACCGAAATGTATACAGTGCCGAAGTACTGGCAACAGAAGATATCAGGCCTCCTTCAGGGAATCAAATTACAGAGCCATACCAAGAGGATACACTAAGTTCAATACAATTTTACCATATTGATGCATCTAATCTCCAACTCGATTTAGAAGTACACGAAAAGAATGAAGAATCAAACGGTGAGGAAGATGACAGTGGCGATGAATTCAATGAGGAAGATGAAGACGATGATGACGGAGACGACGAAGAGGAAGACTACTAGTTAATTATGGTACATGTTGTAATATGATAATGATGATATATATTTATTGTTGTAATTTTGAACAATATTTACAATATTATAATTAAATAAAAATAAATGCATATAAGCATAATTGAAGCAACTTGGATTGAATATATAATTATTCAACTAATCTGTTCAGTTAAATTGAAGCGACAAATATTGTCCAATATTTGTCGCTTAAAAAAGTGAAGCGATCATTTTTGTAAAACTTTGTCGCTTTATGTCATTGAAGCGACGAAGTTTTAGCTCACTAAGTAACCTAGTGAGGTCCAACTTCGTCGCTTCATTTGATCGGAAGCGACGAAGTTTTAACCCACTAGGTAATCTAGTGAGCTGAAACGACGTCGCTTAAAATAACTGAAGCGACGATTTTTAACTTTCGTTGCCAACTTAAAGGTAAAGCGACGAGTTTTGGATATGTGTCGTCGCTTCATATTTCTAGGTGATGAGTTTTGTCTATGTTCGTCGCTACGTATTTGATTAAATATACGAAGAAACGATTAAACGCTATTACATACCTTTAGATGACCTTTTTTCGTCGACTCTTCCAAACATTAAACTCTCAAATAGATGAGACGTAATCAGCCATATAAAAATTTGAGAATGTTTACCTCCCGATACTGTGGCTCCCCATAGAGATAGATAAGTTTAAATAAGGTTGACCGCATCGATCGGGGCTCTAACTTTGTCGGATTTAAGTGAAATTTTGACCATTACCGTATTTCATTATAACGATCAAATACTATTTCACAGGGTTTTTCAAAATTTGACTTCTTTTATATAGTTGTTTCGAAAAGTTGTACACCTGAGTATAATTTACTAATCAAGTTATACCACATTAGTAAGCATGTTGTCATTATAATAGCTAAATTCACAAAATGAAATTTTTGACCGTCTGATGTGATCGTTATAGTTAAATATGTGTAGAGTAAAAAAATCAACTCGTTTCGTGAACGTTCGATGCTCGATCGAAATGGTCAACCATATTTTCATAAAACTTATCACAGAAAAACGTTATTACGTACCTTTAGATGACCTTGTTTCGTCGACTCTTCCAAACATTAAACTCTCAAATAGATGAGACGTAATCAGCCATGTAAAAATTTGAGAATGTTTACCTCCCGATACTATGGCTCCCTATAGAGAGAGATAAGTTTAAATAAGGTTGACCGCATCGATCGGGGCTCTAACTTTGTCGGATTTAAGTGAAATTTTGACCATTTCCGTATTTCATCATAACGATCAAAGGCAATTTCACAGAGTTTTTTAAAATTTGACTTCTTTTATATGGTTATAAGTTTAAATAAGGTTGACCGCACTTAAGCGACGGATGTTTTATATATATCCGTCGCTTAAGTGCTTAAAAAAAAAAGCTTTGCCAAAAATTTTAAATTTTCGTCAAATATTTTAAGAGACGGAGTTTGGCTTTATGCGTCGCTTCATGTGATCTGAAGCGACGATTTTTAACCCACTAGGTAACCTAGTGAGCTGAAACATCGTCGCTTCAATTATCTGAAGCGACGATTTTTGACTTTCGTCGCCAACTTAAAGGTTAAGCGACGAGTTTTGGACATGTGTCGTCGCTTTATATTTCTAAGCGACGAGTTTTGTCTATGTTCGTCGCTTGGTATCTGACTATATGAATCGGGACTTTGCTCCTTCCTCAGTAGTGCGATCCCCAAATTTCAAAACAGTTTGACAGTAGCGATTTCTTCCCCCAATCCTTCCGATTTCTTCCCCCACACCCAAACCCTAAATTCAATGGCGCCAGGTTCTATTGCCCAGCAGAGGAGGAAGTAGCTCGAAGCGAGAAGGGAGAGGCAAGCGGCCGAAGTTGCAGCGAGATTGGCTGCCGGGGCGGCGGAGAGGACGACGAGAGCAGAGGCGGCGGAGACCAAGGCGAGAGCAGAGGCGGCGGAGACCACGGCGAGACCAGCAGCGGGGACGCTGGTGCCAATCCCTTCTCTCGAAGAAACGACCCCTTCAATTGCTGCTGCTGGAGGAGGAGGTAGCGGTGGGAAATCGTCAAACACTGGAGGTAGTGGTGGCGAACCGTCAAACGTTGGAGGCGAGGACGCTGCTCCATTAAGCATTAGGACTAAGAGGGGTCCGCTAGAGCCGGATAAGTTTTTCATTTTTCCGATTTTAATTTTTCTTGAATTCTCGTGCTGCTCATTCTTGTTTGGCTGCTCATTCTTGTTTGGTTGAGGAGGAAGTAGCTCGAAGCGAGAAGGGAGAGGCAAGCGGCCGAAGTTGCAGCGAGATTGGCTGCCGGGGCGGCGGAGAGGACGACGAGAGCAGAGGCGGCGGAGACCACGGCGAGAGCAGAGGCGGCGGAGACCACGGCGAGACCAGCAGCGGGGACGCTGGTGCCAATCCCTTCTCTCGAAGAAACGACCCCTTCAATTGCTGCTGCTGGAGGAGGAGGTAGCGGTGGGAAATCGTCAAACACTGGAGGTAGTGGTGGCGAACCGTCAAACGTTGGAGGCGAGGACGCTGCTCCATTAAGCATTAGGACTAAGAGGGGTCCGCTAGAGCCGGATAAGTTTTTCATTTTTCCGATTTTAATTTTTCTTGAATTCTCGTGCTGCTCATTCTTGTTTGGCTGCTCATTCTTGTTTGGTTGATATATAATGCACTGCTTGTTTGGAGTTCAAGGTTAGAATTAGGGATTATAGTCTGGATGCTCATGGTTTTGTTTTTGCTTTCCTTGAGAAACAGTAGGCTCGATCAGTAGCTAGTGCGCAGTGAACATGTTACAAAATCAAATTAAGTGTGGAATCATTTCACAATTGACATAATTTAGTAATGATCATAGGCAATGAATGATTGGGTTGCTGTCATTCATTGCCTTTCTCTTGGAGATTGCATTGATGTATCAATTTGTCGGTCGTGGTAGGAAGATTACTGCCTTGTGCTCTTCACCGATAATTTTTCTTGAATTCTGGTTTGGTTGTGCTGCTGTTGAGTTTTCGTTCGAGTTTTCGTTGCTCTTTTGAGACCTTAAATTCCTGCTGATGCTATTGATATGATTACTTGGCTCATTCACGGTAATAAGGGTCCTTGTTTCCATATCTAAAATTCTGATACAACAGCCCTTGAGTATCCTTGCTAGTGTTCTTTCAAGTTCCCTTAGTTCCCTACTCTCTCTTCTTATCATGTTAATTGCGGTTTATGTCTTTTATCTTGTTATATCATCTAAAGTGTTTATCTTAAAACCGGACCATAACTTATTCTTGGTGCCAACTTATCCTGTTTGAACTATTTGCTGAAAAAGATCAAGTAGTACTCCTTTCTGATAAACATCTGATTTGCAACCGATGCCTGATACATGTGCTATATCTGTATACATGATTGGTCTTTTGACTCTGAAACGAAATCATCTTTTGTGCTAATGTTTGTCCAGGCTTTTCTATCAAAATTGGTGTTTTAAATATATCATTTTTTTTTACCAGATTTACTGTCCACATTGATTCAGCTCCTTATTTAAAAGTTTCATAAAGGCTCACTGAAATAGTCTCCCACTCATTGCCTAGACTTTATGACTATAAGATCTGTTTCTTTCCCTACAATCAGCATATAGACTTGCTCTTGTTTTCAATATTTAACTTTTTATATCTTCAAAAGTTGTAAGTACTCTACAGTTGTAGATGCAACAAAATGATTTATGCACCCTTCAAATACCAGAAGTCCAATTATTTTCTGACTTCAGTCAATATGGAACCATAGTTGATTAGTTCCAAATCAATCTGTATGTGGTTGTACTTGAGTTTAATTCCTACCTCGTGGTTTGAAAATGTTCGTAATTCATTGACATTACCCTCGTAAAGCTACTTCTGTTGTAATTCTTAGCTTTGCATTATGAGTTGGAGTATTTGCCTACTGTTGGTTCATTATTGGTCAAGTTCTTCTCCATGAAGCATCGTCATTCTTGTTAAACTCCAACATTTGGAAACCCATGTCTCTTGCTGCTAGCTTTGCTCAAGATCACGTATTGATACTTACCTCATGTTGAATCTGCCTCTCTTATATGCTTGTTCAATTTTACTTGGAAACAAGATCCCACTCTTGGTTTATTACGTTCTTTCATCTGTGAGTCTATGATCTCAGATTCATATACACCAATGGTGTATATCTTTTATACATTATACATACTGTGGAGTGGTATTGGGAGAAATGCAGTGAAGTTTCCAAGATATTCTTTTATTTAACATTGTAATCTGTTGGTATATTGATTTGTTAGCTATGCATAGTCTTAATTTGGTTTGATTTATATAGCAGAGTTGGTTGATATGACAACGGGAGAGAAGGTGAAGGGGCGGAACTCTAATAAACTCGGCATCATCACGGGCACAAAGACCCAGTATTTGAAGACCCTAAACAATAACCAGCCTCTGAAGGTTGAGTACTCGGAAGAGCACAGGGGTCTGAGCCTCTTGAAGTGGAGGACTTTGATGTCCCGAGACATCGGGAGCGCCATCCAGAGCAAAATGCCCATGCTTGCGCCTTCATATGCTGAGCTGGCTGATGAGCACTGAGATACACTGAGCACTTATATGGAGGTAAAACACAATTTCATAATAATTTCAAAAAACTATCTTTCAGTCATATATATTGAAATATGTTAATTCTAATGATTTCTTTGAATTGTTTTTTACTAGATATTGTACGACCTCCCTCCCACCGAGATAGGCATGTGGACATACATCGACGAGACCGCTGCCAAGATCTACAAGGACTGGAAGTACGACTGCCACACCCAGTACGTCGAAGTGTCAAAGGCGACGCCTGCAGAGTTCATCCACCGACCCGAGCAGTGGGAGTACCTCAAAGTTCACTTTGAGGACGACGATTATAAGGTAATGGAAAGTAATTAGAGGTTTTTGAATTTCATATAATAGATTCTTATTCTAATAGTTCGTGCATATTTTTACAGAGGATGTGTGCCTGGAACACCGCTAACCGGAATAAAGCAAAGGAGAAGGGGTGTGCAGTTAACCACCACTCTGGCACCACTCCCTATAGCTACCGAGTCGTTGCGAATCAGGCAAAAGGCAGTTTGGCGCCTATACTTCAGATAGTCTGTGATGTTTATGCACTGTCGCAGAATGCGCATGAGAAAGTTGTGAGTTTCCTGACGAGTTAGATGCAAGAGTTCCTAGTTTTTAGCTTCCGATTTTAATTTTTTACAATTAAAAACTATACAAACACAAACTTATTGGATAATATTTTTTACAAGCAGCGGTGAAGAGGAAGATAGATGAGCTCTGTGCTCGCCGAGCCAGTGATGTGGAGAGCGGCAATCAAGTGACGGGCCCCGTTACCGTCGAAGAACAGATAGCGGTAGTGGACGCGTGTCTGGGTGGGAAGCCGGGGACGAGAGTCCGAGGTATGTACAAATCATAAAATAACAGTTTGTATTTTAGATACGAAAGAGAATTTAATTTGAATAATTTTTTTGTGTTTTACCGTTTTTGCAAGGCTAGGAGGTGCATTAAAAAAACCCCGCAAAACCAAGAGGCGGTGCACGCGTGTCCCGCAACGATTCGGAGGTTGAGAAGTTGAGGAGCGAACTAGTAGCCGCCAATGAACGTAGCAGAATCAAGGAAGAACAAAGCAGAATCCAGGAAGAAGAGATGATGCAACGTATTGCAAGGATGGAGGCTGCCCTCGGCATGGCGGCCAATCCGGTTGCCAATGCCGCCGCCGCAAACCCTCAGACGATCGCCGATAAATCATCATGTGCTGAAGGTATAGGTATACCCGACGGAGACTTTGATTAGGACATTTCGTTAGTTTGTAATTGGAATATATGTCCATTATTGTTAGAACATATTGTAGTTTTGAATGAAATCTATGTATTTATAGTGTGTGTGTTATGTTGGATATGTGATTTGAATGAAATGTATGTTGGATATGTGATTTGAATAAAATGCAGGTTTTAGAAGTGAATGAAACCATACCAGAATTCTGTTTTTTTATCTCTGTAACAAACAATGAAGCGACGAACATTGATCATTGTTCGTCGCTTAGCTTTTAATGACGCAACGAAGATTCATCAAAATTCGTCGCTCATCGTTATCATATCATACATTCTCCTAGTAAACATGAAATGAAGAGACGACTTTTGAACCAAAGTTTGTCACCACAAGTACGAGGCGACAATCTAAAATTCGTCGCATCGAGTTTGAAGAGACGACCCTAAAGTCATCGCAATAGAATGCAAGCGACGCGTATAAATTGGTCGCTAGGAATCGTGGGAGACGAGTCAAAAGTCGTCGCTCTCTGGTGAGCGACGACTTTTGTTGTCGTCGCATAAAATATCCAAGCGACGACTTTTGACTCATCATGGGTCGCTTAGAATCTACCCGACGAGTCTGAAGCGACGACCTCAAAGCGACGACTTTTTGTCGGGACGGTGTTAAAGCGACGACTTCTGAGGCGAAGCGACGGCGATTGTGACCCACAGTAGTGGATTGACAATGAGGCTTTGCTAACGAGGGTTATGATGCTACACCAAGTATTGCACTACAGCTCAAAAACCACAAAAACATAAAAACATAAATATGAAGTAGGAGCAAGTGGATCTCCATTTTGCTTCAATATTACTCCTTGAAGAAGATCCTCCTCTTTTTCACTACCATGTTATACAAGGATGCTTGGAATCAATGTGCAAATTAGCGACTAATTCTTCAAGTCTCAACTTCACTAGTACAGCAAAGAACCGAAGCGACGACATTTTTTCGTCGCTTCAGCTCCGTACGCGTTGCTTCAATACCGAAGCGACAACAAGTCGTCGCTTGGATGTCGTCGCTTCAGTCTCGTCCCTTTGATTCCAAGTGACGAACATTGAAGCAAACGTCGTCACATTGATATTTTAAGCGACGAAACCAAAGTTCGTCGCTCAAAAGAGAGCGACGAATTTTGAGTCGTCCCTTGAATTTTTATGCGACGAAGTTTGGGTCGTCGCTTCGTATTCATAGCGACAAACTTTGATTCAAAATTCGTCTCTTAATGTCATGTTACACAGAAGAAAACATGGGATGATAAAATGGAAGAGACGAAATTTGATCGTCGCTAGGATTTTGATGCGACGAATATTGAGCAATGTTTGTCGCTTCGTGCAGAGTTACAGATTAGAAAAACAGGTTTCTGGTCAGTTTTGGACCAATTTCAAGATCGATCAAATAACACAAAACCCGCATTCAAATCACATATACCACACATCCAACATAACACAAACACACTACATTTTATAAATACATAAATTTCATTCAAATCTACCATATGTTACATAATTACAATGTACGATAATCCTCGAGAATGTACTACAATATCCAACAAGCTACAATAATGTACAAAGAAAAAAAAGGGTCCTAATCAAGGTCATCATCGGGGATACCTAATGAAGCACATGAGGATTTATCCGCGACTGAAGCTGTTGCGGCGGCATTGTCACCCGGATTGCCTTGGGCCGCCATGAAAGCTTGGACGGTAGCCTCCATCTGTGCCATACGCCGCTTCAACTCTTCAATCTGTTCGGTGACGGCTGCTAGCTGGCTCCTCAAATCGTCATCTTTGCGGGACACGCGTGCACCGCCTCTTGGTTTTGACAGGCGTCTTAATGCACCCCCTAACCCTACAGAAATGGTAAAAGAAAAACATTATTCAAATTAAAAACCATTTCGTATCTAAAAACTAAAACTTGTAAAAGATTTAGGTGCAAAAATAAAGTACCTCGGACCCTCGTCCCTGGCTTTCCACCCAGCTCCTTCTCGACTACATCCATCTGCACCTCGACGGTAACGGGGCCCGTCGCTCGCTTCATCACTCGCTCGGCTAGCACATAGCTCATTCATCTTTCTCTTGACCGCTGCCTGCAAATAAAAACAAGTCCAATAGATTAGGATTATTATACATTTTAATTCAAAAAAACCGAAATCACAAGCCAATAGGGAAGTCACTCACCACTTTCTCCTGCGCATTCTGCGATGGTTGATAAACATCGTAGACTGTCTGCAGTATAGGGGCTAGATGCCCTTTGGCCTCATTCGCAGCGACCCGATAGCTGTAAGGAGTGGTGCCAGAGTGATGGTTGATTGCATACCCCTTCTCCTTTCTCTTATTCCGGTTAGCGACGTTCCGGGCACACATCGCCTGCAAAGAACCATACGGATATATATCAGACATATTTCATATGAGAATTAAGAAATTATATGAAATGCAAAAACCTGTAATTAATTTCCATTACCTTATAATCGCCGTCCTCAAAGTTCACTTTGAGGTACTCCCACTGCTCAGGTCGGTGGATGAACTCTGCAGGCGTCGCCTTTGATACTTCAACGTAGTGAGTATGGCAATCGTACTTCCAATCCTTGTAAATCTTTGCAGCGGTCTCGTCGATGTATTTCCACATGCCTGTCTCGGTGGGAGGGAGGTCATAGAGCGTCTAGTAAAAAACAATTCAAAAAAATCATCAGAAATAACATATTAGTAGATAATGTGGTATGTTAATTGGTTTTACGAAATTATTGTAAAATAATGCTTTACCTCCATATAAGTGGTCAATGCATCTTGGTGCTCCTCATCCAGCTCAGCAAAGGATGGCGCAAGCATCGGCACTTTGCTCCGGACGGCGCTCCCGATGTCTCGGGACATCAAAGTCCTCCACTTCAATTCTTTAGGACCCTTGTGTTGCTCAGCGTACTCAACCTTCAGAGGCTGGTTGTTGTTCATCATCTTCAAATACTGCGTCTTTGTGCTTGTTATGACGCCAAGCTTCTCAGGGTTCCGCCCCTTCACCTTATTCCCGGTTGCCATATCAACTAACTCTGCCATATCAACCAAACCAAATTCACATAACCATCACATATTCAACAAATTTACATAACCAAATCATATTCACCAAATTCATATAACCATACAATAGTAAATCTGCAACATATTGTATATGTCCATAAAAAACTCCAGGCTTAAACCAGCATCATTCTTGGTCTGTGGGAATGAGTATGTGTGTAGGTGTGGATTGCAGGGGCTGCATGCATGCATTAGACTTAAATGCTCAAGCAGACTGACAATTTCAACAAAGATGGGGGGTGGTGATATGCTTTTCTTTGCTGTTGTGATTCTGAGATAGTCTTAATGACTACGTACAAAGCTAGCTGTAACATTAGAGTGTCACTAACTACTTTTAGAGTGAAAATTATAGAAGGACAACATTGTGCAGTTTGGCTAACCATGGTCTCAAGAATCATAACAGTGTTGGTGGTACTATTCTTTTGTTTGAGAAATTGTGGCTGCACCAGGATCATGACCACTGCTGATCCAAGAGTCGAAGACTTAGAATTGGAAAAAGAACTTCAAAGTCTTAACAAACAACCAGTCAAAACAATTCAGGTCTTAGTTCTTATGATTTTGTATTTGATATTGGTAGCATTTCTTCTTATGCATAAAGTTGTTATCTAGTTTTCACTTTATAATATAATTCTGACGAGTCTATCAAGATTTTGTTTCTCATGAAACTAGATCTCATTTTCCTCTCTTTATGTCAAAGCTTGAAGGTGATATTATAGATTGCATCAACATTAAGAGTCAACCTGCTCTTGATAAGCCTCTACTAAAAAATCACAAAATCCAGGTAAACTAATTGGTTTGTAAGTTACAATATTCTTTCATCTTATGTTTTTACTATTGGAAATGAACTCACAATGTTATTCAGTAACCAGTCCTGCCTAAGAAGTATGATTGTGGGGGGACTGTACTCAAAATGTTAATATGAGAAACAACACTTGCAACCTATACCATCTAAAACCAATACTCCCTGAAGCGTAACAAGTGGGCAGAGAGCATCTCCAATCATCGAAGCCTCATTCACTGACCATACCAAGTAACCAACTCCTACACAGAGAGCATCTCCGCTAAATGAACTCCTCGATTAACCATAATCCCTAATTCTAACCTAACCATTCTATAAGTACCAACTACTTTGTAGACGAAAATCAAAGGTTCACTACATTGATCACAGACCATACCAAGCAACCAACTCCTACACAATAACCGAAAATGCAACATGAGCTAACACAACATTCTTACACCAAAGCATGGAACTTTCCCTATGTTAAAAAAATCAGTCCAACAGCAGCACAACCAAACGATTTACTATATAATTAAAATCGAAAAAAAAAAAAAAACATACCCGGCTCCTTAGGACCCCTCTTGGTCTTAGTACTTAATGGAGGACAGTCCTTGCCTTCTACAGCGGCAGTTCCAGCGCCACCGCCACTGTCAGCGCCACCTCCAGCAGCCCCCAAGCCCGAACCCGAAGGGTTGGTTTCTTCCAGAGACCGGATTGTTACCAGCATGCCCGCCTCTGGTCTCGCCGTCGCCTAATCCACTGCCGCCGCCGTCGCCGAATCCACTCTCGCCGTCGTCTCCGCCACCGCGGCAGCCAATCTCGCTGCAACTTCGGCCGCCTTCCTCTCCCTTCTCACCTCGAGCTGCTTCTTCCTCTGCTGGGCACTAGAACCTGGTGCCATTGATTTAGGGAGGGATTTGATGGGTTGGACATTGAAAATTAGGGTTTGTGGTTTAGGTTTCTGTGGTGGTTTCAAACTGAGTAAGATCGCGCTAATGAGGAAGAAGAAGCCAACTCCCGGTTCATATAATCAGATATGAAGTGACAAACATTGCCAAAAATCGGCGCTTCGACTTTAAGTTGGCGACGAAAGTCAAAATTCGTCGCTTCCCACAACTTCAAGTGACGAAGTTAAAACACACAGGGTAACCTAGTGGGTTGAAACTCTGTCGCTTTATATGATCTGAAGCGACAAACTTGGACCTCACTAGGTAACCTAATGAGTGTTAACTTCGTCGCTTCAGTGATCTGAAAGGTTTACAGATTTCCTCGCTTGAAGTTTTTAAGCGACAAATATTGGACAATATTCGTCTCTTCAATTGAACTTAACAGATTAGTTATGCTTATATGCATTTGTTTTTATTTAATTAGAATATTGTAAATATTGTTCAAAATTACAACAATAAATATATATCATCATCATCATATTATAACATGTACAATAATTAACTAGTAGTCTTCCTCTTCGTCGTCTCCGCCATCATCGTCTTCATCTTTCTCGTCCTCATCGAATTCATCGTCTTCATCTTCGTCTTCCTCACCGTTTAATTCTTCATTCTCTTCGTGTACTTCTAAATCGAGTTGGAGATTAGATGCATCAATATAGTAAAATTGAATTGAACTTACTGTGTCCTCTTGGTAAGGCGCTGTGATTTGATTCCCTGAAGGAGGCCTGTTATCTTTTGTTGCCGGTACTTCGGCACTGTATAGATTTTGGTGCGACATTTCTTACACCACCTTCCAAGTACCACCCGCCGCAGGATCGTCCAAGTAGAACACTTGTTTTGTCTTGATAACAAGAAAAAATGGTGAATTCTCATAGTAACTAGTGTTTGTATCCACTGATATCAGACCATGATCTACCTTGACGGTGTCAACTTCTTCGGCATCCTGATCGTCAGTCGTGTTGTGCCATAACTTTGAACAACACAACCGACAAATTGTCTGGATAACATACCTCGACTACATAGTCAAGATGGTCATAGAAGTGTTGGGACAAGTTTCCAACATTCGTGCTTAACATCACCCCGCTATTTTGAGTCACGAGTCTTTGATCTCTATCGAATGAGACATACTTGATACCGTTCACATAGCACGCCTTATAAATCCGGGTGAATTGCGGACCTCAAGCCAATGACCATATTGCCCTGTTAAAATTAGGGTCTTCAGCATCATTTCTTCTCTTGGCCTGAAAAATATATGGTGTTAGTTTTATACTATTTAAAGTTTAGGATCTTTGTACAAGAAAAAGAAATTCGATTTTCGTACATATTTTAAGAACCATCGATAGAAACTCGTCCTCATGAGGCACTCGTTGTAATCGTCACCCTGTTTCACTATGTACATCTGCAAATGAGCGTCCATGTAATATTGAGCCTCTGTTGTATCCGTCAAAATTTGCCAGTGACCCTCAGCCGTTTGCTCCTATGTTAACCTGATGTTTCTGGTGGTATCCATAATACACGGCTGAACTAACTGAGAAACACAACTAATATTCCATATTGGGGGATTGGGCTCTTCATGTTCTTCCAATTGCAGATACGACTTACAGTACGTCAGCGACTCCCATGATATATACCTTTCTGCAATACTCTCCTCCGGGTAACGTGTATTACTCATTGACTGTTTATAATCACCTAATTGCCTATAAAATGTTGAATATGATTAGTGCATATATAAAGTTAGTGTAAATTTAGTTTTAACAAAAAAAAACATATTTGGTTAGTGCATATACCATTCCGTCGGATAGATCCATGTAAAATGTACTGGGCCTGTAAACATAACTTGTTCGGGAAGGTGAACCATGAGATGAACCATAGAGGTGAAGAAATGTGGAGGAAAAATCAACTCCAAATTGCAGAGAATGATCACTATCTCATCTTTCATCTGTTGGACATCTGCCTTCTTCAACTCCCTAGCACATAATTTCCTAAACCAATTTGACAATGCTATCAATGGCTTCACGACGTTATTTGGCAAAAATCCTCGGATAACCACTGGAAGAAGACGTTGAAGCAGGACATGGCAATCATACGTCTTCAATACATAGAACTTTTTCTCGGTTAGTTTCACCTTATTTCTCAAACTTCCCGCATACCCAAGTGGATACCTAACACAGCGAAACCATTCGAATACTTCTTCACGAAGATCCTCTTGAACTAAAAAGGGTGCATGAGGAACCTTTTCCGTCCTCTTTTCAGCTTCCGATTGATGTTGACATTTGCGTATTCCCCTCTTCTCCAAAACTTCGCGAGCCCTTGGACCATCTTTGGTCTTCCCTTCAATTGCAAGAATTGTGGCCAGGATATTGTCACCCACGTTCTTTTCAATATGCATGACATCTAAACAGTACATGTGTAACAACGATGACCAATAGGAAAGCATCCAGAATACGCTCTCGTGGGTCCAATATTGTCTGTTGTGTGCTGAGTAAGGGACATGTGATAGGAGCACAATGTGCGTTGATATTACATGCTTATGCCCTCGTTTATGCTTTGTTTAACCCTTATTTGTCTAAGATAGAGTCACAATATAGTTTAGTGTTAATTTGGTAGAGTTTGGCGAAAAATGGTTAAGAATCCGAAAAATGACCAAGTATGAGAAATCTGGAAAATAATGCAAAATATGTCTTTTTCGTGATTTTGAGATGAGTAAAAATGCCATCTATCCTTGTCCGAATTTAATGAAATTTGGTGTGCGTATTATTCATATACTGAGGAATGTTGTGTTAAAATTTCAGATCAATCGGAGTTCGGGAAGTCACCCAAAAGATGGCTGCAAAACGGCAGTTCGAGCAAACCAATCCAGGGACTTCCAGGATTTTCCTGGGACTGTGCCTCAACTTCGAAAAATCATTCCCGACGACTCACAAGGAATTTGATCGAGATATTTTATGGGGAGATGGCTATATGTGTCTAGTTTATCTGAGACTTGGAATCGCATCAATTGGAGCTCCGAGAAAGGAGATATGTCGGATTTACTGGAGCAAGGTCATTCCAGCCGAGTTGCTGCCGGTCTTGTGTTCTTGCGGGTTTGGGGCATTTTTCCATGGACCAAGCTCACCAAATGGAGTTGTCAAGCCTACACAAGAATTTCATGAAGATATGCAGCCCAATCCAAGGAAGAAAATCAGAAAAAGAAGTTTCCTAGAAGAACCAAGAAAGGAAGGAACCAAAACCTTGTTGCACAAGGATTGCCTTTGCCGATTTGGACTAGGTTTTCTACCTAGGGTTTCTGCCGAATTTGCCTCTATATATAGCCATGTTTTCCTACAGAAAAATCATCTCATCTCAAGCATAAACACAAGGCTTAAACTCTACCAAAATTCCCCAAAGATCCTAGACAAAAACCTTAACCGAAAACCACCTTCACCTCACCTCAACCAAGTTTCTGCCTTGCCGAAACCTTGGACTTTCTGCCTCCATAACCTACTGCCGACATGACCTATTGCCGTGCAGCCTCACCCCAGCCTCCATACTTCGCCGGATCCACACGACGTGAAGCTCTCAAGGTGTCTCAAAGTGTGATCCACTCCCCTCTTTCGGTTTAGTAATTTTTGTTTAGTTATGTTTAGTTTTGTCTATGAAACACTCATGTATGTTTGGTGTTGGTTTATATGTCTATGTATGAATCGATTTTGGTTTTATGAATTGTATGTTAAAGATTTGTTTGAATCGATGCTTAGAATTAAGTTTAGGTTTCGACAAGAACAATGAATTTTGCATGCTAATTTGTAATATGTAACTTGTAAATTCATGTGTTAGATAATTAGGACAGTGGTATAGATGCATGTTTTAGGTTCGAAATTGGTTAGTATCTAAGGATTGGGCATAAAAATCGGTACTTAGTGTTGTCTTGAACATTGATCTAGGTGCTAGGTTTAATCAGCTAGAGTAATTACGAACGTTGCCATACTCAAAAGGTCGCTCTGATTTGTGTTGCTCACTTAGGGTTTAATACTTTAGATACTTGCATGTTTAAAATAAGATGATTGACAACCTTACTTATTTTGCTTGTCTCCAATTCAGACCATTGCGCACAATTGTTAAGTCTCAAAAGGATTAACATAACTTTAGGGCCCATAACCAAAAGTTCGGTCTTAAAACTTGAGAGGTCTTACAACTAAGTTGTAGTTGGAACTAATTTTGAACTTGAGCATGTTGATACTTGTTCCTTACTTTCTTGCATGTGAGTTTATATGTTAAAGAGTCTTTGGTGCTAAATGTTTTGTGAGAGATGATGATCACTTGTATATAGTAGTTTAGGTTTATTTTCGTGTCTTAGATATAGAGGCAGCCCTTGCTGCCGAACCTCATATCAAATCCCCCATGTTGAACTCGTGTGAATATGTATATATATATGTGAATAAATTGTGCTAACATTCTCATATTTCAGGTACCCTTAATCCCCGGCTTAGAACGATCCCTACTTATTCTATACTACTAACGATTGTAGGGTTTATTATTTGTGTGAGCCTCGCGGTTCACATCAACATGAAAATCCGGATGCTGGCTAAGAGTGGCGTAACTGTGTGACCTAATTTCCTCCAAAATTTCATCTACGTTCTTATGAGGTGGTCTTTTCCCCACTTTGGCTTCCCGTTAAATGCCAAACTGGATGGTTTTGGTGAATTCTCATCGAGCCATTTCCGATGCCCTTCATAAACAATTCTCCTACACATATGCTCCGCCGTCAGCTCATCTAGACAAATTGGACATGCCTTATACCCTTTCACCGTTGACCCCGCAAGCATTCCTAAACCAGGAAAGTCACTTATAGTACACATCACCACTGCCTTCATCATGAATACATCATTGTCGACTCTGTCAAAAGTAGAGACTCCATTTTCCCACAAATCTTTGAGCTCGTCGATCAATGGACGAATGAGGACACTAAGGCACTTTCCTGGAGATTTAGGGCTAGGAATCAACACGGCCAACATATTATATTTCTTCCTCATACACATATTAGGGGGTAGATTATATGGCATCACATCCACGGGCCATGTACTATGCTGGGTTGTCATTGTTCCAAATGGACTGAAACCATCAGTTGCCACTCAAAGCCGCACATTTCTTCCTTTAATGTCGTCGAAACCTGAAAATGTCATGTTAAAATGTTGCCATGATTCTCCATCAGATGGGTGCCGGAGGGTACTTTCATCTAGTCGCCTCTCCTTATGCCATCACATATGATTTGCTGTGTGTGGAGACATAAATAGGCTTTTCAACCTTGGAGTGAGAGGGAAATACCAGATTACCTTTTTTGGAATGTCATCCGTATTTGGCTTATATCTTTGAGCACCATACACTGGACAAGTCCTACGAGTTTTATTTGCAGCCCCCCTGAATAGGTAACAGTTGAACTCACAAACATGAATTTTTTCATATCCAAGGGAAAGATCCTTCAGGATTTTTTTAATTCTCGAATAACTCACTGGGAAATTATGCATTTTAAAAAACTTATGCAACCATCCACACAATTTATCAATACTCGTATCCGACCATCCATTTTCAACTTTAATTTTCATTGCATGTAATATGGCACTTAATACAGTTTCTTCACTCCCTTCGTACAATGGGGTTTGGGACTCCCTTAGAAGCCTTTCATACTTAGCATAATCATCATCTACCATGTCATTGAAGTGAATTTCAGCATTTTCTTCAACGACATTATGCGGTGCATCTCCGTGGTATCCAGGATAGTATGGAAATACATCTTATTTAATCTCCACAGGCGGGATCACTGAAGAACCGACAACACTGGAAGCCTCGACTCTGTCTTGAAGCCGCTGTCTCCGTCGACTGATCATTGCCGGTTGACCAGAAACTTCCCCGTGTAAGTGCCAAACTGTGTAAGTCTGATCCAAACCATGGTGCATGCAGTGATGATAAATCTCTACGATATCCTTATAATAAGGATCATTTCTGCAAATTGTGCACGGGCAAGGGTGATACTGGGTTTCAATAGTGTGAGTCTTCACAAAATTGATGAACTGCCATACGCCTGTTATATAGTCAAGGTGTGTAAAATGAAGATTCATCCAAGATTTGTCGGGGACATCATCCATGTTTCCTGTCATAACATAAACAAACAATATGCATAAGGTTAGCACACAACATTTATGATACAATCAAAACCTATCCCAACACTTTTTCTCCTTATGCCTCCAGGTTGGGTCCTATTCCCTTCAGGAGAACACGACTTTATTGATCCTTTTGCTATTCATGTAGTTTCTACTACAGTTTTGGGAAATTTCGGCAACATCTCCCTACAGTTTCTCAAGTGTACAAAAATCTAAACAACCTAATTTGCACTCGAAGATCAAATTATATCCCAAAACTGTCGAAACTATATCCCAAAACTGTAGCAGAAACCACATGAATAGCAAAAGGATCAATAAAGTCGTGTTCCCCTAAAGTATCCAAAAATGGGACAATTAGAGAATCAACAACTCATCTTGATCAACTAGATGAGTTCTTGATTCTCAAACGGGAGTTCTAAGCTGATAAACACCACAATTATATATAATACAAAACAATAAATTTACACACGGCACCACACTCCCTCACTAAGTCACTCGCATGTTTCAGAAACTCTAACTATCACAATCCACACACAACACAAACCAATTACATCATTAATTAATAATTCAACCTAATTTACCATAAAATTCACAAAATTTCACTAAATTGCACTATTTCACAAAATTTTATTTTCACTAAATTTGGATTTAACTAAATTTCACAATTTCATTAAATTACACTAAAATTCAATTTCACTAAATTTCACAATTTCACAAACTAACCTAAATAATCTCAATTTCACCAAAATCAACACTAACTCTATCATATATTCAAACACCCAACACTAAAAACAACACAAAACACATTATAAACCAAATCCAACTCAAGATATCAAACACTAAATTCAACCAATCAAACCCAAATATGGTGATTACAATGAAGAGGAGAGATTATACTAACCTACAAAGCAATTGGAAGAGAACACTTCTTCTTCTTGGACCCCGAAATTAACGAAATCAGCAGTTTTGGAGATTTTTCGTAGCTGCTACAGTGTTTTTCACCGTTTTCTTCTTCTTTTGTGTTCTGTCTAAGCCAAGGGCTTTATAGCAGATTTTAAAACTTTAAGCGACGAAAATTGGCCAAATCTCGTCGCTTCGTTTATTCTACAGCGACGAAGTTTTTTAACTTCGTCGCTTCAACAACAAGTGAGCGACGAATTTTGAATGTTTGTCGCTACAGTTTCCAAAACCTGGTTCTCTGATAAACGGAGGCGACAACTTACCATTATTCGTCGCTTCAATAATTTGTGAGCGACAAATTTAATCTAAAATTCGTCGCTAGTGAAAATTCAAGCGACGAGTCCAATATTCGTCGCTTTGTTGTGTTGAAGCGACAAAGTTTTTTTTCGCTTCTGATTCTTCGTTGCTTCAATGCCTTCCTACAGTAGTGATGGTTTGATCGATTAGTGCTCAAACTTTCCATAATCTGAAATGCTGATCTACTTTTCTGAAGAATTTCAGACTGATTAAGTTTCTTCTCAATCTTCCATTTCTTTCTTAGAACTTTGGATATTTTACTGGACTGGAATCAAGTCATGTTCTACCCAGAGGAAGTTTAAAGTGTATTTGGTTTTAAGCTTGCTTAAATAGATGTGCAATAGGTTGTTATCATTCATTGTGTCGCAGATATATATGGTTCGAAGTTCGTGTGTTATAGTTAGATTGCTATACAGTGGAGAGAACTTGACACGAATTCAAACACGGATCAACGACCAGTTAAATCTGTATCTATAACTAGAAGTTGTTTTTTTTTCACTGAATATGATACCAGTTAAAAGGTCAATGCTTTTCTGAAAAGAATGAAGATCAACAAGAAAACTTAAAATTTATCTATTGATGTTTGAGAATTTCTTCAGTACCCTCATGTATATAATACCTTTATTTACAAATTTGACGATAAATTTTGTTGTCATTGTGGTAAATAGAGTGATTGTTTGGATAATTGTAGTTCTGTTAGTTGTAATTACTTCACCTACAACATATTTACAAGTTTATGAACGAATAGTTGTCAATGTGGTAAATTTGTTTAATAATATGTAAATATATAAAACATATACTGTAAATTTGTTGTCAATGTTGTAAATTGAGTGTAGCAAAATAGTAAATTTTGTTCAATTAGTTGAAAATTAAGAATATAGTATATATCAAGATATTGTAGACGACCTCGTTTGTTTGATGCACTTGATGCAGGATATTTAAAGCTGGCTTAATTATGAAGAAGTCCAGTATATTTAGCTAGATTCGTAAGGAGGGCCGGCCACTGGTAACCTACTCTAATGAATTTGGCTGTCAACATTTTACCCCACATTTTCAAGTGACAACAAATAGAATCAAGGGATTGGTTGTCGCAATCTGTTTTAATAGGGTTTAGGCTGAACAATAGGATATGCTGAAATTTAAACATAAATTTGAAGACAGAATCAGCTTAAACATTGACCTATAGGAAGATGAATGATCATTATTGAGAAGGAGTAATAGTACAACTGAGGACAGCCTGAATGTCGAAGAGCCTAAGAATTGGAAGCCACCACCAAGATTCTCTGGAAATGGATGCTTCAATCAACGTTGTGTTGCAGAGCTCAATCGAGTATTCAGTCACACTTCTCCCTTTACACATACACAAACATTTAGTATGGCATCTTCTTTGGCTTGAACGTCCTCTCAATGGGCTTACTCTGACTCGAAGAGGATCCCAATTGGTTTCCAGAAAACCCAATTGGCTTAATTAATGGGAGGGGCTCTGTAATACCAGGCAGATACTATGAGAGGCATATAACTTCGTTAACATGCCCAAATAAAATGCATCAAGTTTACCTCCTCTGGATAGCAGTTCTCTTCATAACTGCAGCATTTCTCACCTCAGGACTTCTCAAATGAAAGAGCCATAAAAGATTAATATCAGGAATGTTAAAATACATACAATATGTGATTGAGCACACAAGGCATCAAGAACATGGGGACACTGATAATTCCCCAAGTATGGAGACCTGTTTTTATGCAACCTGTTTTGGGTAGAATTTTTTGGTAAATGAGGTCAACTTTTAAGGAAAGGAGTTCATTTTCTGTAACCAATATCATGTTTACCAGAAAGAAAATATCCTAATCAGAGCGTTGACACTGGTTAGTGGTTACCAAAGACATCGTACCTAAAAATAAACATGTTGTAAGCTGTATTAGTTTATATAGGACTGTATGTGATAATGTAATGTACACAAATTGGACAATAAATTAAACTGCAAATTGGAGAGAAGAATATTAGTACACAAGTCAAATGGGTATGCCGCCCAATTGTCACGACCCGCAAGGCCAGGGGCCGAATTAGGGTCGTGCCCCCCGAGGCCAGGGGCCTTGGGCAGCGACATGCCGAGCCAAGCAGGGTGTCCGAAGGCATGCGAGGACAGTGCGAGGACACGGGCCGGCAATATCGCGAAGGCGCGACGAGGGCGTCGCAGGCATAGCCGCGGGAGTGTGTTACGGCCCGCGAGGCTCCTTGAGCAGCATAGGGGAGATGCTAGGCTCAAGGAAGATTCCGGAGATGGACAAAGGGTGGAGTGTCACAGAGGTCTCAGGGAGACTCTAGAAACTTCCAGACGTGTCTAGGCAACTCCGGAGCACTGTGCAGCACAGTGCAAAGCAGTGTCGGGCACTGCATGGCGGCACAGGGTGTCGTACCCACACAGCGAGGCGCAGGTTGTGGAGCGCACAGCAGCCTAGCGCAAGGCAGCACAGCCGGGTTGTGCAAGGCGACGCAACATGGCAGGGCCGTGCAAGGCGGAGCAGCGCGGAGGGGCAATGCTGCGCAGGGAAGCGCAGCGCGTCGCAGGGTAACGCAGCATGCTGTATGGCAGGCACAGTATGCCGCAGGGCGGCGTGGCACAAGGCTGTGTAGGGAGGCACAGTGCAGCGCTGAGAAGGGCAGCGCAGCCGGACGGCGCAGCGTGTCGCAGGGCGACAAGGCGTGTCGGAGGACGACACGGCGTGGCGGAGCAGCCGAGCAAGGAGCAGCATGCCACGCAAGGCGGAGCAGCGTGGTGCAGGGCCACGCGAGGGAAGACGGAGTGGCGCAGGACGACGGCACACTCTCCGGGAGGTTCTAGAGAGAACCTCGGCGTATCTAGAACTCTCTAGGATACGTTTGTATAGTCTTAGGCGTCTCTAGGTGTGTATAGAAAGGTCTAGAGACATGAGTATCTAGCTAGGTCTAGAAACTTCTCGGGCAGGTTGGCTGCCTATATATAGTCTGTCGGGGCGACATTCGCCAGGCACGAGGGAAACATCAATATTAGGAATTTTACAATTTTGTAAAGTTTCTTTAAAACTCAATACAAGTTGATATTCCTCATCAACTTGGTTTCCTCTTCCATTTTTGTTCTAGCCTAGGGGTTGTTCGACTAAGGGAAAGGCTGACTTAGCATAGGGGTTGCTAAGGCCGCACGAGAGATCGGGGGATCGAAATTTAAGCTCGTGACAGTTGGTATCAGAGCCACTCGATCCGAGTGGGTATCATAGCCATCCCTTTTGATACCGGAGGTGGTATCCAAGCTCCGATACAGAGCCATCCGATACCGAGGTGGTATCAGTGTTCGTGATGCCAAGCGCTCACTCGTGGAAGAGTCGAGTAGGCAGGGTTCCGGCAGTCCGCAAGTCGCCAAGCGCTCACACTAGGGAGTATCCTCAAGAAGAGGGTCTCCGTGTGAAGGAGACGAGTAGGCAGGGAGCCTTCGTAAAGCGTCCGCCAAGTCTCCAAGCACTCACACCGTGCGAGTGTCGAGTAGGCAGGGTGCCTTCGCAAGGAAGGAGGACCATTGAAGGAGGACTCGTTCCGGCACGAAGCTTTGTTGGGTGGTCTATCTGAGCTAAGTTGGGATAAGAGCAGTTCTGAAACCTGAAGCCAGTGTCCGATACGAGGGGTCATATCCGATATTCTGTCTGACACCATGGTTAAGAGTGGTACTGCCAAGCCTACCGAGGGTGCCAAGGGTGGTGCTTCTCGGATTGATCCTGTCGTAGTGGCGACGCAAGAGAGTGGCCGCGCTGACATCTCGAGGGGAGACGTCGAAGGAGTTGATAGCTGACCTTGATTCACGACTTGCTCATGTGGAGGCAAGTGTGATTGACGGTGGTGTCCAGATGGAGGAGCTAGGCATCCGAGTGGAAGAATTAGTCCAACAGGTGGACGGCCTAGAAGAGGAGGATGTCGCTATCCATTCTGCGATCAAGGACATGCTGTCGCAAATGGAGATGAAGATACGCGAGGAGTTCAAGAGTGAACTTGCCCGAGTGTGTCAAGTCCACGAGAGGGAACTCAATGGCGCGCTAGCACGCATCGAGGGGATGCGGGAGGAGCTGGTCTTATGCAAGCGTGCGTTGGTGGCAAGAGTAGGCAGCAGTGGGACAATGGAGGCGAGGTGCATCGAGGTGCCAAAGCCTAGTAGCTTCGGGGGATCGCGCAACTCTTGCGAGGTTGACAACTTCTTATGGGGGCTGGAGCAATACTTTGGAGCCGTTGGCATCACGTAGGAAGATGCCAAGGTTAGGACAGCGGCTCTATACCTCACAGATACCACCATGCTGTGGTGGCGAAGAAGGCGAGGTGACATCGAGAAGGGTACGTGCGCCATATCTACCTTCGATGACTTCACGAAGGACCTGAGCAGGCAGTTCTATCCCGAGAATGCCGAGCAGGAGGCAAGAGCTCGTTTACGGAGACTCACGCACAAGGGGGTTATTCGAGACTACATCACGGAGTTCACCAGCCTAGTGCTTGAGATCCCCGATCTGCCCGACAAGGAGGCGCTCTTCAACTTTATGGATGGTCTCCAACCGTGGGCTAAGACTGAGCTACGACGTCGTGGGGTTCAGGACCTTGCGACCGCCATAACCACAGTCGAGGGCCTAATCGACTACACTAGTCCAAAGGAGTCCACCCATAAGTCGGAGGCAAGGGAGAGCGGCCGTGCCAAAGGCAGGGGAGATCGAGGCCCGCGCAACGACGAGCCACGTCAAGGTGACTACTCGGCTAGGGGCAAGGATAGGGGCAAGCGCAAAGAAGCGTGGAGCTCAAGCGCAATCAAGCCCAGGGACAATCGCTGTTTCTTGTGCGACGGACCGCACTGGGCGAGGGACTGCCCACAGAAACAGGCGTTGAGGGCATTGCGGGGAAGTCGTCAAGACGAGGTAGAAGCCGAGGGCGGTGATGGCAGCACACATTTGGGAGCTATGCAGCTGCTCAATGCGATCCAATCAACGCCTAAGGGTCAGGCCAAGAGCTTACTCTGTGGACATCGCGATATGTGGAAAGCCGACGACGGCGATGCTCGACACGGGGTCGACGCACAATTTCATCGCGATTGAGGAGGCGAGAAGGCTGGGACTTAGGGTGAGCGATGGAGAGGGCTCTATCAAAGGGATCAATTCAGTAGCTAAACCGGTGCAGGGCACGGTTCGAGGGGTCAAGACCAGCGTGGGAGCTTGGTCCGGGAACTTGGACTTCTCGATAGCTCCAATGGATGATTACAAAGTCATCCTGGGCATGGATTTCAACGAGCAAGCCAAGGCAATTCCGATGTCGTTTGCCAACAGCTTGTGCATCATGGACAGTGACAAGACTTGTGTGGTGCCAATGAGAAGAGGCACGCAACAAGACTAGATGGTGTTGTCGGCATTGCGACTGCTAGGGCAGCAGCCGACATCTCTTGTCACTCGACCCGACGGACTGGGTCGTGCCGCGCTTAGTGATGCGGAGGAGTCACAAGAGCAAGGTGTAGCTCGAGCGGCTTTGCACAAGACTTCCGCTGGGAGCAGTAGGTGCTCGCGGATGGCTTCCGCTGGGAGCAAGGAATGCTCGCGGACGAGACGGCCAGAGGCACAAAGGTGCAAGGCACAAGGGTGCCGTATGCGGAGTGCCTTGTCGAGTGGAGCAGACAGCGAGATGCCGCGACAAGATAGGAGTCCCATATGCGATGGTACTGCACGGACTAAGTCCGGCAACTTCGCAGCACCTCGACGAGGGCGTCGAGGGAATAGGCGGGGGAGAATGTCACGACCCGCAAGGCCAGGGGCCGAATTAGAAAGATCTAGAGACATGAGTATAGAAAGGTCTAGAAACTTCTCGGGCAGGTTGGCTGCCTATATATAGTCTGTCGGGGCGACATTCGCCAGGCACGAGGGAAACATCAATATTAGGAATTTTACAATTTTGTAAAGTTTCTTTAAAACTCAATACAAGTTGATATTTCTCATCGACTTGATTCCCTCTTCCATTTTTGTTCTAGCCTAGGGGTTGTTCGACCAAGGGAAAGGCTGACTTAGCATAGGGGTTTGCTAAGGCCGCACGAGAGATTGGAGGATCGAAATTTAAGCTCGTGACACAATGCTTCATAAATGAAAATTACATTACCTTTTAGCAGAGGTTGGTGACTGGTGAGCACTCCGATTTCCCGTGTCCCTGTTTGTCCCATCGATATTAGTTTTAAGCTAGTCACTCCCACTTGATCTTCGACCGGATCTTTTTTGCACCTGGCTTCATGTGGTACTTCCGGTACTTCCCTCAACACATATCCACCCACACCCACTGAGTTAAGAATAAGACGTACAGCACCCTGCCACAGAACCTTGTTCCGCTCCCCCCAAACAGTCCATAAGGCGACTAAGAAAGACCAAAGCCAGTCGCTTAGGTGCATTTTAGGTGACTAATATTTATAAGTCCATCGTTTAAAATTCATATAAAACTATTTAAAAAAAATAATAATAATAATTTATACTTAGGCGACGCACATACGTAAACCCGTCGCCTTGTGTAGTCTTAGGTGACTAAGAAAGACCAAAGCCAGTCGCCTAGGTACATTTTAGGTGACTAATATTTATAAGTCCGTCGTTTAAAATTCATATAAAACTATTTTTTTTAAAAAAAAATTAATTATAATTTATACTTAGGCGACGCACATACATAAACCCGTCGCCTTGTGTAGTCTTAGGCGACTAAGAAAGACCAAAGTCAGTCGCCTAGGTGTATTTTAGGTGACTAATATTTATAAGTCCGTCGTTTAAAATTCATATAAGACTTTTTTTAAAAAAAAATAAAAATTTATACTTAGGCGACGCACATACGTAAACCCGTCGTCTTGTGTAGCCTTAGGCAACTAAGAAAGACTGGAGCCAGTCGCCTAGGTACATTATAGGTGACTAGTATTTATAAGTTCGTCGTTTAAACTTCATATAAAACTATTTTTTTTTTTTAAATAAGGAAATAATTTATACTTAGGCGACAAATATTTATAATGTATGTCGCTTTAAATGACTTCACCAATTATTGGGGTACTTCAGTTTTCAATTAGGGGAATACTTGAGTTTTCAATCATGGTGAACAATTCTTTTGGACAAACTTAACATTGGATGTCAAATGTGACATTTACTTATATTTGTCGACGCAGGTCCGCTCCAAAGAGCGATGAATGTAAAACAGATTAAGAGTATTGAAGGGAATAATGTAATATTTTCTGTCGCTCAAGTGTTTAAAAAAATGGGCGCGCGGTATGTATTAAAAATTTGTCGAAAATTTTTAAATCCCACCAAACTTTCATATATGTAATAAAGATATGAATGTAACATGATTGATCAACATATAACTATGATCTCCAAATTTAAAGGGCAAATTTTATAAATTTTTTTTTACAAAATCATAATATTAAAGCGACATATTAGGTCAATGTTTGTTGCTTAAAAACCTTTAAAGCGACGGTTATATTCTATGTGTGTCGCTCAAACTCCATTTATTACAATAACATTTTTATGGGAAGCGACGGATATAGGCAAACCTTAGTCTCTGTAGATGAATTAAACGACATATAGTCACAATGCTCGTCGCTTAAGTTAATTTCGTATAAAAATTCGTACGACACGAAAACGCTATTACGTACCTTTAGATGACCTCGTTTCGTCGACTCTTCCAAACATTAAACTCTCAAATAGATTATACCTAATTAGGCATGTAAAAATTTGGGAACGTTTACTTCCTGATACTATGGATCCTCATAGAGAGAGATGTGTTTAAATAATGTTAACCGCATCGATCGGGGCTGTAATTTTGTCGGATTTAAGTGATTTTTTGACCATCACCATATTTCATCATAACGATGAAATGTTATTTCACAGTGTTTTTCAAAATTCAACTTCGTTTATATAGTTGTTTAGACAAGTTGTACACTTGAGTTAACTCTAATAATCAAGTTACACCACATTAGTAAGCACGTTGTCTTTTTAATGGATCAATTCAAAAAATTTAAATTTTCACCGTCTGATGTGATTGTTATAGTTAAATATGAGTACAGTAGAAAAATCAACTCGTTTCGTTAACGTTCAATGCTCGATCCAAGCGGTCAACTATATTTTCTACTAATCAAATTACACGAAAACGCTATTACGTACCTTCAGATGACCTCGTTTCGTCGACTCTTCTAAATATTAAACTCTCAAATAGATTATACCTAATCAGCCATGTAAAAATTTTAGAACGTTTACTTCCCGATACTATGGATCATCATAGAGAGATATGTGTTTAAATAACATTGACTGCATCGATCGGGGCTGTAACTTTATCGGATTTAAGTGATTTTTTGACCATCACCGTATTTCGTCATAACGATGAAATGATATTTCACAGTGTTTTTCAAAATTCAACTTCTTTTATATAGTTTCCTAGACAAGTTGTACACTTGAGTATAATCTAATAATCAAGTTATAGCACATTAGTAAGCATGTTGTCTTTTTAATGGCTCAATTCAAAAAATTCAAATTTTCACCGTTTGATGTGATTTTTATAGTTAAATATGAGTACAGTAGAAAAATCAACTCGTTTCGTTGACGTTCGATGCTCGATCCAAGCGGTCAACCATATTTTATACTAATCAAATTACACTAAAACGCTATAACGTACCTTCAAATGACCTCGTTTCGTCGACTCTTCTAAAAATTAAACTCTCAAATAGATGATACCTAATCAACTATGTAAAAATTTTAGAACGTTTACCTCCCGATACTATGGATCCTCATAGAGAGATAAGTATTTAAATAACGTTTACCGCATCGATAGGAGGTATTAGCAAGTTAATCATTTTAGACTAACTGACCGTTGGATATTAAATGTACATATAGTACGGTATATGGTTAAAAATTGAGACGTAATAGACATCGTTTGGCCGTTCGATCGTTGGAATAACCAATTAAAACCGTCTAAAATGTATGTATATTAATTTAAACCTTCTTAAACGACGGGGTTAGTATTTAATTGTCGCTTAAAATGTATGTTTAAGCGACGGAGGTTTTAATTTGAGCCGCTTAAGTATTTTAAGAAAATGGCGCGTAGCTCTGCGCCAAAAATTTTGGTCAGAAATTTTAAACGTCTTAAGCGACGAGGTAAGTCTTCGGAAGTCGCTTAAGAGTTATTTTAAAGTACGTCGCTTAAGAATAAATATAAAAGTCCGAGCTCCAACTTCAGAAATCCCTAATTCCTAATCCTAATCCCCCGAATAGCTATACGATCTCCGTTCTGCACCACCACCGGCAACCACCCTCTCCCTCACCCCAAATCCCTAATTCCCCTCTCTCCATCTCTCTATCTCTCTCTCTCTCTCTGTATCTGTCCTCTCCACTCTCTCTATCTCTCTCTCTGCTACGCTCTCCGTCCGCTCGCCCCAGTTGTGGAGTAAGTAAGTAGTTCAACTCTCTCTCTCCCTCTCTCTCTCTCTCTCTCTCTCTCTCTCTGTGACTAAGAACTAAGAAGTAGTTGTTGTTCTGGTGCTTTCGAATCTTCTTCTTCAACCTTAGCTACCCTTTTTAATGTAGGAAGATCTTGGTGGATTGGTGTTTAGAACTTGAAGAAGATCCTGGTGGAGGTGAGTGGTTCTTGAAGTCTGTGGTGATTTGAAATGTGGGTTTTTCTTTCTGTGTTGTGATGCAATTTGGGTCTGATTTGTTTTGGGAATTTGGTATCGTTTGGATCAATGATTGATGGGTTTTTTTGTTTGGAGTTTTTGCGCAATTGGGTTTTGGATTCTTGCATTCAAGTTTGGAACTTGTGATTGAGATCGGTATCTGATTGTGGAATTATGGTTTTGCTGAATTTGGGTTTGATTGGAATTATCAGAATTTTTGGTTTTGGTTTATTGGACTTTATTATTAGGCTCAACCAATGTAAGTTATATCTTATCAGTTTATAGTATCTGCAGATGTCCTCTATAATTGTTATAAAAACTTATAGTGCTTTGTGATCTTCAATTATGGTAAAGTTAACTGGTTCTTGTGTCATGGACAGATGTTGTCACATCAATTCATGAGAACTGGTTCTGTGCGACGTGCATGAACACATCAAAACCAGCTGGTGAAGGGGCTATTGTTATGCAAACAGCAACATTTTTCTTGGTTGCGCTGTAAGTCATGCCATCTGTATATAGGCACTGAAATTTGATTTATGATACAAGTGCCTATTAGAATGGAGCAAAAACTCAAACAATGCGTCTATTTCCAGTCATTTGTATTATTCTGGTGAACTGTTACTCATTCGTGCAGATATGATGGTTTTATGGGCTCAGCCTCTCGTGCTATGTCTGCTGCTGATCAGTTTGTGTGGCAGTTGAATCGATGGAATCTGTAACCTTGCCAGATACAGAGGTACGTTTTTAGCTTCCTATTCTCTGGCACCTTGATTTTGTTATTTTTTTGCAATACTAGTTACTACTGCTATACAAGCATATGTTTAAATTAGAGCCATGATATAGATGCGTCACAAAGACACTGTGGTAAAGATCTCTTCATCGGCTTATTTACCAAAGGACTTAGATGCTTGACTCATGAAAGATTCCAAGATCTCTAGTTTATCTAGCATCAAGCTTTAATCTCTTTCACTGTGATTATGTTATTTTTGTATAGGAAGCTGAATACATAACCAAATGCTACTGATGATCTGAATCTGACTCCAATAGTAGATTACAACTGAGACAGTGCAGTTGGGTCATAGTTGATCAGTATAGTGAAAGCATAGTTGATCAGTATAGCAGCTTTCACCGTTTCAATGCATGAAACCAACTTAGCTAACTCAATAGTAATGGGACTAAACTGTATTCTGCCTAGCTATGTTTTAGAAGCTTTACATTTGTCTTGGTTTATAACTTGTTTTATTTTATATTTTATATATACCTCTTATATTAGCAATGCATCCAAAACCTTGATACGGAAAGACGAAAAAGCTCTTGGAGATTGAGGACCGTGACCTACGGCAGCAGTTGACTTCTCGACATGGAGGCAACCACATTTTAGAATATGTTTAATACCTTTTGTTTGTACTTACAAAACAGTTTATGTGATAACACAATTGATTTTGGAATGATTGTGTTGGTTTCAAATTTTAGAATATGTTGGTTTGGGCTGTGCAGGTTATGGTTGTTTGTTTTTTAAAAGCGCAAAATACAGAAGCAGCTTCTGTATTGAGTGCTGCAACAACACTTAAGCGACAAGCATAGGTAAACCCGTCGCCTTGTTTCATCTTAGGCGACTAAGAAAGAACAAAGTCAGTCGCCTAGGTACATTTTAGGTGACTAACATTTATATATCTGTCGTTTAAGATTAATACAAAATTTTTTTTAAAAAAATATTAAGACAATAATTTATACTTAGGCGACGCGCATAGGTAAATCCGTTGCCTAGGTTCATCTTAAGCGACGAGGAAAGTGCAAAGTCTGTCGCCTAGGTGAATCTTAGGTGATTAACATTTGTATGTCTGTCGTTTAAGATCAATATAAAACTATTTTTTTGAAAAATAAATAAATAAATAATTTATACTTAGGCGACTAGGTACATCATTTTTAAGCGACACATCCTAAATATATGTTAGTCGCCTAGGTACATCATTTTTAAGCGACACGTTGTAACGTTAGTCGCCTAAAATTCCACTTAGGTGACTGTAAATGAAAACTTCGTCGCTTAAGCACTTAGGCGACGTGCTGGTGTGTCGCCTAAGACTTAAGCGACAAATTTAGTCTCTTAAGCGACAGAACATGTCCGTCGCCTTAATACTTGTATGGCGTAGTGCTGTGAAGAATTGACATTGCTTCCCACGTCCATTTCATCAATCTCCCTACAATAGCTACAATTAAACAGACATGCATGCATGAATTACCGTAAATTGGATTCAGTTTATGAAGAATTAAGGGTTGATGAGCTGAGACCAATCTTCATGATGTTTTTCGACTTCCAAATATGCGGGTAAAACAATCTTTTCACAGAAAATTAGACCGTTTTTATTAATATAGCATTAAGCAGTGACCTTTTTTTTTGGCTGAAAGAGTGATAAGAGAGGTCTAAACCTCCTTACCGCCTATATTATTAAAAAAAAAAAAGACGATAGGAGAAGGACGAAACCTCCCAAAGACAAATACATCAGACAATAAAAAACGAGAAAATGAGCTAGTCAACTACTTATCATCCACAACATACCAACTTCAAATCTTATGGATTAATTATAGAGCCCTCGAATCATTGGACAAGTTAGTGGTAAATAGTAGTTCATGATTGATTACTGTAACTCAAATTAGACGTTCTTAGTATATATAGCATTAAGCAACTACTTAATTGGGGTTGTGTATAAAAAAAAAAAATACTTAATTGGGGTTGTTTATGGTACGGGAATGTATACTATACAATCATTTTACAACTATTTAAACAAAATTATCACGTACTTTGAAAACAATTTTATTGTTAAACAAATTAATTGTAAACTACTTATTTAGGGTTGCTTATAGTAATTACGATTTTACACATTTACATATAATTTAACAAAATTACCATATTTTAATAACAATTTATTTAGAAACTTGTAAAAATATTGTAAGTGAAGTAATTATCTATATTTAAACTATATTTACCTAAATAATGATCTTTTTGACTAGAATGACGACAAATTTGTTGTCATATCTATAAGTATATGTATCACATACAACATATGTCGGAATACAAAATTGAGCGGAATAGGTAATTATAGAAGTGAAAACGAGAAAATTGAGCTAGCCAACTACTTACTACCACAATGTTCCAACTTCGATCAACGTACTCTTATGGATTAATTATATTGGATAAGTTAGTGGTAAATAACTCATATAAGTAGTTCATGATTGTGAGTCAGCGACAATGACGATTGAAGGTAGGGATAATTTATACGCTATTATCTGAACAAGAAAACGAAAATAACTAGGGTTATTCCAAGTGATCACTTTGTTAATCCCGTCAGAGGTTTCTGGAGACCTGGACCATTGTCGCTAGCTAGTTGTTGGCTAGCTTGTTGCAGTGGAGAATATTTGTACTTTTCAATCAGAGCCGTACGTTATAGCTTATTCATTTACTGGGTTGCCTGGTGGTCGGAATCTCGATCTGATTTGGTGTAGTAAGTTGGAAATGCTCCATGTCTTTTAGTCAGAAACAATGACGTACGACATGAACGGTATGATATCAAAAGAACAATACAAACCAATTGTTGCCTTGTTACTTATAATTAGGTCAAATATGAAGAAAAGCGGGGTGGAGAAGATATATAGTAATGTTCCATGGTTCCATTTTTTCAATGAATCAGTCTAAACATGTTACCCACTCTTCTTACATACTGCAGGTTGGATGATTTTTCAAATGTAATTAAACTAATTCGTTGCTATAATAATACAAACATTGAGATTTATCACAAATCGATCAAAGAGTCTTTTATCAGTGCACGATGTGTACATATATGCTTCATTGTAAATAATTAAAACTTATGACTTTAATATAAATGCACAGTGGTCATAACATATAAATAACTAAAATTACCTAGGAAGTAGGTTATTTGGTCCTGAGTTCGAGTCACGATATGATGTAGGTGTGAAATCCTTAAATTCTCTTTAATAAAATAAAAAATAAAATAAAAATAATTAAAAAAAGATATGAGCGAGCTGATGACAAAAATCCATTTGACACCAGTTTTAGGATACAAAACAAACTATATAGAAGCAGACACCAGATTAACATTTTGGTAAAAATGGTAATCGCAAATCACCATGGCTTGGGGTAGGATCTCTAAGTTCATGGGGTTGGAGCCTGTCAGGCTCCGGCACCTTATTTTAGGCTAGGGTTTAATGCAAAGATTTTTATTTTTCGTTTGTTAGAAATTATTTTCTTAGAAATTAAATAAGATGACCAGAAGTCAAGGGCTTGAACACATGACCAGCTTCCTTCTCTATCACATCCAACTGCGCTTTCAACATGTGCATGTAGACAACCCAGTCCCCATTCCCCACCGGACTCGGCATCGGCATCACATACCCGGAACTACCTTTCCATGGAAAATGGTACGAGCCGAACACCGGTGCCCCCCAACCGAAATCCACCTCAGAAACCGGAAACCTTTGCCCGGAAGACACCACGAAAGCAGGCCCATCTTCGTTCCCATTGCAGTATATCTTGGCCAAGCCTTGCACCGGGCGGTGAGCCTCCACCCAGTCTATCAGCCCCAAAAAATGCTCTTTTGTCACCGCACATTTTAGAAACTCGTGAACTTCATCAGCTACCCAATTCAGTGATTTTTCTTTGAGCTCTTGTATTTTTATACCGCCGAATGGAATAGACAAGACATTGCCAAAGTAACTAGCCATGAAATCCTTTTCATCGGCTAGTCTAGACCGTCCGTCAACTACAATCCCCATCTTGCATATTTTTTTCACACCATTGCCGGTCTCGCTTCCGGCAACCATTTTCCACAAGTATGCACAAAAGGACTCCAACTTGGACCTTTTGCAACCATTGGAGCTGGCAAGTGCTTGGAGCTTGATAAGTTGCTCGGCAGTGACGTAGTATATGCGACTGATGAGGTGGTCGTCCTTCAGATCTTTGGTCTCCATTTTGGGAGGAGGAGGCAGAGATGAGACGGGGACGTACATGTCATTCAGGGAAGTGTGGATCTGACCGGGATGGCGAGGGTTTAGCAAAGAACGACGGAAAGAAGGGACCTCAGTGAGTGGCGATTTGGAGTTGGCCATCTTTGCCCATGAAACGAGAAACATGTTGGCTGAGTAGGCATCTGCTATGCGATGATCGAATGTGCATGCAACCACCACTCCTCCACACTTGAGTTCAGTTGCCTGTAAATTTTTACGTTTCAACATGAGAAATTTGATTAGAATCGATATACCTTCGGTAAGAAGAACTTGGACATGAATAGTTGGATACAAAATTATGAGTAACTTTTGTCTAGCGATAGCGACACTTCCGTTTTTGCATGCTTAATTCTCATGGATTGTTTCTGTTCGTATTCTGTAAATATGTCCAATATATAAGTCCTCTTTAGTTCTTTAACTAATATTGGAAAAATATGAAGTAGACCTCAAACCTGGATATACTTGTTTTGTATGCCCTAAAAGCTTAACTACTGTAGTGCGGAACTGCGGAAATTGGCCCTAATTGACTATGCAAAAGATTATATACTGTATATGTAATATGATAGCACACGCACTGTTGATCATTAATTATTTTAATATTGTAATTACTAATTAACACCCTCGAGGCTGGTAAGTTGGGCTTATATATACTCTTTGATCTTTGTGCTATATCCTCCTCCTTCTTTGCTCTTTAGTTGCTACGTACACTGCGCGCCTACACATACCATAAACTGGAAAACTTAAAAGCTTGAAATGAGAGGTAACAGGATCGAGTTGAATTAACCTGGACAGCCAGCACTCCATGCTTCTTGTTGGGAACAAATTTGCCTTCAATGCTCTCATCAGGGTTATAAAGGTTGAGTTCTTTAAGTTCAAGGTCAGCAAAAGCTTCAGAAAAATCAACCCCACGGTTGTTGCACAAAATCTCTGGCTCCCCAGCAGAGTTAGCCACCACCTCACCCGAAAAGGCGTAGTATGCCACCAGGGCTTGGGCCAGAGCCTTCTTAAGAACCCCGACCCTGGCCGCGGCCACAGAGGGGCTGCTGTGGTTTTTATAGCAGAAGAACACTCCCACATCTACCGGAGGCAGAAGCAAGTCGAGGTTGGAGAGTGGTAGCTTGTGCTCTTGCAAAGGCAGTGAAGCGGTCACCACTTCTTGCTTCCTTGTAATCACCTGGAATTTTCTGGCTCCAACCATGTTTCTTTGTTATCTGCTAGCTAGCTAGTTACCTTTGTTTTTTTTTTTGTTTGGTTTGTGAGGAGGACAATAGATAGGCAGTGAATTTATAGGCAGCTGTTGGAGCGAGAGTGTGGGAACCTAACAATATAAGGCTAAAACTCACACTCACACTCACTATCATTCATAAATAAATGTACGTGTTCACCGACTGACGTTACGTTGGTAGCTGTTTGTAATTCCTTATATTTACTTGTTACAAGAAGTTAACGGCTCTTATAAAATTTGAATTTTTTTTTATTTTATAAGAAAAATACCTATTTTTGGCTCCAATTTGTAAACCAATCTCTATAATATAAAAAGTGGGAAAAAAACAATAGTGAATCTCTATATATATAGAATTCTCAAAATTTGTTAACCAATCTTTAAACTTTATTGTTTGCCTTTTAGAATTCATTATCTCTCCTAAAAAAAAAGTGAATAAAGATTAATATTTAGTTTTATTTAACTTAAATAAATATATAGTATTTATATAAATTCATTAAATTATACAGAATAACATTTAATTTTGTATGATAAAATAGAAGAGCTGTTGGAGTTGAGTCCTATTTATTTTAGAGATTTTGTAATTTCCTTCTCTATTATAAAAAATTTATACCAGAACTGTTAGAGATGCTCTTACATATAATTTACATATAATTTGATGAACAAGTTCTAGATTAAAACATACATGAATTAGTGTAAATTTGATTCCATGGTCTATTTACGAGCAATTAAGGCTTGTTGATAATTAAGCTGGAACCTTTCTTCATGATGATATTCTAGTTTCATATATGCGGGTAAAGCAACCTTTTCTCAGAAGTGAAAACGAGAAAATAGTAGCTGGCTTTCCTTCCTCATGTACCAACTTCAATTCTCATCGATTAAAAAATTATTAATCTTTGGAGATCTTCCCAAATTAAAATTTCTAATTCTTATTGCTACTTGCATAGTTGTATTTACAGGGTTGGTAATCTAGTGATTTGGACTCTCTAATTCTCTGGTTTAGTGAGTTTAGTGAGTTAGTCATATTTTTGTGATAAAGTTGGTCATGTTTCTTTGTTGTTTGCTAATTACGTTCGCAATCGTTTGGTTTGGTTTGGTTTGTGAGGACGACATTAGATGAGGCAGTCAATTCTAGGCAGCAGTTAGAGTACTGAAATAATGTCTAACAATATAATGCTGAAACTCAGCTGTACGTAAGCATTCATAAAACTAATTTATTCATGCATGCACCATATGCCTTGTACGTTGATATGTTTACGATTAAACATACAAAAATTCAACAAACATATATATAGGTAGCTAGGCTTTGTTTGAAAAACAAAAAAAATGAGGGTAATTACAGTTATTCAATTAAGTCGCTTTGTCAAGTCCGTTGGTGGGGAAACTTTTCTACTTTTTAGTATTTACTCGATCGGAGCCGTTATTATTACCTATGCATTAACAGGGTTGGTAAACCGTAATCCTATTGCAGTCTCTAATTTGGTGAAGTGAGTTGGAAATGCTCCTTCCGTGTGTTAGTCAGAAACAATGACGGGACAAAAGGGCACCTATACTATTATTTAAATGAATTCATTTTGTCGGCTAAGCTAAAAAATTCAATATAAATAATTTTAAAATATTAAAATATTTGATATAGAAATAGTAATTAAAAAAATAAAATAATTAAAAAAATAGTGGTTATCTGATAATTTTTCCTTTTAGTTCTAATTTCTCTCCACATTCTCCACACATGTAGGCTGTGGGTCGTGCTAGTATTATCTAACAAAAGTAGGAAATCAAGTACGCATTGCCTTGTCCTTGTTTTTTTTTTTTTTTTGTGAAGAAATCAAGTTGATTGTATTAATTCTCAAGCCAGAAAAGACCGTTACATATCTTCCCTCTACCGACTAGGGGTAGATAAAAATTATGTGGGATAAACCACAACGATATATATATATATAGAATTAGGTCTAATCATTAGACGGTACCCATGCTCACTTATTAAAGCAAGCTTATTACCAATGCATGACAGAACATTGTAATAGGCAAAAATAAATAAAATTAAATTTGCTCGTTGCCCTTACCAGTAGGGCTTGGGGGATGACCAGAAAAGAGGTAAGACAACACCTCAGCACCAGACACCTTGGCAGCAGCAGTAGTAGCACATTTCTTTTTGGTAGGATTTTTATTTTTAGCTCCAAGTGGTCTGCCTAACTTCTTCTTCTCCACGATATCAGATTATGTTTTGTTTTTCAATTTCAAACCAGTATGTGTTTGAACTAGACCAAGAGCTTGGGCTGATAGCCTTGGAGCAAGATCCTTGCTTCGCCTATGTACTTGTTGTTGATTAGTACTATGGCTAAAGTAAGTGATTGGTCGGTTTGGTTGGTGAGGAGCTGAACTTCTGCTTGGTTGTGCGATTTTTTCTCGGGACAGCATTCAACCGATTCTCTGGTTTTCCACAATCAATAGACCAACACTGGAAACACTTAAACCAATTTTTACATATAATCAAAGCCAATGGTTTAGTGGTCTCCGACGCTAGATTAAACTCTTCCAAACAAATATTCGATTCTTAGGATTCAACATTCATCATTTACAAACTACTCCTATCCATAGAGCTATTCAATTTGCTGATAAATTTCCTGATATTATCCTAGATAAAAACCAACTCCAAAGATTTCTAGGTTCATTAAACTATGTTGCAGATTTTTATCAAAATCTCCGCCAAAAATGCAAACTTCTATTCGACAGATTACAGAAAAATCCTCCTCCTTGGACATCTGACCATACAACGCTACTCAAAGAAATTAAGAGTCATGTGAAAACATTGCCTTGCTTAGGAATCCCTTCAGTCAAATCTTTCAAAATTATAGAAACTGATACCTCTGACATTGGATTTGGTGGTATTCTTAAACAACAACTTTCCTCTTCCCAACCTCAGCAAATAGTTAGATATTATTCTGGTGTATGGAACCAATCACAACGCAGTTATAGTACTATTAAAAAAGAAATCATATATATTGTTCTTTGTATTAGTAAATTTCAAGATGATTTATTGAATCAAAAGTTTTTAGTCCTTGTTGATTGCAAAAGTGTTAACATGTTTTAGAAAAAGATGTTCAAAATATTGCAAGTAAACAAATATTTGCTCGTTGGCAAGCTATTTTAAGTATTTTTGATTTTGACATTGCATTCATTAAAGGAACCGATAACCATATTCCTGATTTCCTTACCCGTGAATTTCTTCAGGGATCTTTATCCGATGGACACCAGATCAACCAAATCAGGTCGGATAACCCGGTCCCAGTCACGAATTAGTCAACCTGAGTCCAAGGCTCCAGTCAGCTCTCAGTCAACCAGATCAATTAAATCTGAACCTGATTCAGAAATAGTCAGAACTAGTCATCCTTATTACCCTCAAATAGACTCTATTCTCCCAGTCAATCCAAGACTGTTAATGTTGACTTCCAACCCCTATCCTCGGCCTACTTTTCAGTCAGCCCTGGTCAACGATTTTGATCCTTTTGCAGCAACTGCTTCTAGTCAACCCCCTAAACCCTATTACCCAAAATTTTCACCCTATGTCATCAGAACAGAGAGTAATCTGTTTCATGTTGAACCTTGCTTACGCCATATCAAAAACCCAGTAGCTTTGGAAAAATATTATTTTCCCCCAAATTTTCATTATCTTCCTAGTCACCTGGATTATTCTCTAAGATTTTACAAAGATATTCTTTTTAAAACAAATTCAGTAACCATCAAACCTATTAGAGATGTTAATAATTCTTCCAAAATACTTTATCGTTCCCTCTATATAGTCAATTTTATTCCCCTTGGGTCATGGATATATCCTCCCTATGTTTTCCATACATATGATGGTCTCTCATTCAATTATCATCAATATGAAGATGCTTGGCATTTTATCTTCTTCCACCAAGCTGCAGATTTTAAGCATTCCTGGTTTATTAACTTTGACAAAAAATTCAAGAGAAACTTCCCTATGTGGTTCCTTTCTTGGTGGAGTTCCTTTGGTTACCCATATGAATTATTACCAGAACCATTACAGCAAACAGTAGACAAATTTTCTGAAGTCATGACCTTCACACCCTATGAAAAGAACTTTTTCCCAACATCACATTTTATGGCAAAATATAAAATCCCATGGATATTCAAATGGGAATATGTTATAACTGAAGATTCCCAAGTTACATGTGGCACAGTCTCTAGAAGATTTCTAGTTAAATGGTGGGATAAATTCCAAATTGAAAGAGTACTCGAACAATTCTACGCAGAACCTGCACTCAATCCGGTACCTTCAGTTACTCCCACAGCAGTAGCCCCGGTCAAGACATCACCAGTAACCCCTGTTACTCCCACAGTAGTAGCTCCGGTCAAGACATCACCAGTAACCCCAGTCAAGATATCCCAGCAAACTGCTCCCATTATTCAAGTCACACTCATTCAACAAATTGCTCAATCCTCAAAGTCTAAAAGAAAGGGTCCTGCATCTTCCTCATCCAAGTCCAAGACTAAGTCAATCAACTCAGCAGAGTTAAAGGAGTTAGCTCATCAATTACTGGCCCAAGCTGCTGGCCTATCTGACAGCACTTCTGAAAATGAAGACCAGAATTCAGCCCAATCCACATCTCCGGCCCACAATCACTCTACTAGTCATTCAAGCAATCAGAAGAAACAGCCCAATAAAAAACCACTTACTTGGGCCGAGCAGGCTGAACTACCTGATGAAGATTATCAAGATAATCAAGATCCCTATGATTACTCATAGAAGTCAAGTTACTATTCATGCACAATGAAAACTTTTACTGTTCATCCATTATGAGAACCGGACAAACATAGCTAATTTGTGCTGCTTCCTGTTTGTCGGTTTGGCAGCTTATGAGTAATTCTACAGTTAAAAGTAATCTACAGTCAAAAACAGATTCTCTAATCAAAGAAGTTACTTTCGGCACCAAAGGTCTATTTAAGGAGAGCTCCTCTCCTTCATTAAGCAGGCTCAAAAATATCAGACTCATTCTTCAGTCACCAAATTCTCTCTAGAATAGTTCCCTCTCCTCTAGTACAGCACAGAGCATCTCATGTGTTGAGAACTCTGTTAGTCAATAGTCACCTTCTCCTTCTCTTTTGTAATCCATATCCCCCCTTCATGCATTAAATTATAAGAGCCTTAGTAAACTTTGTATTTTATTCAAATTATTATATAAAGTTTTATGATTTGATATCTTCTAGTATGGTATATCGGATTAAAACATACTCTTGGCGTTGGTCTTGTTAAACTTGTCACACCGAGATTCACTGCTCCAGTACCTACCTTATTGTTGTTATACATAATTCATATGTATTAGCAACTTATTATTGCTTCCGCACAGCGCTGGTACTCTTTTGGTATCAGATACCAAAAGGGTATCTTCATATTAAGATATATATATATATATATATATATATATATATATATATATATATTGGATAATGTTTAGTGTGTAATCTCTAATTCCACTTGATTAGTGTATAATCTTAATTCCACTTGATTTGGAACACCAAACTACATGCTTTTGTAATTTCGGAATTTCATGATTTTTTAATTTTCAAAAAAATTACTAGTTAATTTTAGTTATGTTCATAGATGATGTGTCAATCCATTTGCAGCTAGGTACGTAAGCTTATCCACATAAGGTCCCAAGTGTCGAAAGACGAGGAGGTGTAGACTAGACATAAGGGACACTTGGTAATAAACTGGCGATACGAACCATGCAGTATTAACCTAGCTAGCTTATATGTGATGGTCTGTCTACCAACAAACCGATCAACATCCTCGAACACAATCGATCACCGTAAGAAAAACACAAAATCCCGAACTCGATCTCAAAAGCATCCAAGGAATTGATAATATGGGCAAAGATGAAAGCCCGAGGGTCGATCAAGGAGAACTCTACTCCCCAGCTCACGCAACCAAAGTGATCAACAACAAAGAAAACCATGGAAGTTCCATGGATGATTTAGGGCAAGGAAGGTTGTACTCCCCGGCTCACGCAATCAAAGTGAGCAGAAACGGAGAAAACCAAAACGAGAAATCGTCGTCGGAGCGACCAATGAAGACGCGTCGAACGCGGCGGTGGGAGTGGTGGAAGCAACAAAGGAAGTGGCTATGGACATGAAGAGGAACTTGGGGGCCGTCAAGGAGCTTGCGGCACACGCACCTGGTGTTCCTGCTGATGATTTGGACAACGCGCGCCACTTCTTGGAGAGCGTTGTCAAGGACGTGACCGACGCGACCGGGGCGGCGCGTGGTGTCACCACGGAGGCATTGCACCGCATCAAATCTCAACTTGGTGACATGCTGCCCAAGCTCTCTCCAGACGCCACCCAGAAGGTATCCCTCTCTTCTAGCTAGCTTTTACTTTCTCTCCAAATTCAGTACTATGCTATTTTAGTAGTCGTACAATGAGTGCATGATGACTTGGTTTAAGTAGTGATACTTATTACACTCAGATTACTTGGTTAAAGTCTATTGATCGGAATCGGATTTGTTCACTCTTTTGGTCCGATCCTTCAGCTAGTTTGTTGAAAAGTTTTGAACACAAAATTCATCAATTGGGAAACGGTCATGTGAATGCATATATGTTGTAGTTCGGAAGTACAATTCTATTGCGGTCACGCTAGCTTAGCCTAGAGCATTTTCATTCTCATGTGACATCTTGAGACTGAAATCTAGCTTTTTTACATATATATATATATATGTATATATATGACATTTGAGAAAACCTTGATTTATAATAATGGCAGATGGTGGATGAAGCCGAAAAGGAGTTATTAGCTACTAGTGAAGATCGTGGCAGATGCAAAGATCAAAGAAATCACGAGCAAGAACATCAAAAACCATCATCGAGGCTTTGACAACGTTGTACTCTAATTCCCATCCACTGATCTCTAGCTTATGACAAAAACTTGGAAGTCTCTTTTCGTTTGATGGCACCGAGTAGTAGTTAGTTGGCCAATAATAAATCATTGATGCAAGTATTATTTTTCCTATCGAAACATCATAATAGTACAAAGTATTCAGATGTGAAATTTTCATTTGGGGATGCATATAGCTATTGAAAGAGTGCTACTTATGATCGGCTTAGTTTCACCATCTCCTGTGTGATAGATCGCCTAAATGAGGACTAATATTTGTCGAGGGTTTTCTTCTAGTTTGGTTATTGGCTATAGATTTCTCCCATTTTAATTAGGCCAAACATAGACGTACAGAGTTTCTGGCCACTGATAGCACACTTTGGTGCATGTACTCATTCCCTTGCAATAGAAACACAACATGAGAACTTCATATTTGAAAATCTAAGGCAAGGGGTTAGCAAGTAAAAATCTAGAATTCTCGGAGGAAGGCATCTTTTTTTTTTCGTTAACGAAGATATATATATAAAAGAACAAAATACTGGTCATGACTCAACAGTTTAATCTTTAAGGTTTCAATTTCAACAAGTCACTCTTCTAACTTTCACTAACTCGACAGTTTAGTCCTTAAGGTTTTAATTTCAACAGATCACTCTTCTTACAACTTCAATTTCAACAGATCACTCTTCCAACTACATATTTTGAAATTGAAACCTTAAGGACTAAACTGTGTTAGTGAAAGTTGGATGAGTGATCTGTTGAAATTGAAACTTGAATAACTAAACTGTCGAGTTAGTGAAAGTTGGAGAGTGATCTGTTGAAATTGAAACTTTAAGGACTAAACTGTCGAGTCAGTGAAAGTTAGAGGAGTGACCAGTAGTTTGTCCTATATAAAACTAAAACTAAAGACTAACATTTGCAAGCTGGTTACAAAAATTTATAGTTTCGATTAAGGCCCATCGTCACCATCTCGTAGCAGATTACAGATATCTGAGCATTCCACCAAACTGGCAAAATAAAGAGTACAATCTCACATAGCTATAAATGGCCAAAATGGTAATGGAAGACTGGTTTTCTAAGCTGAAGTAAAGAGTGGCCATGACCATTAGCAGAACCAGAGCTCATTTTAAAGTTGAAGAAGATACGTACCAGTATTGGCGGCTTCGGAAACCTTGCTTGAAAACAACTAAAGGTCTGCAGCAAAAAAATGAAAACCATACTCGTTATTGTTAAGAATTTGAGTAGAGCAAGATCATAGTTTACTCAAATCAAATGAGATCACTCGAGCACAAATTTACAAATTATGATATACAATGCCGTACTGCCATAGTTAACACTTTGCATCAGATCATAATCTATACCTTACAAAGCATTTAGAGAATTTATGAGCCAACTTAAGGATTTAGAAATGTGTACCTTCTGACATTGAAAGGGCCTTCACCTGGTGAGCCTTCGCCTCCCCTGATACAAGTAGTGACGCACTTGATTGTACAAGACTCCGCTTTTCTTGATTTCGGCTTTTGAATCCGAGCTTTCTTGCAATCCTGGGGCAAAATGCACTCGCCGGATAGCGTCTGCGGTATGTTGGAAAGTGTATCACCTTGTTCAGGAGACTCAACTGCGAGACCTAATGTTGCTGCTGAAGCTAACACTGCAGCAGCTGCAAGGAACCCTGTAGTTGCTATAATGCAACTTCTGCTTACTCTTGTAAGCTGAGAAGTGCTTCTGATGATGATGCCATTGGCCTTCTTGTTGCTGGTGTTGATTGTATTAAGAAGAACTGGAGTAGTTGAGCCATAAATTAGCATTCTTTTGCTGTATGATTCTAAAACTCAGTTTTGCTGGGTTCATTTCAAGCAAAGGAAAACCTCCCCAGTTCTCTCAGATTTTTCCTTATCCTTTCACATGTGATATGGGGTCCTTGGCCAAGAATTGCTTCTTTGTGCTCTTCTACGTGTTCGCTCTGGTGCCCTTAAAACATATATCCAACTATGCATCCAAGGGAAGACATTCTAAATTTCTGATGCCTGTGTTCCAGTTTGGAACTTCGGTAAAAGTACTTTGTACAAGATTTCACTTCAAAAATTGAAGGAAAAGTCACCTACGTCTAAGCTGGCACAATTTTGGTTTTAACCACTGTAAATACTAAACCTGATATCGATTTTTGACACAATCGGTTTGCTGGGGGGAACTTACCTTGAATGCTTTGCATCTGATGAATGTTAATTTTCCAATGTATCAAGTTTTACTCTTCCTCTTTATCCTCACCAACAACATCCTCAATGTTCATATCATAGAAGTAGGATTATGAATTGCACATTATTATTCCAATGGAAGATGCAGATTTGTTCAAAAGAGGACTTGATCATTAATTGCATGTTGCCTGGTATATATCATAAGAATGTACTTCTACAGGAATAAATATGACTGTAACTTCATTTCTTTCTCCTTGTCACTCTCCATCAGAAACAAAGCCTTGTAAGCATGTCATTGTAGTGCTTGATATTTACACTTTGACCTGATTCATAACGTTGAAAAATGCATACCCTTTCAGGCATCTACACATGAATTTACAGCAAGAATAAGTTGACATGAGCAATAGGATGATCAGGTACGTCGATCATACATACCAGATCACACGTAGGTCTATACGTATTTTTACAGTTGTATTCTCATCTTACGAATGCAGATCGACCAAGCTGAGGATACTCAGGTGTTCTTCTCTAGAGCCGATAGTGCTGGCGTCAGATAATTATTGGCTTTGTCCGGCAAATGGGCAACCTGCAGAAGAATAGGCATGTAGTACAATCAAAGTGGTTACAAACCGCTATACCTTTAGATAAGGTGAGATAGAGAAACTATATATCAATTTTCCTTGGTCCTTACCAGCTCATAGAGTTCCTTCCCTTGATCAGCCACATATTCATAACATACCTGGACAAATTCAAATATCACTTTAGCATTTTGTCACTTGAAAGTAATATAATGACAGGTATGGCTACTCACATCAAAGCTTTTGTTCCTTGCAGTTGAATCATGCAGCGCCTTCACACAGATATCAGCTACATCAGCACAGCTGATCCCCTAAATTCAGAGACGATAGTTGAGATTAGAAATTCGCTGATGTTAACTATCAGCCAAAAGTTAAAACTTTTCTCAGTACTGGAATTAGTCACACCTGAGAAATCCTGTTTCCTTGATCAAATATGAGAGCACGTTGTCCACCAGGTTCTTCCTGTATAATTTTCACATCAGTAAATAGTCTAGGTTTCCGGCACATGGGAACAAAACTCAATGTATAAGTATGCCACTTCTGTTTCACCACATAAATGACGAATACTATCTTAACAGAAGCAAGATCGAGGTGCATTCTTTTTTTAATAGAAATCACACAATACCACAAATCCACAAACATCAACCATACACAATAGCAGAAGCCACTAACATTAAGATAAGCACATATTCATGAAACTGAACTGTTATATGCTTCTATTACAAAAGTAAGTTAGTATCTAGTTCCTCATATCAAACTTTACAAAATCTTGAATTGTAAACCTCAAATGCAGCTAGCATGGGAAAAGGATTAAGGGTGTTAGATTTTACTGTACTTTAAGTCATGAACTCATGATTATATAGTGCTATTTTCTTAAAGGTATGCAAATAGATGAGCCAATAAAAGTATTAAGTTTTAGCATAAGAACTCCACCTTTAGGGGACCAGGTCGAATAATTGTGTATCCGACCCCTGATCTTCGCAATGAATCTTCCCCAGCCTGAAGAAATTTCAACAATAGAAGCATTAGCAATTTTGAAATATTTACACACAACCAAGACATGAAAAAAAACCATTTCAAACTGTCAAAAGTGAAATTGACAAAAAGGGAATAACAAAAGGTACCAACCCTCTTAGCTTTAAGAACTTGCTCCCTTCTATTAGGTTCTATTCCTGATCCCGTACATGAAACTAGAATGAAGTCAGTTTCTTGACCAGCCTGCAAACATGTAAAAACATTACAGATTCTCTAAATATATTTCATAGACATTGATTGCTGGAAATGCACACGCTGTTCCTTTTCATTTTTAGACTTAATACGCAGTTTTTTTAAGCTTCAAGCAATAGCTCTTAGGGTGAAATTGTGAAATTGGGAACATCAGAAGACATCTCATGGAAACTAATGACTAGGTTATCTCAATATGCTATCGTCGCCAGACATTATGAAAAGGTTGAGAGAGAGAGACATCTAAACATATATTTCTAACTGAAGTTATATAGCAAAGTTGGCAGAGAAAGCAGCATTAATACAAATAAGAGACTTACAGGTAAAGCTTTGATGTACTCCAGTATAAGCTTAAAGCTTCTGGGGTCTTGTTTCTCTCCCGGACGTGTTTCAACAGCTTTCTGTGCCCAAATAATAAGTGGATTCATCAAGGATATGTATAAATCTATTTCATCATCAAAATAAGAGAAGAAAAGAATATGTCGTGTTTCTACTCGTAGATTTTTTTCCCACTGAGACTATTTCAAAAATAAAAATAAAAGTTGGGATTACTCCTCCAGAACTATGACCGAAAATTTGATGCAAGTAGAAATGAAAAATTCATTTTAAGGTTCTGGAACAGCTAATAAGGCACAAGGGGAGAACAGCAAATATACTTTTTTAAAGATTTTTGTCTTACATTCAGGAAATGTACAAACCTGTCTTCTAGGCTCAAAACGTATAGTTAATGTATGTACGAGGAATGGATCCAATGGCGGATCTTCTGGTTTCACCGGCCTGAAGGATGAAAATGGAACCCTGACCTGCCATTTTCATATATGAAGAATTATGGAGATTTTATAGTCAAAATTATCAATATAATACAAAAAAGCACAGTTACACAGAGAGAAAAGAGCGCTTACCCTACAAAATCCTGCTTTTGTGTTAAATCTTGCAAAATATAGCTTACTTTGAGATGTATCCGCAGAAGGGCCGGCTTCAAGAATTAATATATAAGCCCTTCCATTGCCACCGACAGAAAGAACTAGACCTTCATACCTATACATTAGAAATTTTGTTTATGGATGACTTGATAAGCCTTTGAAGTTCAGTAATCATATTTATAAAGAGAACCTATCATTACTAGCTTCTTTACTACAAGATTCCCTATTCGAGAATGCAACACCAACATACCTGTCAAGAGTGCGGCCCAAAGGAAGTGAAAGCTTTGTTGACAGTTCAACATACCCTCCCCTAGTGAAAACATATCCTAGAATGGAGCAAAAAGAGATTCCAAAAGCATAGTAAATATCCGTATGCACTTGATTAGTCAGGACACACAGAATTTATGTCAGATACCAATTCCCACTAGAGCTTCATTACCTGAGAAAACCGCATCTCCAGTAAAAGTGAACTCAAATTTAGCATCCATGCCTCCATCATACTTAGAAGCAACCACGTCCTTGAAATAAGTCCCCTTGTAAACTTCCCATCCATTTACCGACTCTGGATTCTTGAACTTAGCAAGCGTAAGCTTGCTCTTGCTACTTTTTCCTGCTCGTAATTGTGCAAGTTTGTTGTTGTAATCCTGCAATTCATAAAGCCATTAGCTTCACAAACTACACTCCCTTAGGGCCAATTCACATCACCAGCTTACAATGTGATACAAAAAAATAACCAACCTAACCGTAACAGTCACACATAAAGTCCCAATCTTTGTTTAGTAAAAGCATTTCAGGGAAATGGATTAGACCTGAAATGCTTTGGTGAGGTTGTAGACTCCTCTATTATCAACCCTGTAGAGGTCTCCACTAATAGTAGACCGTGCAGTAGCGCAGTATATGATCTTGTTGCAGCCCTGTACCGCTGCTCTTAGACTATCCGGCTCACCAACATCCCCAATCACAATCTCCACCGACCTCGGCAACATCTCCACCACTTCCTGATCCGCCTTCCTCACTAGAGCCTAGTTTCATCATTTCCAAAACATCAAAAATCGTCACACATAAGAAATCTATACCAAAATAACCAAATGTCCAAAACAAAAACAACATCATACCTTAACAGTGTAGCCTCTGAGCATGAGCTTCCGGACTACTATCCGGCCGATCTTAGACGTAGCTCCGACGACCAAAACGGTGGTGTTTTGAGCTCCGGGAATGACAAACTCACACATGGGGCCTTCCCTAATGAGAAGAGCATCAAGGGCGTCTCTTTCATCCGGTAAGCTAGTCCTTGAGATCTGCCCAAGTCCAGAAAACTTGCGCCACACTTCATCAAAAAGCTGACGTGATCTCCGGCCCAGCCCAACTGGGTTCACGTCTTCCAGCTCCAGCCTCCTTTGCTGCTTCTGCTTCTGCTCTTTCTCTGTCAGCACTTCACTAACAACCTCACTCTTCTCTTCAGAAGAAGCATTACTAGTTGTACTGCCAAATGTTTTGGTCTTGGTCTTGGTTTTCTTGCTTCCTCCACTTTCTGTCTCCGGCGAGGAATCCCCAGTGGCTCTAGGAATAAGTGACGATGAGCGGTTCCTGGTGGCGATGGTCAAGTTCTGACAACTGGGTTTTGGGATCGGCAGCGAGATTGATCTCCAAGATGTCTGACTGCACCAATGGTAATGGTTAGGAGTGTTGCTCAAGCTGTTGCTACTGATGGCTGTAGTGGCAGTGGTCATGGTGATATTACCGCCAAGAATTCAAGAACCGAACCAAACCAAACTGAACAAAGCAGTTTATGTATCAGTATATTCTGTTCTGGATTTTGGATAATTGGGTTTTAATTTTTTTTTTTTTTTTGTTATCAATATTGGTGAAGCAAAAGATGAATGGTTGGTGTAGGTCAGACATCAAAGTCATAGAGACAAGGATGGAGTTACTTCTTCCAGCACATACCACATCCACAAGGACAGAATTTGAGGTTTGAAACAGGTGAGGGTCCCTGAGAAGAAACGAGCCACGTAGGGCTTCACTTTTCCTTTCATTTCTTGGTTGACTGCCATGTAAATACAAAGCCAAAAGAAGTGGCTTGGAGTTGTACAAATCAGAAAAGAGAGAATCAAAAGGCTTTGCAGCCATTTGATATGGAAATACTGTGGACTATATATATTAACACATGAGATTTCAATGTCAATGAGAACTAATTATTTTCTCAAATAAGAACACAAAACTACATAGGGGAGAGGGCGGAAAAACATTGGCCTGAAACTAACCTCCCACCCACATTTCTTTGTAAGAAGTTATGATATAGTACATTTGCCAAATTGCATTTGATAAACTACAAAAGGATAACATTAAAAGAATCACTGAACTTGGCCAGACTGAGGAGAACGTCTCACTTCAACGGGGATTGTTGTCAGCTGTTGAAGAGGGCAAGCTCGAGTTGATCATTTTCGCATGTCTTCTCTTGGGGACGATTTGAGAGTCAAGGAGATAAGAACCAAAGAATTGTTCCCTAAAAAGTGAGTATAAACTGATATGCTGTATGGTAAGGTGCTCCCCTTTAGTCTTCTACGAGTGCTCCTTCAGGTGTCTCCCCTTCCTAGTAGTTTAGGAAGCAGCAGAAAATTACTATCCCCATCCAAATTGATTTTCCTCCATGACTTCTCAATCTTATATTTACAATCTTATTACCCAGAATTGTTTATTTCGGCAGCTCTCTGTCTCATCATCTCCATCACAGCAGCTCTTCGTCTTGAATCAGACTGTTGCTGCAGCCTCCTCAAATGTTCTTTTAGATCTCTGAGAAAACATACATTCATCATTACAATCTATTATATAATCCACAAGATGGGGGACAGATTATCAAGAGAAAACAACTTTAAAAATCATGGTAAATAGCTAAATATTATCATCGACAAACCTGCAACGAGGCACATGGCACTCCGATATTTTGCATGCTCGAGCATGAAGCTGAAGGAGGTACCACATTTTTTTACACAGAACACAACCTCCAGAAGCACGAACTTTACATTGAATTCCATGGCGGAATAGTCCCTTGACCTTGCGACAATTGGGATACATACACTGGGCAGAACGACATTGTGATGCATGCACAAGAAGATCAAGCATTCTCCGAAGCTGCAAAAGTGAAAATAAACATTAGTTATCACTGTAGGATAATTCTAAACCTTTCCCTAGATCATACGTCCATGTTCAGACTGATTGATCAACAATAAAGCTAAAAATAAACTAGTGCCCTTGATCATCAATAATTAATTAAATCTGGAAAGGTATATAAATGAAGACTGCGGATAGCATGTTCTCGAGACTTATTTCTTCCGGATTGGTTTCATTGAGACCTACAACGATATGCACTTGCTCTTTTCCCTTATAAATTTACATTTTTGTTTACATAAACCACAAATGCAAAAATGATGCATTAATTAATCCTAACTATATGCAACCTCCACATTTCAGAGGAGGCAAATTCTATATTTGGGTATCACTTACCAATTATTAATCACGCTATAAAAATATAAAGTACCTGTACAACTCGCATTTGCCGAGCTTCCTTATTCTGTGCATCACGGTCAGCAATGGATGGATGATTTGTCAATTTATGATGATGATCCACACCACCATCCTTCTGATAACAACTATTGCATACATCATATTCAGGGCAAACTTCACAACGCCAGCCTTGACCTGCTTCAATGTCGAGATGACATATATTGCATGTTGTCACAAATGCAGGAGCAGTTGGATTATGAAGATGGTAAAGGACCATCATAGAGGAATGTTTAGCCCTCCGTAAAGTATCATACTGATAATGATTCCCTTGACAAAGACTCAGAAACGCCTGTCTGGTGTCAAAGAATTCACTCTCAAGAATCTCATCTCTGTCCTTTGTATCGACTGGTACATCAGTGATGTCAAACTGCAGTACAAAATCACAGCGGCATTGAGCATCAAAATGGAAGAAGTAAAGAAGATTTACGTAAGATGATATATAAGTACAATTCACTTACAGGACGGAAATCATGTTTATCCCTCATATTCATAGGGTGTCTGTCCCTATCTTCTCGTTTCTGCTCTGTTTCATAACACCTGGGGAGCATATGACGTAAGTGGAACAAAATAAGACAAGTTAATTAACATATCAAATCTTCAATGGGAAGTGTATAAGCAGAAGAAAATTCTTAATAATTTCCTAATAGAATGGCTCTGAATCAAGCATGTGTGTGAAGTCGAACAAAAGCATGATCTCAGTAATCAATAATACCAGGGCCTGAACTATTCTTCTAAACACTTTCCTTTTGTAGCAAGTACAGAATTTGCATAGAAAAGAGCCCAGTACAATGATGGCCGGGAGTTATTAATATTAAAACAACCTAAGCAGATCAAGCAGATTATAAACACTATCCCATCATAAATGAGAAGAAAGAAGCAGTGTACTGAGATAAATTGACCGATACACATAAAACAACAATGCAAGATTCAGAAATTCTTACTTATCACATAGCTGAAAATATCTGCATTGGTTACAAGCCCAACGTTTTCCAGATACCATTAGTACACAGCAGTGAGAGCATGCGTGCTGCAAATGAACCATGATGAAATCTTCCTTCATCGGGCTAATAGTTTCACCAAGCTGGGAAACGAACACACGTCAGCAAAAGGAAAGAAAATAAGAGACCACAGCCATGTTTTAATAGTAATTGAACAGAAAGGACACTAGATCTAATAAAATCACTTTTGAAGAAAAAAAATCAATTCAATTATTCTAACATAATCTATTAAAAGCCTGAACTTTTAGATGCTAAAACTAACGTTCACCAATGGTGAGAACCACAAACAGTGGAACAACTTGTTAGGTTAGAGAATAAGAAATTATTACTTTGTGCATTAGGAGCAGATCCTTTGACGCGTTGCCAGAGAGATCAGTCTGCCCAGATGCTTTTAGAGCCCTTTTTGTTATAGTCTTTTTGGTTGATCCCTTCTTATTCTGTTTTCTCCCATCCTCATCTTGACGCATTTGAAAAATGAGATCCTCGGCAGCACCGGGCCAATAGTCACCATCAAAGTAGGGCAGCCTAGCTGCAGTAACCTTAGCCTTGCCTTCACCATTACTTACAAAGAAATGATCGTATAAATTAGTGAGCTCGACTACAATGCTTTCCTTAGAGGCTTTCCTAAGCATTGCCAAATACCTGAAACAAAACAGGGAGGAGACAAGAAAAAACAGAGTGAGAAACCAGATATATGTAAAAAATAATAATAATAATGATAATAATAATAATAATAACTATATACAATCTACACAATTCTGCGGACCAACCATTCACGAAGTTTATCAGATTTCGGTGTTTTCTGAATTTCTGGGTGACAATATAAAATATAATCTTCACCCTTCAATGGAGGACATGCCCAAATGTAGCAGCTTGTAAACCCTCGCAGTTTGCAATATTCGAGGTATCCGATCTGGGAATGGAATCAAAAGCTTAGACCAATAGCCCAAAGAGAATATAATAAAATAAAGATTGCAAGGAGAATATAGAACGAGAATTCAGAAAACCCCTAAAACTCACCAGAATTTCATGGTAAACAAATGTACGGAGAGCTTCTCCAGTCACCGCCTTAACCTCAGGCCTGAAATACTTAACAGAATCCAAATACGATAGATAAACACGACGCTGATTTGGAAATTGACATTCAGCTCCGAATTCTTGAACATACATGCCGAATAAGCATACTTCTACACCTTCAATTTTCTGGAACAGTAGTACAACCTAGAAGGAAAAGTATTTTGTTAGCATACCACAACCACACATGTAGGATAAATGTCTTCCTGGAATATTTCCAGATGTAAGTTATAACTATTTTAGTGAATTTTCTGGAGAAGTATGACAAAACTATTTCATAACTATTTTAGTGTAGTTCAATTTCAGTCAAAGCTTGGGTATCTTCCAGACCTTGGATTTATAAGGGAACTCTGTAGGATAATTGTCTTCTTGGAATATTTCCAGAAACCGCTGCTTCACTTCCAATTTTTTGTCGACGGATGAAACAACTCTAATAACAAGTGATTCTGCTCCAGGAACCTAGTAACAACAGTTCAAAAAGAATTAGCCAATCACTACATCCAGGCAGAAGGAACAGAAATAGAAACAGTACACGCAGAGCAGATATAACCAAAACAGAGAAAAGGGGGAATGCCTTGACTAGTCTGAGCTATAAAACAGTAATTCTCTTTCTTGTTTCTTTAAGAAATCTTATTATTATTATTTTTTTGAGAAGATAAGAAATCTTATTATTGATTTAATTTTAATGAAAAAAGCTTGTACTGATTATTTCGAAAAAAAAGGTGTATATTCAGGGCAGAAGGAAAACAATTAGGGCATCATATCGATACACCCCCATAAGCATTTTGTATGACACAATATCATATCTCACCTCATCATAACTTTTCCCCTGCTGTCTTGCCCTCTCTTGTCTTTCCACCTTTAGTTTCTTAAATAGCCGTTGCTCTATGTGGTCACTAAGTATTGTCCTCGGCAAGTCTTTGGCCCCCAAAACAGCACTCTGAGGTAATGGTTTACGCTCTCCCCTTTCAACCTCTTGTATATAGCAATTAGGGCAGGTGTACTCAGCTTGCCCACCATCATTTCTTCGGCCATTGAACAAAGCACAAATTTGATGTTGCCACGCTTCACATTTGTCACATTGGACCCACTGTAATAAAATTTAGACATGAAGAGGATAAGAATAACCATCTAGAATCCCACTGTAATAAAATTTAGACATGAAAAGTATAAGAATAACCATATAGAATCAGTAGTCTGAACAAAAAAAAAATGGTTACAGATAACACACACCCATTCTTCTGTTTCCTCATCATTTTTCTTCTTCTCTAGCCTTGCCTTTGGAATGGCAGTCCCATCAACAACTATTGTATCTCCACGAGCCTCATTATAGCATGGAATACAGAAATAGTGCCGTGTGTCACCAGCCCCCATTGTATAGTACATAGAATTGCGCTTTATTCGAGCACCACAAGGTGTGCAATACATAGGTGGTGGTTCAAACGTAAGCTTCTCTACCGCACACAATTGACAGGAGTTCTCACTCATTGCATGCTCCATTGCTTGGTTCTTCTCTGCCTTTGCTTTGCTCTGTGAAAAAGAAAAATTTGAAGGAAAAAAGAAATCAGCAACTGATAAGAGTTTGAAACAGAAAATATAAGTTCTCAGAAATGGAACATGCAAACAAAGATAGAGCCAATAACAAGAGAACTTTCAGAGACATAACTAAATCAACATGCAATAAACTCCCCAACTCCAATGTAGTTTGAAATAAAGTGATTTAGTTGTCCTTCCCTAAAAGTTGTTAAAAAATTCTTATTACGGAATCAAAGCACCTTGAGCTCAAATGCCTGAGACTACATCCTCTCAAAATAAGCTACGAGAAACCATGTACAAAAGAGAACAATCTAAAAGAGCATTCCTATGCACAGAAAGTTGAAAACAAACACCAAAACAAAGCCATGCAAGGGATCAAGCATGAGTAAAAGAACTTTTAGGTAAAATCTTTGCTGAAAGTAAGAAGCATGCAGAAGATCTATACAGGAAAACTTGTCAAGAGGAAGGAAGTACTAAATTTAATTAGGGTGATTAGTGTACCTTATCCTCCACTACTTAGTGCCTGTTTCTTCTATAAATCAATTGAATATGCTTCACCAATATAAACATGTTCTACAGTGAAATATGTTCTTTGATGTTTCAGATGTCTCCTTATTTACAGCTGTATACAAGATGAAACAAACAACCATAATGAAGAACGTGGGAAAGAGTACAAACCTGGCCAACCCATTGTCTGAGACCCGTAATGTGTGCCCTGACTTGCTCCGGGGTAAACAATTCAGTCAACGACACGCCCTTTATTTTAGGCTTCCCAGACTTGGTTCCAGCTGGATTTTCCGCAGTCTGCACAGCATTTTCTTGTTTAGCTGGATCAGTTTCTTTCTCAAGTTTGATGCTTTCTTGCTTAGCTAAACCAGCAGGCTCATTATAAGGGGCAGGCACACTGTCCTGCCTTTGATTGCAGTTCTCTTCAAAACTATCCTTCATCTCATCAAGATTCCCTTGTCCCGAACTTAAAGGAGCTTCCATTTTCACTTCCGTAAACTCAGATTTAACTGGCATAGAGATTTCACTCTGTTGGTAATCCTGAATCTGTATATCCTGGGATGCATGGGGTTCTTTAGTTGCAGAAATTGTTACTGCATTACTTACAGAATCAGGAACAATGGATTGAGAGGACTGCTCTATCTTCAAGCGCTTAATAGATGGTTGTGGATCTTCAGAAGTTGCGACAACTGGAGGCGTCTTAGACATCAATCTAGCAGAAGTGTCAATGCTATCATAGGCTTTAGAAGATCCATTAATTGATTTCTGGACACCAGATTCAGGAACAAGAGGGTTCTGCCCCTTTTTATGGGTCTGAATATAATTCCTGACAGCAGGACAAACCGGGCAGGCTGAATCCGAGCAGCTCTTGTGATGCTGAAGCAACTTCTTGGTGCGAGGACATTTAGGTTCAGGGCATTGCCAGTCATGGCATTCTCCAATATGTTTCAACAACTTTTGCGCTTTTAAACAAGTATATTCTTTACATTTCCCTTCTGGAGATGGACATTTACGAGCATGGCACAAGAACAAAAGCCATCTCTGTTGATTTCTGAACCGATCATCAATTTGGGGATGAGATGTGCTTCTACAGGCAACAGTTTGGCTAACATTAGGTCCTTCTGAAGAAAGATTATTACATTGAGCTTCATCTTGCCCAGATATTCTCTGACGGAAATCTTCTTGGACATGCTGCTCTTGTGGCATGTGAACCTGCCTGTGACTCGCATCTTGCAATTGAGAACGCCATTGACCCTGAAGTGCTGATTCTGATTGAGCTCCAACAGAAAGAGAACTGAAATCATGTCGAGTCTCTGCAATCAATTGGTGAGGATGCAACATTTGTTGCATTTGCTGAGACGATTGGGACAATGAAGAGGATAGATCATGCTGACCAGATGAGTTATGCTGAGCATTCCTCAAGCGATCTTCAGAAGTCTGCTGATGGTATTGAGTACGCATCTCCGATATTTGGAACTGTTCTGTTTGTGATTGCATAACTTCATTATCCCGCTTTGCTTGACTGCTTAGATCAGATGTCATTGGAGACTGAACAAAACCATCACTACTTGACAAATGCTGTGCTTGCTGATTTTGCTGCTTCTGTTGTTGTCGATGGTGAGCTAATTGCTGCTGCTGTTGAAATTGATTGGGTTGTTGCTGAAATTGCTGGTGCTGATGAGATTGAAGCATATTATCTCTTGAAGAATTTTGGAAACTCATCTTTTCCAATTGATCAATTTGTTGAGGCTTCACGTGGACACTTTGTTGTTGACTATGCATATTGGACTGATTACTTATAAGGGGAGAGCTGGTCTTGGATATAGGTGTCATACTGACTGAATTTAAATTTTGAGGATTCATCATTGACCCAACAGAAGCTGCTCCACTATAGTAATTTCCAGAACCAAAAGAATCAGCATTGTTTATGCCATAGCCATCACCTGCGTATAAATCATTCATTGGTCAAACAAGCATATTATGTTATGGTAAAGTTCTCAAATACACCTGTGTACTCATGCACACACACACACACACACAATGAAACAGGAAAGAAAGCATACCTTGCATTACAGGCCGCTGGTGTGGATCAAAGTGTTGCTGTAACGGTTTGGAAGAATTGGCATAAGCTGAGGAGTTCAGATAGGCATCCGAAATGCCAGTTTCATTAACAATTGGTAAATTGTTCGCAATCATTCCCATTCCACCATTTATAGCCCCATTTGACACCCCAAATGATTTCGGCTGCAAGCCAGACCTCATTCCACTAGTCCCTTGGCTGCTAAGGTTATGAAGTGTACGGCTGTTTTGACCACCAATATGCTGTTTCGGCTGTTGTGGTTGCGCTACCATTGAAGTTTCAACAGAAGAGAACCCAGCACTATTATTAGAGGATTCCAAATTCATGTAAGACTGATTACTATTGTTGTTAAATCCAGGAGTAGGAATCATTTGGCTCGCAATTCTTTGTGCACCCATTGACGACATGTTTCCTCCAGAACCAATGGAGAAATTGGCAGGAGACTGCTGATATCCGTTAGACATAGAACCTACAAAAGAAGGTTTTGTAACAGTGGTTTGGAGATTGACTGATTTAGGGGGGAAATGATCAAAATAAGTTTACCATCAGCTCTACTGAACGAACCATGTAAGCCACCACCTGACAACATGTTTCCCGTGCTAGCTGGCGTCGGCGATATGCCAGTAGTTCCACCAGTATTGATCATGGAAGCATCCACGGAAGAAGTAACCATCATATTTGAGTTCCCACTGTGTGACATGCCAGGGGTGGGTATCATCGTACCAACAGGAGAGGAAGAATTGACAAGCTGTGGATATTGCTGGCTCTGATTGGTTTGAGGAGCGCGCTTGATCAGATTATGCAAACGGCTCTCTAACGTGTCCAGGTTCATATAATCCTCCTAAAATAGTATTTGAAAAACTCAGGGCATAAAAATAAAATAATACAAAAACACAGTTGACAAGAAGCTATCAAAAGTTTCTTTCTTCTAACAAAAAACAAAGTCATCATATGTTTTATATCAAACAAGAATCACATAGGATGAAAACAATTTAAATATACTCAAACATCTGACTTGAAGAATCTTCTCTGAACATTGATATATACCGATAAATAGTATAAATGGGGAAGTGACTAGAACAGAAAAGAAAATGAGGAAACCTTAGTAACAGCTGATCTCAACAAACCCTCCTCCAAGCGTTTGACAATATCCCTGAACTTCCTTTCATTCATCGGCTGGGGAAGTTGCCGCTGCTGTATAACGTGACAGCTGGAAAGGAGGATGGTACCATCAGTACTCATTTAAGAAATTACTTAAATTCTGAAAGCAGAAGCCTAACAAGGATAAAGAATACTGAGGGACAGTATGAAATGTGCTAAGAAAGAGTTCAATATGCATAATTAAATAATAACAATAACAGAAAACTAAAAGGACACTTGAGGAGGAATCAAAGGAAATGAATCTTACATCTTCTCCTGCATAAAATTACGTGCTCTGAGAAGCTCGGGGTCCATATTGGACATAGCACGAGGAGGCTGGCCAGCGTTTTGCATTTGAGGAGGAACATTTCCATTATGTTGGGGTAGCACAGGCAACTGAGAACCTGCCTGATTGGGCACCTGCCCAGACATTTGTCCCGACATATGTGCCTGTGCATTCATCTTCTTGATCCTTCACGATACTGACTCTAAGTATCAAGTACCACATAACTTAGAAAGGAAAACTTTACAATTGCACCGCCTACTCATCCTTAGCTATCATAGACTCCCTCCACACTGTAAATATAGTTGCAAACGAGCATATCATACAAATCAATCACTCAAATCACATAGTACTCCTCTATTTGTCAAAGAACAGCAAAAACTAAACGAGAACATACTGATTTCAATAAGAAACCAGTGACATTGCAAGTGAATACATAAAGGATAATCTTTTGAGTTACTCTTTAGTCTGAAAAATTACGACAGATGTTAATGTGATTCAAATTACTACACCAAGAACAAAACTTTGCAAGCATTATTGAATTAAGCACACTCAATTGCAACTTCCACCAGCTCTATAAACACAATGACATATAAAAAAGCAGTCAAAAATCGAACTTGCCCAATCAATCAGCAAACCCAAAAAATTGGGGCAAATTGATCGTAATCAAAACCAGCACAATCAAAAGGGTAATCAAGTAATTCAATACTCAGCAAACCAGGCTGAATTCCCAATTCGAAATTTCAATCATAACCTTAAAACAGAGAATCAAATCGAATAAAAAAACCCTAGAAAATTCACACGAACCTGAAATCAATAGAAGCAGCGATCGGAGCTCGGAATTGATAGAGGGCTTCGGAAACCCGTGACCGGAATCAGCTACGACGATCGGTGATTTGCAGAAATTAGAGACCTTGAGGAGGAATGAGGAGGTCGTATGGTACCGACTCGAAAACGGTCTCTACCCACAAACACACGCACGTGCGAATTGACAGTCTGAAATCGAAGACGAAGAAATAGGAAGAAGAAGAATGAAAGATGGGTCCGAGAAGAAGAGGGTCTGAATTATTTCGGACTTGGGTTTTTGGGGCTTCAAATCTCAATTGCTCAATTTGGGGATTAATCGGAAGGGAACACTAATTGAAAAAAAATAATTTATTTTGTTTATGATTTTAATTAAAAAAAATTTTAATTGAAAAAATAATTATTTACTAAGCAAAAAATAATTGAAAAATAAATTAATACACACAGTGACGACAAGAGGACGCAGATAGAGAAGATGGGGATGATTTTAATTTGTCCAGCCTACATATTTACATATATGCCCCTGATTTCTATTTGTTTTTTTTTCTCGGGTTACATAAAAACGAAAATACCTGAAATTTTGAAAGAAAATACCAAAAATTCTTACATGCTCATAGTTTTGATATTCATTTATATTTGCGACAATCACAACCATTATATTTTATCTATTAATGACAACCAACAATCATTATGTTATTAATACGTCCGAATATCGGTACTTTCAAGTTTCAACATATTAAACGTTAACAGAAACACAAAAATACTGTAAATTTTATAAAACTCACACAACATCTTCTATGTATACATTTTCCTTTCTTTTGGTTACATAAATCGAAAAATATGTAAGAACAGAGAGAAAGACAATACTTAAGTAAAATCTTGAAGTACTCATGCAAGATCTTCTAACTGAGAGAGTAACTTCGTCTAAATCATCTAGCAGAGGAAGAGTACCATGAGTAGGGGAAGAATTGGAGATGATTCCATGGCTCAATGAGAGCAGCTATTTATTAACGAATTTGGATGCAATGTACATTTTTCATTTTTGGAAAACAAAATGAAAATGAATGTAATATGACAAAAAGAGTAAGTGTTGGATGGAATTAAAAATTGCATATTTTCTAAAAATTGTAGTCAGATTCATGTCCATATTTCTCTCATTATTACATTTATTCAGTTTTTCTAGTTTTGTAAGATTTCTATATAGTCAAGATTCAAGTTGAACATGAGTTTGGTTTGGTTAAATTTACGAGAGCTCAACGTAAACTCACGCTTTAATAAAGTGCTCGAGGTTTACGAATCAATCTATTGCGAACAAATTTGTAAATGACCATTTAAATATAAAAAGAAAAACAAAAGCCGAAATAGTAATTATTTTTCTTTACTATCAAGTGTCACAACCCCATCTCAACTGGATTCTTTCTTTACTCAAGTTTCTTGTGAATTGTGACACGTTTCCTTACCTAGAATTAATACAGACTAAGTAGATTCCATTATTTATATACGTTTTGTAACGTAACTTACACAATATCTGAATATCATATGAAAATGGAAGTAGATCTAAAACTAGCAGCATTTTAAAATAATTTGGAGTTAAATTACTTACCAGAAGTTAGTAGTAGAAAACCATTTCTCTGTTACAATTTATCTACCAATATATTTTATCATATCAATAAAAAGGAGAAATAGGTACGACTCTATATGAGAGAGAGAGGTCACAACTCACAGGCACATAAAGATGAGCCTAAAAAAAGATCGAGTGTCACATAAACCAAATGGGCATTGGAATTTCAAGGAAATGGAGAAATCCTCGAGAAAACAAATGGTCCAGACGGAACCAATGGGAATGAAATCTTTGTGAGCTACTCTTTGATGATGGTGGGATTGGTGGATAGAAGGGTGGTGAACAAGCACGGAACCAGGATTGAAAATTGAGAGGGGGCTAAATTTTTCTTAAACTCGAGAAGAAAATTAATCTTAAAATTTATCACAAAAATTTCATATCATTTTGAGAAGTATTCTCTCTCGAATATAAACCGAGTCCTCTTTTTCCAGCCATTAGAAGAAAAATTACCTTGAATAAGGTTGGAAGAATGAGAGTAGGTGATTTTGGAGACCTGAGAGAAGAGAAGTGAAGTAGAGAATACTGAATACGACACACGACCACACTTCACTAATTGCTACTTGTCGATTATTATCAATTGATAATAAATCAAATATTTTTTCTTGTCGTTTTTATATAATTGAAAGGTAATGTTGATTTTTTTTTTTCAAAAATGCTACTGAACAACTGATATGTATATACATATATATGTTAATTTTTTCTCTAAAAATTGAGAGGGGCTGCAGCACACCTCAGCCTCTCTCTGAGTCCGTGTCTGGTGGTGATCATTGTAAATGGGATGAAGGGAATAAAAAGCACAATCATTGTCAACTCTTATAAGCCGCGTGTAGACTATGCCGATGTCATGTTTGTCACTACCTGTAGATGGTGGTTTACTGCTGCTCAAAGCTGCAAAATTCAACAAGCTGGCAATGTCGACAATTAGGTCCTCTTTTTTGTCTTACTTTAGATTTTTTGTTTTGTTTTTTGTTTTTTAATTCAAATGAGTTTCTTTTATTGTTGATCGGAAATGCATGGGTTTTCATAGTTGAACATTAAAATATAATTATAAAATAAACAAACTAAGTACAAGAATTAGTCTATTATCATTCAAACTCACAACCTCTTACTTACAAATATGAGATTTATGCCAGCTATATCAAATCATGTTGGGCCGCCCATTATATATATGTTTTTTTTCATTTTGGGCAAGCGACCTAATGGCTAAATCATCACCCTTGGCCGAAAGTTTATTGATAAAAAAAAAATAAAGTACAAAAGGAAGGGGGGACTAGGCCAAAACAATCTCCAGAACACCACTCAACAAGCAGGGCATACCCATAGCCTGTATACCATCAAAGAACAAACTTTTTTTTTTCATTACATACAAACTCGAAATTTTGAAACCTAAAGCATCGAAATAAGAAACAAGAAACATGTTTTTAAGATGACCGGTATGTAGTACGCAATGAAGCATCCTGACCAAGCTGAGACCATAAGAAAGACGGAGGGGACACCCACCAGACAGAGCCCTCCACAGAAACACTATATTTCACAAGCCTATCAGCTACCCCATTACCTTCTCGATAAGTGTGAGTAATAAGCACATACAAGTCTTTAGCTTGATGCAGACAGTTGAACCAAACACGCCAAGGAATTAGATAAAGAGAATGAAAGTAACGTACCGCTAAGTATGAATCTGTCTCAAACCAAACATGAGTCCACTGCCTAACCCAAGCCACACGAATAGCTTCAATTATTGCGAGAACTTCCGCATCAATAGCACTAGAAACTCTGACCTTAAAAGCAAAAGCACCGACAAACTGCCTATTGTCATTCCTAAAAACACAACCAAAACCAGCATTGTTTGGGTCTACAAAAGAACCATCCGTATTGACTTTTAGCCAATGTGGGGGAGGAGGCTGTCAGATGATAGGTATGAAGCTAGGAGTTGTGCGCTGCAACGACGATAACCCCAATAAATTAAAAATAGGAAGGACATTTGCTGAAGAAGAATATTTGTGAAAAATTAATTGCGCAGCTTCCAGGAGAGCAAGAAGAAAGTCATGTTTAAAATGATCAAAACTGAATATCATATCATTGTTTCTGATCGATTTTAGCTCATTCCATGTATACCAAAATAGCGTGCAAACAGAGATGCGCCATAGTTGTTTTGAAACATAGATTAACTGATACATAAGTTGTGAGGAGAGCAAAGAACTCAAGCTTGTGACTTGGGAGAACTAAATGTGGAATAAAGAACAAACCCAACTCCAGACTCCATGAATAACAGTGCAATTCAAAAATAAGTGAGAAAGAGACTTCATACTAACCTTGCAGAATGAGTACTGAGAGCATAAATAAACCCCAATATTTTGGATATAGATATCATCTTTGATTCTTTCATGAAAGACATGCCAAGCTAATAAGCTACATCTAGGAGGGAGGGCTTTGTGCCAAATCAACCTACCCCAGGAAACAATAGTACCAGGCCTAGAAATAAAATCAAAAGCATCTCTTGAAGTGAGAGAACCTGAACTACAATGAGGCCAAATGATCTGATACACCTCCGAGCTTAGAGGCAACACAGTATCCAAGATCAAGGTAGAAGCTTCCGGGAAAAGAGAAGAAAATATTGGAGGTAGAATCCACTTATTATCAAAAATAAATTTACTAACCCGGTCTTGAAGCATGGGTAAACAATCTGCAGTAATATTGTACCACGAGCATAAAGAAACGCCAAGCCAATTATCCCTCCAAAAAGAGATACTTTCACCATCACCAACCAGCCAACGCACATTAGATAGCATAGAAGGCCAAAACTTCTTTAATCCCACCCAAACATAAGACTTTTTGTAGTACGAGCAAGGGGTTAAACCCTCCTTTAGAAATCTATTTCTGAGGAAGACTGCCGAAATAGAAATGCTAGAGGCGACCTCCCAACAATGCTTTAAAAGCATAGCACGATTTAGGGCCCTGAGGTTCTTTAAACCTAAGCCACCTTGATCTTTAGGAGTACAACATTTAGCCCATGCAATAAGAGCAGCCCCCTTCTTGAACGGATCTCCGGTCCAAAAGAAATTACGTGTCCAACTTTGAATTTTAGAGAGCAAAAAGCAAGGCCATTCATAAACTTGAAAACTGTAGATTAGTAGGCTCTGAATGGTGAAGGAGATGAGTTGAAGCCTTAAGCTTGAGAGAGTTGCGACCCCTTCTACGAAGAAAGTTTACACCTTACTTTATCAGCAATAACACGGAAGAATGAATCACGTGGACAACCTTGAAAGACAAGTACCCCTAGATAGGTAAAAGGTAGAGTCCCCTCCAGAATCCCTAAGAGATGTTGTATAGTAGTTTCCTTGGAACGAGCAAATCTACCAATATAAACTGAAGATTTTGCTTTGTTCACCACCTGACCCGAGTTTTGTGCATATTCCTTCAAAAATTTCATTAGAACTTTCAAACCCCGAGAAGTTCCTAGCTTGCATGAAAACCATCACATCATCAACAAATAGAACATGAAAGGGAAGGACTACCTTACCCGGACAAGCAATTCTAGTAATTTTCTCTTGCTCAACCAATCTTGATAGTCCACGACTAAGTAGTTCTTCTACTAGGCAAAAAAAAGAGGGGAAAGCAGGTCACCTTGCCGAACTCCTCTTGAACAAGTGAAATACCCACAAGACTGCCCATTAACCGAAACAGAAAGGAAAGCCGATCACAAAATTGTATGAATCCAGCTAATAAAAGTATTGGAGAAACCGAAAAAGCTGAGAACTCGTAGCAAAAAGTCACAATCCAAGGTGTCAAACGCCTTACTGATATCAAGTTTAATAGCAATATTGCCTCCCCTGCATTTAGTGTCCAAAAAATTAATACATTCAGAAGTGAGAATTACATGGTCGACAATAGATCTACCCTTTATAAATGCACTCTGGTTCGCAAACACAATCCGAGAGGCCACCACGCTTAAACGATCTACCAAAATTTTTGTGATGATCTTAAAAACAAAATTGGCCAAAGCAATAGGTCTGAAATAAAAAATGGCATCTGCTTCCTAATTCTTGGGGATAAGAACGATCAAGCTGAAATTAAAGTGAGGTGATATAAACCTTGTTACAAAAAAACTTTGAATTGCAGGAACCACATCAGAAGAAATTATTGACCAGCATCGTTTGAAAAAACAACCTGAGAATCCGTCGGGGCCTGGCACACTTACCTCATCCATAGACTGCACAGTCGCAAGAATGTCCTTAGTACAAAGAACTAGCAAAAGAGCATTGTTTTCATCATCTGTAACCATACTAGGAATCACCCTTTCAACTAAGTCTGTATTGCAAATATTTTCGTCTTTAGTGAAGGCAGCTTTGAAATGGTCGACAATATAACTAGAAATTTGGTCATGTTCCACTAAAATAGAATTCTCTGTGCGTATTGAAGATAAGAACCTCTGAAGGCGCCGCAGTTTGACCATATTATGTAAGAATGAGGTATTTCTATCTCCCTCAGTAAGCCACTTCACCCTTGCTTTATCACGAAGAAAAATATCCAAAACCTGTCACGTTATACTTGAAACAACCACCTACATTTTTATTTAAAAATGTGTATACAGTTAGTAAATAAGTTAATGATCAAGAATGAAGATGTCTGCTCCCCTAAGAGATTGGGGTTAAATTCTTTCATTATTACATTTATTCTATGTTTCTAATATTGTAAGTGTCACTATCCAATCCGAAAAACTGATTTGTTTTCAATTTTTTTTTTCAAGTGATCGAAAAGAGTGAATTAATTTTTTTTTTTTTTGAATGTGAACGATCTGTATTTAACAAAGGTTGTACCAATGGCCACCTTATTATAACAAGTTAAGCAAGCTTAAAATCAAGTAATAGGTAGTGGCCCCCTTCTATGCATGTAATAGGTTGCGTTTGGGGGGGGCTTTTTCGCTCCCCTGCTTATAAGCACAGCAACATCTGCTGTTTGGTAAAACAGCTTTTGGTCCCTGGCTGGAAGAAGCCCCTGCTTTTTTCAGTTAAAAGCAGAAGGAGGGGGTAGCCTCCTTTTGGAAGCCGGCTTCTGCTTCTGCACTGTAGCGGGAGAACTGTAGCTAAATGAATTTTTCAAAATGCCAAAGCTGCCCTCACTCTCTGTAGAGGTCGGATCGATAGCCAAGCATTTCTCCCACCACCACCTCTCCGACTCCGTCCTCCCCACCCACCTCGAGGCGTCGTCGTGGAGGGCTGGAGACCGCCGTCGAGCTAGAGGGCGGCGCTGGGCTCCGCTACTGCAGCGCCAATCGAGAGAGGGACGCCGGCGAGGAAACCAACAACAGATTCGATGGGCTGAGGGGTTGAGCAGCTTCGCGGTGGGGAGGCGTCAGAGGAGGCTAGACCAGCGATGAGGAAGGACGCCGGCGAGAGAGACGATCGCATGGGTGCCCAGAGCAAATATCTAGGTGCCCTGAGCATATTCATTATCTGCCGACAAAGAGGTTGTCGGCAGGCTTTAACTTTGGTTTTTCCGACAAAAGGTTGTTGGCAGAACTTGGGGTCCTGGGAATTTTTTTTCTTTCTTCCGACGAAGGGGTTGTCGGCAGAAGAATTTATGGGTTTTTTTTCTTTCTTTTGATTGGAATCCGTTTATGAATTTTTCAGGACTATTAGACGAACGCTAGAGCCACGTACTGAGAACTTGTTCTACGAGATATAAATGTAAATCTGGGATTTCCTAGAACACGTTTAATTAGTCATAAAATTTCAAATTAATCGGTATTACAATTCAATTAAAGTTAAAATTTCTTTCATGTCTAAATTGATCATTTACATACAAAAAATACAAGCCAACTTTCAGTTTACCAAACACTTTGCCAATGTCTTTTCCACCAACCGCACATAAAAAAAGTCAGTTTACCAAACACTCAGCCATTTTGCTTTTCAGCAGCTTATTTTAAAAAAAAAAACAGAAACCAGCTTTTCTGTAAACCCTAGCTGCACCAAACATACCCATAAACATGTTCATTACCAAAACATGTCACAAGTACTAGAGGATTGCAGTTAATATCATTTCTAGTGATAACTAGAAGGAAAACAAAATCAAGATTATTAAGGTAAATGGGCAGCATATAAACCATTTTGTCACCCTACCATTAAAATTCACAGTTCACCAAGAAATTTAAAAAAATAAACATGGTCAAAGATCTGATTCCATTCCTCCATCATCACGAGCTTGCACATAAAATCATGAAAGGGCCTCCACTCCCATCTAGCTCAGCTGAATGGATGTCCCTCTCTTAAAAGCTGTGATCTCACTCTCCGTAAGACTAAAGACTTTATCCATTGAATAGCCGGCCAAAAACTCACACAGCATCGCAACTAACAAAAACATATCAGCGAGAGAATAATCAGAATTTAGCTTGTACCTGAAGGCTAAGATACAGCCCGGACTATTAACTTAGCACCGGACCTCATTGCCTTCAAGAGGCTCTTCAAGACTGCCCATTTGCTGAAATAAGTAGACTGTTAACTTTTTGTTGTTAAAGATAAGAAACAGTTTGACAAATTCTAATATTAGAAATCAGAAGTAACTTGATCTTGAAACACTTTATTACACATGTACATGCGTACAACATTAGAAAACTTATGAAATAAGTCTTATAATACAAAAGCAAGTACAAAAAAAAAAATGAAAAGTATAATCTTCCTTCTCCTAGTTCAAAATTTAGTTTTAGCCCTCAAAAGTGTCATATGCACAATCTTGTAATGGGGCGAGCTAAAGTTCAGTAAGCATGAAGCTTAAACACACTTGGTGCTTAGGCAACAATAGTTGTAGGGATACAACATATCCGAATTCGTATTATATAGGCAGGTAATGCAACCCTAGTTATGATGTCTTGGAGCAAATGAGGTTCAACAAAAACATAGGCACACACGACCCAATACATATTTGGCACACTCTCTTTGTTTACGATTCTAGCCTTTTAAAACTGGTTTTTTCCTTCCATACCCTTCTTTTTCTCTATAAAATGACAATCGCACACCACAAAAGATCACAGTCTGATCTCACTCTCTCTATCTGTTTTTGTTAGAAACAAACTTATTCATGGAAAATAACTATTTTGTTATCAATAGCAAATGTGATTTATCCCCAATCCCAGCTATATTGTCGGTTCACTTCCAAGCCCTAATGGTTATGGATTTGTCCGAAACTCATTTTACTCACCTCCAAACAATCCAAACAATCTAAGAACTCCTCGTCCGGCAGCGGAAAATGTAGAGAGTAGTGCATGTAGCAAGTTCATAACTTGCACAAGAGCGTCAGAGTTACTTAGAACGAAGTTATTTCGTGTGCATCCTCAGGAGTGGGGGACTGGTCATGTACCATTTTATTTGTTTTGTTTCTTAGACTCAGAATATATCATTGCTCAGAATTTGTTGCAACTTACAAACTTCAAGTCCATCCAAAATAACTGGTAAGAACATAAATCATCAGCAATGATATGAGGTACATAACGTAGGCAAAAATACAAGTCAAATGATCAGAACAAGTGATCCAAACAACCAAAACTGCTGCAGAGACATCCCATGATAAATCACATATGTAGACAAGTGCCTTACTCTTGATGGGTGGAGGTGCCCTTGACCTTGTCGCACATCATGACCTTAGCAGCAAGTGAGAGAGCTTTCATCTCCATTAGGCGCTCAAATTGAGCAACCCTCATCTCAAAGTCTCTATCATGTGTGACCCTTCCGTCCTTCCCTTTCTTTCTAGCCTCCTTCCCCTTAGCTATAACAACCCTCTTCAGTGAAATCGAGTACCTCATCTCGGCAATGCGAGCTTGATACACGGCAGCCGCAATATCAACTATGACAAAGATGGCGACATAGTCCTCTACAATCTCTGCGTTGATGTCACGACCGAGGGCGGCGAAGAATAAACGAAATGCCATAGAATCGAATCGAGGAAAAGTGAATGGGGAATTCTCAGTGGAAAGCGGCTCTGGTCATGTACCATTTGACTCATAGGAGTTTTTGTTTCGAGCACGCGCTATGGATGGTGGTTGGTCCTTAGTGTAGAAATTAGCATGAATATGAAGAGTGATTATGATACGCAACAGGCAAATGAATGAATAAATATTGTTATTCTTCCACTCTGTTTTTTAGTCCATTTTTTAGTTTTGTAGTGTCTTATGTACTGTCTCGTCATTTTCATATTTTTCAATCTCACAACATAACATATCAGATCAAACGACATAAACACGACTATTGCAAATCATTGTTATTAGTTAGTACTTTTGCCCTTTCGATGAGTACAAGGGTTTTGGAAGTCGTTTACAGTTACAAACTTATGGTTCAAAGTTGATTCATTTTGGGTTGCTATTTACTTTGAAAAAAAAAAAAAAATTTCTCTAGATGATAATTACATAGGAGATCCTCTTTATGATAATTATAACTACGTACTTATTTCAATTGTTGTTATTCTTTTTTCTTTATCTTCGATCTAATATTTTTGTTTGGATTGACATTCCCACCAATAGACTTGGTTTACCTAAGTCTAGATACAAGTCATACGACAACTATAAAAACAATAATTGTTGAGATGTGCACAATGTCGTCCAACGCTTTCAATCTCACATCCATGTTTGAATCTTAGGGACCACAGAACATGAATCAATTTGTCGCAAATCCTATGTGATTTGTTAACTGATCGAATTGCTCATCATGTAATAGGCCACATTTACTGTTGGAATCCTGTATGTGGTCCCTCAGATGAGGTGAGAGGGTTTCTAAGACTTTTAGAGTTTAGATTTTCAAATGTGTTTATAGTTACAAACTTATGGTTAGAAGTTGATTCATTTTGGGTTGCTATTTACTTTGAAAAAAAAAAAATCACTAGATGATAAGTACATAGGAGGTTCTTTTTATGATAATTATAACTAAGTACTTATCCCAATTTTAGTTCTTTTTTCTTTTTGTTCGATCGACTATTTTTTTTTTTTTGGATTGACATTCCCAACAAAAGATCTAGTTTACTACGTCTAGATACAACATATTGGGAGACAGTAGAGAAAACTATAATTGTTGAGATGTGCACAATGTCAATCAACGCTTTCAATCTCACAACCAGGTTTCAATCTCACGGACCACATAACATGAATCACTTTGCTGTCTTTCCCATATCAAATGCTAACTGACATGTTATTCCGAGATCAATCTTAATTGCGTGAAAGTCTACTATAGTTGGAGGAAATGTATACACAGTGGGTGTTACCGTGAGTCATATAATTTATGAATGTAAATTAGATAGTTAGTACTTACATATTCTGTATATGTAGTATATGGTAGTACCAAGTAAGTAGGGTTGTAGTACATCTTGTATCCTCTTTATATAGCATCCAATGTGAGATGAATACATATAAGAAATTTATTCTCCCAAATCGTGTTATATTCGACTTGGTATCAGAGCAAAGATTCGAAATGACTTTGTCTCTTTATTTTCCGCTGCAATTCTTCGTCTAGCGTTGGTTCTCTGTCAGACGTGTGAAGTTGGTTTGTCTTCTTTCAACTAAACCCCATTGTTAGGGTTTGTTAATCTCTTCCTAATCAGATCGTTTGCGTTTGGTCCGGTGTTCGGTTTTTTCAGCCAGACATTTTGCCGACAACAGCCTCGTCGGGAAAGAAGAGCCATTGTTTTCTGCACACTTTTGCTGACAACAGCCTCGTCGGGAAATAAGCTTCTCCCTCCGATGAAGCGATTTGCCCGTCGTCCCATCTTCTCCGGCGTCGCCTCTCCTTAACGCGCGACCATCTTCTCCGACGTCGCCTCTCCTCGACGTGCGTCCTCCCAGAAGATCTTCCAGAAGATCGAGTCGTCTCCGGCGTCATCGCAGCTCCTCCGGCGTCATTGTAGCACCTCCTCCGGCGTCGCATCTGCTTCAAAACCCTAGAAAAAACCGATCCAGTTCAAGATTTCGACAGAACCCGCGTCAAGTTCGACCCGACACGGTTCCTGCTTTGGCCCGACCCGATTCTAGCTATCCGACCCGATTTCCTTCCCGACCCGTTTTCTGCTATCTGACCCGGTTCGATCCAGTCCGATTCGGTTTTAGATCCGGTCTAGTCCGACCCATCAGATCCGACCCGCTCCGGAAGAATGTCTCGGGTGTATATTGGAAATTTGGGTTCTTAGATTTCAGAATGAAAACTCGAAAATGAATTCCGCGGCTTCGGAATTATCAGAAGAATATGGGTTGCAAGAAGGCCACCAGGTTATGCTTTCATTGATTTTGTGCACAGTAAAGAGAATGCCGTTTATGAGTTAGATGGCAAGAATGGCTGGAGAGTTGAGTTCTCACATAAATCTATACATGCGGTTGGTCAATACTACAACAATGGTAATATTCCCATAACTAATAAGACTCAAGCATGTGGTAAGATCAGTATGACTTTAAAAGTTTGTAGCTTTGTTGGTTCTGATACTTGGATTATTGATTCTTGTGCTTCAGATTATATGACTTATGATAATTCTCATTATATTACTGATTTGTCTCCTCCACCCGTGTCATATGTCACTAATGCCAGTGGTGAAGCTTTTCATGTGTTAGGGATAGGGTCAGTCCGTTTAACCCCTGTTTTAACCCTTCACAATGTTCTATATGTACCTGGCCTATCACACCATTTGATATCTGTTCCCTAGATAAATACTGAGTCTCGATACTTTGTAACCTTTTATTCCATGTATGTGATTTTTCAGGATCTTCTCACCAGGGAGATAATTGGTCGGGGGGACTTAAGGGGCAAATTGTTTCACCTGGATCAGACATATGCGGGAGAGAAACCAGGAGCACCGTCACGCACTGATTTGACTGCAAGTTCGAATCAGCTAAGTGAAATTTGGTTATGGCATCGTCGATTAGGGCATCCATATTTCCATGTTATGAAAAAATCCAAGCCGTCTCTATTTATTGGTGTGGAAGAGTCCTCCTTGTGATGTGAAACATGTATTCTTGCTAAGAGCCATCGTTCTACCTATTCTTCGAGTTTCTCAAAGAGTAGTATCCCTTTTGAATTGATTTATTCTGATGTTTGGGGACCTTCTAAAGAGCCTACGGTCACGGGTACGAAAAAATTTGGTTATGGCATCGTCGATTAGGGCATCCATATTTCCATGTTATGAAAAAATCCAAGCCGTCTCTGTTTATTGGTGTGGAAGAATCCTCCTTGCGATGTGAAACATGTGTTCTTGCTAAGAGCCACTGTTCTACCTATTCTTCGAGTTTCTCCAAGAGTAGTATCCCTTTTGAATTGATTAATTCTGATGTTTGGGGACCTTCTAAAGAGCCTACGGTCACGGGTATGAGGTATTATGTGTCGTTTATTGATGATTGCACAAGGTTGACATGTATTGTTCTTCTTCAAACCAAAGATGAAGTCTTCCCTGCTTTTCAAGCCTTTCATTCTCAGGTCCAAACACAATATAATGGCACTATTAAAGTTCTTCGTTCTGATAATGGAGGGGAGTATGTCAATCGTGTTTTTAACCAGTTTTTCAAAACTCATGAGATTGTTCATCAAACAACCTGTCCACGAACACCAGAGCAGAATGGGGTGTCTGAAAGGAAAAACCGGCATCTTCTTGAAATGGCTCATTCCATCCTTTTTAGTGCTCATATGCCTAAGAATCTTTGGGGTGATGCTGTCGCAACTTCTGCTTATCTTATCAATCGCCTTCCATCTAGTGTTCTTCAAGGAAAATTTTTATTTCAGGTTCTTGCATCTCATGTCTCATTTACCTCCTATCATAATATACCTGCCTGAGTCTTTGGTTGTGTGGCCTTTGTTCATGTTCCTAAGAGCCAGAGATCGTCTAAATTAGATCCCCGAACGATCAAGTGTGTGTTTGTTGGTTATGAAAGCCATAAGAAGGGATACAAGTGTTATCATCTACCTACCAGAAAATACTATGTCACTATGGATGTTACTTTCTTTGAGGACATGAGCTATTTTACCTCGGATGATCCAGCCCTTCAGGGGGAGCATTCATACTTTGAAGAGTTGTATCATGGCGAGGGGGAGGAACCAAAAGTAGAAGCCTCAGTACCAGCAATACCAGAAGTGATAGAAGCTCAACCAAAGGTAGAAGCCTCAGTACCAGTAGTACCAGAAGTAACAGAAGCTCAACCAGAAGTAGAAACCTCAGACATCCATGTTTTAGGAATTGAACCAATAGCTGAGAGCACAACTGCTGTAGAAGATCAACCTGCCCCTCATGCCATCACTCATACCCCTGATCCACAACTCCCTATTGTAGAAGATCAATTATTTGAGGTATGTCATTCCACTGTTCCTAGTAGTAGTGAGCCTAATAGTGAACAATATGTGTTACCTAACAGGTCTACTAGAGGTCATCCCCCCAAAAGATATGAACCTAGTTTATAAGCCAAATCAAAATATCCAGTAGCCAACTATATGTCCACTAGGAGATTATCAAAGTCATATAAATCATTTGTGAATCAAATATCTGCTGTATCAGTACCTAACAAAGTGCAGGATGCGTTGGGAGATCCAAAGTGGAGGAAAGCAATGGAGGAAGAGATGGAGGCATTGCAGAAGAATGATACTTGGGAACTTGTATCTCCACCACATGGAAAAAAAAGTTGTGGGATGTCGTTGGGTGTTTACTGTGAAGCACAACGCAGATGGATCAGTGAGCCGGTATAAAACACGCCTTGTTGCAAATGGATTTACTCAGACATATGGTATTGATTATGATGAGACTTTTGCTCCCGTTGCAAAAATGAATACTATGAGGTTTCTTCTTTCGTTTGCTGCTAGTTTGAACTGGCCACTCCGACAATTTGATGTCAAAAATTCGTGTAATGCCTTGAAAATTTGTTGAAGCCGTAGCTTGTATAGCTTTGTATATTCTTACATGAGCTAGATACACCATTGGGGTCTAGAGACTTCAAGGACTATCACTATGGTATCCAGACTTTAAAGTTTATTATTGTGGTACCTGGACTCTTAATTTGCTCTCAATGCGGTACCTATATAAACTTTTCCATCCAACTTAACAGATTTTTTTATTTTTTTATGTATTATTTTTCTCCTTATTTTCTACTTCTCTAAAACTTAATTATCTGCCAATCCTAAGATCTAGTCTTCAACATGCCAATCTTTTCAACTAACAACCTCCTGTCTAAACGGTTACTATTCTGGCGGTATCACTGCTGTTTTGGTATGGAGAGTTTCTTAAGTTCTAGTTAAGCAGAAAAATCAGTAGAAAAACAATCTCAAATCCCACTCCTAGGAGGTAGTCGTCCACCTGGGATTTGAGAGGTTTAACAAAACAAGCAATCTCAAAGACCACTCTTAGGCAGTAATCCGCCAGCTGGGGTTTGAGAAAGTTTAAAACACACTAACTAAAATTTTGACGGATATGGGGAACATTAACTAAAATTTATTTATTCAAACATACATACATATACATAACCCATAGCCTCACTCTTAGGTAAACAGCTAAAAACTGTTTAGCTACTCATGCTTGAATTTAAAACACAAACTTACTTGTAAATAGGTGAAACCACACTGGATGACTTAGCTGGATATAGTTCCTCCAGACAATACTATACTCACTTAGACACTCCTATTTTACAAATACTCACAACTCTAAGAAGAACACTCTTTCAAGACTCTCTGAAACTATAAGGGCTCTGCTCGTTTTCTTCTCGAATGCCTTCAAATGAGAGCTTCCTTCCCTTTTATAGAAGCCGGACCCCAAACTAAAATTGAAACGCCTTAAGAAAAAGGAGACCAGAGGAATCTTATTGCTGATAAGATTTTATCTTTTTCTCCTTTTGAATTTTGTCCGCTTCTGTTGGCGACCATTTATTTCTTAACTTTTCTAAAAGTTATTTGTCGCTATGCGTCGGCAACCACTTATTTTTTATCTTACATAAAGTTGCTTGTCGCAATGCGTCGGCGACCACTCAACATTCTATTTGGTTGATAATGTTGTGCAATTCTTCATCACATAAAGAGGCACCCGAATCTGAATATCCACCATCTGGTACCACACCATCATCCTCAGATTCTATATCTGAGTCATAAGGATTTTGGTGCTTATGCTCTCCTTCCAATTTCTCTATCCAAGTGGTGGTGGCTAATGTCCCATCTACTTCACGCCTTTCTAAGGTCCTGTAAAAATCATAGTTTTCTGGAGGGGGATGGTTATTGCTAGTAACCATTATTTTTTCTCCACTTGCTAAAAGAGTGGCAGAACGATCTTTCTGAACCAATTTATGTATATTGATTATCGCTATTGCTTTCATCCAAGGGATGCTCTGGTTTGGCTTGCCATTTCTTGATGCTGAATTATTTCTATTTGTACGACCTTGAATTATTATGACATAATGATAAGTAAAGATATAGTTCACTCGTCCTTCTTCGGTTGTCCATTCCGGAGGAGTTGAAATGAACTTCAATCTTAGAATACATCCCTCTGGTCTAACATTCTTGACTGCTTCATAGATTATTTCTGGAAGACCTTCTAAGTCTTTATTAGTTTTTGTCCAAAGGTTATGGACAAAACCATTTTCTATTATCCAAAGCTTGTGCTTCTACGGATGTTCTGCTTGAACATCAACCAGATATCTCCCGTAGTAAGGACCTGCTACAACTGATAGAGTAGATTGGAGCTCTTTCCTGTTCTTAAAATCTCCTAAGAGATTATGAAAACGGAACCATTCAAATTCTGATAAGGCTACTATAGGGACCTTTGCACTTTATGGATTATCAAGATACAGTATCTCAAGATTTTTCTCAGGGACTTTTTCTTTTCTTCCAAATCATAACTGCATAATTCTTCAGTCAAAGCTTCAAGAGCTTGAAGTACAAGTGCTTCGTTCTTTTCACGCGAAGCTGTTAGGATGTTATCCATCATGACCTTTTGATTGAACTGTAAAACTCTGCTTGTTCTAAATACTGGCTTTTCATAAATCATCATCGGATGATTACAGATTTTCTTCATTCCTGTTACAATCGGTTGTTTGCTTTTGAGGACTGCTAGCCTGTCATGTGTTGGTTTGGCTCTTCCTTCTACTGTTTGAGGTGGTCTTGCTGATTTTCTTTGGAATCGGTCATTCGTAACCGTAATTCTAGGGTGCTGTAAGAACTCATTTAAGAGTTGTCTCTCTTCTGAATTCGCAAATTGTATTTAATCTTGTAAAGGAGTTTTGCTGTTTTGATAATCTCCCCATCCTGCTGGGTCTGGTTGAATCATTTCTGAGGCTTTGCTTGATTCTGCAGGGAATATGACACTATGTACTGATCCAGGTCCATCATGTAAAGGGCCTACAATTTTATCTCCGCTCTTGTATCTCTCCCACATAGCTTTCTCTTTTGTTCTTGATTCACTGTCTTCAGGCACTGATTTTTCTCTTAGCCCAAAATCTGGCTTTCTCCTTTCTTCAAGTTCCGGCTTTGGTCTTCTGTTTCTTGGATTTCGACCTTCATCTTTTTCAAACATTGCCATTTCTCTTGTTAGAGCGTCAGGCAAATAATTTTTGTCTCCTGCAATCATTTCAACATCATATTCATATTGAGATAAAAACATTTGTCATCTAAGAACTCTTCCTCTATCAACTGCATCTGTTATCTTATAATTTTTGAAGGTTTTTACTCTCTTGTTATCAGTTATAAACAGAAACTTATTTCCTAAAAAAGCTTCTGCACCCTTAATAGATTTTATCAGGGCAAGTACTTCTTTATCTCCTGTGGAGTAATTCAATTCTGCAGGATTGAATTTTCCTGACAAGAATTTACAAATCTTTTCTTGATTTGTGTCTGGCGTGATTGCCAAAACTACTGCTGCCCAGTAATAATCATTTGCATCAGTCTGCAAAACAATTAAGTCACCTTCTTCAGGTAACTGCAAATGAGGGAAGTTCTTTGTGAGTACTTTGATTTTCTTAACGGTGTTGCTATCATCCGTTGTAAATGACCATTTCCTTTTTGAGCTTATCTTTGGAGAGAGGAGAGAAGTGAGGCCACTCACTTGAGGAATAAAATCTCTCGCAAAGTTAACAACTCTCAAAAATCTCTGAAGAGATTTTGCATCTGGGATATTGTCACTGAATTGGCTAATTTTCTTCACAATATGTTCCTGAAGACGAATTTCTCCATCGTTGACATGTATACCAAGAAAATCTATTTCTCCTTTTATGAGATGAATTTTCTTTTGTCCAAGGATGATTCCTTTCTGGACCATAAGCTTGCAAATTTGCTAAAGATGTCTCAGATGCTCGTTCATAGTTTTAGAGAAGACAAGAATGTCATCAATGTAAATTATGCAAAAATCTGAATATGGCTTAAAAATGTTATCCATCTTTCGCTGAAAGATAGATGGTGCTTGTTTAAGTTCAAATGACATTACTAGCCATTCATAGTGTCCTTGTGGAGTTCCAAAGGTTGTTAAGGCAATGAAATCAGGTTGCATCCTAACTTGCCAGAAGCCTGATTTTGCATCAAACTTTGAGAAGATCTTGGCTCCTTTCAATCTATTTATAAGGACTCTTACTTGTGTAATTTAATAGCCATCTTTGACTGTTTTCTTATTGACATCTCTGTAATCTATTACCATTCTTACTTTTCCTCTCAATTGTTTTGCATGGTTTCTAACAGAGAATGCTGGAGCATGATGAGGGTTATCTGAGGGTCTAATTAGTCTCTTCTCAAGCAGTTTTTGAATTTGACTTTCCATTTCCTTTCTATCCTCATCTCTATAATGAGGAATGACTTTGACATAACATATTGCATTGGCATCATGCATTCTTAGTTGACAATATATCGGGTCTCTCTCCCAGTATAGCTGGGGATCCTCACTGATTATGAGTTTCAGTAAGTTTTCTATTTCAACAAGATTTGAAACTTTCTTTTGTTCTATCTTGTTAACGCATATTTTTAGATTGTGCTCTTTGATGAATTCTTCTTCACCATCAGAGCTTTCTGAATCTTGAGGTTCTACCTCTGATTCTGAGTCTTCTGAACTCATTGCTTCATTTGGTATGATTTCTTGGTATTCCTGAAATGCTAACACGGGTTGCAAAACCGGTTTAAAAGGTGGTTTATGATCACCACGCTTTGTTGGCGACTTCTTATATTGTTCTGCGAATCCTTTACTTGCAATGCTGACGGCATCAAGTAGTCTAGATTCCCAGTAGAACTTATTGTTCTTTTCAAACCCGATCATTTCGAGGGTTTGCACTATCTTTTGCTGAAGTAGGAAGTCATTTCCTATTAGCATATCCGCTCCTTGAGCTTCACTTTGCCAGATTCTTTGGAAAGTAAAAGTTCCTCCTCCTATGGATACTCTAACATTCCTAGCAACATGATCCATTAGGAATTCATTATGTCCCATTCCAATTCTAGTAACAGTTTTGTCAGACTTTTCTCAATATTCTTTAGGAATAGTATATATGTTTTTGCTAGACTGTATCCTGAACCATTATCTACAAATGCATGTAGATGATACTTTTTATATTTGGAAAATTTCAGGCCAACAGTGATGTAGTTGTTGTATATACTCGTCTGAACCTGTTTTACTGGTTGGATTGTATTTTCAGAAATTTCTATGAAATGATTGATTTTCCCTTCATTCTCCTGAGGAGAATCTCTTTCTGATGTTTCTACTGCTTTCTGGCTTAATGAAGTTACTAACTTCATTTTCTTGAGGTCTTCCTTGAGATCTTGCTTGTTCTTGAGGTCTTTCTCTTGCTTTTGATTTTGATCATGAAATGTATCATATTCTTGATCGACCAAGGTATGTGCATCGTTTTCTTTTGTTTTTCTTCTTAATTCTGCTATGAAACACTCTTTATGATATGTTTCTCCTTTTTCTTCACAATACATAGGTATTGTGTTAATTGCTATCGTAGCAGTTACAATAATCACAGGTGAAGGTTCCTGAATTTGGTAGAAATTCTAACTCATTGATGCTATCAATGCATTCTTGTTTCCAATTTTGGATTAATATGAATATAGGGCGATAACTATTTTCTTTTTCAGAATCTCCTGAAGTGCTTTATGTATCACTTTCTGATGAATACTCAAGAGAATATATTGACACATTCTCTTCATCAGAATAGGCTACTTCGAAACCTCTTAGGTTTGCATATTCTATAGCTTCATCATATTCTGCTATTAGAGCTTTATAAGATCTTTTTTCTCTTTTAGGACATTCACTCGCATAATGTCTGTTTCTGCCTAAACCCGGGGGCCTGGTAGATACATGATGAATCCAACTTGATCTCCTGCAATCCTGCTCACTAAGGGGAATACCGGGCAGGCCGGTCTTCTCCTCTCCGATGCCTAAGTTAGTATAGTTGGAATATATATAACCAAGGCACGTATGTAAGCGGGGAGAGAGATAAGTTACCTATTAAAGAGGGTAGTTGGGGCCCTTATATAGGAGGTTGGGGGTGAGGGCTGGCCTCACCCTTCGATGTGGGACTGGTTTCCTTCTGTGTGTACATTCTGGTGCCCTCTTTGGCAGGCTGGCGCCCCCGGCCCCAGGGTCCCTGGAGGTAGGATAGAGTGCTGGACCCCGAGGCCGGGTACTGGTGAGCCCTGGGCCGGGCCCTGGTGCACTTGCTGCAGGTCTGTGGGCCTGCTGTAGCCTCTCTGCGGCTACTGTCAACAATGTCCTTCAGCCTTAGAAAGCCAACATCTGCAGGGCTTTGTATCTCTTGAAGAGTTTTGTTTTGGTAGTTGTTTTTTTTCTAAAGAATCTCTTTCTAGGAGATGTTTTTTCTTTGTTTCGTTCAAAACTTTTTCTAAACTTATACTTCTTTGTAGAAGTAAAATTACGGTTGTATTTCTTGTTTCTGAACTAGCTTTTGTTTTTCCGATTAGTGTGGATATGGCATCTCCACTGCGTTGGAGTATCCAATATTTTTTTGACACATGTTCTCAACTCCTCTGAGTTGTTTTTTTGGCAGTTCTCGATTTTTGGTTTTCAGTACAATGCTTTCTTAAGAGATCTCTCACTCTTTCTGCTATTCCTCAAACAGTAAAATACTGGAGGAGGTTTTCTTCAAGGGATTGTGCTACAACATTATTCCAGGGTTTTGGTAGTTTTCTGTAGTATGTTCTGACAAGATCATCATTTTCTAAATCTCCGATCGTGCATAAATAATTTTGAAATTCATTGGTATACTCTTCAAAGTATCTCATATTGCAAATGCTCAGTTTTTGAATATTTGCTCTAGCTCTTTCTTTAGACTGCTCACTATGTCCCGTTATATCTCCACAAAATTGTGCATATATGGGAATAGCAAAATCCAATGGATTATTAGTCTGAGCTAGCTTGGTTGCCCAATCAGCCCATTTAGAACTTTTCTTAAATGAATTGTACCATTTCTGGGCTATTCCTGTTAAGGTCGACTGATAGTATGCATGAGCATCCTCATAGGCGTATTTAGACAGGATTAACATTTGGGTTAGTTTTAAGTTTGCAATCTAGTCGTCAATAGCTTTTCTTTTGTCTTATACACTATCTAGATTTAGATAGACACCTTTTTCGGAGACTGCTTGTCCCCATTTTGGTTCTGTAGGAATGTACTTCTGAGAGCTTCTCTTTCCACTCTTCCCTATAGGCGCTTGCCCTTTAGGAAGTTTGATCTTTTATTCCCTAATAATCTTAGTGGGATTATTAGTGATGTTTTGGATGATAGTATGCCCTTCTTGGGGTACCTTACTTGTTTCTGCCTCCATGGATGTTGTTTTTGATTATTTGGTGGCAGCCTGATACGGTAGTATTTTTATATTATTTTTTCCAGTTTGGATTAAAGAAATTTTCTTCACAATTTCTTCTAATCCTTCTATGGAATCACAAGCTTCTGCTTGTGCATAAAGCTCTTTTAATCCTTCTATCTTAAGCATTCTTATAGGCCTTTTTGAATATTCTTCTTCAAAAGACACATCAGGAACTGCTCTTAAAGTGCTTGCTTGCTTTCTCATAATTAGCAAATGAGTGTCTATGAAACTGAAGACTTATTTTTCCTCCCATGTCTTCATAGATAGATGCATTGGAGCTTTGTATTTGTCTCTCAGGAGGTGCTAAATTTCATTCCCTTGGGAATGTTACTTCATGCCATTTGGTGACATGTTTTTGCTGAGAATTGTTTCTCGGATTTGTGAGGACAGATGTAGTAATGCCAGGGTTATTAAGGAATCTAGTGTTTGATGTTACATTAGAACTCATTAGCTTGTAATAAATTCTATAATCAGCAGCTAGTTCCATCATGTCTTGTTTCATGGTAATCCCATATGATTTGATTCTTAATCTCAAACAGTGGGCTACGTCACTCAGATGGGTGGTGAAGTTTGGGAAAACATTAAAGTATGCAACCTGGTTGCATAGTGAGGCTTCAACTGTTCCTAACAGACTCTTCTTGAAATCTGTTATTCTGTCATCTTGTAAGATGCACAGGACTGAACAATTTATCCCGTCTCTTGCTAAGAGTTTTATTGATACTTGAACATGAATATTTTTTCTGGAAGGCTTCACTCACTTCCTTTTGGTTGATTAACCTGATATCTGTTTCTCCACCGGTTGTTGGAACTGTTAGTTCTAATATCTTGAATCTATGAGAGTCCAAGATAAAAAATCCTTTCTTATAGATCTCATTGAATCTGAATCTGGGCCCGGATGTTTCTCTTACGCTAGATTCAATTTCATTATACTCAAATTCTTGAGCATTTATGAGTTGTACAGGTGGTACAACATGTCTTTTACTGAGTATTCTACTCAGCATTTCTATGTCTCTTTTGGATACTTTCCATTCGAGTAATTTAGGTTCGTTAAATTTAAACTCGCTTTCTGCCTTTGGTGAAGGTATGATAATTTTGCTAGCCACGGTCTGTGCTACTATTTCTTCGTTGATTCTTTCAACGTTAGAGGTTTCTTTCATTTTTTCTACACTTTTTTGTAGATTTGAGATTCTTGGGTTTACTTCTTGAAACTGTTCTTCTATATCTCTTCCGATTTCTTGAAGATATGTATTGCTGTAATTTTACTGATGTATTATTGCTTCTACATTTTCATCAAGTTTTTCTGTAGGAAGATAAAGACTTATAGCATTTACGTCTTCCTGTTTTACTTTTTGTTCTACTCTTTGCTTCATCCTATTCTGGAGATAAGAGTCTCTAAAAGTCTTTTCAAATTTTCTTGAGTTTCTCTTAATTCAGCTGCTTGCTGATGGATGTTGTTAGTAAGAATCTCTGTTCTTACTAATTTCTTTTCAATATCAGAAAGATATTGCTTTTCTTTAAGGTAATCTAGCTTGACAACCTTGTTGGTATTTCTCCGAGTTGATTAATCTTAAGATTAACTCTCTCGAGCTGTTCTGTTGCTTTCTCAGAAGTTTTATTTCTAGAAATTCAACTATGCTTGGTCTGGATTGATCAAGTTCTTCTACTCCTATCTCTTTTTGGAGATGAATATGTTCGTCATATAGAGTGTTTAAAACTCTACAAGCGTATTCAATGGAGTAGTGGTTTTCTTGGATGTGTCTTGAGTGGAAACACAGATTCCACTTATCACTTTCTTTCTCAATACAGTAGAATTGATAGTTCTTATGCTTTGGTTCTCTTTTGTTAACTAAGAGGAGCCAACTTTGTGGCATAAGCCTTTTTCTTGTACCTGTTTTTGAGCAAAACAGACTCTGATACCAACCAGGGCGGATCTAACCTCTACTCAAAATATTAAGCGGTTCTTGTTCTTTATCAAGTACTTCTATAAGTTCTGCAATCTGGTTTTCTAGAATATGGATACCTTGTGTAAAACGAAAAATTATATCCCAATAACCGGGCCTACTTCTATTAAGCCTTTCCCTATTATTTTTTTAATATGTTCAGCTTCCTTCTTTTTTCTTTTAATTCTTTTTCAGTTATTCTAATATTTTCTAAATAAATCAAACGCTAAGAAGAAATATTCAATGAAAAATTAACTGTTTACCTTCGAGTATAGAGGATAAATTATATACATGTAGTATGCTTTAAATAAACAATTTCATGGACCCACTACGCTCCTTCAATAAGTAAAAAATAAGGAATTTTCGAAAGAAAAACAGAAAATAACAAAATATTCTAACGGAATATTTCTTAATTTAACGGTAGGTACTTCTTTGATAACAAAATAAGAGTTCAGGTATTATTCTCATCTAGTTTAAAGTTCAGGTATCATTCTGACCTTACCCTAAGAGTATAGAGACCTATGGTGAACTTTTCTCTTCTTACATTTGTCTTTGTGTTTTGTTCATTTTGATGTGTTTTGTGTGTGTGCAGGCCGGATTGAAAAGAAAAGTGAAGAAAACTACAAAATTTTTGCCCAAACAGAATTCCGGCAGAACAGTATGTCAACTTTGGAAGGCCGCTATTTTCAGCTCAGATGACCTGGGAAATTATGCCATACACCATTGGAAAGGACTCTGAGTCAACGTTCTGTAGAATTTAACAAAAGTGGATTTGGAACCTCGAGCTATTCCCTTACTTTGAATGCAACAAGATCCATCCAGCGAAACAAAAAACTGTGCAGATAAGTCTGATAAAAGGCAAAGCAGAGAATACTTCTGATGCTTGGATTGCAGCAAAGTTTATACCTCTGGAAAGCTCAATGTGTTTGCTACAAGATTTCTTTAGAGCACTTTTAAATTAGATCACTGAAACATATCGAAATTTAGGTATTAAGAGGTAAATGTCTTGTCTGCCTTACTGCGAGATTTTCTACTTTTTCTCTAACTTCGCAGGAGCGTATCTCTCAAACCGCTTGGAGTTAGAAAACGTGCCACATATGCACGAACATCCAGCAACATCAAATTTTCATTCCAGGTGGTATTTCGATGAGCCGTTCGGACGAGCAGCCTGCAGTCTGCCGAGAAGAACCTGTCGAGAGAAGCTTGCCTGCCGAGAAAACCCTGCCGAAAGGAGCTGCCGCACCAACTGCCGAGCAACATAAAGATCAGAAGAACACACATGGAGAAGAGTCTAGGCTAAAGGACTATAAAGAAATAAGCACTGCATGAGAGGCAACCCATTTCAACCTTGAAATACGAAGGAGCCGTCTACGAGAGTTTGCATTTTCTAAACCCTTCTCTTTTTATTAGTTGTAATGATATATTTAAAACGTGTTAGCTTGTCGTATGCTTAGGAATTACTTGCTTATTTTCATGCTTACATTGTGGACAATGTAATTTTCTAAGTGTGGGGTAAGTTTACATGTTTCGTTTATGTTTTCTAGTTAGATAAACGTGCGACCCATGTTTTAGGTTTAAAATTTTAAGTTTGTTTCGAGTCTTAGGATGCCCCTAAAATGTCTATGATGATTATATCTTTGAATGCATAGATGATAGTTTTGCATACTTTAAAAATTGTGAGTTTCATGAATAATGTGCATAGTATGATCATGTGATACGTGATTTAGTGAAGAAGCATGCATGTTTTGCTTAATTTTTGTCCATAACAACCTATGTGAGCTTTAGAGCCAAATTTCTTTCTTCATGAGTGAAAAATTCAAAATTTTCGAGCATGTTAGTATTAGAACCTCATCATTCTTTGCATATTCAACGATTATGTGTCATAGCTTTTTAATGAACTCTAGAATGCTAGAACTTACTCTTGTAGATTTTCAAAACGTTTTCATCATAAATTACCTTGATTTCGAAAGTGATTGAAAAAGATCTTTTAGGTTTACCACCATAGCCAAATAAAGCATGTGTCCTATTTGAGCCCGTCGTGGGACACTTTAGTAAACCCCCTTTGAGCCGATGTTTAGCCTTTTCTTTCATCACCCTTAAATCACTTTCCTTGAGTTTAGTACAATTATGCCTTTACCTTGTCTCAAAGTTTTGGCAAACCTTGATTTTTGAAGGAATTTTCGCGTGAAGTGATGAAGAAGAACAAGTGTGGGGTAGACTCAGCTAAAAAATTGTGTAAAATTGTATGTTGCCGTGTGCCTAAAATAAAAGAAAAACAGAAAAGAGAAGTGTCGGATAGAAAAGAAAAAGAAAAAGAAAAATCAAGTCCGAGAGAAAAATTTGAAAAAGGCACGGTTTCAAAAGAAAAATTTGCTAAGTTGTATCTTTGAAAAGTGTTGTGAATTTGAAGTTTGTATAAATGTGAAGGTCTAGTATTATTTAAATTTTGACCTTTGTTCGTTTTCACAATGTCTTTGGGGAGTAAAGAATGAAGAATGGGTCCAACAAGATGTAATTCGGCCCTTGGCGAGAAGACATAAGGAGAATCGAGCTTTGCTAAAGGCCTTAGTGACGTTTTGATACCTTCTTATCTAAAATTCGTACCTTCTTAGCCTAGCCCCATTACATCCCTTTTAAAGATCTTTCATGTTTCTTAAGATATGTTAACTTTGATTTGTGGAGATTTTCTCAAGAGTTACGCATATAGTTTTGGTTCATTGGTGCACATAGTTGTCAAATGAGGTTTTCCATATCATATTCACAAAGTGCTTTTCGTTTTTCATGAAATATGCGAGCTATTTGTTGTATTAATATCTATTCTCTTGCATATACTTGTGTGTGAATGTCATGTTTCAAGTGAAAAGAAGAGAGTATGCCTAGTGAGGAGGATATGACCAGCTAAAACGTGTAACATGCTTATGTGTGTATCTCTTACTTATTCATGTCGTGTACATGTTTATGAAACTTAGGATTCATGTGCTTACATTCATATGCATCAACTTGAAAGCTATATGTTTAAAAGATTGTGAGACAAATCGTTTAGGGGCAGCGTCAATAAATGTAGTTGTAGTTTTATTTAGTTTTGCTAAAGGACTAACAAAAGCTAAATGTGGGGTAGTTGATAGGAGCATAAAATGTGACGTTCTTAATATCGTTTACCCTCGTTTATACTTTGTTTTAACCCTTAATGTTGTAGAATAGAGTCATATTATAAAGTCATGAGTGTTTGGTGGAGTTGTAATGAAATTATGCTAAGTATAGAGAAACGAACAGAAATTTGTCAAAAGCTGAAATCTAGTCAAGCTAGGAGCCTTTAAAATGTTTCGTTGATTCTGTAAAGCTTCGACTATATCTTTGATGGATTTTTCTTCTCTTATATGCAGGAGACATATGGATAATTGAGAAATGGAACGAGTTATGACAATCAGAGCAAGAGAAGTTGCCAGAAATTGCAAGACAAAACCGAATACAAATCCAGTAAGTTCAAGTAATTTCCTGGGCACATCATCCAAATTCCACAATTTTTCCAGGATGCCTCACTTTGAACTAGAATGTGAGCCATACATGCACGGAATGCTGTGTAAGTCTAGTTTCCAGAACATTTTAAATCGCATCCATAGCTATTTTCTGGACGAAGTTATACTAGTCACAACACCGGAAAGTCAAATCTACCGAGAAACCTGAAATCTGCCGAGATGCATTCCTGTCAAGTTTTTGTGTACAAAACGTGTTCCAAGGCCTGCAATGAAGCTTCCAAAGTCCAAGAAGGAGCACAGCTGCAAGAATTTCCAAGTCAAAGAAGGAAAAGAAGAAAACCTAGTCCAAGAAGAGAAAGGAAAACCTAAACCTCTGCAAATTGGGAAAGCAAGATTTCCTTGCCCATATAGAGCAGCCGAATCCTCTCTTAGTCTCCTATATATAGGCCGGCACCCCTCTTGTAAAAATCATCACATCTTCTGCCGAATCACAAGTCTAACGCTCTACCAAGCACTCTACCTTAAATCCTATGTAGAATAGCAAGCCAAAAATACATCACCACCACTTCCAAATCACCCTACCCTTGCCGTACCTCCTCCATCTCCATGGCTTGTAATTTTATAGTTTTACAACTCTATGTTTATGTAGATTGTATGTTTTTATAGTATTTATTTTTATGTCTATGTATGAACAATTTGAATGTTTGGTTTTGCATGTTTAATTTAGTGTATGATTTCGATTTCTTGGTTTTATTTGTCAACTCTAAGTGTCGAAATACATTGGTTTTCAAAAGATGAACTTGTAAAGAAAATATGTAACAATTTGTAGGTCTAGGTAATCGGCAAGCATGTCAATTTGGTTTTAAATTCGTCTTGGTTTATTCTTTAAATTTGTGTGCCCTAAAGGTTAATGATCTATGCAATTGCAATGTGTGGGGCATTGATCTCACTTGGCCGAAATCAACATAAGTCAAATTTTATATGTGTCGTTGGTTTGGTTTGTGTTGTTTCTTAAGGACTAGAGTAGTTTAAAGAATTTACTTGTCTAATATGAAGAGTCACGCCTTGCATGTTAACTTGTCTCCAACTAAAAAGACTTTAAGCTTAATTACTTGTTATGTTTGTTTTCATCTATAGGAGTTCTCAAATATGGCTAGTATAACTTTAGGATTAGTCTATAGGATAATCTTTAAAGTACTTGTGAAGTCTTATCGTTTAGTAAACCTATAGGGAGCTAAATAGATTAGAACTAAGTCGAGTCTAGAACATTTTATCTTTGCTTTGCCGTGCCCTTTACTTGCTTCTTGCTATGTGTTTTGATTGCTTTTTTATAAGTGGTTTGTGTGAAAAATGTTGATCTCTTGTAAATATTAGATTATGATTTATTTTTCTTGTCTTGTCTTAAATTTCGTAGGAAGTAAAATCTTTTCAAAACCCCCCATTTAATTTCGTGTTTGTCTATATGTATATATGTATATATTTGTGACATGAAGTATATATATGTATATAATTTCGTATGTTATATGTGTTCTTAATGCTTTGAATATTTTGAGTACTCTTTAATCCCCGGACTGAACGATCCCTACTTATTCTATGCTACTAACGATCTTTTGTAGGGTTAAATTGCGCATGTTGTTACCCCGGTTATGACACTCGTCATGTGTCTTCCTCCCATGGGTATGTAACTACTTCTACTGGTGATTTTGTATGCAAATTAAGAAAGTCACTGTATGGTCTCAAACAGTCACCCCGTGCCTGGTTTGGGAGGTTCTCACAGTTCATGCGAAAGACTTGTTACAGATAGAGTAATTCTGATCATACCTTCTTTCTCAAGCATCAGCAAGGAAAGGTAGTAGTCCTAATTATCTATGTTGATGATATGGTGATTACCGGTAATGGTACTATAGGGATTGATAGACTGCAGAGACAACTTACTTCTGAGTTCGAGATGAAGGACTTAGGTGACCTCAAGTACTTTTTAGGGACTGAGGTAGCAAGGGGGAGAGAAGGAATCTACTTGTGCCAGAGGAAGTACATTTTTGATCTATTGACAGAGACAAGTCTGTTAGATTGCACACCTATCAACACTCCTATTGAGCAGAATCATCGATTAGCAGAGTATCCTGATCAAGTGCCTACCGACAAGACTCGTTATCAGAGGTTAGTTGGACGCTTGATTTATTTGGCACATACGAGACCATATGTTGCATATGCAGTAAGTGTAGTGAGCCAGTTCATGCATAATCCAAGGTGTGGATCACATGGATACTGTTGTGAGGATTTTGAGATACTTGAAGTCAGCTCCAGGAATATGAGTAATGTTCTCTAAACACAACAACATTCTTGAGGTTAGTGGTTTCACAGATGCAGATTGAGCTGGAAATATTACATACAGGAGGTCGACAACAGGTTATTTTACTTTTGTGGGAGGTAATTTAGTTACATGGAAGAGTAAGAAGCAGAAGGTTGTGGCTCGATCTAGTGCTGAGGTTGAGTATAGAGGTATGGCTCATGAAGTGTGTGAATTGTTGTGGTTGAGAAATCTGCTACGTGATTTGGGTGTTAAGTTGCCAAATGCGATGCGGTTATATTGCGACAACAAAGCAGCTATTGATATATGACAGAATCAAGTTCAGCATGATCGTACTAAATATGTGGAGGTTGATCGTCACTTTATAAAGGAAAAGTTAGATGCTAAGATCATTAGCTTTCCTTTTGTCCCTTCAGAAGAGCAACTTGCGGATGTACTCACAAAAGGAGTGTCTAAGAAGGCCTTTTATGACTCACTTAGCAAGTTGGACATGGTTGATGTGTATGCGCCAACTTGATGGGGAGTGTTAGCATGAGTCATGTAATTTAGGAATGTAAATTAGGTAGTTAGTACTTACCTATTCTGTATATGTAGTACATGGTAGTACTAAACAAGTAGGGTTGTAGTACATCTTGTATCCTCTTTATATAGCCTCCAATGTGAGATAAATACATATCAGAAATTTATTCTCCCAAATCATGTTATATTCGACTGTGGGGGCCAGCTGCAAATATTACATTAATTGTTTATTAGGAGAAGTTAAGACCATCACAAGTGTGATGCTAGGTTTGAAGAGTATGGTGATGAATATCACTGCAAGCTACTGCGATAAAGTTGGAGAAAATATTAATCATGTTAAGCAAATGTTAGGAAAATATTACATATTTGAGCAAGCCTTTATGGATTCATCTTTGAGGGATTGGTGGTTCAGGCTTTCAAAATATTGCAAAGATGCCTTTCTTAATGTAGCAATATTGGTCATAGAAGATAGGCTATGTTGTCTAATATATTTACGTTGCATAAGAAGAAGAGAGAGCATTTGCCAACTCTGCCAGGAAAGCATATTGGTGTATTTGGGGTCACATAAAAGAGTAATTTGGCAGATCTCACCAATTCATCTTAGTAAGCAGTGTCTATAAAGCACTATAGAAGGAAATAGTACCATTCTTTGAATTTTTTATCCTTTGAGAAATATAGTGCAACTCTTGAACTGTTTTCCGTAGTCAAGTAAGCGTGGAAATAGTTGCTAAATCGCAGCAAGCATGTTGAGAAGCTCATGCTATACTTTTTAGTGGATATGAACCTTCCACAAATTGGGGCTACAATGGTAGTGTTACCATTCTTATTTGTTTAACGGCTTAAGACTGTTGTTTTGTCTAAGTTTCTGTTTTTTTTTTTTGAAATCAGGTAGTCAAGAATATATTACTCAGTGAACAGTACAAAGAATAAAACACCCATGAGGGTCGACAATAAGAATTACTCCCTATGAGTACTAAATACATATTTGGCACCTAGGTACCTAATAATCAAACGTACATTCACCTTCTAAATACCGTTTATAGCATTTTTATTTTCACAGACTCCACATCATATAATAGCAAGATTAAAGGTAACAACCATATGAGTTGAGTCTGCCCTTGATTCAAAATTAAATCTGACTATGGGTCATAAAGACCCAATCCATCCAAGTCCACATCATAGGACTAGCTGAACCCAAAGTACTAGTCTAACTCCAAACAGAGTCGGTCCAAATCTGACTATGGGTCATAAAGACCCAATCCATCCAAGTCCACATCATAGGACTAGCTGAAACCAAAGTAGTAGTCCAACTCCAAACAGAGTCAAACCAGTTGGAGCCCAATTAAAAAGCCAATAAGCCCAAACTCGCAGAAACCCTAGCAGACTCCACAACCCCTAGGAAACCGCCGCCCTCAGGAGAGCCTCCGCTACCTAACATCTCGTCGACCACCACGACCACAACTGGCCAGATGCCGTCATCAGTAGGGACACAAGCCAACTCCCAAACAAAGTTGTGCGACATCACCGCCGGCCATCGTCCAACCCCGCAAGCACCAAGGCCATCACCACGTTCCTCCCAACTCGCCACCACAAGAAGCCAGAACCAAATTCCGGCAAGGACACCAAAGACTAAGGTTTTACTCTTCACATAAGTAAACCCATCAATGCCCAGCATAAAGCGGCAATCAAAACCGATCGAAAAGATCAAGAAAGTCAGTCTAACACCAAGCAATGGCGCCATCACCCTATCCCAAATGCTTCCAATCCCCGACCAAAACCCAGATCTGCTCCACCACCACCCAATCTTTCTTATCCTCGGATTTAAATCCCATGAAAAAGAACCCAACGGGAATTTGCAATTTGTACGATCCCAAACTCCGAACCCAACGAGATCTGACATAAGTTTCCCACCAAGGTAAGAAGGCCAAGGAAGGGATTTAGGGATGAACGAGATCGTGAAACACAACCACCGACACCCGAGATTTCTCCATGAAGGGAGGAGAAGCCAACCTGCCTGGTAGTTAAATTTCCGCCATCGCCGCTAGGGTTGGGAAGCATGTTGAGAGAAGGATACGATAAGAGTCAAGTTTCTGTTCAAAAAAGGGGAGTGAGAAATAGATAATTACCAATTTGGTGTTTTATTGTCATCATTCGTTCTTTATTTTTTCTTCATGACTCACACCACACATAAATGATGTTTTGTTGTTGAATCATCTACACATGAAAATTCTTATAAAAAAACAAAAGAAAAAATCTACACGTGAAAATTGAATTTGAGGGAGCAAAAAGGGAAGTTCCCGCCTTGGCAATCACAATGTCAATTTGGCACGCAAATCCAAATTTTGTCAATATATCTTCTTCACCTAGACAACAAAAAAGAGTACTGTTAAATGAACCACATTTTGGTGAACCATCTTTTGGTGAACCAACTAGAGACCACCTTATGTGGCCGTTTATGTGGCATATCAACATCATCAAGACATAATTAATGGCATCTTTATTATTTCTGTTTTTATATTTACGAAAATTCTTTTCTTTTCATTTTTTTTATTTTCTTGAATTTATCCCTGAATTTATCCTTAAATCCTATCTTTTTCTTTTTTTTTATCTTTTTGATCCTTTCCAATCAATCAAAAAATCTTTCTGACCTACGTATTCCACAGACGTAGTTCTGCACCTCTGTTCTCTTCTCAAAGATCTCACCCATCCTCCCATCTCCTCATCAATTAATTAAGGAGGTTCTCGATTTGATTTCGGCTTTCTCGTAAGAATCTCTACCTATTCTAAACGTGATCAGTTTTTTTTTTTCTTCCTAATATGTTTTGGAATTTATGTTTGGGAGTACTGGATTTGAATTAGGGTTTATCATGTTTCTTCCTATTGCTTGTACGGTTTCTCAATATGCATGTAAACATCTTCAATTAGTCTCATATACTCATAGCTGCGTTTTTTTTCCTCATACGTTTCGATTTTCCTCATCCCACCCTTGCCGTCAAATGCTTTGTTCTTCCTTAATCATGAAGTGTATTTCATAGCTCTTTTTTCTCACAAGGGTGTTGCTGCGTTTTTTTTTTTCTTACCCTTTACGATAGGGCTCTGACTTCCATCATCAATATAATTTATTTTCAACTTAATGGTGTTGTGCCTTATTATGCAGTGTTTTGAGAGACCAAACTCAATTGTCTTGGAAGATTAATTTCGAGAAGATCAAAAGTGGAAAAGGAAAATTGAAAATGTCCATTTGGTTCAAATTTGACCCCCTCATTACCCATTCCAATGACCACCCTAATTTATTCCCCTATTAAACGTAAGGTAACCACTCATATTGCCCATTTCAACAAATCTTTTCAATCCTAGTACAGTTTCAATATTTTTCTTCCTTTTTTGCCCTTCTGCCATATCTAACATATCTTTGAATTATAACGTGTTGAGAAAGTGGAAGATAGAGAAGACTTTGTCGGAAGGTCACCAAACTCCGCCGGCGTCTGATGGTTGGTCGCCTGATTCCAATCACCGGACTCTTGTCGCCAGATTTCGGTCACCAAATTTTTTCCGCCGGAAATGACTCTGACTTTAAGCATGTTACTGACTCTCAGTAATCAGGTTACTGAACCGCAATAAGCACTTACAGATTTCAGTAAGCATGTTACTGACCCTCAGTAATCAGGTTACTAACCCCCAGTAAGCACTTACAGATTCCAGTAAGCATGTTAATGACCCTAAGTAATCAGGTTACTGACCCCCAGTAAGCAACTTACATATTCCAATAAGCATATTACTGACTATCAATAACTCGATTACTGACCTCCAGTAACTACTAATAATAAATGGTCATTATCCCTTAGGAAAGTGAATATGAAAGTTGTATTATTCAAGTCGAGGCCAAAAACACAGAAACGTTACGCATCGATACTGAATGCATCAAACACAAGACAGTAAAATGTCATTTGTAAACAAAAGATTCCAATCAACTAAAATGAAAAAAGAAAAGCAAAGACAATGATTGACAAAGAGAAGATACGTATGAGTCTATTGTTGGGTCGAAAGTTGAACTCTATTTGTAGTCTAGGGTACAAATGTCTTTTTAGTAACATTCATTCAATTGAGTATGTAACATTGAAATGAGCAATTTTTACCCTGTTTTTGTGCAAGTGGTCATTATCCCAAAGGAAAATAGTGCACAATTTAATGGAACCTTAACAGTTAGCCAACAAGCACTTAGTGTTTATGTCGCACTTGGCTTCAGAACTTTTATCAATTTGTTGCACGATTAAATGAGGTATACATCAATTAAAGGCTGATGTAATTAATGATTTAATTAAGGATTTGGGACTACCTTAAAGCAGTGCAACTAGAGTTTAACATAGACCATGAACTGTATAAGGTTAGAGTTTTGGTTGATGACATTCTGATGTTAGCAATATGCACTTAGGACATGCAACAAGGTAGCACATAGGTTTGTTGTTTTAGCTTATAAAGTAATTCATTGAAATGACTAATGAGGTTTGGTACCAAAAACCTCCATATATATAATATACAAGATGTATTGCAGTAATGAAAGTTTCCAACGTTATATTCAAAACAAAAATGCTGACATATATTCATTCTCAAGCTTTAAAATTGGAAGTATCATGCTACTAAATATATTAGAAGTCATCATGCATGTTGCAGTCTAAAGATTACAAATGGATACACAAAACCCTTCTGTTTCTAATGACAAAAAATGCTGAAATATTGTGAACTCGATCTTGTACTTAATGGTTGTTCTCTACTAAAATGTGAGACAAAAAATATTTCCAACTGAAATTTAAGTTACATATGCAAATGTTAAAAATAAAAAATATAAAAAAAAGTTCCAGCAAGCTCAATTGGAATATTTAAGATATGTTCTTGGTCACCATTACACTCGAACAAGGTCACATGGTTTACCTGCATCAAATCAATTTCGCAGTATTAAGAAAATAATATATGTTCAAAAATAACTTGATAAATAAAGTTCGAATACATACCTTTGATATTTTTTTTTCCATTAAAATGTTTCTAATAGTTTTTTGGATGGGATACAAACTCTTTTGGTATCGACACTTTGTGAGGTTGAAAGATCCTTTAAAAAGCACAAAATGTATCATAAGATAAATTTCCCTCTCTCTCTATAGGCTCATAAATTATGATCCTAGACAACATAATTAAAATTAGTCATTTTACCTGCAATCTTTCTCCTTCATAATTCTGCTTTTTATTGGATGCAGACTCTTTTCTTCCATTTTGTTTGTTTTTGACCTCTTTCTCTTATTCTTTCTCATAATCATTATTTTTCAATAGCTGGCGACTTGTTTGTCTTGAACCCTATAAAAGCAAAATAGCAATACATAAAATAAATAAATAAAAACCCTCCAATTTGTTTATCATTGAAGACGCAGAAAATGCAGACTTATGGTTCTAAGACAATTAAGGACACATTGTGCAATCATGAATGATCACTACTGATCATATGCATAATTTCCTATATATTATGCGGTCTATTGCCACATTAATTTAATTACCGAAATTACCAACAGTTAATGTTCATATTTTTCATTTAATTACAAAATTGCCACTGGCTGTATGGGTTGGCCTGACTTGCTGGGTTTGGCTTCTTCCTACTTGTTTCTGTCTGAATCCGTAGACTAATAGATACTGGTGAATCTTGGTGTGATTCCTGCCTGCAAACCCTGCTAACTAAGGGAATACCGGGCGGGGCCGGTCTATTCCGCTCCGATGCCTAAGTCAGTATAGTTGGAATAAACTGATAACTTAAGCGGGAATGAGTAGTTGAAGTATTGATTACATATTAATGAGGGTAGTTGAGACTCATATATAGGCTGCCGGGTGTGAGGACTGGCCTCACCCTTCGATGTGGGACTGGCCCCCTTATGCACATATTACTGTACTGTTTCGGCTCCTGTTTGGGGAGCTGCCATCCCCAGTTCCCGAGCCTAGGTCACAGGTAAGACCTGCCCGGGCGCAGGTGCAAGTGTTCATGATTTGGCCCCGGGCCCTGGGCCGGGTCCAGGAGTCCTGGCTGCGGGTCTGGGGGCCTGGGTAGCCTCTCTATGGCTACTGTCAACAAGTCCCCCAAGTTCTCGGTCAAGTGCCATCTTGAACGAGGACTTAAATATATCTTCCTTTATAGGCCCGCAGACCCGCAGGGGCACTTATCCACCGGTACCCTAGCCTCCCAAGTCTGCGTTTAAGATTGGGCTTGGTCGGGCATCTAAATAAACCTGTTATGATGATGCATAATGTGATGAGTGCATGGTTATGATGTTGATGCTGACTATTGCATATGGGTACAAGATGTAGTACGTGAGATAATAATGTGGCGTTGAAATCCGCCACGCTATGTTCCGGGAAAACCCGGTGAAGATAGCGAATGAGATGATGTGACGTTGAAATCCGCCATGCTATGTTCCGGGATAAGCCGGTGAATATAGCGAGTGGGATGACCGAGTCCCCCGAGTTAGGAACGGTAGCCACAGTAGTTGGTGAGTGCCTTGAACATTTTGAAGAGGTCACCCAGTACCAGCGGGAAACGTGCCCTGTGTTATAGGAGTTCCTGGTGGGTGGCGTAGCCCGGAGTGATCCTGGGCAGCCGTCCCCACGTGTCACACAGCCTCTTGTTCTTGCAGACATATAGGATGTGTAGGGTTTTTAGCCAGCGGGAAGAGTTGTCCTGTATGAGAGGATCAAGTCTCCCGGGGTCAAGCGGTCCCGTGTTGGTAAAGCCTGGTGGTACATTGGATCCGTTAGGTTGTACACAACTGTCCGTAGGAATGTCTCAGTTCGCTGAACCGGTTATTCCATAAGAGAGTGATAAGCAAGTGTCATCATGGCCGGTCCAATACCGCATCCAATAGTCAAAGCTAGATGGACTGAGGACTAGGAAACCGTTGAACTAGAGCAGGCACTACGGTTGGAATATCGTAGCCTGTACATAATATTGTTGCAGGGTTTTTAGCCTGCGGGAAGATGTTTCCTATGCTAGAGGAAGACTTCTCCCGGTGGGATACCGAGCCGTTTTTTGTTTTGGCTGTAAATGTAGAATAAATTCAACCGGTGGAATGGCCCGTACCGTTGGAATATATGTTAGAATGCCCCGTACTTGTTGGAGTATTTCAGGGGTGTTTCTGCACAAACCCGTAGGCCTTGTAGAGACAGATGAATCTTCACTTGATCTCCTGTAAACCTGCTTACTAAGGGGAATACCGGGCGGGCCGGTCTTCTCCTCTCCGATGCCTAAGTTAGTATAGTTGGAATAGATATAACTTAAGCACGTATATAAGCGGTAGGAAGGATCAGTTACCTATTAATGAGGGTAGTTGGGGCCCTTATATAGGTGGCCAGGAGTGAGGTCTGGCCTTACCTTTCGATGTGGGACTGGTTCCCTTCTGTTTGTACACCAAAGGGCAGCTTTGGTGACCTCTTTGGCAAGCAGGCGCCCCCGGACCCCGGGCCCATGGTGGCAGGTTAGACTGCTGGACTCCGAGGCCGGGTGCTGGTGATCCGGTCCTGGGCCTCGGCCGGCCCCTGGTGTACTAGCTGCGGGTCTGTGGGCCTGCTGTAGCCCATCTGTGGCTACTATCAACAAGTCCCCCAAGTTCCCGGTCAAGTGCAATCTTGAATGGGGACTTAAACTGTCTTGCCCTTGTCCCGCAGACCCGCAGGGTTACCAACCTAACGGTGCCCAGTCCCCCAAGTCTGCATTGAAGATTGGGCGTGACCGGGGTGAGTACCTATTACCGATGGTATGCAACAGTTTGTGAGTATGTTTGTCATATAAGTAGTACTGTGCTCAAGTGTTGTAGTGCTATGAGCATAGAGATGATAGTGGGGCGTTGAAATCCGCCATGCAATAGATGTGTGCATAGAATGAGTATGGGGCATTGAAATCCGCCATGCAATAGATGTGTGCATGGAATGAGTATGGGGCGTTGAAATCCGCCATGCAATAGATGTGTGCATGGAACCTGGACCCCGCGTTTTGCCATATCAGAGTGAGTCGGAGAGCATGGGATCTCGACCGGGTGTTCTGCCATATCAGAGTGAGCCGGAGAGCATGGGATCTCGACCGGGCGTTCTACCATATCGAGGCGAGTCCACATTGCTAGGCTGCGACCTCGACCGGGCGTTCTGTCAAATCGGTACGAGTCAGAGAATATGGGACCTCGACCGGGCGTTCTGCCATATCGCGACGAGTCCATATTGCTAGGCCGCGACCTCGACCGGGCGTTCTGCCAAATCGGTACGAGTCAGAGAATATGGGACCTCGACCGGGCGTTCTGCCATATCGCGACGAGTCCATATTGCTAGGTTGCGGGGCGGTGGCCCCGGTGTTGCGGCCTGCTGAGGCGCCGGTCAACACTTGCTAGTTCTTCTCAGCTTGTGTTGGAATAAGCGTTGAGGCAATGGGGTGGCGTTGAAGTGACAAGTCTCGCCGTAGAGCCCCAGATTGATCGCAATTCAGTGCGATGCAGGGTTTTTATCCTGCTGGACAAGAGTACATGTGTTAGATGTAAACTCACCCGGGTGTATAAAGCCCATGCCGGTCGAATGTTCTCATGACCGGGGTCGTGCCATGGGGCCGGGTGGACCTCGTCCGGGCGTTCTGCCATATCGAGACGAGTCCCCCAGTGAGATGCCATGGGGCCGGGTGGATCTCGTTCCCGAAAAAAAATGCTCTCGAGCCGGTTGGATGATCATAATCGGTGAGATGGTCTCGAGTCGGTTGAATGTTACGTAACCGGTGAGATGCCATGCAGCCGGTTGAATGATACCTAACCGTGAACTGCCATGGTACCAGATGGATGGCTCGTACCCGGAACAAAGCTCTCGAAGCGGTTGAAAAACTCATAACCGGTGAGATGCCATGCAGCCGGTTGAATGATACCTAACCGTGAACTGCCATGGTACCGGATGGATGGCTCGTACCCGGAACAAAGCTCTCGAAGCGGTTGAAAAACTCATAACCGGTGAGATGCTATGCAGCCGGTTGAATGATACCTAACCGTGAACTGCCATGGTACCGGATGGATGGCTCGTACCCGGAACAAAGCTCTCGAAGCGGTTGAAAAACTCATAACCGGTGAGATGCTATGCAGCCGGTTGAATGATACCTAACCGTGAACTGCCATGGTACCAGATGGATGGCTCGTACCCGGAACAAAGCTCTCGAAGCTGTTGAAAAACTCATAACCGGTGAGATGCTATGCAGCCGGTTGAATGATACCTAACCGTGAACTGCCATGGTACCGGATGGATGGCTCGTACCCGGAACAAAGCTCTTGAAGCGGTTGAAAAACTCATAACCGGTGAGATGCCATGCAGCCGGTTGAATGATACCTAACCGTGAACTGCCATGGTACCGGATGGATGGCTCGTACCCGGAACAAAGCTCTCGAAGCGGTTGAAAAACTCATAATCGGTGAGATGCTATGCAGCCGGTTAAATGATACCTAACCGTGAACTGCCATGGTACCGGATGGATGGCTCGTACCCGGAACAAAGCTCTCGAAGCGGTTGAAAAACTCATAACCGGTGAGATGCTATGCAGCCGGTTGAATGATACATAACCGTGAACTGCCATGGAGCCTGGGGAAGTGGGGGGGGGGGGGGCCTGACGCCTCGGTTCCCGCTCCTAACTCCCTTACCTGTCGCCAGCAGGCGGGACAAGTGGCTGACATGCATTTAAGGAGGAAGTCCATCAGTCCCATCAGTTATGATGGCGTGGGCAGTTTACTGATACTGGGACACGTGCTGATAGGGAGCGGTCTGAGACGGAAGGCCTGGATTCGCGAGCGTTTGAGTTGCTCTGATTGCGTGTTTGGGGGGATTACAAGCGCCTAGGGCACCAAACCTCTCTATAAAAAGGGCCTCCTCTGCCTTCTTCATTTTGTTTTGCTTCTTGCTTAGAGAGACTAAGAGAAAGAGAGAAATCCGGCGAAAGCTCTGTGGAGGTGCCCCGCGACATCCGTTGCCTCAAGTGTTCTTTTACTCTTCTCCTACCATTGCTCGCTGTTTTCGCAGGGCGGACTTTCCTCGGTTGAGCATACTAATCGGTAAGTTCTAGCTTTCTTTGCCTAGTGTTGTTCTTGTTTTTCTTTTCGGTGTTTTTACGGCGGGGGGAGGGGATCTCTGTCGCCGAATGAGTTGTTTTAAGCAGAGCGTCTGCGGTAAACTTGGAGAGGGGCCAGCGCTAGGGTTTTGTTTTTTTTCTTCCCCTTAGGTTAAAAAATGTCTTCTGCAAGTTCTGATGGGGTTTCCGAATCGGCCGTCAGGCGTCCCGTTGTGGATGATGAGGAGAGACTAGAGGACTGGCTCGGTTCGGAATCCCCGATGTCTGAAGCCGCTGACCGCTCCCGGAGCGGGGCTTCGTCTTCCGGGTCCTCAGGATCTGAGGAAATACCGCACGGTGTGCGCCTTGCTGGTGCTCCGCCCGTGAGCTACACTATCGGTAGAGGGAAGGGTGCCGTGGTGTGCGATGAGCCGGAGGGTAGCATGAAACCTAGAGAGATTGTTGCGTTTCGGGAGACGTGGAGTATCTCGGATGAGGTGGCGCTACGGCCACTGAATCCCGGAGAGTCAGCCTGTAACCCGGAGGCAGGTTGGGTTGCCGTGCATCTAGACCAGTTTCGCCACGGGTTCTCACTCCCGCTGTCAAACTTCGTGCAGTACATGCTCAGTGCACTGCAAGTATCTCCAGCGCAGCTTCCAGGGCTCCAGTGGAGGCGACTGCTGAGCCTCGGCTGCCTGTACGAGTTTTCCGGGATGAGTATGCCAACGGTAAACGAATTCCGGGCACTGTACAGGTTATCATACTCGAAGAAGCGAGGGTCCCGGGGTTGTCTGTCCTTCAGCGCCCGGTGTTTTCAACCTATCATCACCAATATGGCTACTTGGGTGGATAACAACTGGAGGAAGAAGGTGGTGATGGCGGGCGGTAAATGGCAGAAGAGGAGTAAGATTTACCGGGTTCCTGGTACCTTCCAGCCCCTTGGGGATCAATCGTTCGAGCTGTCCGAGTTGGAGCAGGAGAGGATCACGACCATACTTGGATGTTGGGATGATCTCGAACGGAGCTCGTACAACTTCATCCGGCGAGAAGTGCTAGAGCATTGCTGTCTCGGGCGATATCCCGGTGCGACATCAAACCCGAAACCACCCTATCCATGGACAGTGAAGAACTTCTCGCGAAGCTGAAGGAGAAAGGCGAGGCCGTTTCACGGACCTCGGTGGACGAGGAGTCCGGTCGGCTTACGATTCATCCCGAACCGCGGGCCATGGATGTCGAGGACGAGGGCTACGTCCTGGAGCGTGTGAAGAGCCATCCTACTACGCCCAAGGCTGGACCCGGTAAGGGCAAGACTACCGGGGGGCCACTGAAGATTCCCGGTGGTGTGAGCCGGATTCCATACCGGCCGGGGTCAGTCCCGCTCGTCACCCGGGTCACCCGTTTAGGCGCGCAATCTTCTTCGCCTGACGGCCAGGGTGAGAAGAGGCAGAGGATCATGGACGTTCCTCCCTCCACGCTGGTGACGCTGACCGGTGGGTCGTCCGGTGAAAATCTGGCCAAACGGCTCAAGGTAACCAGCGGTGCATCGAGTTCCGCTGGGGAGAAGGCTGCCGCTGCCCGGTAGAGTAGCCCCGCGCCTGCGGAGGTACGGAGGGGAAGCCCGGAGAGTGCACTCGCCCGGCAGCTGGCGGCAGACTTGGCCGACCTTGGTCTGGACAGGGCTGAGGTCACCGGAGCCTTGGCGGGCGGGAAGCGCCAAAAGTTCAAGGAGTCGGTCCTGCAGGTAAGAATTGCCCGGTGCTATTGTACCGCTCGTAATTCATTTCCTTTGCTGCTTGCTTAGTTGGCTCTCTGTTGTTATGCAGCTGCTGTACAATCTGTACCAGCCCGATCCGAGCGAGGAGCTAAAGAGGCAGGTGGCCGAGCTGACAGAAGCCCAAGAGCGGCTGGAAGCAGAGAAGTCCCGGCTGGAGCGGGAGAAGGCCAGATCGGAGGAGAGAGCCAAGAAGTAGATGGCCAAGCTGGAGGAGCAGGTCCGGAGCCTGGAGAAGGAGAAGGAGCTGGCTGAGGAGGAGAAGGCCGAACTGGAGGCCAGGGTGGACGAGCTCCAGGTGGGAGTTGCCGCTGTGCGCGCCGCCTCTGCCGCTGCGGCCGGGGAAGAGGACCCGGAACTGTACGAGCGGGTTGTTCTCAAATACCATGAGAGCGATCAGTTCGTTCAGGTCCTGGAGAAGGCCAGGGAATTGGGCATCGCGGATGCGTACACGGAATGGGAGCAGAAGGGGTACCTGGATACCTCCCAGATGTCGAAGGCTGCTGATGAAGATATTCATGAGCAGTCGGCGGAAGAGCAACCGGAAGGGGAGGGTGGACCTCAGATTGCTGAAGGCGCGGCTGCTTCATCCGGAGAGGCTGGTGGATTGCCCGCTGAGGGTAGAGGCGTAGCTCCTTAGGTTTTTTGCCCTTGCTCTTTTTTGTAAGCTTGCCGGAACGGCCTCTGCTTGTATTATCCCTTGACTATGAATATACTTGGATTGGTGGAACCGGTGGAATTTTTCTTGAAAGTAGTTTGTATATACATCTTGATGTTACAACGGTCGAACCGGTAATATGCCAAACTAACTGCTTGGAGGCTCGGCGAGTCTACCAGCCCCGGTCTTGCTCCCGGTCGGGATCTGCTCTCCTTTCCCCTATATATCGTTGGAGCTGGCCGTTACTAATCAGGCCCTCCACCGCTGTCTTGAGAGCACAGCACTGGCTCGTCCGATGAGTAGCCTCATCATGATAGGAGCAGTACTTGCCCGTTTACGCCGTGGTAAGCTTCCCCTTCGGGTACTTTCTCCTGGGCGGTGGTGGAATGATGTTCCCGTTCTCGAGCAAAATGTCCTCGTATGAAAAGGTGAGAGCGGTGAAGACCTCTTGACCGGCCGGTTGTGCTGGCATGATTGCCAGGGGCGTTCTTGCCGGTACTGCGCCGGCTTGTGCTCGTTCTGGGGTCTATAATGATAGGGCTTCTGCTGCCTTTGCCCCCAATTTATGTTGGGTCGGCTCGGTCGGGCGGCTCGGTTTTCGGTCCGCTGGCTGGACTTGTCTTCTTGGCGGGGTGGGGGGTGCTCTTCCCGAGGGTGGTCTTCCTGCTGCTCTTCCCGCTTCCTCTTCAGCAGGTGCTGCCCGTACGTCTCGTGATCGGCCTGGGCGTGCCGGATGGCCATTTCCATCAACTCGTCATACCCCTGCGGGAGTTCCACCCGTACGGCATATGAAAATTTCCCTGGCCGGAGCCCTTGCTTGAACGCCATCTCAGCGATACCTTTGTCAAGGTTCTGAACCCCGGCCGTCGCCGTCTGCCAACGGTTGACGAAAGTCCTCAATTCCTAGCCGGACGCTTGCATGCAGTTGAAGAGGATGGTCGATGTGCGGGCTCCCTCGACCCGGAGGATGAAGCGGCCTACAAACTGGTCGGCTAACTGTTCGAAGGCCTCGATTGAATTTGCCGGAAGCTCATAGAATCAGCTGAGCGCCTCCCCAGACAGAGTTTCCTGGAAAATATTGCAGCATACTGCATCGGAGTATCCCTTGGCGCATGTCTGGGACCGGAAACTATCGAGGTGCTGGTACGGGCAGCCGGACCCTGAATAGGTGAGCTTGAGGGACTTCTGGTTACCAGACCTCCCCGACTCCATAACCCGGTGCGAGAAAGGGCCCATGCGCTCGTTGAACCGTGCGCCTTCTATCGGCCGTGCCGCTCTTCTCTAGTTGGCCTCCATTTGGGCCTTCAAATCCGACACAGTGTCGGCGAGCATCTGCAATGCCCGTGCAGTCGGGGTCACAGCTTCATCTTCGAACGAAGCGTGTAGCCGAAGGGGCGTCGGCGAGCTCTTGGGTGGTGTCATGCCGGCCGGTGACTCCGCTCGCTCGGGATCACTGAGCCTTCTACCTGATGACTGCCCCGCCTCAAACCGTCGAGACTCGGTTGGTGGGGGTGCTTGTGCCCTGGTCATAGCTTCGTTGCACTGTTGTTCTCTCTCCAGGGCGGCTACCAGGGCAGCGTTTACCGCCTCCATTTCTGTATACCGGGCGTTGGACTTGGCTCTATCCCGGTCGCCTTCCTCACGCAGACGACTGACCTCTGCGGCCATTGCCCGTATCTTTCCCGCCATACTGCTCTGGTCAGGGTTGTACGTGTTGTCTCGGTCACTATTGCAGCGCGGGCTCTCCTCTCGGTCACTCGGATCATCCGAGAACGTCAGAGAAAAGCCCCGGTGCACAGGCCTGTCTTCAGTTGCCGGGCCTTTGCCGCGCGAGCTATCGTGGTTTGGCCCCGGCATGCCGGTCGGCCTCCCACAGCTCCCGCCTTCCTGATCGCCCTGGTCGCCGCGCTGCTCCCGCATAACGACCGGGGTGGAGACAAGTGTTTGCACTAGTGCAACACGTTGCTCCTCGGTGGTATTCCTTTCCTGTCTTGCTTCTGAACTCTCTGCCATTGGTAGTGCTCACGTGGTTTCTTGTCCAAACTTCCCACAGACTACGCCAATTGTTTCTGCACAAACCCTGGGGCCTGGTAGAGACGGATGAATCTTCCTACTATCTCCTGCAAACCTGCTTACTAAGGGGAATACCGGGCGGGCCGGTCTTCTCCTCTCTGATGCCTAAGTTAGTATAGTTGGGATAGATATAACTTAAGCACGTATATAAGCGGTAGGAAGGATTAGTTACCTATTAATGAGGGTAGTTGGGGCCCTTATATAGGTGGCCAGGTGCGAGGTCTGGCCTTACCCTTTGATGTGGGACTGGTTCCCTTCTGTTTGCACACCAAAGGGCAACTTTGGTGACCTCTTAGGCAGGCAGGCGCCCCCGTACCCCGGGCCCCTGGTAGCAGGATAGACTGCTGGACCCCGAGGCCGGGTGCTGGTGATCAGGTCCCGAGCCTTGGGCCGGCCCCTGGTGCACTAGCTGCGGGTCTGTGGGCCTGCTGTAGCCCCTCTGTGGCTACTGTCAACACGTGTAAAATATAATGGTATGATATTGCATATATAAATTGAGATAAATATTAACTTGAATTTAGAAATTAAAATTTCATAAATAAACCAATACCAAATGAGTTTCAAGATGGATAAGGAAAAGTCGAGTCGTGTGTGTCACACACTCTCCTTACGACAACTACGCCGCCTCTACGGGTGCAAAAGGTTTGTTGGCGCTCGTCTCCCAGGATACAACGATTAACGAATTCCTGAAGCTGCACTGCTACAGGAAAGCCTGCAAACTGGAGAGAGTACCCTCTTTCTATCACCAGAAAAGAAACACAAGAGCAGAAGAGAGAAAGGTTTTGAGAGGAGACGAAATGATTGTTGTTGGTGTGTTTGAACTAGGAATAGGAGGCCATTTTTATAGTGTGAGGATTAATGGCCATGGCTATTAAAATCAATAATGAATATAGGGAACTCAATGGCCATGAACAGCTGAAGTTAATCACCCACTGAATGGTCATAATCAAGCATTACATCATATGTTACTGGAATATCTATCAAAAAGTTTTCCAGTAGCAGCTGAAGAGTCCAAAAAGAATCCGGTCTGGGTGCAAAAAGGAGAAATTGGCCGCGTGAGAGTGTATAGTTTTTGTTTACACAACTATACCTCATAGGAAGAGGATTCTATATAAACACTCTTACCATTTTCCTTTTTTCAATGTGGGACAAACTTTGTTTTCCCATTTCAAATAGCCAATTTTGGATGACAATTTTTCATTCATCCCAAAACGAAATTAGACATATGAACACATAATCTTGTATTCCTCATTATGGAGAATACAAATTCAAATTCATCTTTCATTAATTATAAGTGTAACACACTTTAATTAACCCATTTAAATTTGATTTCAAAAAGGGTTTTTAACCCATTTTTTCAACAGTACGTACAATAATTGAGGCCTTCGTGCAGCTAGTTTAATAATCTTTACTTAGATTAGGGCTGAACGACGTATACAATTTTAGCAGACAATAACACCAAGGAAATACAATATATATACATGGCATTACCCGCATGTACGAACACCCTCCTCCAGTCCTATACCATCACTCCATCAGTAGAACACCTCTCAATCAATAATCACTCTGTTAAAGTTCCAACTTCCTAGACAGCGCGCCATACATCCTAGCAAACGTACGTTACGTTCAACCACCACATAATTCAATGTCTGCCTGCGGATCGATCTTCCAAATAGTAAGCTGAACTTAGCTAGATATTTCAGGTTGTCTATCACGTACAAATGGAGGTCACGAAGAAGAAGAAGAAGTTGTGTGGAGTTGAATTTGTTAAAATGGACAAGATATTAGAGGTCTTAAAGTATAATAACTTTGCACAATTACATAATAAGTTATGTGAGATTGATTTATTTGCCATATTAACTATGAAGCATTTATTAGCTGGACAAATAAATGTAATGGAATACATTATGGATCTTAATTGACAAGGTTATGGAGATAACCAAGTTAGTGCAGCATGAATGAAGCTCAATTCATTTGATGGAGCTGTGATTGAGTTTTCCCTTGGCGCTATAAAAGGGGTCCCTATGCACACTCAAAGACACGCTGAAATCAAGTGACTAATCCATCTTAGTCTTCATAAATTGAGGGCTGCATAGAAGATCTTTTTTGTGCCTTGCTTTCAGTTCCTTGTTCCTTATCAATGGCTGCTGTCAATGCCGAACAAGGTATCCATCTACACTCTTAAAATATCTTTGACATACGTTATTATGATATTGTGATTGATCTTGTATGATTGATTATGTGTTTATGTACTGTGTTTTGTTTCCTTGATTAATTTACAACAAGTGGCATCAGAGCCACAAAGCACTTTCATAAATCATTTTACAAAGATCAAAATCGTTTTGTGATTTTCTTTCTTTACAAATATGGGAAAAGTATAAATGGAGAGAATGAGAATTTTGCTAAAGAACAGGAACTTGATAATTTGACCGGTTGGCATGTACTTGCCCCGATAAAAAAAAAAAAAAAAGGTCGTTGTTTTTAAGTCCAAAAGGACGAACTCTTTTCTTTCTTCTGGAAAACAACGACTTTGCAGACTTGGGTTTTGCAAAAGGGGTGAACAAGATTTGATTAATTTCCAGGTATTTCTTTCAAATTGATTTATAGAAGTTGTTCATATTGCTTTTCTAAGATTATATGAGATCAAATTTTGTCGGATTAACTCTTTTTTGCAGTGCTGGGAGCATCCTGGTATGTTCACTATAGATTTGGGTTTTCTGTTCAATTATGCTTTCTCAATTGATTATTGAAACCCTAGATGCTATCATGGGGGCACTTAAGTTTTTAAATTTGATGCCCAGATGAAATTTATTATAGATGAATGGAAATTGATTGACATGCTTGATGATTCTGTGAATGGATTGTGTGTAAATTTTCTACATGCCATTGTTTGCTTTTCTGGAATTATCATGTGTATAAATATACATGTACTGTGTTATCTATGATAATATAATTGCTTGTCGAAATTTTGTTGATATTGAATGATTGTAGACAGTTTCTCCCATTCTGCAAGTTTAATGTCAATCAAAGTTATGAGCAAATGACTGAGTTTTCTAGACATCAGTCACAGTTTAAAAACCACCATGAGTATTTTGAATTTCATATAGCATACAGCTTAGTTATTTGAAACTCTTACTGGTTATAAAGTGTAAAACTAGAAGCTTGCATAAAATGAGTTTAGATTCCTTTGGTATCATCTATAGATGGTTATAAACTAAATATGATCTAAACTCACTTTATGGTCTTGTATATGATGTGTGGAGTATATAAGGATAACTTGATATCTTATTTTCGCCATACAGGTATTGATTTATCTATGTTATAACATACTCTACTGCATGATAGTACATTACAAGAAAATAAAGAATAACTAGTATTTTGCCATACAGGTAATCAAGTTATTGAAAAAGGAATGTATGCATAAAGTTTAATATCAATTTACATTGATATACATTCTGCATTATATGTGTATGCTTGAGTGTAATCAGATTGTGATGAATTGGTATTGATTGTGGTATTGCTTGTTTTGTTTTGTTTTGAACTCCAAAACTCTTAAGACTAAAAGCTTGTAAAACCGAACTTAGAATCTCTTTTCTTTGTTTTCAGTGCTTAGCATTGGGACCATAGTCCAGCTGAATGGTAGTAAATATAAGAAATGGAGGGCGGATATAGACATTTATTTGCTGGGACAAAACGTCGATTGGTGTCTCAAGGAGGTTGAACCAGTGATTGTTGAGGGTAGTACCGCTCAACAGAAAGAGCACAAGATCGAGTGGGATAGAGCCAACAGAATCAGCATCTTAACCATTAAGAAGACCATTTCTGATACTGTTAGAGGAGCCATACCTGATAAGACCCATGCTGGTGAGTTTTTAAAGTGCATAGTTGACAAGTACCTGGGCAGTGATAAAATAGGGATTAGAGACTAGTATGTTGTTGTCTAAGCTGCAGAACATGAGGTTTAGCATGAATATGAACATGAGAGAGCATATCATGAAAATGATTAATATCTCAGCCCAGCTTGATGACCTTGACATGCGTCTAGATGACGGCTTCATGGTTTACTAGGTCCTTCACTCACTGGCTGAGCAGTTTGATAGTCTCCAAACTACCTACAATACCCAGAAGGATAAAGTGGAACTTAGATGAACTTATTGCAATATGTGTGCAAGAACATGAGAGGTTGAAGAAGAATAAGGCTGCTGTTGTGAACCTTGTCACTAAGCCTCATTGGAAGAAGGGCAAGGGTGGGAACCAGTATAAGCCAAACCTCCATAAGAAGCCTGCGAACATGAAAAAGAAGGGCAACTTTAAGTGTTTTTTCTACAAGAGGGTGGGGCACCTCAAGAGGGACTGTGAGATTTACAAGAACTGGAAAGCTAAGAAAGGTAACAAGTTAACTTATTCAATTGAAGTTAATTTAGTTAATATTAGTTCTTGTTCTTGGTGTATTGATACTGGTTCGCCAGTACATGTTTGTAACTCTTTACAGGGGTTCCAAAGCTGCAGGGTGCCAAGGAAAAATGAGGCTAGGATCCATGTGGGGAATGGCATGAGAGTAGCTGTCAAGGACATAGGGACAGTCAAGTTGGAGATTAAACCACGAATTTTTATTAAGTTGAACGATGTCTATTACATTCCTTCTATGAATAAGAATCTTATTTCTATCAGTTCTTTAGTTAGAGAACAGTATTGTTTTACTATCGATTCAAGTGGAATAAAAATCTCTCATGGTTCCCATTATCTTGGTTCTGCAAATTTAAATGGTTATTATTGGTTATTGAATGATGTGTCTACTACTTCCAATGATGTTTTATTGCTTGAGAATGGAAATTCTGTTGATAGTGAGAATTCTGATATGGCTGTTTTTAAAAGGAGTTTGAAAAGAAAATTTTCATAAAATTCAGCTTATTTATGGCACAGAAGATTAGGACATGTGTTTAAAGAAAGATTGAAACTCTTGGTTAAGCTGGGATTTTGCCTCAGCTAGACTTTGGTGATTTGACAGAATGCATAGAGTGTGTGAAGGGGAAGTTTGCAAAGCAGAAAAAGAAAACTGTAACCAGAAGTACTTGTGTGATGCAATTGATTCACACATACATATGTGTGTTTCTGTCTGAATCCGTAGACTCAAAGATACTTGTGGATCTTAGTGTGATTCATGCCTACAAACCCTGCTAACTAAGGGAATACCGGACGGGGCCGGTCTATTCCGCTCTGATGCCTAAGCCAGTATAGTTGGAATAAACTGATAACTTAAGCGGGAATGAGTAGTTGAAGTATTGATTACCCATTAATGAGGATAGTTGGGACCCATATATAGGCTGCCGGGTGTGAGGACTGGCCTCACCCTTCGATGTGGGCCTGGCCCCCTTCTGCACATATTACTGTACTGTTTGGGGAGCTGACATCCCCGGTTTCCAGGCCCAGGTCACAGGTAAGACATGCCCGGGCGCTGGTGCATGTGTTCATGCTTTGGTCCCGGGCCCTGGGCCGGGTTCAGGAGTCCTGGTTACGGGTCTAGGGGCATGGGTAGCCTCTCTATGGCTATTGTCAACAATGTGGACCATTTGCAGTGCAAACAATATGTGGTAACCGTTATTTCATAACCTTTATCGATGACTTCACTAGATTTTGCTATGTGTACTTGGTTTCTGAGAAGTCACAAGCCTTGGAAAAATTTAAAATTTTCAAAGCAGAAGTTGAGAAGGAGCTAAATGTTGAGATTAAGTGTGTTAGATCTGATAGGAGTGGAGAATATTATGGAAGACACCCTAAAAAAGGGCAACACAAAGGTTCTTTTGCACTGTTTTTGCAAGAAAATGGGATTCAAGCTCACTATACTACACCAGGCACACCTTAACAGAATGGGGTTGCTGAGAGGAGGAATAGAACTTTTATGAATATGGTGAGATGCATGTGCACCTCAGGTCTGCCTAGATTTCTATGGGGAGAAGCACTCAAAACAGCCAACTACATCACCAATAGAACCCCAACTAAGACAGTGGCTAAAACACCATTTGAAATGTGGAAAGGGAGAAAGCCTAGTGTTATGCATACACATGTGTGGGGTTGTAGGATAGAAGCAAGAGCTTATAATCCTCGTGAGTCAAAACTTTATTCGAAAACCATTTCAGCTTTCTTTATTGGCTATCCAGAAAATTCCAAGGGTTTTAAGGGCACGTTTACTTCCCCTTCAGGATTGATTCCATTTGCGCACAGTAATGGGCATTTACATCCCATCCGGAATAGAGATCTGCATGGGTCCCACTCACCTGGAATCACTTCTCCGTTTTGTTTCCGGAGGAGGCACATGGTATTCATTCCGTTTCCTATATTCAACAGCCTCTTGTTCCAAAAACACCCCTTGCATAAACAGCGTCTTCTCTTTTGATTGCCCTAACTTTTGCACAGCCTCTTCTCTGCTTCACCCTAACCCTGCGCGCAGCTCCTTTCCTGAGCTCCCGTTAAGCTCTAAAACAAGGTGTGTGTTTCATATTTCTAAGTGCTTTTGCATATGTTTTATTGGGTGGTTTTCTTTGTTGTTGTGTATTGTGGTTGTTTGAGATTAGTGGGTGTTTGATCATTGAGGAAATTTGAGAGATTTGGGCTTTGCAGGTGAAATTTGGTCAAAATGGGAGGTGTTCTTATCTGGTTTCCCCAGTACTTGCTAGAATTTGATAATTATTAGATAAAAAGGTTTAATCTTTTGTTTGTTTGTAGATCCAATCAGTTATCTTTAGATCCAACTTGTAGAAACTGTTAATTATTTTTTCGTCCCTGGAAATCTTCCCTTTAACTTGCAAAAACTATTTACCCTTTAATGTCCTCATCAGTTGAAGAATTTTAATCAAACCCGACTGTTTTTGTACTCATACAGCTTCAAATATAGCAGGTTTAAAATTTACAGCTACTTCAAACCTTTATTATGTTTGAAGTTTTATTATGTTTAACGAGTGGGTAGAGGTAAATGCAGAAGTTTTATTATGTTTCTTTTAACTACTTCAATATGTTTGATTCATGTATTGACTTTTGTTGGTTGATTAATATTTATGTCATTGTAGAAAAGAAACAAAGATGCTAAGATGTTGCTGGATTATATGGTAAGTCATTCCGGTATTACTATAAGCTTAGGGAAATCTATGGAAGGGATCGTGTCAATGGACTAAATGTGGGGAATGTTGATGATGATGAAGAGGAAATTAGACGTGAGAATATCAATGTTGATCCACTGAATTTGGATGATGAGATTATGTTGGACAATGTCAACTCAACAGCTGGTATGGAAGCACAAGGTGAAAGACTTGAAGATGATGTATCCTTTACACAGCCTAGTCCTCAAACCCCAAGTGTCACACAACAGGTGCCTGCACAAAGTGGTTCTTCAACTAGTAGCCGTCGAAGAGGAAAAGCACTTGATGAAATGAGCAAGAACTTCGGTTTAATGGCAAAAGTCGTGGCTGAAATGGCACCGAAGCTGGATGGGCTAGTTAATGCTTTATCAACCGAAAAAGATCTAACGGATTTGCAATCCAGACTTGATGGTGAGCTGAGCAAAATGACATTCCTCACTCCAGTTGAAGTGTTTCATGTCACCAACATCTTGGCACAAAAACATGATCTTCTCAGGGTGTTTTTCACCAAGAATGATCAGAGGAAAGAGGACTATGTGAGATACCTAATCTAATATGGCTTGCCACAGTAATATCATATGTAGAATTAGGGATATATATTGCTTGAATATATGAAAGTATATCTACTAGTAATAATTAACATTGTTGGATCAATTGTTGAATGTAACAGGTATAATTGTTGAATGTACTTGGTACTTTGAGCATTTGTTAAACAGTGCACAAAATCATTAAGGGTATTTTCGTCATTCGCTACATTATGATTCTCATTCCCATATAATGGTAAACACATGAATGGGAATCAATACCAGGATTGATTCCAATTCCAGGTAACAAGTAAACAGAGGAATGGGAATGACTCCATCCCTCTCCCATTCCTCCTCTCCCTCATTCCTTCTCACTCTCATTCCTTCTCAATCCCATTACGGTTTAGTAAACGTGCCCTAAGTTCTATTGCCCTTCACATACCAGTAGAACCATTGAGACCAACAAAGCAATATTTTTTGATGAAATGAACTTCACAAATAAGTTTGAAGATTTTGTGTTTGAAGAATTGTCTGAGATTGATACTTGTGATGTTGATATGCTTATTTTATTTGAGCCAAGTGTTGTGTCACCAGTAGCTACAAACCAAAATATTGTGCCACCAGTAGTTCAAAACCAAAATGTAAATGTTGTAGAACCAAACTAGAATGAAAATCTCGTTGTAGAGAATGCAATAGTACAGACCATGAACCTGTAGTGGAAAATGCAGTACCTGAGCCAATTCAACCTGTTTTGAGAAGGTCACAAAGGGAGAAAAAGTCAGCCTTAGCAAACTTAGCTGCAGATTTGCAGATTTACCTCCAAGAAGCTAATTTTGACATTGGTGAGATCAATGATCCCATTACTTTCAAACAGGCCATTGAAAGTAAAAATTCTCACCAATGGGAGGAGGCAATGGTTTCTGAATTGAAGTCCATGGAGGTGACCAAAGTATGGTCACTTGTTGTACTACCTCAGAATCATAAAGCGATAGGCTGCAAATGGGTATTTAAGACTAAGACCAATGCAGATGGCAGTATAGAGAGGTTCAAAGCCATATTGGTAGCTAAGGGCTTTACACAGCAAGAAGGCATCGACTTTAATGAGACTTTTTTCCCAGTTTCAACAAAGGATGTGTTGATACCCAAAAAAGCACTAGTATGTCGTACACAGACTCCAAGCACAAATAAGAAAAATACACATGCAAGCTACATTATATATTTGAACATTCATGCCACGTATGTGGACCCAAGCCACAATCATGCACTTGGGGCTTGCAAATGTGGGTGTGGTGTGGTAGGTTACGGAAACGCACATGCTCATTCGTCGATTTAATATCGTCGGTCTTGGGCCCGAAATTCAAGCCCAACGAGTTAGATCGATGAATGAAATGGTGAATATGCATGAGAATATGAGATTGGGCCAATCCCTCTTTAAAACCCAAAAGCACAAAAGCCAAACTTCATTCTTCTTCCTTCGTTTCTACCTCAACCCCCCGTTCCCACAGCAAATCGCCCCCCTGCAACACTTGATTACACAGTCCCTCTGTTCCCACAACAAATCGCCTCCCTGAAGCAAGCCAAACTCCCTCACTCCATCATTTAGGAGAAACCTTGAGACCAGTCAAGAAGCTTCTTCTTCCCTCTCAAACAATGGGCTCACCACTCTCAACCCTTCCTTGACAACCTTGTTCCATGTTTTGCATCAAGCCGTCACCGCAACTATTTCAATCTATATGACAACAACGAGTCTGACGTTTTTCACTCTCTCCCAAAAGTCCATCTCCTAAGTAAAGTCTCATTTTCCCAATTTTAGGGCAGAAAACTTGTAAGAGGTGGGAGAGAGATGTTTTACACAAAAAACAAAGTGTCCTGAACCAATATGAAAAAGCCTATAAAAGCAGAGACTTAGAAGGAGGCAAGGGGGGAAGAGGATGCCCAGAAATAAGCCATAAACTGCCCTCAAGCTTCAAACCTTCATGCTTTCATGCCTTTCAATTCCAAACCAAGCTCACACCCATTTTCCCCAAAAGCCACCTCCAACCTTCAACCTGTTCCATTAATCCAGAAACCCAGAAAACCCTAATTCTCTTCACCGCGGTGTATTTCTAGCTCCCGCACCACGCTCATGCTGTCAAGTTCATGTAGTCTGAATCACACACGAATTTCTCCCACTTTTGGGTGGAATTCGGCCTAGTCATGCTTAATAAAAAAGACCCCTTATCAGGATGCTTTAAGGCTGATAATGGCTTTAGTAGCTCATTTTAACATGGAGTTGCATCAAATGGACGTAAAGATAGATTTTTTGAATGGTGAGCTTGATGAAGAAATATATATGAAGCAGCCTGAGGGATTTATAGAGTCTGGAACAGAAAAATTAGTTCGCAAGTTGAACATATCAATTTATGGCTTGAAGCAAGCTTCGAGGCAAGCTTCGAGGCAGTGGTATTTAAAATTTGATGTAGTAGTTGGAAAGTTTGGCTTCAAAGAGAATCAAGTAGATGAATGTGTGTACATGAAGACTGAAGGTAAATATTTCATTTTCCTAATTCTTTATGTGGATGACATTTTGCTTGCAACTACTAGCATGAATTATTGAAGAACACAAAAGATTTCATGTCAAAGAATTTTGACATGAAAGATTTAGGTGAGGCGAGTTATGTGCTTGGGATTGAAATTAAAAGAGACAGAGTTAAGAGAGTGTTGGGACTATCACAAGAAGGATATATCAACAAAATACTGAAGAGGTTTGATATGCAAGATTGTTCAACTGGTGAAACTCCAATGTCAAAAGGTGATAAATTGACAAATGATCAATGTCCACAAACTGAACAGGGAAGGTAAAGTATGAAGGGAAAGCCATATGCTCAACTCATTGGAAGCTTGATGTATGCACAAGTGTGTACGAGACCGGACCTAGCTTATGTTGTTGGGATTTTGTCCAGATTTCAGTCCAATCCTGGACCAGAACATTGGGTGGGGGAGGCAAGAAGGTTTTGAGATACTTGCAAAAGACGAAATCTCACTTGTTACTTTACAGAAGAGTCAAAGACCTTGAAGTTGTTGCTTACTGTGATTCAGATTTTGCTAGTCACTTTCCATCTTCAAATCAGTCAATTTTTTGTTATGTGTTCACTTTAGCTAGAGGTGCAGTAGCTTAGAGAATTGTCAAACAGGGACTGATCACCACATCCATAATGCAGGCTGAATTTATAGCTATTTATGATGCAATGTGTGAGAGTGTGTGGCTGAAAAATTTCTTGGTGCAAACAAACTTGGTTGACAGCATTATTTCAAGGCCTATGAAATTTTTCTGTGACAACAATGCAGCAGTATACTTCACCAAGAATAACAAGAGGTCTAACAATTCTAACCACGTAGCCCTTAAGTATTATGATGTTAGAAAGAAAGTCAAGGATGGTGAGATTGAAGTTCTGAAAATAGGAACCTTGTCTCAGTTAGCTGATCCATTTACTAAAGCCATGCATGTAGCAGCTTTCAAGGAACATGTTTGCAACATAGGAGTTTTGTCTGATTTAGATGCTTAAGAGAGCTTGAGGACAATGGGAGTTTTCTAGAATAAAGTTCAATTGCTTTTGTTTAAGGGAAAATGTCTATTTAGTGCTAATTTGACCCCCTCATTACCCATTCCAATGACCATCTTATTTTCTTCTCCTATTCAACATAAGATAACAACTCTATTGCCCATTTGAACAAATATTTTGCAACCCTAGTACAATTTTAATTTGTTTCTTCCTTTTTTGTCCTTCTGTCTTATCTAACATATTTTTGATTTATAATGTGCTGAGAAAGTGGAAGATAAAGAAACTTTGCCGAAAGGTCACTCAACTCCGCCGGCCTCCCATGGCCGGTCGCCGGATTCCGGTTACCAAATTTTTTTCGGCGGAATTTTTTTTTTTTTGTCGGATATTTTTTTTTTATATATATATAATTAGATTATTGGACGATGGTTACTGACCCCCAGTAAGCAATTTACAGATTACAAATTTCCAGTAATCAAGTTACTGACCCCTAGTAATCAGGTTACTGACCCCCAGTGATCAGGTTACAGATTTCATATTTTCCAGTAACCATGTTACTGACCCCCAGTAATCAAGTTACTGACCCCCAGTAATCCAAAACCAGAGTTCATAAAGTTGCAAAACTTTAATCACAAAACATCCACACTATACTTGTACTAAGATTTCATTGATAACTTGACAATAACAGCAAAAATGTGAATATGAAATTTGTATTATTCAAGTCGAAGCCAAAATCACATAAACAAAAGTGTACGAGAATATTTACAACCATCTTCAAAAGTAAAGGCTTGGTCTGGAGATCTTACAACCAAAAGAATATTTACTGGTCCATTGAAGAGACGATTCATGAAGATGATAAATCAAAGCTTTCGTCTCTTCCAAAATAAATATATGTCTCAAAAGTCACAGCTCTCTCCCCCGGCCCCTAACCTCCCCTCCTTTTTCACTTGCAGTGGGCCCTTCTTTTTCAGGCTGCTTTCAACTTATTAGGGATAAAACCCAAATTTGCTCCATCTACATCTTTCACTCTCAGAGATCAAAAGCTAGAAAGACCAAATTTGTTGGTGGAGTCGAGTAAAGCAAAACTGGTAGAGTGAAGATAGTGCAAACTGGGTAATTGGGGGAGAGGAGGAGGGAGAGGTAGAGTTTCGAGGCGGCGATGGTGAAGTGGGCCGGGACGGAGTCCATGGCGGCGGAGATCGGGCGGACGAGGCTGGAGAGGGAGAGTGGGCTGTATAGTACGACGTCGGGATCGCCGCACCACCACTGTAGTTTTCATTGCACCGTCGGGATAGGTCTCCCACCACCAGGTCCGATGTGCAGCACTACGCACACAACCAGCAGTCTTCTAGGTCGAGTTCATCGGCGGCTAGAAAGGAGAAGGAGAATGAGGATATTAGGGTTTAATATAGAGTAATTAAGACATTTTCCTAAGATTCATTGATTTGAGCTATAAACATTGGAATGAGCAATTTTTAACCCTTTTTTGTGCAAATGGTCTTTTTCCCTTTGTTTAATTGTTTCCTGGACTTGGTTTGCTCTTGAATTAATGGTTTAGCATTTTAACTTTTTGCTACTGCTATTGAGATACAGTAAGTTCATAACTTCATATTTTGATTACAGTGAATCACTGAATTCTATAATTCATGTCATTAAGCATTTACGATGCTATAAGTGTTGTGACATGTGGTTTTTGCTTGGAAGTTTACTAGGCAATGTATAAATATATGATCATATTAAAGTGAGCACAAAAGAAAGTTTTCAATTTTGAAAACTTGTGTTCAGGTTCTTGCATATAGAACCAAAGGCATGACTGTTTTGCTTCAGTGTTGTATTCCAGTTACATAAACAAATACTTTTGCAATTCTGTTATCTCTGATTGATCATGTATTGTATTTTGAATTGTGTTTGTGGTCTTCAAGTACCCATTTTCTTTGATTGTGGTTTACTTACGGTTCTGCATAATTCAAGTAGGATGACAGATTAATGGTTTTATGTATTACTATATGTATATCGATCTCAAGTGCACAAAACAACATTGTTATATCTGAACTAAGTGCAGATTCTTGTTATAGACCCTAATATCAGTCCAAGTGGGAGAATGTTAGAATGGACAAGATATTAGAGTCTTAAAGTATAATAACTTTTGCACAATTACATAATAAGTTATGTGATATTGATTTGCTATATTAACCATGAAACATTTATTAGCTGGACAAATAAATGTAATGGAATACATTATGCATCTTGATTGACAAGATTATGGAGATAACCAAGTTAATGCAGCAGTAATGAAGCTCAATCTCTTTGATGGAGTTGTGATTGAGTTTTCCCTTAGCGCTATAAAAGGGGTCCCTATGTACACTCAAAGACAGGCTGAAATCAAGTGACTAATCCATCTGAGTCTTCACAAATTGAGTGTTGCATAGGAGATCTTTTTTGTGCCTTGCTTTCAGTTCCTTGTTCCTTATCAATAGCTGCTGTCAATGCCGAACAAGGTATCCATCTACACTCTTGAAATATCTTTGACATACGTTATTATGATATTATGATTGATCTTGTATGATTGATTATGTGTTTATGTATTGTGTTTTGTTTCCGTAATTAATTTACAACAAGTGGTATTCAGAACATATATAATTGAGACATAAACCCACGTACACATTATTAGAAAAACTAAGCAAAAAACAAAAAATAATAATGCCTACAGACCCCAATAGAATGTCTGAGATTAAATCAATTAAACCAAAGGAAATTATTCTTCACCTGCATGTTGAAACATAGGGCCGGGCGCGGGCCGGGCCGAGCCTGAAATTCCCAAAGCCCGACCCCCTCGGTCCGAGCCGAGCCGGGCTTTTTCCAAGATGAGGACCGCCCCGAGCCCGAGCCCGAGCCCGACTGGCCGAACCGAGCTTTCAGGCTTTTTCGGGCCCAAAAAAATAACTAGTAGCTAGGATATGCTGATCTGGGGCGGCGGTGCCAAGCTGTGGTACTGGGCGGCGGGGATTTCGAGGCTGGTGACGAGGCCGGAGATGCTCCACACGCGGAGGAAATTTGCTGATCCGGGGTGGCGGTGCCAAGCTATGGTACTGGTTTCTGCTCTCTGTTTTAGTTGGATCAAGTTGATCAAATTAAACCAAACCCAGTTTGCACAGCTTGCACAGAACCTCCGGCCCAACAGAACACCCATTGACTATCGATGAATTCCAGTATATAGTTCGACGTCGGGATCGCCGCACCACCACCATAGTCCACCTTGTGCAGTCAGGATCAGATGCGCAGATCCACCCATACATCCAGCAATCATCACCGTAACCACAAATAAGAACCGAATCTGGATCTCGTGTTACCTAAGAACTCCATATCGGCCGGCCACCAACATCATCAAACCACCAACCTCTGCCAGACCAGCGCTTACTTGTTGCTCCGAAGACACCGCCTCAGACCTGACCTGCAGTCTCACCGATTGCTCCATCGTCGGTGCTACATCACCAGATTGGAAACCAACCATCGATGCACCGACCAAACCAAACAAAGGGGTTTTAGGTTGGAGGAGGTCAGGAGACGAGGATGAGAGAGAGAGTCAGAGAGAGAGAGAGAGAGAGTTTGTTTTGCTATTCTGTTTTTTTTTTGTAATATATATATTAACACATCGGGCCGGGCCGGGCTTTCGGTCCTAAAAAAAATCAAGCCCGAGCTCGGACCGACATGCACAATTTCGGGCATGTCCTTCCTCGGGGCCGGTCCTTAAAATTTTAGGACTCGACCCGTGTCGGGCTTTTTTCGCCGAGTCAGGCTGGATTTTCGGACCTTCGGGCCCAACATCCAGCCCTATTGAAACATGCATGGAGCATTAGTTACAGATGATGGACTACCCTTCGATCACCAGCAACAAGCGTCAATCGTACACGCAACGTACGTATACTCGATCGATATAAACACTTCCTTTGTTCCCCAACAAAGTGAAAACTGCTTCCACTATAGGGGCAGTGTCCCGGCCGGTTGATATAGTTGAAATGCCTCCCTGACATGTCTCACTGTTGTTGTAGCGAAGCTGCAACAAACACTATAAAAAAGTTGGACAAATGCTACATTTGTAGTGTGGCCTTTGATGGTGTGGCCAACCAAAAAAACACCCACATAAATCATGAAATGTGGCTTATTTAAAAAAAAACACCCCACATATGGCCTTAAATGTGGCTTTTCATTAAAAACACCCACATTTAATGAGATGTGTGGGTGTTTTTTAGGTTGGCCACACCACCAATGCCCACACTACAAATGTGGTATTTGCCCAACTTTTTTGTAGTGAAACGATTCGCTATTGCCCTCCATGCTGCATCAGCATCACCAAAGTTGTTCATTTCGCTGATAGACCTGCACAAAATGATCGATTATTATTAAAGATCCAGTTGTGTACATGCATATGCATCCATAAGTGGTTCATTTCTAATTAAATTTCGATTAGTTTTTCTTTTTGATATGACTAAATTTCGATTAATTAGTCACTCGTGCCCAATCAACTGCGGTTATATTGTTGTTGGCATACTCTGGCTTTGCTGCTAGGGTTGAGTCGGTAATGTGGTTGCCAAACACGTTCGACATCTCTGTTTCTCTATTTCTATCTTTCACTCAATCACTCTTCTCTATTTCTAATAGATGGAACTGCCGTGCAGCAATCATCTATCTCACATCCTTTATATAGGGGTATTGATCCTGCAATGATGCATGAGACTTATTACAATTTGCACAATGTGAATAACATGTATGATGCTAACTGGCACGGTGCATTAGATTTCGCATATGAAATGGTATCAATGGTTAAAATCAATTAGATACGGAACACTATAAGAGTGAAAAAGAGACCACGTACGCTGCAGCAAACAATTCACCACGTTTAAAATCATAGTTCATGTATTTTCATCACCTACACCGTCCACCTACACATATTCGAGCAGCTGGAATGGATTCTGGCTGGAGTTATGATAATAAAATTTAGGGAAGCTCCAGATGGAAAGTACTAAACTCGTATTTTAGAGGAATATAACATCCTCCATTTGCTGAAGAATTGCTTCTTTCCATAAATTTGTTAACTTCTAAATTTATCAACCCTATTGACGTACGTATACGTTTCTTAATTAAACTACCCTAACCCTGTGGCCTCATTTGAATTTTTCATTCTCGTGGACGACATAGGTGAGGTCTGATGTACTTGAATAACAATATTGCATCAAGGGATAAGAGTGCAACTTATATTGGCCACAAAGCATGTAAATACTACATACCGATATGCAAATATGTAACGCACCACGAGAAACGCGAATTGTGTAGCATACTTAACTGTGCTATCACTTGAGGTCATTTTACTGATCAAGCTCTCCGGGATATTGTTTGTAGGTCATTATTTTATTTTTTTATTCAGAGTAAAAAGCTTTTGCGGTTTCGTTTCAGAAAAGAAACTTAGGAACCTAGACTATGAGAGCACCAGCACCAAATGGCTGTATTAATAGAGAATATACGAACGTTACGTTTATGCCAAATGAATCGATAATGAGCTTTACATGAATCATTTTCAACATTAACGCTAGGGAAATACAATTCAGCATTACGCCCACCCTCCTACCATGCACAATTACCACTCAATAATCAATCTCCAATCAAAGTTCCAAGACAACCTTCTTCCGTAGATACCGACATCTAGGCGTAAGCAAAGGTTAGTTCAACCAGGCATAAGCAAAGGTTAGTTAAACCGCATAATAATCCCAGGTCTGTCGGTGGATCTTTCCAAAATAGTTAACCTGCACCTCTTTCCAATTCTGTCACAACTGGAGTTCATACCAGCAGGGGCAAAAAGTTCAATTATATGTTGTTGGTCGAGGTTTAGGAGGTATATAATATGAAATCCCCAAGTCGATAGGAGAGTGCATCAGCGGGTTCCATCTATCAAATATTAATCGGCCACCTCGGCCAACTCTTCCACGGAATTTAAGAGGTGGTGTGGATGCTCCGGTTTTAGTTGAGGTATCTGATGGTGGTACAATGCCTGCAGCTGCCAACTTTTCTGGAACTAGAGGTTTTGTAAATAACAGAACTGGCTCAAGGGGATCCTACATGAAGCCCATGTAACAGATTATTCACCGGTGAAGCTGACATTCTGACGGAAAAACAAACTTAAATAACAATACAATTCCTTCATATATCTACATGGTAGCCTACTAGTCATGACTACAATATCTACATGTAGCTATTGTAGTCATGAGTAATGACAGTGGGAACTCTCAGCTATGCTTGTAGATATATTTCACAGAATAGTTAGGGAATAAGAAAGGAAGGGGATTAGGAAAGAGCAGTCTGAAGATGATCAAAGTACCATTTTATGAAGCCACCCTTGTGGTGCATGCCTACGCCTGAATTCTTGCTTCATGGTTCCCGTTGGAACCATAATCGAATTCGGGTCTGGTAAAGGTGGATTAGGCATTGCAGAAGGTCGTGTACGAGGCCGACTGTTCTCAAAGTCATCTGAATCAATAAGTTCATCCTCACTTGAAACAAACTTGGAACACATAGGCGGGAAACCAGGAAGGATTAAACTATCTTCCAGGAGCAAAGTATCATGCTGAAAACACACAAGAAAGTTGTACAGAGACAAAAGCAAAAAAATCGTCAACAAATCTTAAGCTAAACATTTATAGTTTTACAATAATTTTCTCCATCTTTTGAATGGGCTACATTTCTAAAATTACTATAACTGTTCCCCATCTTTTGGGTGGGGTAGGGGGTTCCACTGCCAAGACAAAAAATAAAATTAACAGAGGAACCAAAGAATACCTTGTACTTCATTTGATTTACTTGAAGCTCAACTTCAGCCTCCATGACTGCTCTCTTTTTTTCTTCTCTCTGCATTATACATAAGCAATAAGCAGCAATGAAGACAAAGTTCATTACTTTTAACACCACTCAGTTCACATTTCAATAAGAGCACCTTGATTAAAGCTTCCACAATGGTCTTCGCTTGTTCCAGGTTGCGCCTAACCTGAGTATAGTCAATATAATAATAAAGCATTGTGATCATGATTATCAGATATAAAGCATTTAATATCCATACAATACATTGCCCAGGAATTTTGTTCTAACTAAACCATTTCCATTTTGGGTATTATATTATGTGTGTGTGTGTACGTATAATTCCCAGTATTGATTTCTACAAAGATACACCTGGGGTATAAAATGCTTGATGCCATAATAAGTAGCCATACTCAGATGGAAGTACTATGCATTAGCTTGCACAATCCACTCACATATAAGCGCGACATTATATTTCAACAATAAGGCAAACACTGTGCTCTCAACCAAATAAATGCGTTTAAGGCATTGGCCAAGAAACAGAAGTTGGATTAAATATCGTCCGTGTTTTGTTAGTTACATCATCCTACCCTGCATTATCTACATGTTATCTCACTCCTTGTTCCATGAAAATAAATGCAATTTTCTCTGCCTTGGGATAATGGCAATGCTTATTTTATATACAAGAAATGGCTTATCTGAAAGAAAGAAAAAAAAAAAAAAAACTCTTCTGCTGAGGTTGGTATTTTTATTATAGCCACCTCAGACCCATCCCGAGGAAGGAATATAGGAAGAATTGCCTCAAAACCTAAATATTACTTCAAGACACAGTAGAAAAAATGGATAACAAACTGGTCATGTCCTCATGCTCAAGAAATAAGAACTTAACAATTTGGGCACCCAAACAATTATACCAACCCCATCCAGGCCATCCTTAAGGCGAAAGTAAATATAAGAATCAGAAAAGAAGAGGAAATATTAAAAGCAGACTAACCTGGCGAAGCTTTTCAAATGATTGCACATTGTTTTCCCTTCTTTGCATCTGAAAACAAGATCAGTATTAAGCAAAACAAATATGTTTCCAGAGTAACTAAGCAACTCTTCATCCAAGGAAAAGTAACAAAAACATTTTTGCTACGTACCCTTCTTGTGTGCAGTCTGTGGGTTTTCTCCCTTGGCCTAAAGACATTGTATGGGTTGGTATCATTAACCGGTGGAGGAGGCTGCACAGTAAAAGCATATGAGAATCAAGATGCTAATAGCTGATTTATACAATCTGGTGGCAAATTATTTCATGCAGATTCTACCATGGAGAATATGCAAACACATATAGCCATGTAGGTATCAACTCTTTGTTATATGAGTTAAACTTGAACAATAGTATCCAATTTACCTCCTCATATAGTTGTATAACTACTAGAAACATTAAAAACTAGCATTTAGTAACTGCATAGATTAACAATCTAGCTCCCTAGTCTCTTAAGTATTGTTTTGTTAGAGGTCCAGGCAGCCAGCACGACATAATTTGAACTACTTAATAATTGAAGGCAGCACGACCAAAAGAAGCTAACTATAGCAGATCAAATTTGGTTCCTGACAACTAGATGCTCAAGATCAATGAGTTCAGTGGTGCACTATTTATCCAACTAGATGATCATGATCATTTTATGATCAAATTTATCACTTTTAAATTTATGGTGCACTTATCCAAACAATGTGCCTTAGAAGCAATCAATAAGCACAGAATTAAGTGAGTAAACTAACCTGCAGACGTCGCAAGATGGGCTTCTGCCATCTTTTACGCTGCCACAATTAAATGAAAAGAATCAAGCTAGCTCAATTGATGATAAATTTTGTAGTGAAACACAATCTAGAGTTTTGAGTTTATAACCAACTGTGGAAATATCACCAATAGGTTTTTTTGGTGACATTCCACAGTTGGTCATAAACTCTAAATTCTAAACTCAATCAAGGAAATATTTTAGAAGTAGAAAAAAAAAAAAAAAAAAAATGGTCGCGCGTAAAAAAGAAAGGTACTAAGCACTGGTTGTTTATCTCCCTAAGATAGTGTCAAGCTAATTTATGTACCTTGTCTTTCCAATACTCATAAACTGCCTGGATAACAGCATATCTGAGGGGACCTTGTAGAGCCTATAACCAAAGAAGAGAAATTTTCCAGTCAAAAGAAGAAGAAATCACTACAGGTGATTCAATGGGGCTGCAGATTGACAAACAAGCATCAACACACAGACGGATAGATCTCTGAATACCAAAAGAAAAACAAGTAGAACTGTCATGTTTAATAAAAGATGAGCAGAAGCCATCAAGGAGCTCTATTATGTTGTTTGAGAAAAGAAAAGAAAAAAAAGGCTTTAGTAACCAGGGGACTAGAAACTTCCTAGAAAAATGAAACTTGGTACCTCACGTCTCATTTTAAGACCTACTTGGAGAGAAAATTTGACAAGTATAATCAAAACACTGGTCAAAGACGTCAAGTAAAGAAAGAAGTTAAAACGCACATCACCTCAGTAGCGACATCAAGTTGTAGAAGCACAGGGATTGGTGAAGCAAGAGTAGGAGTTATAACTCCTGCTCTCTCCCGAACCTTGTGATCCAAAACGTCCAACTTGAATATAAGAGTCTCAAGCCTGGCGCACACACATTGACAATCAATAAAAATACTAAAAAAATACATCCAATGCTAAACTGAGTGAACCAATTCTCCTACTCCTACTGCCACACTGGTTTCACAAATGTGTAAACATGCAATGTGACATGCATTACAGGAGGTAAAAGTTTCGTGTCACTTACTTCTCGGCAGCGAGAATTTCGTCATCGCCGTTGAACTCTTCAAGCCAGTCCTCATCCTCATTGTCCAAATCATACTCCACAAACTCTCCCAGCTCCGTCCTTGCTGCAAAACAAAACAAAAAACAATATCATTCAGCAATAACCGAAAATCGCAACGAAAATCATACTTCACTGGAGCTCTGAAGTTTAAGAGGGGCACCTCCTCTGGCGCGGAGATAGGAATTAGGTTGAGCAAAGGTCCGAGAGTAGTCTCTCTCATAAGTATCAACGACGACGAACTGAGGAGTGGGGATTTCAGGTGCTAGCTTCTTGGCCGGAGGAGGATGGACCTCGATTTCGGTGGCGGAGACGGAGTCGACGGCGGAGAGACGGAGGAGCTGAGAATTGCGGGTGGAGGTTGGGGTTTCATCGTCTTCGAAGTCCTTGAAAGACTTGACGACAGGGAGTCTCTTGTGGATATCGAGAGGGCGAGGCCTGAATGATAGCCTACTCATCTCTCCTTCTGCTCATATCTTAATTTCAAGCTGGCTAGGGCTTTTTTAGGGTTTGTGAATTTCGAATTGGGAAATTAGGGTTAGTGAGTTTCGAATTGGGAGTTAGGGTTCGGATTGTGGGTGGAGAATTGAAATTAGAAGCGGAATGAGGATCAGTGAAGCCCTAATTCTGGGAGAGACAGAGAGGAACAGAGAGAGGAGAGTTCGAGATTGTGTTGGAGACGAAGAAGAGAGCAAGCTCCAATTGGATTAAAGGCCCAACTACTACTTTCAGATATAATTGACCAATGAGCTATGGCGCCAATTCCGCCAAACACTCAATCCTTTTATTTCTTTTATTTATTTATTTACTTATTTTCATTTCCAAAGGAGTGACCTAGTTGGTGCTTAGATTCACATCCATGTCGGACTGTAAGACCCTTGGAACTTGGGAACTTAGTTTCTGTCAATACCCTTTACAAATAGGTTCCAATGAACTTCAAGGCAGTGTTGTAACAGCCTCTTGACCTTTGCATTAGTAGGGGCAAATAAACATAGGGTGCATAACTAATAAATCATGATGTAACCTCTCTAAATAAATCCGTTTCTGTGCTACACAATTTCCCACAAACAGTGTGTTGCTTGTGTAGTACGCATCAAAAGCTTCAGTATTGTCGTTATTTACAACTTGTATATGAACAGAACAAGAATTTCCCAGATACGGAAATGAAAGCTAGCCTACATCATTTGGATCAATCACCTACCATCTTAAAACTGTACAAATTGTTTCTGGCTTCACTAACCATTCATCTAGTATTTACAAGTATGGGAATCACATCTGTACAAGCAACTCCGAAGGGGATGGGGTTGCTGATAGGCTTCTACAAGTATGCATGCCGTTTAGACATCCATTCCTTCCAAGATTGTAAAAGCGCACGTATAGACCTTGTTGATCTTACCTACTCCACTCCTAAGCATACTAAATCATCAACAGGAAATTGAAGGAGCTTCAAACATCTCTGAACTACTTGATACTACTTCGGTGTAGAATATTTCTACAACCCCAACCTTGGTCTTTTCCCAGTTCAATTGTAGACAGCAAAACCTGCAGCAAGTTCTCCGCATCTTCTTTGTTTTCCAGTTCTAGGTTAGTCTGAATGAGGGGAACAGTAGGATTGTTCCAACGCACTGCCCGTGTTCCACTGCTTCTCTTGGCTAGCTGGTTTTGACGTAAAGGCGTATTTGAGCTGCTGCCGACTATATGCACTACTCCTTGATCGCAGTCAGCATGTATTGCACTTTCCAAATGAATTTCTGATTCAATCACCCATTCAAGATCAGAAGGAACACCACGGAATTCAGGCTTACCCAAGTCGACCAAACTTGAGCAGCTTACAATCAAAACCAGTCTCTCTGTGATGATGACAAATTTACCAGCTACTTTAAGTTTCTTGCATGTAACAAAAATTTCATCCTTGAGCATCAAACTACCATCTGCCTCAACAAGTACTGACGCTCCAACAGCTTCTTCCCAACAGTAAGGTCTTAAGGGATATTCTCGGCTTAGAGGCCTGGGAAGACGGACTCTAAAGAGCTGGTGTCCTGTCTGGTAGATCCTACTTCGGTTTCTAATGCTCTGTGCAGTCTTTCCAGTAACTTCAAGAATACTAGCAGCTGGTTTGGCCACAAGTCCTGTAATACCTAAAGCTATGCCTGCACAATAGATTCTGAAAACATGAATGCATTGTCCAACAGTCCAGAGATCAACACCAATCATCAGTGTTTTTAGGTGAATAAATCGATTAACCTGGGAATACATTTAAATGGAGACAAACATGATAAGATTATGATACCCGAGCAATAAGTTACCTGAGAGCACACCAGGAAGACCATGTTTCTCAGCCCCGTTGATCGGTGATTGAAGAAGGCCGGTGAGTCCCTGGAAATCGATAAAGTGAAAACAAATAATTAACTGCAGTATCTAACAGATTAATCCACAAACTAATACACTAAGTACGTACCTCAAATACTTCATTGATAACACCTTTAGAGTGAGATGCTATGCCAGTCTGTTGCTGTTGTACTCCTGAAACTGCCTGGTCATCAAATGTAAATGCCACAATTCCCTACAGATAAAAAAAACCAATTAATATTAAAAAAAAAAAAATAGGGTAAGAACTCCATGAATGGTATTAAACAAACAGTTTACCTTGTGTGCAGCTTTACTGAATTGGGTGGCAGCATCACTTATAGCATAGACAGTATTGCTTAGGAGACTCGTCGTGCCTTGTGCCATGCCAGTAAATAATCCAGTAGGACTCTATTATAGGTAAAAAAATATATATTAATATCACCATATTTTAAACTTCTTACTCTTCCTTCTTGTTGGTAAAAGACATAATGAAAGGGTAAAAAAAGTAGGTAATGAAAAGGTTAAGAATTACTTCTAATATGAACATCAAACATCTTTTTCTCTAGCTGTCGTTTATCCAAGTGAAGATAGGGTGTTTAAGGGCTAGTACTGATATGAGGAAAGGTCATACATAACAAAACACTAACCTGAAAAATGCTTCTGGCAGGCACTGACAAGAAGTCCCTAATCCCAAGCCCTACACTCCTTGCAAATCCCATGGGATTGCCAATTACACCGGCTGAACCAAACACCTGTAAAAAAATTATGGGGCTGTAAGCAGATTTGTCAACGCACTTTCTGATAAAGGTAAGACAGAACTCCTTGTACCCTCATATAAAAGCATATTTTTTTCAAGAGGATCAGAAAGTAATATCTAGCTCATTCTAAAAAAATAAAGTACTATCTACTGTCTTTGAAATATCGAACAATCAAATAGACAAGTTTTTGACTAATTAGTGCCTTTGACACCCGGATCGAACAAGAGGTGCAAGTTAGTTAAAGATACTTAAAGAGTAGCAGCAAGTTTTGCGAGAACCCATTTTTATCCTAGTTCCCAAAAAGTATAAGAGATTAATAATCTAAGGGTTAAAAATGTCATTTTATCTTAATTTTAGTTCTTTTTATCTTAGAAACTCACAAGTGAATTTACCATTGACAACCAAACATCTTGGAAAAGAAACTTTCAATAACAGAAGTACATATTCCACTCTTACAGTAGAGTCTACAGACATGCATCCACAGAGCAGTAAGAACATTGACAACAAATACTTAGCTCGCAAAAAATTGATCAGACAAGTTAATCAGAATCCCTATGGTTAAACTAATCAATTGTGATCAAACGAAGAATAAAATCATTCACTCTTAAAAACTATCTCAGAAAAGCCTAGCAGATGAGTTTCAACATGCACCTTATACATCTCGTGAAGAAGTTGCCGAGTATAATGCCTAATAAGGATCTCCTGTAGAGACTCTACGCTAGCAATTTGATGTGCAATTGTTAACTGCTTCAGATGAATTCGTGCACCCTCCACATCAGCAAGAGCCATCAGACCTCTCTGTAATAATTTACTAGTGTAAGTTTGTAGTACAATTCACATCTGACACCCTAATCATAGAATAAATAACAGAAAAAAAGCCACCAAAGTACAATAAAGGACAAGAAGTCCTCAACTAATCTAACAGAACTCATTATTAACAAGAGAGGAAAAAGACTTTGAGATGGTAATATATCAAATCACAGCACCTTCCAATCCAATTGTGAATGACGTCTAACAAGGAAAAAAAATCAACAGCTAATAGTGAATTATGTCTAAACAGTTCACATGTTACATCTTCACAGACACTATTCCACGATATGCCTTTTCCACACAATCTTCAAGTTTTAATCTCAAATTTATTGCAATTATTGTATTTGCATGGGAAAATAATCATACTACTTACATGGATAACAGATTCTCCTGCTGCAAGAATCCCATTTCTAAGCATCAATGGAGTGCTGGAAAAGCTATGCAAACAAAAACCTAACATGTCAAGGGGCAATATCTAAGATAAAACTAAATATCCCATAAGTATTTCTCCTTACAGTTTACTCACCTTAGGGTCACCTTGATGGGGAACAATTCAAACACTTCTACATAGATCTTTTTTTGTCTTCTAGCCAAAAGGTAAATTTGCTGCCAGGGAGCTCCAATCGGAACTATTGAAGGCAGTGAGAGTCTCTTCTTATGGTTTTCATTAAACAGAGGAACATACATTAAGTGAAGTTGGTTATTAGTTGAATACAAGTCCATTGAATCTGCATCATTAGGAGGGTGCAGGAACGGATCTGATAATGGCAAGACTCTACTCTGGAACCTTGAAGATACATTTCTTATGAACCCAAATAGGCTTAATATCAATTCTTGTTCAAGCTCAAGACAAACATCTGCAACCCTGCAAGTACAGAATGAAAGAAAGTAGGCATTTTAAATGTTGAAAATCAAACTATTGTAAATGCAACAAATGTACCTTAAGCTTATGTATTCAAATGAAACCAATGCAACATCTTTCTTCCTCCACTTAGATACAGCTAGGCAGAATACAGGTTCAAAATTGTCAGAAGTCCTTTGCAATGTCAATTCACTGGGTTTCATGTCATTCGCCCTGATCACATGGCCAGCTGGATTGTTTTTGTACTCACGATCAAAAGACAACATAACAGGATATGGGGAAGATCGAAGCTGATTATCAATTTGCAATGATGCGATTTGGAACGAAAGTTTTTGTTGATCCAAACTCTGTACCAGATCAGCTGTAATGTTCTTTGCACATATAAAAAGCAACTCCTACAAAAGAAATGCCAGATGAATAATGTTTCATAAAACTCTGAGGACCCTGAGTATAGATAGATTCCACCTACCTGAGGGTGAATATTGATCAAAGAGATACCAATCTGTTGAATAAAAACTGAAATTCTTTCCATGAAACCAACAAACTTGTCCTGTTTCTGTTCATGTTTCCCTTTGTCTTTTGAGTGAGGTAGATTATTACTTTTGTTGTCATTCAAAACATGGTAACTTGAATCAATGACAAGAAGCACCTATAAGAGAGGAAACAATCATTAAGCTGATAAAAATAAATACCAGTTGTTCACTGCATGTCCCAAATGTAATAATTATACCTTTGTTGCTCCCTCAACGTGGATGGACATATGCAATGTTCTCTCAGGTTTCTGATAACAAATATTAACAATTTAGCACAAATCAATACATTCACTAATCAACATGGATTAACCATAAATCAAACGTGTGTCTGAAGATTAGTCTAATAACTAGAATATCATAAACCAACACGTTCAAACACGTATTCAAACAAAAAGTAATCTAAGACCCACTGACCAAAAGCGTAGATAAGTGAGATATATTGTTCCAACAAACTTCTCCAAAACCACAGATATAATTTGTTACGAAAATTATGAGTGCAGAAGACGCACCTCAGGAGATGATGGTAATTGCACCGGACTGTATTCTTTTACATCATCAAGAGCATATGATCCTAAAACACGCTTACCAGGTACCTGACATTGACATAATTTGATTAGTAAAGATAGTGTCCGTACAGTGTTATAGTTAACAAACAAAGAAGGCATGTACCTCCACGGTCAGACGATGCGGATAGCATGGTTCATCCCAGGCATAAGGGCAAGAAGTGTAAGACTGAACAATAGTTTCAAAGGTTTCACACTTTTGTTGGTAGATCCTTAGCCTCTAAAATGGCAAATAAAGAGAGAGTATAGTCAATGGTAATGGTAATTTGGTAAGATAAAGTTGAAATGCTAAAGTGAGATCTTAAGCTTTAGCAGGCATGTTTCACTGAACATAATATATGCAGATTATCAACAATGCATTTTCATAGTTTCTTAATAATTGCGAGAAAAAAAAAATTTAATAAACTCCTTTACAAGATGGTAAACAAGTATTGATATAAAACTGACACGGTATGCAATACCTTGAAAGAGATTGAGACAGGAAAAAAAAAAAAACAGACAAACTATTGTATAGCTGGACAAAGAGCAGAGAAAAAGGATAGCTAGAGGCAATACAGAGTGCTATTAGCAATATAGAGAAGTTTGCCAATAAACTTGATTTTTGTTACCAACCTCATTTGAAAAATTATCCACCCTGTAGGGCATATACCCAGTCTCATCATCAGATACAAGAATCAAGTTGGTCCCAGAATTTCCATGGAAGCTTCCAACAATCTTTTCATCTCCCACGGATACGTCAGCATTTTGCACTTCAACCCGTATCATCTTTAAAGAACCAGAAAGATAATTTCGCATTTTGACTTGAGTGTCACCGAGATGGTCTGGCAAGAAGCCACCTGACCATTGCCATCCAGGCTCATTATAACGAATGGAGACGAGTAACTCCCTGGAAACAAGATAGCAGATGAATAAGCAAGAATAAAGAGAAAATAAGGGTAACACAGAAGAGTGAGAAGACTAATTAACAAGATCCCAAAGAAATGGAGGAAACATGTGAGCAGGATCGGCATGAAAGTTCCTTGTTTGAGGATGAAAGATGAGAACAAGCAGCGACAAATTATTAATAATTAGCGAAGTTACACATCTGTTTTGTTCTTTTTTTTGTTGGTCTTTATTTCTAATAGGGGCCAAGTTACATTACTCTTTAAAAGTTCTATTCAGTTTGGTATTATGTACCTTAAAGCTCTCAATCATTAGGCCATATGGTCAAGGAAGGTGGTTTATGGCAAAAGCGTCTTAATCAGTTAATGAGTTCAACAAAATTCCAAATTTAATATTATAGGAAGCAAGAATTTTTTAGGACAATAAGGAAGAAAACAAAGAGACTTGCAGAAGGGGGTGGACAATGGTCCATCTAGGCGACTATAGAACTCAATGCAAAATGAAACATATAAAGCCACACTACATAACAGAATCACAGTCCAGTCAAGTATCAGAAAAATTATTTTGCCCAACTCACTGTTTTGATGAAAAAAAAAATTAAAAAAAAAAATACACTTCTACGAAAAACAAAGCCCATACAGATAACTAAAGCAAAACTCTCTACCACATTTGATCCACCTCCTACCCTCTAACATATATATCGAAGATCCTCTTTACTTCTTCCATACAAAGTCAGAAAAATCATGATGACCCAACGTATAAAAGGCAATTTACCTGGTTGTGTCCATCCAGTGAAGATGAGAATGTTCTCCTGTACCCAATTGAAAAGAAAATTCAGTCCCTTTCTGCTTATAACATAAACTCCTACTGCATGCGTTGCTAATGATGTACCTGCAAAAAAGGAAATTTAACAATATTCCGACCAATAAACTAAGCGGATGAACTAAGAACAGATGGCTACCATTCTCATAAAAAAGGAACAGATGGCTACAATAATTTTTGTCACCTAGGTTGGAAGGTAATTGCACTTGTCCTCCCAGCAAATGGTGCAGCAACTGCACTCGACGTAATGGACATCATAAAAGCCTGATTTGACGACGGTTGAGGAACAAGGACAGTAGTTGAACCACTAGGTGGAATGAGGGAAAATGAACTTGACCATAGAGAATTTGGCATCTTTTCTGTCACATATTCAGGCATACACCTACTCACTCTAACCATTATTTCACCAGCAGAGGAAATTGGATTAGGAGAGAACATGCATGCCTTTACTCTTCCACGCTCATAACCACTAGAATTTAAATCTTTTGAGGTCAATTGACTGCTTGAACTAGATCTACTCTGTAAACTGTTGGAAACCGAGTTTTCCCTGTCTATATTACATTTGCTTAAAAGGTCATTAAAGTTGTCTTCGGAGTACAGAGCTTTGCTAGAACTTATTCCTTTGTGAGTTGCAGCATTGTCTCTAATTGAGACAATATGAACACTTGAAGAAGAACTTCCAACTGTATGGGACTCTCTAGCATTAGGATTAGGGGTAGAAGATACCAGACCAAGACCATCCTTGTTACCCAGAAGTACTTCTTGTTCAGCCATATCATAACAAGAAGGAACAATGCAGCTTACCCCTTTCACTTCACTGGCAGATTCAGAAATGAACAGCGGAAAACCAGTGCAATTATATAACAGAAAGGGAACAGAGATAAAGAGTTCCCTAGCTCCAGAAAATGCATCCATCACCTTTTCCACTGTGACATACAGTGGACCTGAAATAAAGACACCAAGATCTTCAATAATTCTACCAAGTATATCGTTAATTTTTTTACGAAAGATTCAACAAAACAAGAAATACCATTTGTCGAGTCTCTGTCGAATGTCAAAACTTCAGAAAGTGAAAATTTTGTTCCGCCAAACTTAGCCTTTTTACAGAATACTTCAGTACGTGGAAAATCCAAAATAGCTGTTTTAAAGCCATACATATGGATCTCAAATCTCAGCTGATGAGAAGGATCAACATTATGAAAAGAAGTTTCCACCTGCAGAAAAGAAACCATCTTAAGTAAACATATTACTTTATAAAATTATATCAAGGAAGCAGTAAAGGTGAAAGTAGCAAACAACTCATTAATTGGTCAAACAGATGTACTTAGCTACATTTAACCACAAACCTCTGAAAGAAATGCGGTTCGGGTAATCCCACCGCTTTCTATGGCCAATGTCACTGCGTCAGGAAGATAGTTATTCACTACTAAAGGGATACTGAGGACTACTTGGTGAATAAACTGCTTTTTTGCCTCATCCTTGTGCAATATTTGACCACCACTTGCAACTGGCTGCTTTAAATTACTCTTTCTTGGCCTAACAGGTGAAGGTAAACTGATGTTTCTAACTGAGATACAACAGCGAAATGGATCACTATTGGGATGGGCTGGATAGCAAGCAAAAGACTTGAGAAATCCAATTTTCCCCTCCTGAGAAAGCAGGTTTGAGAGGTTATAAACTTCACTCCAGAGATGAGAATCTCCAATTGGACGCCATCTAATCCTACCAGCTTCAGCCAAGTGTAGAGGCAGTGGTAACTCTTGACCAGGATATATTGGATCTAAGATCTGAAATAGTATCATTAGTAAAAAAAAATTATCAATATATAATGACAGAGAAAGAACCACATATCGTTACAAACCAAAGCAGAAAACTAAGATCATAAATCATAAATGAAAAAAAAAAAAAATGTGAGCTACCTTTGGGGCCACACCAAATGGAATATCAAATCGCAGTTCCAATGGCATTGAAGTCGCATTTGAAAGTATAACCTAAAAGTAAATGTGTAAGAGATTCCCAATAAACATAAAATCATACCATAACTGAGTTTGTGCAATACCGTTGAGTATAATCGGATTAATTTGCTGTACCGCTGCACTGAAACATCAAATACGACAGGAACAACAAAACCAGCATTGGCATTCGATCTATGGTTTTCCATATTGTCACTGTATGACATAGAAAAGCCAACCTCAAAGTAGGTAAGTCCTACAAGATCCATTGAAATTGGTTTAGACGGCACTGATCCATCAAGTTGAATGGTAATATACTGATGACGAACCCCATTTGCCTTCTGGTCAAAAATTCTCTCAGAGAAGTGTGCTGGCTTAACATGAATAAGTTGTTTCTCAGGAGTATCATTGATATATATTGGAATAGAAGATCCTGGTTGCACAAATTTTTTATTCATTTCTGAGACATCAAACTCATCGGGACTAATTGGACCTTGATAAACATAATATGCTAGAGGCAGTGATGTCAAGTTTTGAAGTACATAAGGAGCATATTTTCCTGCATATGTGTACTCAGAAAATGGGGAATGTAATATCTTTTGGCTTTCAGGAAGATCGTTTGGACTCACTAGAAGCCAAGCATCCTTAATCATCTCAACTGTCCTGAAAACACACTGTAAAGAACAAAACTCAGATATGTACTAGACATGACAATTCAATAGAGAAAAGGTAATTCACCATAAAAAAATATAACCTAGTCACTGAATTTTTCTGATATTACAAATTAGTGTACACCTATGAGGCATCTTTACAATTCATGTCAATATGATTTGAACAATAGACTGTAGGGACCTTTTCTAGTCCCTAAAGTTGAACTGACACCTATTGCTAAAGTAGATGATGTGCATTCCTCAAAAGGACCCACGTCTAGAGTGAACTCTAGACTAGAGACGAACTCCAAAACATTTCGGTCAAAATATACCCGATACGTAAGTGCTGATTATTATTCAAATCAGAAATTAATAGATCATCTAATTTGAAACTTAGTATGTCCTACAAACTTGACAATGATATGGTATCATTGGTAAATGGTAATACAAATTACAATATGACTGATTGATTGCAGAGATGACTGTTGAATAAAGGCTCAAGAAACAGATAGTCTTAGGGAATAAGTATGATCAATGGCATGCTTCTCTTTATGCAGTTATCAACTGAATAAAACTGTCAGATTCCACCGGTTGAAAAAGGAAAAAAAGGCCAAATGTTCAAAGGAGGCTAAGGGATTTAGTGAAGTTCTCACCTCTATTAGTGATTCAGTGAAGTTCACATTAAGGTGTGCAGATGATTTGAGATGGATGTCCGTCAAATTGGAGCTGCTGAGACTCATCTCTTGTTTTCTAATCACATTGACGTCAAACTGCCAAGGCTCAATAAAAGGCTCCCAGAACACCTTCAGTGATTTAAAACACACAAGGAAGCTATTAGAATAACATCTACAACAAATTAGATGTGAAAGTACAAATTTATAGTATACCTTGTGAATGTTATTGTAGTTAACTTGAAGGTCACCAGAAACTAAACCTTCAAGATTATTTTCAGTTGCATTACCAAGCAAGAGGACGTTCCCCATAAGAATCTGAAAAAGGGGTCCACTACAACTCCACTGTGTCAATGAAAACACAAATCGTTAGCAAGGAAACTTCAAAATTTGAGACTGGCAAGAAATTTAAAAGACAAACAAGCTTGACCAAAACACTTAATTCCTTCTTCCAAAAGTAGCATGGCTCTGGAACACGTGAAGGACAGATACATATAAATTATACAGTTTAATTTTAAAAGAAAAATTGAAAGGAGTAAAAAAGTAAAATGCTGTCTGAAAGAACTGTATAAAGAAATAATAATAAAAAAGGAAATCATAATCATGGTTTCCTTACAACAACATGAAAGCAGGGCCTAAGAAATTGGCCAAATGAAATTATTGCTTAAAATTCAAGAAGGTCAACATACCCTTCCATCGCTTAGCAGAAAAGAAACCTTCCCGAGATGGACTTTAACATCAATTCTACCAAAAGATAATTGAGAATCCCCTCCTTCATCAACACTAAATTGTACACCATGCCAGAAGTAGAGTATGCTGTGTGATATGCATACATCTAAATGATCACATTGAACATCCACTTCAACATGCACTTGCTCCATCCGGTTATTTATGTCAGCTACCAAGATCACCTGAGATATTTGGAAAAAGGGCGAAGACTGAACACTTTCATCCTGACTTGCCAATATCATGCCCTCCAGTTTTTCTATGTCAGACTTCACTTTCACATTTGTTCCATCAACAAAAAGTTCACTACTTCTACTGCACAAAGTAACTGCAATGGACCTAAAGGCTTTTGCTTCAACTATGTCAGATAAATCATTTGTAGAGCCATCTCCGTTGCACTCCTCTCCCTGATATTCCCCAGAAGCTAGGCCACCAATCCAAACAGGATAGTGGAATGTAATAAAAATATTTTCTGACCTCACAATGACGGAATCAGTTTCCTGCTCTAAGTTGTCTGGAAGACTTGTGGATGATTGTCCCCCATAAGATTTGAAGAAGTCAATAACCTCAGTCCAGTAAGACAAATGTAACCACACTTCAACAGAAGGCAAAGAAACAAGAACTTCATTCAAACCGTCTTTTTCTTTGGCAAGAGAAAAATCAAAAACTGATGAGGTTGAGCTTGTGGACTTGCATCTTGCTAATACAACAGTATTACGTAATGAACTTAATTCTAGGGAAGAAAAACTTAGAGCTAGACTTGAGAGAGTGTCATTTCTCAATGATGCAGAGCAGATTAATTTCATTTCAGCAGTAGCGATAGGGTCTGCAGAGACTCTTTGGCACGGATTCAACTGTATCGACAGAAAATGGATATAGCATCTAACTTCAGTATAATTTTTGCTTGAAACTACAGGTGGAACTGCATTTTTCTGTTCTAGGCACCTTTTTGACTGAAGAAATTGTAGAATATCAGACCTGAAACATTCAGATAGATCAGAAACTACGGAGAATTGATTTATGATATCAGTTAGCCCCTGAAATCCATAAAAAAAGTGATCATCTGCAAGAATAAAAGAGAATAGATCAATAAATGTATACAAAATAATAAAATGATTTTGGTCAACTTGAATATGAAAGATGAACTCCTACCCTCGGGCTTAAGCTGACAATTTCTGACTCTGACCATGACACAAGTGTTCGAGGGAGAACTTTCACAAGCAGATTCATTTTCACAAGGTATTTCTACCCACACGTCAGCACAAAGAGGAGCAATTAACGGAACATCTACAAAGGAACTGTATTGGTTGTCCTTGAAAGATAGGAAAGAAAGAGACAAGTCTCGTCCAAACAAATTTAAAGAATGATTTCTTTTTGCAAGTTTATCAGTGGGGACCCAACATGCATGAGGAATGTCCTTCAATACGTTATTTAAATGGCTTTGAATAAATGCACAGTAGAACTGCTGAAGTTCACTCTTTAGAAACTGACCCTCGTTGCTTTCCACAGGCACAACCAAAACAGAGTCCAGTATCTCGATCTTGTAAACAAAGGAACATTCATTTTCACTTTCAGTATCTTCATGCTGGTCATTAAAATCAGAACTCCAATCAGGCAACGAAAAGTAACCAATTATTATGGCCAGATATTCAGGAGGTAAAATGCAATAGACATGCTGTATGCTGAAGCATAGTTCAACACGCGAGCTCAATGGCCCACATTCTTTCCTCACACGTACATTTAAAATAGGTGACATATCTGACACTGAGGGGCCCCACAGAAACTCTCGTAAATTCTGTGACGACCAAGATGAACTGAGAACTAACCCCTCAGTCGAACACAATATATCGAAGCAGTTCTCATAAATTGATACTGATGAGTTGGACCTAGGCAGGGTAATTGTTCCAACAACGCATTTGGAATCATGAAAATGTACTCTTATTCCACAGAGATTGACATCAATGACAAGCAGACTACTAGTGGTAGCAGAATTCCCAGACACAGCAGAAGCTTCAACCGCAGATGGGGACTTCAATGCTGGAGCATGAAACATTTTAGATACCTCCTTTATGCTGGATTGTTGGCTGCTGATTCTGCAGTCCCTTAAACTGAAATACTTTCTCCACTCGGGACTGGCATAAACCAAAGAGCTTTCAAGGTTACCAAGGGAACCAGCATTGGATAGCATAAGAAATGGAAAACGTTCTAAAGCTATGCTGGCATAGTCAGAGGACCCAGTTTCTACGAAGTTAGAGAAACCAAAACTTTGAAATCCAAAACTAGGAACCCTTTTTGGATACTTAGCATCCACAGATGAGCTCAAGATGTTCTTACCAGGATTAGATGCACCATATGCAGAAAGTCTATCAAAAAATGCAACCAGAAGCTGGATAACATATGGGTAGCAGTGAAGATCTCCGTTATTTAAGAGTATTCTACATTTCTGAGGAACTGTCTCCTTCAGATAAGATTCATATTCTATAGTAAAGCATGCTTCATTATTTCCAGCGTTTTTGGCAAAATAATCATTTCTATTGTCAATCCCAATCTCATGTGCATGTAAAGCACTCGCAGATGATTGATTTCCAGATGAATATAAAATCCGATTATCACTTTCACCAGCCAATTTAGAAGTGGCGATACTCAATGCGTTCACCAGGATCCAGCACATTTCAATTTCTGAAAGAGAATAGCTGCACATTGACAAACAAAGCATCAATTTATTTTTCCCTCTCTCTCTCATTCTTTTTAGGAGGATTAAGAAAACAACTAAGGGACTTAAGAAAAATAATTCATTGTCTTTCTTTTCAATTGGAAGAAATTTTAAATATAACATGTACACAAAATGGACAATACTAGTGCAGCAATTAAATTAGAACCTACAATTAAGATGGGGCATCTACTCAAATCAAGTTTTGATTATTAATTTAATTAAAATTTTCTTCTTATAATCAATTTAAAAGCCAAATGAGCCAACCCAAGCATATTTGAAGAGCTCGTCCAATAATCAAGCCTAGCCGAGCTTGAGCTTAAAAACAAATAGTCAAGCCTAGCGAGTTAACCAAAAAAAATGTATTCAAGCTTAAGCCCTGCCCGAGCTCGATAAGCAACTGAGCCAAGCGTGATCACCTTGGTATTCACTTCGGCTCGGCTCGTTTACCCCCCTGCCTAAACAGAAGCAAACTAATATAACTTCCCACAGAAACATGACAGTCACCTCTTGTTTTATCTCTATACAGCTATCCTTTTCCCACCAAACTACCCCAAAACAAGCCAAAACAAAATAATATCATAGCGCAACAACTTTGTCACAGATTAAATGCTCCATGTAAGCAAAAACGTTTTTGACATATGCCGTTAAAGAAAAATGGAAGAAAAATGGAAGAAAAATTAATGGTAGGATGAACAAGCTCGGCTTAAGCTTGAACACCAGACCTATACTTATCAAGCAAGGAGATGAACAACCAAAAGTCAAATATATGGTGTGCATCTCTGACATGTAACCATGCTACAAGTTTATGGAAACCTATTGAATGGTAAAAGATGCAGGTGTGTTCAATTGTCAGATTTCAAGTGTGATTCTATCGAGACAAGCCCAAATGTATGCACTAATAAAAATGAGAAAGCTATATACCCCATGTCCAATTGTTGGAATTTAAGCATGAGTGACGAGCTATTTTCTTGCTCATTTTCCAGTTCAACTTCAATCTTCACTGTCTCCAGTTTGATATTTGTAGAGAAACCAAAAACAGGAGTCTCTAATCCATTTGATGTGCCATTAAGTGAATCAATAGTTTCCAAGGGTAGAGAATCCAACTTCAATTGCAGAGCACCTAGATATGTTATCAATCCCAGAATTGCAGCATATATTGATGGAGAAAAATGTGCATGAAGTGATGATACAACGACACAAGCCTGTGATCAAAAGAAGAACTGAGAACACAGAATTGATACATATCATTTCTAAGCATCCTAAATTTCAGAATTGCTAAAGAGTAAGCAAGAGAAAATCTAATGAAAAATTATTACTTACAACTGTCTTACCTCCAACTGTTTCAATATTGACTCATCTTGGATCAAGCAAAATGCAAAGGAGACGGAAGCACTAAGTTTCTCCAAGATAGAAATTGGAAATGAATGAGAAGGCATTGATACCTTCAACTGCATGTAACACAGAATCATTACTTATTTGATCCTCAGAAATATAAGAAAACAAAAAAAAGGGTACAGAGTCTCTGACAGAACCTAACCTCAAAATCATTTAACTTGACCTCATAGTGATCGTAGAGATCTTGTATTTGGACGCAAGGAGAAATATTGCAACTGGAAACTGAAGTTAAGAAGTTTTTCAGAGTACAATATTGTTCCTCATCATCTGATGGCTGAGATCTCAGATCACATTTAGTCCTAAAACGAAGAGAGCCTGCTTCGAAAACCTGCCAAAAGTTGCATTAAAAAGAGAAGGGAAAAGGCGAGCTTATTTTAGAATTTATGTATATCAACTATCTAGCATTGTTCTCACAAGGCACATGCATGCATAACAACTTGGTGAAAGATTAATAGGGTCTTGGAGACAATCAAAGTTTTCTGGTCAGTTTATTTTGTATTGGCTTCTTTGTCCAAGTAATTGGTTATGATGAGAGGAGAATCCAAGACTGAGTTGGCAACCCATCTTCATCTTCCTCATCATGATTTGCAAGGCTAAGTACTTGGGAAGTTGGTTGTAACTTGGATCATTGCTGATGACAGGGCCAACGCATTTAATGTGGTTCAATCATTTTACTGCACTAGCCTATTATAGGTGGAGGTCAGGCTTAATTTTTTCCCAGTCCGATTACATGAATGTGAAGAGGAGGGTGTTTAGAAAGCTGGATTTGATTGGGTCATCCCATAATCGTGCAAATTCTGTTTCTAGTATTTTCATCATGTTAATAAGTTATGGTCACTCATGACAAAACAAAAGAAACAAATATACATATGAAATCTTGACAATATTTTGGTAATCAATAGAATTACCAAGTTATATGGATTGGTTATTGCATCTCTCCAAGGAACATTTATGATGATGTTAAAGATCGTAACATCCCACACCACTTTCCCGTGACGTGATAAAATGTATCTGCAAGCAACAAAGCATTGAATTTGAATAGCAGAGCATAAATGAATTTGCACAACTAAACACAATCATGGGATAAAACAAGCTTGGAGGGTGGAGACAAATAGCACATTGCAAGTGGCAATAAGATAACTTACTCAGCTTTCGACAGCAGTCGACCATTAACATTTTCTATCCCATTTAACGACAGAAGAACCTGTAGCAGATCATATTATGAAGTATTAAAATGAGAAGTGAAAAGAGAGATTAGGGAGGTGTGGTTTGTTAAAAACGGGTGCCAATATCAACAGTTAATTTGTCCTTCTTTTCATAAAACGTTAAACTATGGTCCTCAATTCTGAATAACATATACTATGAAAATAAATTAAAGCAGCAGGATATATCACAAACCCCCATTTGTCAAGAAAGGAAGTAATATCAGATTTAAGTACAGAAATTAAATATTATTTATTTACCATGTGCAACTAAAATCAGTCAATAAAAAAATTACAAAATAAATGACAGGAAGGGAAAGTGCAACTTTTATGTCAATTTCTTCCAACTAAATTCGCCCAGATAATGCACCTCTAGTTAAACAGATGAACAGATTCATAATCTAATAGCGCAGCACATCTTTTCTATAGCCTATGTAACTTTGTGCGTATTATACTTCACAACATTTGGACAAGTGAGCAACCTGAAGTCCTAGAAAGGGCTTTCTTAGTAGCATACTGATCCAAATTTGGGGTTCAATAAAAATCTGAAACCCATATAGTTTCAGTCAAAAAATTATGAGAAAAAGGATATTATTAACTTTCATTTGAAAGAAAGTAATAATAATAAAAAAATAAAAAAATAGAAAACACCTTTGAATGACAGAAAAAGATACACTGGACAAGTTGAGCAAGGGAAAGCCACTAAAAACAAAAAAAAAACAAAAACTCTGGGACATAATTTAACCCAACTCTTACCCTTCCATGCTGACTTTCAAAGGATTTTAACGCTCCAAGAAAATCCATCAACTTTATGAAAAATTCTGCATCAACGGTGACTTCTAGTGGTTGAAGCACCCCCTGTGTAGAAGTGTTCCAATAAAGCAACTATCAATAAAGAACTTCCTGAATAATAATACTAATGACCTCCAAAATCTATCCAGATATCCAAGAGAGAGATCATTAGACAATATTTGATATATCAGAGAGAGAGGAAAATAGTACCTTAATGGACAATTCAGCCTCAAGATTTGATGACACATCCACTTGCAATCTTAAGAAAGGATTCTCGTTTTCCACTTCGTTCTTCTCATCATTGGGCTGAAAATAAAGAAGGTCAATCACAGGAATTGATCAATATTAAAATTGCCTCTCCTAAAAACTTAACTTCATAAAGGTAATGAGTCCCTCGGTCAATGACCACTGCTATTGGAGCTACATTGTCAAAATAACAGCCAGCCAGTCAAGCATCTTAGTAACAGTTTTGGACATTAGACCCTCATAATACATAAAAATTATGCTACAAGAACAAAGTACCAGCATCCTAAGATCTGATTTTGAAGCAAATTGCATGCAATATCATTTTTCTTTGTAAACTAAGGATATATCCAAGTACTTAAACCATTGATATCTCCTTGGGTATCACAGAATCACTTAATACCTAACTTAACAGATCACTAACTGCTGAAAGTCATAGATTCCTATCAAAGAGTACGTCTGCCAATTCATTATAAGAAAAAGAAAATGATATCATCTCCTAGATTGGAAGCTACAAACCCTTCGCAGATGCAGAATGATTTTCTTGTTACAAGGATAAACCATCTCCCCTGACTTCACAATGGCGTCAATGGCTGCAGATTCTTCCCTGAATTTGCACTCTATAGTCACCCCATTCAATATCAACTCTGAAATTTCTTGGCCATACTTCCTGAAAAATCAAACCACCCAATAACTAAATTCTGTTAACAGCAAAAGAAGTAGCGGCAGAAAGATAAAGGCAGCAGCAGCACAAGCAATTTTGGTCAACATAAAACATCACTCAGAGAAATATGAGAACACTAATGTAAAATACAAACAAGTATTTCCTAATCAGTTATTAACTACTTGTTCAAATTGACTGCACGAACTCTTATTTATTTTTCATTTGTTTGGATAGTTCATTTGTACAGTTAAATTTTATCTTAACTGACAACACCACTATATGTGACCCAAGGGTTTGGTTTAGATGACATGAATAGGGTAATGTTCTTTTGCCAGGATATATGAAATGTTAGTTTGTAAATTTGAAGCACATCTGTCAAGAAGAGCCTAACTGTTTAGATTTACTGCCTAGCCGCATCTTATGTCAGACTGTCTAGCAAAAGAACATTTCCCTACACAATTAAAAATATTACTATGTAAGTTCACCTACTATTTTTGAGTTCGGCAATCAAGATAGAGTTTTCATTTTGACGGAAGAGATCCAAGTTTCAGATTGAGGTGTAGATGAAAGTAGGCTTATGAGTGAAAAGCACATGAGGAAATAACAGCCAACTCTATCCAGCTTCAGCTTCAGTTTTATCAAGCTCTTCTGGAGTTTCACTCATGCCAAGCTCAAGAAAAATGCAGAGCCGAACTCTAACGGCCATTTATTTAAGCATTTAGTCACTTGGATCACTTTTTAGCCAGATGAAGTACTGAAAAAAGGCACTCATACATGTTACGCAGTGTTGTAGAAATCCGGTTAATGCTGAACTGGAGTGCGCATATATCAATCTTAATATTGGTTGGAGCATCCCCATTGAATAAAACAGGAGGATCAAACTCTGTCGCCTCATATATATCCTGTACATATAACAAGAAAATGGTGTTTAAATTTAGAAATAATCTTGTTTTCACTACCTAATTGGTTGAGAAGTACCTTAATAACTGCGTCAGAAACAGAAACGGCCCCAGAAAATTGACCCATATCATCTGTTCCTCCAGCACCAAGCATACCAAGAGATAGCCAGTTCAGCCATCCACGGGATTTTCCAGTTGAAGGGTTCACCAAAAACTCCTGCAGCCACAAAAAATTAGAACATCTAACCTTACTGACTGGCAAATGTTTTCATGACCTTGTCACAACACTAAAGAATGCCAGAAGTAACGGAAATATGATACATTACACTCAAACGTATCCTAGCCTGCACGAGAAACGAGAATAAAACTAATACCTGCAACTCACATTCTGCAGCCGACCTGTAACTTAAAATAGCATCTATGTCTAATTCTTTCTCCATCTGCTCCAATTCCCATCGAGTACTTTCATCAATTGGCTGATTATCAAAAATATAGGTCTCATTAACTAAGAGAAGTTCCATACTACATTCATCAAAAAGATAATAGCAAACATACAAAACTGGTGCAAAAGAACGCACACAAGAGTCTGAATCAAAAAAGAAAGAAAAAAAAACAATTTCTGGTGTGCAGGATATTAATATGAGTTATGTAACTACAACTATGAGTTCAACTATCATAGGGTGGAGGACGAAAAGGAGAAGGTTTCACAAATCTTTTTATCCATGATAATTGAACTTAATGTGAGTTATGTAACTACAAATATCACACTTTATACAACCTGCTGAAGAATCAGTTCATCTCTTATGTGATAATGCTGGTCATCTTTTCATTTTGGTGTTTTGATTCCACTTAATCTTTAAAACAATGACAATGTTTGGGTTAACCACATGCACGTTTACGAGTAAGAACTTGATGTTCAGGTTAACCACACGCATATTCAAGAGTAAGAACTTGAAGTATAACTGATATCTGAGCTATCCTGGCCACATACACCAATTTTTGGCGTAAACTGGGGACATTCGAATACACCAATTATTAAGGCCTTTTATCAGTGGTCCCAGCATAGTGGCGTAAAGTGAGGTCCAGGTATGACCCTATCCTTGGCCCTCTAATTAGGACAAGTTTTCTTTTTGCCATTAAAGCCTTAGCCCTAGCCTCCACACAAAAAGAAAAACATAGGGAGTAGAAACACAACAAAAGTACAGCTATCGACACGTATTTCCAATATAGCCATGTGCTACCATGAGTGCACAGATATTTTAGGAAAACCAAGAGTGGAACTAGTATAACACTCACCTGATCATGGCGAAGAAAATCCAGCTTAGTTTTATATAGGTTAACATACTTCCGACAAGAGCTTCTGCAATCAGGAATTTATACTGCAATGTTAAATTCAGAGATGTATGCCCGCCAAATAATTACTGTAAATGTAAAACATAATGTTGTTTGGTTCCAGCCTCTACAATGACTAGAGAGGAAACTAAAAGATAGTACACAACTTATGAGCTTTTTGGGCCCTCAATTTCAGCTGGTCAGATAAAATAGGAAAAATGTAAGAAATGAATCAGACATTATTAGTGAAAGGTCAGGATCTCACATGCTATTGGTCTGAAAAATTACCACATCATTAAACATAAGGAGAGTTGATAAGAAACAAGGACTACCTACTATCAAATTATATTTGTCAGTTCACGAACTCATATAGAGAGATTTATAAACTTGTTGGGAGCACTGACCCAATAAAAACTTTTTGTCCTTATCAGGAAAGTGTTCACAAGAAAAGCAACCATATTGGGAAATCCATAGATTGTCTAAACTGGTTGAATAATGTGTGTGACTGTGCCAGCTGAGTATAAGTTTACTTGTTCACATTTTACTTAATTAAATTGTGCAGCTATATAGCAACTCAACATACAGTCTCTCTCCAAAGTGTCTCCATGATGTTTTCTTTAATCTCTTCCGGACATCTGATAAGACAGATTCTTGTGCATAATGCCACCACAACATTTGCCAACCCTTCACCTTTTTTGATAACGGACTACTCCAGGGACGATAACGCCCGTACCTTCACAATTCAATCACCAGATATCAATTAAGCACCACATGAACTTCATAATTTTAATATAGAAAGCCCAAATATATCCAGAAAGATTATAACGGCTATTCACAATCAAATGTGAAGCACCATAAAAATAGAATACTTTGACAATAACTGTGGTCAGAAATCTAATAGATGAAAACAGTATGAGAAAAAGAAAACTTACTTATTCCTCAATTCACACGTACAAAAATAATCCCAAAGAAACAAAATCTGTTGCAACTGAACCTCATCTATGGTCATCACCTGACAGCACATCATGAAGATAGATGAGAAGCTAGTAAACCAACAAATTAAACCAACATACACATCAGAACAATTTACAAACCAAGTCAGTTATCTCAGCGGTGATGGAGTACTGCGGATTTTTGTTATCATGCTCTCCTGATCTGTTGACCTGCAGTATAACCGAGAGGCTTATGTTAATTTTTTTTTTTTTTTATGAAAAGAAACAGCTTTTATTAAAACAAAATGCAATGAACAATGAGGCGGACAAGGAGTCTGCTTTTTTAAACTAAAGAGACAGCTAATAACAGAGGCTTAGCAGCCCAACTGTTACTGCTAACTCAAGACATAGGCTCTTCGGGCTTACACTGCAACTCCTTGCCAATTAAGAAAGATGGAAGAAAGGCATGTGGTATAAACTACCAAATTTATTCCTTTGGAACTAATCTACTTATTTTTTCTGCAATGACTTAAAAAAGAGGGGTGGAACACGAGGCATCTAAACTAATCTACTAAAACATCATTCAAACGTATTTTTTCCCGAAGATACACAAATATAAAATGTATTAACTCATACTGCTTCTGTTTTTTCACTCTAGATACCAAGACAGAGTGAAAAGAGTACTGAAGTACAAATGAGACTTAAGGTTACACACAGCATCACAAAATTCAAAATATCAATAGCTTCATTTTATAAATCAGGAATTGGTTTACAAATTTGGTAAACTGAGAAGCGTAGAGCGTGGTCTGTATAATTTAGTTTCAAATTAGCTACAAATTCGGTAGTGGACTCTGAAAGTTAATATCCTATATTTTGGGGGAATTTACAGTTGGGAATTGATATTACGGGTAAAAGTTCTGAAGCTTTAATATGGCAAGGAAACAAAAGTTTCTTCATTTACAATTCCAACGACTAAAGAAAGTGTCAAATGCTGATAAATTAGTCAAGTATCATAAACCTAAAAATCCAGAGAGAGAGAGCCAGAGACAGAAAAAGTAAACCAACAGCAAGAGTAACAACTTTAACAAAAACTGTGTTTCATACCAAAAGTGACATGGAAACATCACATGGTGACAGTATAGAGTTGTTATATCTTTTCTCATCATATCTTGTATCTTGCCATACTGTGGAGTCCCCGTCATACTTCATAGTCATCAACTTCACTGCCCCATCAAGTGTGCCACAGTAAAATTCCAAACCCATAATCTCCACAGTTTTGTTAACTTGGCCCCCTCTTCCCTTTGCAACTGACCTGAGATATCAGAGAATAATAAAACCAAAATAACATTAGCAATACAACTAATCACATAACATAAAAAATCTGAAGACAGAATTTAAAAAAGTGATGCAACCTGCCACTATCCTAGAAAAACCTGTGAATTACCAGGAAGGATTTTGTTTCATAGTCCTCAAGCTGGAAAACTTCAAACCAAAATTATTATATGCCTGAAAAAAAAAAAATAAGGCAACAATGAAATAGCATTAGTTTATTCTTTGCTATTCAAGAAGGGTCCGGATCAAGGGACACTTTATTTTACACAAATTTTTACACTTTTTTTAAGCCACTAGATTTAGCTAAGTTCAACGGTCTTGATTAAATTTCTTCATGATGTGGAAATGACATGGAATTCTATATATTTATTTTTCTTATCCATAAATTTAATAAATCTAAATAGTCATTTATTAAACATAAACCAAAATAAAAGTTTCAAGAATACAATGAGAAGAACAAGCTTGTGTTTATGAGAAAAGAAAATGGAAGTGGGATGATGGTCGTGAGTTTGGATTGAGTGGAACTAAAAACTTAGGGTTTTTGAGTGCATATATTCGATAAAAGGGGTATGGTTTGTTAACTAAAGGATAGACTTTGAATTCGATGGTGCCATAATTGCAATTGGGAGGAAATTGATTAGGGTTGATGTGGGACGAAGGTCGTGAACCCAGAATTGTTGTCGGACGTGATGTTGGTTGTGTTGGTTGCTATTACCTACTTGTGATGATGATAATTGTCAGAATACCTAAACAAAAAGAACATGTTGCCCAAAACCATTGCATATCAAATCCTTGAAATATCTCGGATCATCTGAGATGGTTTTGAAATTTTTGCGTGGAGAAGATGATTTATTTCATAATTGTTTATTTTGATTTTATTTTTAGAAAAGTTGTATTTAAATTTTCTTATGTTTTAGTTGATATTTTTTTTTTAAATTCCATGTCATTTCCACATAATGAGAAAATTTAATCAAGACCGTTAAACTTAACTAGATCTAATGGCTTAAAAGAAGTGTAAAAATTTGTGTAAAATAAAGTGTCCCTTGATCCGGACCCATTCAAGAAATGGAGGCTTTGCGCAAAAGATTTTTACTCTTAGTATACCATATTATAAGTAGAGTATTTGATTAATATAATAATTAGGTTGTTTAGAAAAAGAATTATAAAAGACGAAGGACAGTTTCGCTTGTCCACATATCGTAATGCTTCTTAAATAAAATGTTCCTTCTCAAATATAAAAACAAAAAAATAAATTTTACTCGGTAAAGTAAGAAATTTACCGAGCCACTCAGCTTGTCATGGTACAAGATATGAAAATCTCTGATTGACACTTGGATGCTGTCAAGAACCTGTGGAGAAAAGAATGAACATCAGTAGCGTTCAGGTATTGTGACTCCTGCAAATTATTACATGTGTTCAGCGATACTAAGATAGACCTTTAAACTCTTTCCATTTTACGTATTTACATGAAAAAACACGGAAATATATGCCTATGATTAGGTGAAATCACTTCTGCAATTCACAAATACCAAAGTTTCAAGATTAGTTTATGAAACAAGATATAATCACAAGGTAAAGTCACCTTTGCAGTAAGTATTGATCTAAGCCCAGCCTGATTTTCTGCAGAAAAGAAAATAATAATAATAATAATAAATTAATAAATCAGATAAGCACCAGCAGTTTTGATTTAGTTGCTGAAACTAACTCCGGAAAAGATTAATATAGTAAGTCCCTGAAAATCTAGAACTGTCATCAGTACTAAGAGAATAATATTTTCAGTGAGAGAAAGATTTTGTCAGGAGTGATATAATTGCATCCTATCATTGACAGTGTACAGACGAGATCGGGTGATAGCTGAAGTGGAAAGGTTGATACAATTTGACCAATTTTCATATTGTAAACAAAAGAAACATAAGTAAAATTGACCAATTCTCAAGAATCATATAGCATGACCTAACAAAAGTTTATAGAAAAACAAAGCAACAGAAGTAAAATTGAAATATAAAGTCATCAAAAGGTTAGATACTTATTCAGTAAATAAAGTTCTCTGTTCATTCTGTATTGTAAATCTAATCCCCTCCCAATTAAAATTTCTGCATTTATGGAGTCCTCATTTTCTAGGCATTTTTCAAATATGGTTAATTATTGTACTTCAAACATAATTTGAAATGAAGTAACTTTCAGAAAGCAAGGAAACGTCATAGAAATAAGAGCCTATCTTATTTTCTTCACGAGAGAAGCTTACCGCATACACGTTTTGATAATTTGGCAAGCTCTGCAGCAGCAAGTTTGGCCTTTTTTCCAGCAAATTCTCGTTTTTCAACTTCATCCAAACTCCACTGGAAAATTAAGAACAGAGTTTCTAATTAAGATATCCCTTTTCACATACTTTCTTACTTATTTCCATCGTGAAACTTATATTCTGTAGGGAGCCTTTATATAATCTGTAAAATCAATCCTGCACTTTACAGCTCGCTTTCATTTTATTTACTTTTTTCATATTTTTCAGGAAGCTCTTTTGATGTATTATCTGTTTCCCATATATTGCCAAAGACTTCTACTAGTCGAACCCAATTACAGTCAGAAGATAGTAGAGATTGAAATTACCTCTTCATCATCTCGCTGAGATGCACATAGGAATACATCTTCCAAACTAATTACAAAGGGGTCCCAACCAAGCTTTTTCCATGGAATTTTGATGCTTATCTTTCCAATCCGACCTATCAATAAAATCCATTATCAGAAGCGGTAACCAGTGTACAAGCTCGCAATGAAAAATTTGCATTCCTATCTTCCAATGCACCGGTTAATCAACATATATCATGCACGATTCCATCACAAGAACTACAAAACAGGTTTTTCAAGCTCTACACGAAACACCTTTAACAAGATGGCAGAATCCAACAGACACATTATCCAAATTCCAGAAACCACAAGTGCCGGTGACAGTAACAAATTGCTCAATAATCAACCAAAAAACACACATAGCATTGCTTAACCAAATCCATCAAAACCTAAATACCGGAGTCTCTTCGGTACAAATTTCACTCATAACTATACATTAACATACTACACACCATACAATTTCCACTACATTTAGACCTAAACAACTCTCAACTGAAAACAGTACCTTGTTTAAGAGCGAAAGGCAACTGTAGGTAATCAAAAGCTTCGAGACTAAGCTCGACGTTCTCCAAGAACACTTCCTCTGCAATTTCAACAACGAAATTCTCACCAGCACAAAAAAAAAAATCAAAACCGAAATCAAAAACCGCAACTGAATTTAAAAACCGTTACCATTCCAGATGGTGATCTTGAGCTGGTGCTTGTGGAAATCGTTGACGTAGCGACCTAGGTAACCGTGAAGGACCTGCGTGACGAGCCGCTCGAACATTCTGGACTCTCCGTAGCGATTCACGCCGCCGCGCGGGCCATGCCGATTGGGAGAGGAGGTCTGTGTGTGGATGAAGTAGTAGTAGAGGCTGAGCGCCGGGAGGAGAGCGTAGAGGAAGACGACGGCGACGAGGAGGAGGGCGTTGAGAACGATGAAGAGGAAGAGGAAGAGGAGCACCGCCGTGGTGGTAGCGCCAAGGCGATAGAGTGAGAGAACTAAAGCCTTGGATGGAGTCATGTGGAGTGACCGCACCCTATTTACACCTGTTTTTTATTTACTGTGTACCTTTTTTTATATATATTTTACTTGGGGCGCGGTGCAATTTTTATTCTTGGTCGAAAAAAAAGGGTTGATTCAACAGAAAAGATAAAAGAAAGGATCGCTCAAATATATAGAACCCAATGAAGTCTTTGAGTTGGGTTAGTGGAAAAATGTTATTACAACTCTGTATGAAACCCAATTTATGAGAGATATAATTTCCGCATAAATTATGCATATATTGCTCTCGATTTTAAAGTGGTAATTCACTTAGTCACTATTGTATTAAAAAAAATTATGTCTAATTCCCTTGATATTTATTTTATGAATCGTTTCTATTGACACGCACTCAAACGGCAACTTCTATGGAGTGACGTAAACTATGATAATGTTATATAATGTAACGAGAAATTATGAAAAATAATTGGTAACTACCGAGTTAGAATGATTTCTTTAAACTTTATCGTCATTATTGACAAAAAATAATAATAATAATAATAAATAAATAAAAATACTTTATCAGTGTTGACAGTAGCCGCAGAGAGGCTACAGCAGGTCCACAGACCCGCAGCAAGTGCACCAGGGCCCGGCCCAAAGCCCGGGACCGGATCACCAGCACCCGGCCTCGGGGTCCAGCACTCTATCCTGCCTCCAAGGACCCTGGGGCCGGGGGCGCCAGCCTGCCAAAGAGGGCACTAGAATGTACAAACAGAAGGGAACCAGTCCCACATCGAAGGGTGAGGCCAGCCCTCACCCCCAACCACCTATATAAGGGCCCCAACTACCCTCTTTATTAGGTAACTTATCTCTCTCCCCGCTTACATACGTGTCTTGGTTATATATATTCCAACTATACTAACTTAGGCATCGGAGAGGAGAAGACCGGCCTGCCCGGTATTCCACTTAGTGAGCAGGATTGCAGGAGATCAAGTTGGATTCATCTGTATCTACCAGGCCCCCGGGTTTAGGCAGAAACAATTGGCGCCGTCTGTGGGAAGCTTGAACGAAAAGTCGTGTAAGCAACACCGTTGGAAGAGAATTCGGAAATGAGTCAAGAGAAAGGTACCACCGAGGAGGGACGTGTTGCATTAGTGCAGACGCTCACCTCCACCCCGGACGTGTTGCATTAGTGCAGACGCGCGGCGACCAGGGCAACGGTCAGGAAGGAGGGAGCTGTGGGGGACCGTCCGGCATGCCGGAGCCCCACCACGACAGCTCACGCGGGAAAGGCCCAGCAGGGGATGAAGACAGTCCAGAGCAACGGGGCTTCTCCTTGACGTTCTCAGATGATCCGAGCGATCGATCTGAGAGCCCGGACCGGGACCCTACGTACAGCCCCGGCCATAGCAGTATGGCGGGAGAGATACGAGCAATGGTCGCAGAGGTCAATCGTCTAAGAGAGGAGAGCGACAGGGACAGAGCTAAGTCCAACGCCCGGTACGAAGAGATGGAAGCGGTGAATGCTGCCCTAGTAGCCACCCTGGAGAGGGGACGGCAACGTAGTGACGCCATGGCCGAGGCGCAGGCGGCACTCCTACCGGTCCAGCCTCAACACACCGAGGCAGGGCAGTCTACGGGCGGTCGGTCCGGTGATCCCGTGCGAGAAAAGTCGCCGGCAGGCGCAGGCCCACCGAAGAGCACGTCAGCCTCCCGCCAGCTCCGCGCTTCGTCTGGGGATGAAGTTGAGACTCCAACCGCACGGGCGCTGCAGATGTTAGCCAACACCGTGTCGGACTTAAAGGCCCAAATGGAGGCCAACGAGAGAAGAGCCTCGCGGCCGATGGAGGGCGCCCGGTTTAATGAGCGCATAGGCCCTTTCTCGCACCGGGTCATAGAGTCGGGGAGATCTGGCAACCAGAAGTCCCTCAAACTCACTTATTCAGGGTCCGGTTGCCCGTATCAGCACCTGGACAGTTTCCGGTCCCAAACCTGCGCCAAGGGATACTCCGATGCAGTCTGCTGCAACATCTTCCAGGAGACTTTGTCTGGAGAAGCGCTCAGTTGGTTCTACGAGCTTCCTGCGAACTCGATCGAGGCATTCGAGCAGTTAGCCGACCGGTTCGTAGGCCGCTTCATTCTCCGAGTCGAGGGAGCCCGGACGTCGACCATCCTCTTCAACTGCATACAAGCCCCAGGAGAGGAGCTGAGAACCTTTGTCAACCGCTGGCAGACGGCTACGGCCGGGGTTCGGAACCTGGACAAAGGCATCGCCGAGATGGCGTTCAAGCAGGGGCTCCGAGCGGGTAAGTTTTCTTACGCCGTCCGGGTAGAACTCCCGCAGGGGTATGACGAGTTGATGGCTATGGCCATCCGGTATGCTCAGGCCGATCATGAGACCTATGGGCACCACCTACTGAAGAGGAAGCGGGATGAGCAGCAGGAAGACCATCCCCGGGAAGAGAACCCTCCGCCCGGCCAGGAAGCCAAGCCCAGCCAGCGGACCGAGAACCGCACCGCTCGACCCAGCCGGAACGCCAACAACAGAAACTGGCCACAGCGGCAGCAGAGGCCATATTCTGATAAACCCCAGAACGAGCACAAGCCAGCGCCGTACCGCCAAGAGCGCCCCCTGGCAATCATGCCAGTACCACCGGCCGGTCAAGAAGTCTTCACCGCTCTCACCACTTCCTACGAGGATATCTTACTTGAGAACGGGAGCGTCATTCCCCCACCGCCCAAGAGAAAGTACCCGAAGGGGAAACTTACAACGGCGCAGACGGGCAAGTACTGCTCTTATCATGATGAGGCTACTCATCGAACGAATCAGTGCTGCGCTCTCAAGACAACGGTGCAGGGTTTGATCGATAACGGCCAGCTTCAGCGGTACGTAGGGGAAAGAAGAACAGACCCCGACCGGGAACGTGGCCAGGCCTGGTAAACCCGCTAACTCCGAGCGGTTAGTTTGACATATCTCCGGTTAAACCGTTGTAAAAACAAATATATGCAAACTACTTTTGAGAAAATTTCACCAGCTCCGCCAGTTCAAGTATATTCATAATCAAGCAAGTATACAAGCAGTAACCGTTCCGGAAAGATTACAAGGAGAAGAGCAAGGAAAACCCTAAGGAGCCACGACTCCGCCTTCAGCAGGCAATCCGCCAACCTCTCCTGCGGTACCCTCGTCGTCGACCTCAGTTCCGGCGTTGACTCTGGCTCGGGGAGACTCAGCACCGTTGGTAGAAGAATCCAAGTCCGAGCGAATCGCTTCTTCTGGCTGCCCCTCCACCGCCTCCTGATGGATGTCCGACTGCTCATGGATATCTCCTTCAGCAGCAATCGGCATCAGGGAAGTGTCTAACCATCCTTTCCCCGCTCATTCCGTGTACGCATCCGAGATGCCCTTTTCCCTGGCCTTCACCAGAAACTCCATGAACTGATCGCTCTCGCGGTATTTAAGAACGACCCGCTCGTAGAGTTCCGGGTCATCTTCCCCGGTCGCAGCAGCAGTGGAGGCACGCAGAGCGGCAGCTCCCACTTGGAGCTCGTCCACCTTGGCTTCCAGCTCGGCCCTCTCCTTCTCCAGGCTCCGGTTCTGCTCCTCCAGCTTCTTGGCCCTCTCCTCCGATCAGGCCTTCTCCCGGTCCGAGCGGGACTTCTCCACCTCCAGGCGCTGTCGGGCCTCTGATAGAGCATCTATCTGTCTCTTCAGCTCCGACAGTTCCTCGCTCGCGTCCGGTTGGTACAGACTGTACAGCAGCTGCACAACAACAGAAGCAGTTAATCGAGCAGTAAAACACACCACCTACAAGCAGTGTAGTGGCACCAATCAGTGCTTACCCGGAGGACGGATTCCTTGCATTTTGGACGGTTCCCACCCGCCAGGGCTCCTGCAACCCCAGGTTTGTCCAGACCAAGGCCGGCCAAGTCCGCCGCCACTTGCCGGACGAGTGCACTATCCGGGCTTCCCCTCGGTGCCTCCGCAGGCACGGGACTACTCTGTCGGGCAGCAGCAGCCCTCTCCCCAGCGGAGTTAGTTTGCGCGCCGCTGGTTATCCTGAACCGTTTGGCCAGGTTCTCCCGTGCCGACCCACCGGTAAGCGTCACCAGCGCGGAGGAAGGAATGTCCCCGCCTTTCCGTTTCTCTCCCCGGCCTTCCGGAGAAGAAGATCCTGCGCTTACCCGCCCGGCACGAGCCACGTGCGGCACAGACACCGGCCGGTTGGGGATCCTGTTCACTCCACCGGAAATCCTCACTGGCCCCCCGGTACTCTTGCCCTTTCCAGGCACCGCAAGGACCGCAGCATGATGGGTCTTCACCCACTTCAGGATGTAGGCGCCGTCATCAACATCCATGGCCCTCGGCTCCGGATGAGTCGTGACCCGGCCGGACTCCTCGTCCACCGACGTCCGCGAGACGGTCTCGCCTTTCTCCTTCAGCTTGTTAAGGAGGTCTTCCCCGTCCATTGAGAGAGTGGTTTCGGGCTTGATGACTGCCCGGGAAGATGCACCTGCAAGGAAAGCGAACAGTTAGCATTTTGCCAGAGCTAGCACAAAGTATCACCGCTAAAGGGCTTCCTACGCACCGGGACCCGCCCGAGTTGGCAGTATTCCAGCACTTCTCGCCGGATAAAGTTGAAAGAACTCCGTTCCAGATCGTCCCAACATCCGAGTATGGTCGAGATCCTCTCATGCTCCAGATCGGATAGCTCGAACGACTGGTCGCCAAGGGGTTGGAAGGCGCCAGGAACCCGGTACATTTTACTCCTCGCCTGCCACCTCCCGCCCACCATCACCACCTTCTTCCTCCAACTGTTGTCTACCCATGTAGGCATATTGGTGACGATCGGTGGAGGTTTCCGGGCATTGAAGGACAGGCAACCCCGGGACCCTTGCTTCCTTGAGTAGGACAACCTATACAAGGACCGGAATTTGTTTACCGTTGGCATACTCATTCTGGACAAATCATATAGGCAGCCGAGGCTCAATAATCGCCTCCACTGGAGCCCAGGAAGCTGCGCGGGTGACACTTGCAGCGCACTGAGCATATACTGCACGAAATTTGGCAGCGGGAGCGAGAGTCCATGCCGGAACTGGTCCTGATGCACGGCAACCCAACCTGCCTCCGGGTTGCAGGCTGACTCTCCAGGATTCAGGGGCCGCAGCAGAACCTCATCCGGGATACCCCACGTTTCCCGGAACGCAGCAATCTCTCCAGGGCTCATGCTACCCTCCGGTTCATCACACACCACAGCATCCTTCCCTCTGCCAATGGTGTAGCTCACGGCCAGAGCATCCGCAAGGCGCACCCCATGCGGTATTTCAGTCTTCGAGGATTCAGCCCCGGAAGACGAAGTTAAAGACGAAGACGGAGACGAAGCCCTGCTCCCGGAGCAGTCAGCCACTTCGGTCTCCGGGGATTCCGAACCGAGCCAGCCCTCCAGCCTCTCCGCATCATCCAAGAGGGGACCCCTGGCAGCCGATTCGGAAGCCCGGTCAGAATTTGAAGAAGACATCTTAACCTAGGGGAAGAAAACAAAACCCTAGCGCTCGTCAGCAACAGGCTACAACAGCGCCTTCTACGGCCTCTCCCCAAGTTTGCCGCAGAGCAGTTCAGTCAGCGACAGATATCCCTCCCCCCCGCGCAAAACAACAAAACCAAAACAAGAGCAACACCGGGGCAAAGAAATCAACAAACTTACTGATTAGTATGCTCAACCGAGGACAGTCCGCCCTGCGAAAGCAGTGAGCAATGGTAGGAAGAGAGTAGGGAGCGCTTGAGAAAACGGATCTCGTGGGGCAAAAGGGCTCAGAGTTTTCGCCGGATTTATCTCTTTCTCTTAGTTTCTCCAAAGCAAGAAGCAACAGCAGAAAGAAGAGCAGAAGAGGCCTTTTTATAGAGGGGACCAGTGCCCTAGGCAATTGAAATCCCTCCAAAACAAATAATCAGAGCAACTCAAACGCCTGCAAATCTAGGCCCTTCATCTCATCACCGCCCCCCGCTGGCACGTGTCCCAGCATTGGTAAACTGCCCATACCATCATAACTGACGGGACTGATGGACTTCTTCCTTAAATGCATGTCAGCCACTTGTCCCACACGCTGGCGACAGGAAGGTAGGAGCGGGAACCGAGGAGTCAGGTCCTCCCACACTTCCCCAGGTTCCACGGTTGCACGCCATCTTTGCTGCAAATCAACCGGTCATGATTTCTCAACCGGCTTGAAGACCTCTCACCGGTGGTGATCATCCAACTGCTTCGAGAGCATCCATCCGGGTATAAGCAATATGGGACTCGTCTCGATATGGCAGGACGCCCGGTCGAGGTCCGCCCGGCACCATGGCAGTTTACGGTTATGATCATTCAACCGGCTGCATGGCTTCTTCGCTGCATATCTCGAAGACCTCTCACCGGTGGTGATCTTCCAACCGCTTCGAGAGCATCCATCCGGGTACGAGCCATCCGCCCGGCACCATGGCAGTTCGCGGTTATGATCATTCAACTGGCTGCATGGCTTCTTCGCTGTATATCTCGAAGACCTCTCACCGGTGGTGATCATCCAACCGCTTCGAGAGCATCTATCCGGGTATGAGCCCTCCTTCTAGCACCATCTTCGTTGCATATCACTGGGGGACTCGTCTCGATATGGTATGTCGCCCGGTCGAGATCCGCCCGGTCCGTAGCAGTTCACGGTTAGGTATCATTCAACCGGCTGCACGCCATCCTGCTGGAGACCTCGTCTCGATATGGCAGAACGCCCGGTCGAGGTCCACCCAGCTACATCTCACTTGGGGGACTCGTCTCGATATGGCAGAACGCCCGGTTGAGATCCGCCCACCGGTTACGGCGCATCCAACCGGCTCGAGCATATTCCGAGAACAGGATCCACCAGGCCCCATGGCATTTCACTGGGGGACTCATCTCGATATGGCAGGACGCCCGGTCGAGTTCCGCCCGGTACCATGGCTTGACCCCGGTCATGAGAACATTCGACCGGCATGGGCTTTATACACCCGAGTGAGTTTACATCTAACCCATGTACTCTTGTCCAGCAGGATAAAAACCCTGCATCGCATTGAACCGCGATCAACGTGGGGCTACACGGCGAGCTTTGTCACCTCAACGCCACCCCCTTACCTCAACGCTTATTCAACACAAGCTGAGAAGAAATAGCAAGTGTTCACCGGTGCTATAAATAGCCCGTAACACCGGGGTAATCTCCCCGCAGCCTAGCAATATGAGCCTCGTCTCGATATGGCAGAACGCCCGGTCGAGATCCCATGAACTCCACTCCGTTCCGCTTTGGCAGATTGCCCGGTAGAGGCTCAGTGAACTCCGCTCCGTTTCGATTTGGCAGATCGCCAAGTTGTGACCCAGTGAAGCTCCGCTTGGTACCGATAAGGCAGAGTGCCCGGCCGAAATTCCATACACATCTCTTGCATGGCGGATTTCAACGCCCCATTATCATCCCATGCACAAATCTCTTGCATGGTGGATTTCAACGCCCCATTATCATTCTATGCACACATCTATTGCATGGTATCATGGCATCATCTCATACACTCTCCGGGTTCCACCCCACTCCATGCTCATAGCACCACAACACCTGAGCACAGTACTACTTATATATACAAACGTACTTATAAACTATTGCTTCCCATCAGTAACAGGTACTCACCTCGGTCACGCCCAATCTTTAACGCGAACTTGGGAGACTGGGCACCGGTAAGTTGGTAACCCTGCGGGTCTGCGGGACAAGAGCAAGACAGATTTAAGTCCCCATTCAAGATTGCACTTGACCGGGAACTTGGGAGACTTGTTGACAGTAGCCGCAGAGAGGCTACAGTAGGCCCACAGACCCGCAGCAAGTGCACCAGGGCCCGGCCCAAGGCCCGGGACCGGATCACCAGCACTCGGCCTCGGGGTCCAGCACTCTATCCTGCCTCCAGGGACCCTGGGGCCGGGGGCGCCAGCCTGCCAAAGAGGGCACCAAAATGTACAAACAGAAGGGAACCAGTCCCACATCGAAGGGTGAGGCCAGCCCTCACCCCCAACCACCTATATAAGGGCCCCAACTACCCTCTTTAATAGGTAACGTATCTCTCTCCCCGCTTACATACGTGCCTTGGTTATATATATTCCAACTATACTAACTTAGGCATCGGAGAGGAGAAGACCGGCCCGTCCGGTATTCCCCTTAGTGAGCAGGATTGCAGGAGATCAAGTTGGATTCATCTGTATCTACCAGGCCCCCGGAAACAATCAGTTTATTGTAATTCATTCACTTCAAATATAAACCATGCCAAGATTGCTGAGCTAAAGTAATAATCAAAAATAGACCGATTTAACGATTCGAAGTTCTTCAATCTGTGCATGGCATTGGTGCCTGCTAAAGTTGGCTCATAAGTTGCAATTCTCTGTGGTAACTAAGGAAGTTTGCCTCTTCAACTTTCTTAATCTCATGACAATGCTCCCATGATCATCATCAACGATTCATCATCAACACTCCGCATCCATCTCTCCCAGAGTTTTCAGTATCCATGACAATTAAATCTTTTTTGATTTGTTTGTAGAAGAATTGAGTCAAATGACTGTGTACAAGACCTTCAGTTTTTGCAACATTGCTCTCTTGGCTTTGAGCTGGCTCTGTATCGACACTGCCAATGCTGGCCGAATCGACTACGGCGCCTTGAAACCTGACCTGCCATCATGTAAGGGAAAAAAACCTGCATGCCTCCACCAAGCAACGAGTATAACCGAGGTTGTGGGCCGTCGACACGGTGCCGGTGTAGCTAGATGCCGGAAAACAACACGCAGGGGTAGCCTAGAATCCCTAGATTACAGTACCTAAAATATATCCATCAGCATTGGAGATTTTCAAACCATAGTAGAAGGGCACTCTATGTACCATCTTCTAAAGATGGACGTTGATCATGTTTACTACTAAATAAGTAAATATGTATTTAACCGTGTTGAATTGCCTACATAATGTAGAATCTGTATATATTCACAAATTTCAAAGTTCTCCATACTCCATAGAGAGCGAAACATAAATTCAATCTTACAATCACAATAGATTGCTACTTTTCTAATTTCCCAAATTCTCATTTTTTATGTCCATCAATCAGACCAGTAGACCTATTTTTTTGTTGAAGAAATAGCAATGAGTAAGGCATCCACTATATGCATCTTCACTCTCTTGATATGCTTGCTATGCGCTAAACCATAAGAAATCATTGGTTTCGAGTTGAAGTTTGGACGGAAACCATAAGTTGTGAACCTATTAATGTGGAAAAATAATCTAACAAAAAATGGTGAAATAATATTATTAGTCTACATATATGACTTCCAAATTTAAACCAGACCGGTTTAAAGATTCAAGTTCAATCTCTGTAAGGTGGCTTAAAGTCCGCTCATATGTATTTAAAAATAGCAATTCAATTTATGTGGTAACGAGGTTTGGTGCCTCTTTTCTCCTTCCGTTTTGAGGCAAAAGAAAGAACAGCATTTTCTTAACCCCATGATCATCCTCAATAAAACCCCCTCATCCTATCTCTCACCAGATTTCTCATTGTTCAACTCAGTAGACCTTTTGTTTTGTTGAAGAAATGGCTATGTTCAAGGCCTTCAGTTTTTGCGTCATTGCTCTCTTGGTGTGTTCGGTCTGTATTGACACAACCAATGCCGACCGCCTTGACTATGGCGCCTTGCGAAATGACATGCCTTCATGTAAGGGGAAAAACCCCTGCATGCCTCCACCAGCCAACCAGTATAACAGAGGTTGTGAGAGCGAGACTGGCTGCAGGGGTGGGTAGCCCAGATCCCGGCCGGTAACGACACGGTGCATGGGTAGCCCAGATGACAGTAATCAAAATAATTAGTTCCACCAAACCCGTAACAAGGAGGTTGTGGGTACTATATGTACCATCTAATTTATCTAAATATCTAATAGAGAAAGACGTTGATCATGTTACTTGTTAAACAAGTGTTGACATGATCTTTACTGTAATGTGGAATTCTGTAAAATACAAATTCAATGTCAATATAAATTTTATTTCAATCTCAATACTATACATTCCTCTTTTCTCTGATAAAAGTTTTGCAGGGAATATATCTATAGGCAGATCGAAGAAACTGCTTGCTTATACATGCCAATTAATACCAACATGATTTCTTTTCCTTTTCAACTTCAACGAAAAATAGGAATTACTTGTTTACTTTTTTTCACTATCAATCACCAGATGCAAACATCTACTACATGTAATCAAATCCATACACCAACAACTCTCAGATGAATGAAACCGTTTCATATGTATTTACTGATCGCATCTCTTACAGAGGTAAGACTCGCTGAGAAGACAGAATTTACTGATCATGTTTTTTACACAAGTAATTCTTAGATGAATGCCTACACATACCATATTAGAACATGTTTATAAGAGCAAGACGGGAGATTAGTTTATACATGAGAAAGCAGCAATTAGTTAAACTAAAATACTTAGTTTTAGGTTGTAACTTCCATACTGGACCATACATGAATGGAGAAAGGGGCCCTCCATTTGTAATTATCTGAATGAAGATCCTTGAAACTCTTTGGCCTGGAAACCTGCACAGTAGTATCTGAATTAGTTTCCAGTTTCACCCAATTTATGTGCTTCTCCATAGTCCATACTTTATGAATAAAACAGCTGGTACAATTTTCAGGGAAGAAACAAAGCTAACTTATAAAAACACTCAAACTGGTATATACTTTCTGTTGGAATTTTATGATCAAAAATCAAAATCATATTTATTTTAACTGTTTGGTTCATGTTTTTATACGAAAAATTATCATTTTACTGTTATAAGAGTAATGAGGCTATGGTAAGTGTGGCATTCCGCACTTCTTATATCAAGTCTACACAGATTCACCTGATTTGATTTTAGGTTCTCGGAATAGTATACCCACTCTGTATCTGGAACTATTCAAACTATACCCCTATGATCTAAACTGTCTTAAAGCATATGGATGCAGCTCTATCTGCATAAATTGATAACGAAAGACCAAATCTGCCCAAATGAAAGCTATTTCATTGTTAACATTCCTCACGACTTCCCTTTGGGAATAAAGGTCACCATCAAAACCTATCAGAGGCAAGCTAAACTATATCCATGGACCTATCGCGTAAGTCATACGTAACATAATCAACATCAGGATTCTCAATTTGCAGAAGTGTGCTATATGTCTACAGTAAAATGCACACATGACTAGCAAACATAGGCGTTTACCTTCAAGAATCAACATGAGGATTCTGAAGCAAATAAGTAGCATTATGCAGCACAGCACTAGCCTCCTCATTCGCAGCGTCAATTGCGCGTAGCTCTCTGATCTCCTCCTGCCATTTCTCCATTTGCTCCTTGTGAATCCTGCACACACAAATTTCACTCAGGCATAAACACAAACACCTTCCGGACACTATGAAACTGCCTTCCCCTCCTTCGATTCGAAACTCACATGATCAATCTCTCCTCATACTCATCACTGATCTTCTTAAACATAGCCTTCCCCGAATCAAGCAGCTCCAAAATCTACCAAAAAAAAAAAAACTACATTACACCACACAAAACTCAACAAATCAAAAATCACAGATCCACTCGAAACCGAAACGCTCACCATCTCAGTGAACCGGTCAATCTTCCCAAGGATGTGACTGATCGAAAGCTCAACTTCTTCAGATCCGGCCACGCTCGTCTCGTATTCTTCTCTCTGCGCCATCTCCGAGTCCGATGCACCTCCCTCTCCTTCATCACGGCTCTGATAATCAAAATTCTCCAAAATCAAACAGATTAAAAACAAATAACGAAGCAAAATTTGAAATCGGAGATCTTTCGAAGGTCACATACATCAGGCCTCATGCGTTTTCTGGTCGATTCGACTCCTTCGCTCTCCATCGGATCGATTAGGTTTTGAATTTGAACTAAGCATACGGAGCAATCAGTGAAGCAGAACCGTACAGTAATAGAAGTCTTGAGCTGAATTAAAGTGATCGGAAAAGTAGCTAAGAATAAAATGAAAGCGTACCTTGAATTTTGGCCGGAGTGGTGAAGAAGACGACGATGAAGAATGAAGGAGGTTTTGAGTTACGCGGGAGTGTTTTCTCCGCTCAAAAATGGGGCGAGAGATTTATAGTTACGGTGTAGGCCCGTCTATGGGTTGAGCACTTGGGCCATAGGCCCTTTTACTATGGTAAACAATGAAAAATTGAACCTGGTAAATATGTAACAAATTGACTCGTTGGTATTGTGAAGTGTTGGGGTTGCTAGGGTTAAATTGTTGGTCTCGAATTTGCTTGGTTTTCTTCCGACAAGAAGAGAATCTGAATGGAACACATATTATGTTTGCTAGAGTTGATAAGCCTTAATATATTACGTTCGGATTTTGGATATAAAGATCTTTTGAGTCGAACCAATTAATTAAGTCGATGATTGAAATATCCCAACATTAGAAAGAATGTTATCAAAAAAAGGAAACATACATTATGAAAATCCTCCGTCCAAATTGGAAACGGATAAACTATGAAAATATTGAAAATATGAAATTACTTATATATGTCCTCTTAAAAGATTCTAGAATATTGTAAGAGATTATTATAACATCATTAAGCAAGTGAATTGAGTATCGAATATTATTCTCCTCTATATCTACTTCCCATATTGTTCAACCTCACCTTTAATTGTTCACGTCTTAGTTTTCTTTGCTTTCGTATTAGTATATGTGTCATAGATATATATTTCCATTGTGCCCTATGATTTATCTTACCATTCCGGACTCAAAATCACCCAAGGTATCACCTTATAAACAGTACATACATAACACAGCTTATATGTAGAGCCTCTATCTCGAAAACTTTTAGCCAATACTTCTTTGATTCGTTTCAACCTTCAATTATGTCTGTAAAGAAAATCTTTGGTATCGTTGCTTCAGTCTTAGTGCTCGGAAGCTTACTAGTAAGTTTTTACGCTATCCCTCCCATCACGCCAAAAATCAGTATCATTAATGCTTCTCTTACCCAGTTCTATCTCAACAGCAATACTCTCTACTACAATCTTGCACTTAACCTTACTTTCCAAAACCCTAGTAGAACCATACAAATTGACTATAAGCACATCGAAGTCACTGCAAGATACCTAGATGAGAGATTCCCTTTAAAAACTATTATTTCAAGGCCCTTTAAGCAAGGCACCAGAGACACAGTCCAACTTCAATCAAATTTTAAAGGACAGCAGACTGTGAAGTTCTCAGAAAATGACATCTCTCGGTTTGAGTCAGAGACTGTTGCAGGCGCTTATACTTTTGATATGATGGTTGTTCTTCAGATAAAAAGAATCGCTGACAAGCCACATGCGCGATGTGTTTATTGAAGGTTCCTATGAGTTTGAATTCTACATCTGCCAGTGGTAGTTTCCATGTTAAAATATGTTCAGTGCAAAAAAGCTGAAATTGATAGAGTAGCCAAGTCTTTTGCCCTCAAATAGTCGAGCTAGCAGAATAGTATTATCTAAGTTTAACTTTTCTATCTTTCTTTTTTCTTTCTGTAAAAGTTAATTGAGGTACAAGTTTCCTTTTGGTCAAAGATTTGTTTCGATCTATGTGGCTTAATATATATAAAATATTTCTGCTTTTAACTTATAATTCACTCATCGATTCATCCCTTCTATCCCTTCTGTCTGTAATCTCTATCACCGATTCATCTTCTTCAATAATTCACTCATCGAAATTAACCAGCTGTATCGATCTTCACCAATGGATGACTCGCTCACTTCACTGCCCTTAAGCAAACTAACAGGCTAGCCGCAGGTAATTAACTTGCTTATCTTATGATGATTATGCATGTAAGGAAGATTTATTTTAGGGATGGGGATTTATGTCATAGAATCATGGTGCAGACCTTCTCTAGTGATGGATCGATGCATGCATGATGTGATGATGGAGTTCGGTGTCTTCCTTTACGTTAACGAAAGAAAGGAGAAGAGATTGATAGTGATTCTGTGGTTGAGGCCAAGACGCTAGGAGGAACTCTTTCGAAGAATTCTGTGCCTAGCTTTACTATGTATTCCTCTCACACAGCAGCGGGATACTGACTTGGGGGCCGGATCGCCGGTATCAATACCGTCGGTACCAACTTTGTACCGTTGATACTGACTTAGACGGTTATGTTGTATGAATTGAATCGTAATGTAACGTCAATATTACTACATATATCACCGGCCCTAGCTTATGAGACACTTACGCTAAGGATTATGATGACTCTGAATTTTGAGCATATTTCATATGTTTGAATTAGATGCTCAAGTAAAAAGTTGATGACTCAAACTGGCTTTTCGTTAGGTCGTGGGAATACATTCACATTATAACATATGATCTCCATAGTGCCATTGTTCACAAGCATGATCATATACGCAATTAGTTAAACTATACACACTGCACGTAATTGCATTGCTAACTTTAGAGAAGCTAAACGAGCTCTGATCATACTATATATGTATGTGGGAAATTAGTATAGTGTTATTTCAATTCACTCAAGCTAAACGTCTCCACAGATAAAACGCGTATGGCAAGTTAGGGAAATTCGATCAATGAATCGATCATGACTCTCATACTTGCTGTGAAAATTTGGTAAGATCGAGTAATCGACTCAGTTCCTTCGTCCATTAAACAGGTTAGAACTTTCAAACTTGAGAGATTTTAATTTGTAAACTAAACTGGTGCAACTCAATATGCAGACAAATAATTCCAACAGATTTTCGATAATTTTGAGTATTGATCCACTTGAACACTTGATATTTTCAGAAAATTAAAAACCATACATTTAAAAATCGGATGACTTGTCGCGTCATATGTATACTGAAGTGAAATGATACAGTGGTGATGTAATATAGTAGTGCATGCTTATATGGAGCTAGCTGGTGGTGACAATGAGAAATGATGCATGGATATGGGCATTATAGTGGAGCTTGTTATAGGTCGTTGTTGTGTTATATGCATATAGGTATTTACCTACACGCCATGGCATTACTCCAATAATCCAAGTCCAACCTATTTGAGTTTTGACACCATCCATACCGATCGACCATCCTCTCATTTTCATATATAACAACAAAGCTTTCTGCAACAAATTCGGTGGCGCCTAAATTCCCTACCAAAATCACCATAGCCTCCAAACCTTAGCTAGCTCGGCTAAGTGTCTACATGACGGATGTCACTAAGACATGTACATTTGTATATACGGATTTTCTCAGCTAAGGAACTCTGCACCAATCCTTATGGACTTATGGTGCAGATTTTATATTTTGACTAACTTTTTAATTAAATTTTTACATCACCGTCTAGTCTTTAGGTACTCATATATAGATCATGTCTGCAAAATTTCATCTAATTTGATAATCATTAAGGCATTCAAAAGTGCGATTTCCTATCATAAACATGAACGATTCAGTTTTGACAAAATGTAGTCTGTCCATTTGTTTTAATCTAGTTTGATATGTTAATGGTTATAAAATTGGTTGAAAATTTGCAGAGATGATCTATACATGAGTATCTAAAGACTAGAAGGTAGAGATGTAAAAATTCAATCAAAAAGTTAGTTAAAATATAAAATCCACACCATAAGGATTGGTGCGGAGGTCCTTAACCAAGAAGGCATGTTTGTATATAAGTTTCTTACCTTCTTTCATGAGCATCTACAAGGTAATGCCTTTGTATATGTAACGACTTTGTAGGTTTTGGTGAAATTGATATGACCCGAACCTAGAATTACCGTTTAACTGTTTTACTTTTATTATTTCTCCTCGGGAATTGTTTTTACGATTTGAAAGTTCTAAAGGCTGACTTTTAAATAAGTTGACTCGACCACCGAAGATTTTATTTCATGACGAGGTAGAAGACGTTGAAACGAGTTCGTGGACATGTAGCATGCTCAATTTGGAGTTCGTACGAAAAAGTTACGATGTAAATCGGAAATTGTCCGATTTTTGGACGAGTATAAATAGCCGGGAGGAAATTTCCCAAAAAGGCAACTTTCATTTTTTCTTCTTTTGTTTTCTTTTTCTTTTCTTTCCCTCTTTTTCTCTCTTTTCTCCCCGATCGGGCTCGAGCCCGAGCTCCCAGAGGCGCCGCTCTCGGTTCTCCGCCGTTCGGAGCTCCACTGGTCCCGTTTGGACCGCCTCCTCATCCTCTTCTCCTCTGTGGTAGTTATGCGGCCGGGCTCGCCGTGGTTTGATCGGTGGGAGTTTCTGGAGGGGTCGACTGTATCGACCAGAAACTAGCACCTCCGGCCACCGATCGGCCTAATTCCGGGGGGGGGGGGGGGGGGGGGGGGAAGAAAGACCTCGTCCCGCTCGACAACTCCATGGAAGGAATTAGTCAGAATCAACCTCGTTAAGTAGGAATTCAAGTTTGAATTTCTAGGGTTTTTCAGGTTTGAATTTGGGGAAGTGAAATTTTGGTGTTATTGATGTAATTTGAGGATGTAATTGGATTTAGGACGTTGTTTAGAGTCGGAATTGTATGGCTTGAGGTTCGGATTGTTGGAATTTGGTGAATTGCAGGTTTGAGGAAAATGGGCCGCCGTATCGGCAGCCGTTCGCGGCGGCTGTGTGGGCTTTTGGCGGCGAAAATGGTGGTGATGTATTCTTGAGGTGGTGGTGATCGTTTTAGGTGGATTTTGAGTTGAAATTAAGGTGTTTGGGCCACTGTGGTGGCGCTGCCGCGGCGTGGCGGCGGTGCTGCGGCTGTCGGCGGCGGGAGGTTGAAGATGGGTAAATAATGAAAAGTAAAACGGTAAAAAGTGAATAGTAAACGGTAAAACAGTAAACAATAATTCAGTAAATGGTAAACAGTAAAAGTAAATGGTAAATAGTAATTCTGACTTTGACCATTTATTGTTTGACTTTCCAAATTTACTGTTTGACTTTGACTATTACTGTTTGACCGATAAATACGACTGTTGACTTACCGTAAAAAGGTTAAAAGCTAATTAAAATGGTTTTACGACGAAATAATCAGAAAAGGGATTGATCGGACTCGGGATAGGTGTCCTGATTAATTTTGAGACGTAAATGGTTTCGGTATTTGAGACGTAACTCCAATACCGATAACGATAATTTAAATGGGGTTATCCGGACGAGTGAGGACGTCGTAAATTTCACTTTATAATCAAATTTCGAGTTCTGAGATATATATATATATATATAATTTTTTTTTTCGTCTCTGTTACAGGTCGAGAAATTACTTGAAGTAATGAGAGCGAGGAATAGCGGCACGCTCGGCCGTACTGTGAGTGGATTTTATTTTAAAATAAATGCATGCAATTACGTTTTATTGAAATGCAATTTATTTAATTAAATGAGTTCGTAAGCATGATATGAATTATCGAAAGTCGATAATTCATATACTTCTATTATAATTGTTGATTTAATATTTAAAGTAAATTATGGATTTGGGTTATACTTTTACTACTATTTTAGTAGTGCGTATTGTACCCGGAAATGAGATTTCCGGAAATAGTATGATTTGATAAATTATACTTAATCGTTGTTATTGTATTTTATGTTTGAAAGACCGGAAATGAGATTTCCGGGGAGTTTATGATTTCACGACATGTGAGACATGTCGACATTATACATTCTTTTCGAAATTATTTTTATGACATTGAGGCTTGTCGGATATTTATATATGTTCCTTCGAGGCTATTATACTAATGATTATTATAAGCCTCAGATGTGCGGTCGGGGACCGTACGGATTTATGATATATAAGGGGAAGCGTACTTTCGGTTTTGTTTTCGGATTTTCACCATATCAGGGTCCAGATATATATTGATGCTAGCTAGCTTAGTCGCCTGAGCCCATGCGAGGTGACGACTTGACCACATAGGTCAGATTCACGCTCGGTGGTCGACGTGTACGGGCATAGCGTCGCCTGAGCCCATGCGAGGTGACGACTTGACCACATAGGTCAGATTCACGCTCGGTGGTCGACGTGTACGGGCATAGCGTGGGACGCTATAGAGAGTCTTGGAGGCTCAACCCTTAGTCTTGGAGGCTAATATTAAATTGTGGTAATGACGTTCCCCTATTCTATTATATGACCAATGGGATTGGTCATGATTTTATATTATTTGGTTTTCGGGAATATTTTCTCTATGAGACTTTTTGTAATTTAATAAATTCCCTAACCAGCGGGGTTGGGTTTTTATATGACCAATGGGATTGGTCGTGAAATATTATTAATTGATTTTCAAAAATATTTGTTTTGAAATACAAATATAAACAAAAGTATTATTTGTTTATTTGATATATCAGCGGGGCTGATTTTTAAATACGATTTTCTTAAAACGTGAGACGTTTTATTAAAGGCATGCAATGTGGTTTTATTTCTAAAATATTGGAAAAGTAATATGATACTTTCAATTAAAGTATTATATTAAATTGTTTTATTTTTATCCACTCACTCTAACGTTTTTAATTTACTTTCCCCTGGGCCCTTTGTTTTAAAATCGCCCAGTTTGCAGACCAGATTATTTGAGGTCAAGAATACTCGAAGTCGAGGCATAGTCATCTTCGTCTTTGCTTCCGCTAGGTGGGATCTGTGATCCCTTATTCTTTTATTTTCATATTACATTTCTTGTTATATTTCCATTTGTGATTCCAGTTCATTTTGTTAGATTGCTCTGATTACCTGTGAGCCAGTTGAATTAGATTTTGTATTTATTTGTGGCGGTTGTTGTGATTTGGGGAGCAGGTGGCTCCAAGTGTTACGGATGGAACTGGAATTTAGAAGTGTTTTGGTTGTTGCAGGTTTTAGGGTTGTCCATCTTAAGATTGACTTATCGATTTATCGATAGAGTTAGTCTTAAGGTGGTCCCCGCAGGGCCTTATCCGGGTTTCAGGGTGAAATCTGGTTCGGATCCTATCAGAAATCCTCAACTTTCTAGAAAAGCGATATGTAGGTATGGACGTTTGGCTAGGGATCGGAAAGGTGCTAGAGTGAGAAATACCATGTAAACTGGTGCAACAGTTGTAGCTCTTATTGTAGCGCTAATTAGGTATGGATGTTTGGTTAGGGCGTAGCGTGCTATAATCAATAAATCATGCATTGAGTGATCGAATCATGCACACATTGTGAGTGAGGTTTAAACTCATAACTTCAATATTATCAATTAAGTTACTTAATAAAACAAACTACGGCTCACTGACAATTATTGTACATGTGAGTAATAATTTAATATTAAATTTGCTTAGAGTCCGTGGCGATGACCACAATCAGTTTTCATCCAAAATAACTTTTGAGATGTTTTGATGAAGATGCTTAGTAAGATAATGAGTTGTTTGAAGTATGATGTGCTGAGAATTGAAGAGTCCTCACAAGCCAAATAACATGGACAATTAACCTTCAATATTAAGTTTATATACTCCATTGATCGATTGAGTCAAAATGTTTTGCTAGTTAAGTAGTTAGCTTTGAACTTTGCTTAAACTCTCTCCATGGATTCCTTGCCACACCTTACTTGCCACAATAGACCCATCACTTCACCTCTAAGCAAAACAATGAAATTAATGTACAATTTTATTATACACATTAGCATCATATATTCCACTCACATTTACTTTGCAGTTCTAAGCTATAGGATACTTCATGATGTGTTTCCTTTTATCAAAGGATAGCTTAAATACCCCCTATATATGCAAAACCCTAGATAGTGGGCTGATGGTAGATGCCAACATATACCATTCACACCACCTCTTCCCTCCCTTCCACACCTTCCTTGTAATTTTCAGGTTCCCAATTTTCTAACTCTCCCATTAATTACATTAATTTCAGAGAAGAAATTTACTTCATTACATGAACCAACAGAACTGCTCTGTATTTATACTCAGTCACTTGTTGAATATAGAGTCAAATATTACAGCTACAACCAACCATGGGGTTGTTCAGTACCTGTATTCTTTTATCTTCTATAGTGTTCTTCAGTATCCAGCAGGGAAATTATTGCAGAGGTGAAACCCAGGCTGCCTCTAGTAGTTTTGCACAAACAAAAGGAAACCATTTTGTTATGAATGGGAGATCATTCTACTTGAATGGGTTCAATGCATACTGGATGATGTACATGGCGTCTGACCCCTCTACTAGAGACAAGGTCAGTTCTGCATTCCAACAAGCCTCCAGGTATGGTATGAACATTGCCAGAACTTGGGCTTTCAGTGATGGCGGCAGCTACAGACCTCTTCAGTCTTCTCCTGGCTCCTACAACGAAGACATGTTTAAGGTATACGTACGATGCCTTATTGAGAATTTTGTTCTCGCGAACTAGTTAGTCTAACATGTTATGTTGTCGGACGATCATTTTGAGACAATAATATGACGGTGTGATGCTGTATATAGGGATTGGACTTTGTGATCTCAGAAGCTAGGAATCATGGTGTGCATGTGATACTGAGCTTGGTGAACAACTTCGACGATTATGGGGGAAGAAAGCAATATGTGCAGTGGGCAAAGGAACGTGGCCAAGCCATCAACAACGATGACGACTTCTATAACAATACTGTTGTTAAAGGCTACTATAAAGATCACGTTAAGGTAAGGTGTCATTTATATATTTATATAGGGTTTGATTTATCTTTACAAGTTGCAATGAATATTAACCCTTAATTTCTTACTCTATCATTTATCTTTTTGAATCTTACAGACTGTGCTCACGAGAATCAACTCCATTACTGGGGTGGCTTACAACGATGACTCAACCATTTTTGCTTGGGAATTAATGAACGAGCCTCGTTGTCAACTTGATCCCTCTGGAACCCTTCTCCAGGTCTCCATCTCATTTTTTTTTTCTTAACAATATTAATGGGAAATTAATTAAGGTGACTTGGTGCGATGGTTTGAACATTCAACATCACTGTTACAGCAATGGGTGAAAGAAATGGCTGCTCATGTTAAGTCCATTGATAGTAACCATTTACTGGAGATAGGGCTTGAAGGATTCTATGGTGAAACAACCCCGGAAAAGAAGCAGTTCAATCCTAGTAATCTAGAATATGGCTCTGATTTCATAGCTAACAACTTGATCCCGGAGATCGACTTTGCCTCGATTCATATATACGCCGAGCAATGGTACGTTTTCTCTTCCTAGATACGATATAAACATGACAAATATTTGGCAAGAGTGCTATAAGTGATATAACATCATATTAAGGTGATCAAGTATCCTCTTAGGTTACCAGGGGCAAGTGAAGAAGCACAAGCTGATTTTGTGGACAAATGGGTTGGAGTACACATTGAAGACTGTAACTCAGTGGTAAGAAAACCACTAATCATGGGGGAGTTTGGCAAATCTTACAAATTGCCAGGGTACGCCATAGAAAAGAGGAACGCCTACTTCGAAAAACTATACGACACCGTCTTCCGCAGCGCAAGCAGTGACGGAGCATGCGCAGGTGGGCTTTTCTGGCAGCTGCTTGCTCAAGGAATGGACAACTTCAAAGACGGATACGACGTCGTTCTGGAGGAGAGCCCTTCCACGGCTAGTGTGATTGCTCAACAGTCTCACAAGCTAACTGAGTTAAATAGGCAAGATAGCAATGATACAAAGAGCACATGAACCCGGAAATTAGAAAGTAATGCTGATATTCATCAATAAATTCCATCTATTTGAGCAGACTCAAAGTACTTACAATGTTTCAACAAAGAAACATGGAAACAAGTCGAGGAACTTCTTAAACTCTGACTAATTTAGGTAACCAAACTTCATATTCATTTCTTCTTGCATTTACATGGAAGAGTATATGCGTTCCAGTAAATGCATCTATTTTAGTTCGTGAAACATATATATGCAACTCCACTGATTCATTCCTACAAACTATGGACCTATTTTGGATTCAATACAAATTACACCATCAAGCTATCCTTCAAATTTCTCATCTCTCAATGTTAGCAGACAAGTCTGAGGTTACTGTTCAACTGTAATAACCATTAGTCTGCTTTATAATAGATAGTACAGCAATTGATAACCATCAACTTTACTAGACTTCAGCAAGAACAAAACAATGTTCTGTTTTTCTCTACAACAATGTACATTTGGTAACACCTTATCTCCCTCCTAAAAACTAGAACAAAGAATACATTGACCAAGTCTGAATCCTCCATTTCAGGGCTCTGTTGTCCTTTACAAGAGAATAAAGGATAAAAGGTTTGTCATAGCTCTGAGCGTGCTTCACTGATATGACTATGTACTAAACGTTCAACTTTCCTCAAAAGGCTCTAAATCTAATTCTCAATAGCACGTCCAACTTTCCTCAAAGGCTCTAAATCTAATTCTCAATAGCCTTATAAGGAACCCACTAAAGAGGAAAAAGGAAAATAAGCTTCGAACAAACTACTGCCATTTCAAAGCCTGCAAAAAATTTACTGATCTGGCCGCAGTTGTACTAGGGTGAGACAGCGGACGTATAAATGGTCAATCCATCAAAAAAAATGCGCAACTGAATTCGCATATCTCCTGAGAAAAGTGGGGTTATTGCTTTGGATGCTTACCTGAAGTATTAAGACAAAGAATATTAGAATAAGAATACACTTGTTAGTACATGAATTATATAAGATACACTTGTTGGTAGCATAAATCATTTCCAACCAACAGGGGTGAAAAGCATACATGTTAATATTAAAAATTATTACTTATGCCCATGGAGATTTATATTTCAAACCATTACCTCTAATACTGGTTTCCTGCCTTCTATCAGCACAGGATCTTCTGATATAAGGAGCAATCAAGTCATCCAACTTCACCAACCAGAGTGCAACTGCAGATGTTGTATGAGGCATAGATGCAAAAGAAGATATGATATCGTCACCAAGATTGCAAGAACCTTGCACAATTTTGCATTTATACTGCCAATCCTCATTGATGGCTTTAACAAAATCAGTAAGAACCTGCAAAATTAAACAAAATAAAAATACTGGTTCAAGACTTCATAAACATAAAACTATTATCTGCAATGAGAAGATACAGAACCTGCAAAAGCTCTGACAAAGATGAAGTTCGTCTAAGGCGCTTCACCCATAGCTTATGAGCAGATTTTTTCCAAGCACCCAACAAGGCATCTTCAGGCATAACCGACTGCATACAGAGAGGAGTGGAGATCAAAATAATGTAGCATAGAAATTTTTGTCTCTTGATAATTATAACCTGTTTTAAATATCAACCAATGACTTGTGTTCAGGGCCCCCAGGCCACCTACCAGAGACCCAAACTAACCAAGGGAAGAAGGAACACCGATTCAGTATTCTGCTCTATTTCGAGTGGTATACACTCGACTATTTAAACAAGTTGACTATTTAAACAAGTCATGTCTAAGTTACACAGATCAAATTCGTATGTTGGCCTAGTTTTCCCTCCAGTCCTTCACTAATTATACAGCAGTTTAGGGGGGAAATTTGATTTGCACATTATATCGTAAAAATCTAGAAAACTCATGCCATCAGTAATTAATTTATTTCTAATTAACCTCTAATGAAGCCCTTCTTATCCTCGCCTCCAATATAACATAATAAACACATAGCAGCAAATGCAAAGCTAAACTTTTTATGACATGTTACCTCAATTGCATGGATCGCAGCTTTCAGAGACTGGATTTGTGATGAGAGAACCTTATGCTCAGGAAATGTAGTACTTGCTTCGTTCTCCCTACATGTGGCTACATGGATGGCGAACACTTCTTCCAAATCAAAATGAAGCTCAAATGTTGTATGGCAAATCCTGCAGTGCTTCTCATCTCTCCAATACAAATCGTGACAGCTTTCACATCTACTAAGTGTATCAAAAAATGAACGTTTACCATGTTTAACGGAATTCAGATCTAGGTAAAACAAATTCCATAACCATGAATCAAAAGCTTGGATTCGATTCCATTTCTGTTTCAGTTCTTCTCCTTTCCTTCGAACTTCAGGAACTACAGTTCCATTCAAATGCACGGAATCATTTGCAGTCTCAGAAGAGTTGTTATCCACATCAGATACTGGTGAATAAGTGTCTTCTCTTGCATTATCCAGTTCAGAGCGATCAAATTGCATCAAATTCTCGCTTCCATCACTACTTGCCCTTCTATTTGACATTGTTTCACACAGATATGTTAGCCGTTTCTCCAAAGATTCAATAAGGAACGCCTCTCTTTTACCCCTATCATCCAAAATTGACAACAAGGCACATAATGCCTGCAGTCCGTTGAAGAAAGTGCAAGATAATATTAGAATTTTAAAAAGGTCAAGCAACTATACAATCATGTTAAAAAAGTTATGAAGAATACCTCTTCAGTATCAATAACCTCCCAGTGACCATCTTCTGAAGATTCAAAATAAACCCTTCTATGGCCCGGGTCATATGCATTACACGGTCCCAAGAAAAGCCAGTATCTACTGTACCTACGATCCGATCCCAGAAACACAGATTGCATTGGGTGTAAGTCAGAGCCGAAATCTTTTCCTTTTGTAGAGTATCTCTCTTCATAGAATTTTAAGATTGATGCTGAAGAATCTATAGGGTGGCAATTTGAACGTGTATGATCTTCAATTACACCATCCATATTTCCAGCATGGACCCATGATGACCTGGGCACTATGGGTTGTTTAGCTGATAACCTCTTTATTTTCGCTCCAGAACCAGAATGAATGCTGTTAGGAATGCATTCAGCAATAGTATTTGCAGGATCCTAGAAAGGAATAATAATCATACTGAGCTTAGAACACTAAACATAACATATAAATAAATAATAGTGAATTTATTAATTAACGGAAGTGTAATCTGCTGAATACTAGGGTTGAGTACGCAGCATGATTGAATGTTGTTAAAAACTAAAGTTAAAATAGCAGCACGCTGACAGGTTAGATACATGATGCATGACATTTGTAAAAACAATAAAAACCTAGCGGTTAAGTTTTCTTGATAATTCAGAGAAGTTGGCATTCATAAACCTGTAAACACTTTAATTTTCAGCCTGTAAGAGTAAACACGGTTTGCAAAAATCGATCCAAATCAATTACAATGCAGTAAACCACCATATTCATTGTGGATTCCTAGAACTCGTAGTAAGCAAAACAACTATATACATGTAATATATATAACTCCATTTAGTATGCATATGTCGGCATCATTTTTATTTAGTAAGCAAACGTCATTGTAGGGGAAAAAGAAATTTCAAAGTCCGTGTGAAGATTATTTACATTACCTCCATTCTCATATTGGATCCTGCATGAAGAAGATCAATTAGAGCCACTATCGCGTTCAACTTCTCTTCGATGCTCAAATCTGAATATTCACCTTCCATCAATCCTAACAGCCATACTTCTCCTGGATGACTCTCATCAATTTCAGTGTGTACTTTCTGCATGCTAGTTTTACTTCTAAGACGGTTGATATGAGTCGATTTTATGATGTTGGAATTTCCTGAATTGCACCCAAAATCATCATCACTGCTACATATGCCACTGTCATTGAGGTCATCATCAACTGCACTAGAGTCTTCAGTATCTGATTGGAGCTCCTCGACTTCGTCTTCAGAAGAATTAATACGTACACGGTATGTGGATGATGAAATCTTTTCAAATAATGTGATATCACTTGAAAGAGTTGAACTAATTGATGACTCCAGATCATCTATTCTGCCGGAAACATTCAATTCAGCAATCTTCAAGCAAAAACAAAGTCCATCAGTATTTGATCCATACAGTGGTTGTGTTATATCAGCTTAATTAAAGAGATGATCATAATAAGTTCAAGAAGCTTACCTGCAATGACTTCGCCAAGTCGGAAACTTTCAAACCATTAATTCCTTGCTCTAGCAGAACTTTAAACAATTCACCCTTCAAAGTACCAGAACGCAAACCATACTTCACCATAAGGCTCATTTCCTACATACAGACAGAAGATTAAATGTTGAAATTCAAATAGAACTAAATAAGAGTGAAAATAAAATTACAGTGTGCATTATAAGTAATTCTTCTGCACTTTTCTGGTCAATTAATATAGATACTGCATTAGCATGCAGAGAGACAATAAATGATACTGAACTATTTTGACACATGATCTTAAGGACAGGAACAAAAGCTAGAAGAAACTATTTGCTTTACCTCTTATATGTGTAAGGTTAAGTTCTGATTGGTCCTTGAGTATGGCCATTGGTATCTAACTACAGTTCTGGTAAAGCTAAGAAGGGATAGTTTTGGGGTGATGACAGACCTTCTGTAATAAAATTACTAGTGAAGGGATTGTTTGGGTTTGTCACTAATGCTATGAATCCTCAACAGTTAGGAACATATAGGGTATGTCATTACTAGTGAAAAGAATATGTTGATGTGTTAACATGGCTTTTAGTTTCTTGTTTGGGTTTACAATAGAAGGTTGTTTCTTTGCAAAAATAAAATAAATAATAATAATAATAATAATAATAATAATAATAATAACAACAACAACAACAACAACATAAGACTCCAACATTGCAGCTAAGCTAAATCAAATGCATAATTTATATTTGAATAGTTCAAAAGACCTTGCTAAGGACTTCCTTCCGCATCGCACCCTGCTTTGAACCAAAACCAGCTGCAACCAGTACTTGACGCAGTATTTCTGTCCATGTTAAGGGGTTAAGAGATCTCACCCAGAATTCCAGAGTAGATTCTTGATTTTCAAGCTGCCAATTGTTCAAGAAAGGTTGTAGTTTTAATAGTTCAGTAATTCCATTCAATAGGCAGACTCGTAATAAGAGAAAGACAGCAATTTAAGAGATGTTCTACAAATCTAAAAGAGTTCCACAAACTGTCTAACCAGCTTTTTCCTACAGATGTAAATATGATGAAGTACCACATAGATCCAATGATAATTGAAAAGTTCATGTGGATGGACAACTAATAATCAGATTATGACGATGTTCAGAAAATGATTTGTCAACAAGAAAAATAGACAAGAAATCCATCTATAAAGCATATAGGCAAGAAAAGTTACAAGTATACCATTATCATTCAATAACTCCTCTGGTCCCACCCAATTATTTAATGACTACAACGATAAAATCCACAGTTTCGTCTAATCACTTCTAATTGTCAATATACGAGCATAGAAAAATCTCACAAAATCAAATGAATTGTATATGTATGAGAATTGCACCACTAAAGGATGTGTGATGAGTGAATAACACCACCCTATATACATTCATATCTTGTTCATTGTTTATAACTCACCGAGTGGATAAACGCAAGAAAATTGCAAGATTTGCTCAAGTGAGGCATAGATCCAGAGGAGAGCTCCGCTTGAACATGGGATAAAAGAAGTTTCAAGAGAGCCACATGTATCTTTCCAAGTAACAGGGAATCCTAAAAGACATGTACAAAACAAAACAATTAAGCAGCAAGACCCAATATATCTAATGTTAGATCAGAGGTCAGGTATAACCTTCTCATGAAATGCTTGAGCAAACTCATCCAGAGTAAAGGAGGATAGATCTACCACAACCGCATAAGTATAAAGGAAATGAAAAACCTGCCCAAGAAAGACACACCAGAATATATATTGGTACGACCAGTTAACAAAAAAAGCACGAGGAGTCTAGAATAGGGTCACATTCGTGAGCAAAAATCACCAATAAGAAAAATGAAATACCAGAATATATTTCACATGATCCTATATGACTAAGCAAAATTTGGGTCCCAAGCAGTACACAATAAAAATTTACCTTGAACAGTTTTTTGGTAATATCCGGTGAACAATCCCAGGGTTGCATATGAAATGGTGGCTTCATCTTGATAGAACTAGGAGGAAACTTAACCAGTGAATCTGAAATTACAAAACTTCATGATCAAGAACATGACATACCATGTATTTGTATTTACATATCCACTCACAAAAATGACATAATGCAATCCAGTCATAAAGTGAAAAGTTTGTTGAATTCTGCCTATAAACTAACCTTTGCAAAGTGAACAATCATGATCATCAGTAGTGGTAAAATGATTCAAGCACCCCAGTGAAAGTGGTCTCGCTTGTAATTCTTTATGCTCAAGCTCTTCATCATCCACAAGCATTGCGATCTTATCTGAGAGGTCTTCAGAACCAGTTTCTTCCAAAGCAAGTTCACATTTTTCTTTGCTAGGCAGCTTCTGGTTCGAGACTTCGTTAGATTCCACCTGGCGTACAAACGGAAAATGAATGTTGCTAAAGAAGCTAACTTATATCACAGCTTACAAGAGCAAGGTTTCAATTACCTCTTTTCTTTTGACAAAACGCTTCCTCTTTTCTTGTAACTTACTTTGTAACCTTCCCTGTTTCTAAATAAGCAACATAGTGTCAGAGAACTATCCAGAGACAAGTAATAAGAGTAATCTTAAGATTATACTTACAGGAACAGATTTATGTTGTTGCAATCTTCTGGTCCGAGTTTGTGGTTTCCGTGATACGCGAGTGACTTCACCATTAGCTAAACCCATGTCAACGAGAAAGTCTCTAGCATCAGCATCAGGATTGGTTGCCCGCCAGACTGTCATCAAACCTTTACCACTACCATGTTTTTTCATTGTCATCAAGTCTTTCCCACAACCATGTTGTTTCAGTTTCATCAAGTCTTTCCCACCAGTATGCCTTTTCATTGTCATCAAGTCTTTCCCAGCACCATGTTTTCTCATAGTCATCAAGTCTTTTCCAGCACCATGTCTATTCCTTGGAGCACTTCTATTTAAATCCTCATGACTAGTTACAGAACCCCTTGTAACCTAATTAAAGTTAAAAGTAGGAATATACGTGAGGTTGCGTACACAGACTTAAGGTAGAAACAAGAACATCGAGAAAGATGATGGAATTAAAAATTTCATCAAATACCATTCCCCTTTTAGGTGCTATTTGCTTCTCTTTGCACATGCGAGGATCATTTTGGGAATCTAAATATAAAAGAAAAAGTACAAAGTGAGTGAAAGCATATTCAGATATGCAGTACAGTGAGAGGATAGCTACAATTAAATACACGCCAAGCAAAACGAGACAATAGTATTTGACTTGCTTCTCCTTCTACGCCTCACATAAAATGAATAAACAGAAAGTTATCATCACCGATCCAAAACAACCAAATGAAAATTCTGCTAGTTATGCATAGTTTACTTTCCAACCAGGGTCTATTATTACTACTACTACACTTTAGAGTTTATCATTTTCGTACCTGCAGGCTTCCAAAGTGCTCGAGAAGGAAGACCGTCAAACTCCACACCAAGGGGAGGGCCGTCCTTGCGGAACACTTTCTTAAGAAGGTAGTCCGGATTCCGCAATCTCTGAACACTCGCTTTCATCTCCTTCTTCTTGCATCTCAACCCGGAAGCAGCAGCTCTTGTATTCCGAGTCGAGTCACTTCTTTTAGCTATCCGTGTAGCGGCAACTCCCAACCCATTTCTTCCACTCAGCAACTCACTAGCTGTATGTTGCCTCCTCTCCCTCCTCCTCCTCTCAACAAACCAACCCCGAACCTGCTTGTAAGTCAATCCGAACACCGTGGCATGGCATTCCATAGCAGTTCGCGTCGGATACTTTTCCTCTGTACATTAAAATGATTGAATTAACAAAACAAAATCAGTATAATGCTTGATTCTCTTGTATGTTTAACACTACAAGTACTTCATTTTCCATCTTAAACAAATTAACCTAACTTCGTTGAGTTGGTTCTAATCCTATGATTTGATTCCTAAACCCAAAACAGTAACTTCCTAATCTCCTAATTCCAATTACAGAGTAAAATTAGTAACCCAATTCTGAACCTAATTGAACAAACAGAGCAATATTTATACCAAAACAAAGCGCGCGAACCGAATATATATAGAGTGAGGGATTGGGGGTACCTTCATAGAAGCTTTCGAGGGCTTGGAGTTGCAATCGAGTCTTGTTCTGAGTCTTCTCCATCATCGGTTCTCTTAATCGCCAGAAAAAAAAAAGATCAGTGAGAGAGTTTGGGTGTCATTCCGGTGGAGTAGTAGAGGCGGTGAGGAACGATGGGGTGTCAGAAGTGAGTGCCGGAGTGACGGCGGCGATGAGGCGGAGAACGGTGGAGGAGAGTGAGCTCTGGAACCTCGTGCATGCTTAAATTGAAAATGAGAGAGACGAGAGAGATAATGAAATGGGGGACAGGGAAGTAGGGTTTTGGGTTTAGCCCACAATTATCTTTATCAATATTTTCAGGGCCTAAAAAAGTCAACTTAAATATTTATCTAAATTTATCTATTTTTCGGTAATTGTTGGAGAAACTAAACATTATGGCTTTTATTTTTTTATTTTTTTTATTAAAAAAAAAACATTGGGGTTATTCTTACAAAACCATTGTGATGGAGCATGCTGAGAACTGAAAGGTATTGTGAGGCTATATGAATCTAGCTAAGTCGAACATTTTGTGAACTTGTGATGGTGAGAGTTTTAAAGGTAAATTATGGTGACGCTAAATACAAAGTAGAGGTAAATTAATAGAATTTGTATACAAGAGATATGAATGTATATGTAAAAGTAAAATGGAATTGGTCTATGCTCATTTCATTGATAAACCCATTTATATAGGGTGAACATTATAATGGTAATTACAACATACATAATTACAATAATGACTGATTGAGTTGTTACATCATTTGATTGATAATATTCTAATTTTCTATCGTCAGTTACTTTGACGAAGGCACATTAAAGACGTTTTTCATTCAACACTTCCCCCTGTGCCAAGTCAAAGATAAAACGGTGCATGGAGTGTTGCGTAATTAAAAACTTTACCAAGTAACAAAAACCCAATGGGAGAAAATAAAACTTTGGTCGAAGGAAAAAAAGAGCACAACGCACCTATTACATTTGAAAACAACATGTATGTGCTAGACTCCCCCTGATTTTTACATTAATCATGGGATTCTCCCCGATTCTTGCATTTGATCGAGGGAGTTTCAATAACCTTAGCATAGTTATACATTCTCTCATATGTTTTTTAAATATGACTTGAGCAATGATTTAGTAACTAAATCTTGCTACATCGTCCTCAGATCCAACTTTATTTACTTTGATCTCGAGGATAATGTTATCCATGAACTGAACACATAAGTTCATATTGAACATCAGGTTCACTCGTGGTATGACCTTCGTATAATAAAACAGTCATAACTTCGTCTAGAGCATGGACAAACCATTAAGAGATTTTGAATTTGATATGCAAAAGCGGATTTTCTTATTTCGCATTTGATGTGTATTCTTTACGCATAATTAGTTATGACGTGGATAATTTTCTTTTCATCATGTCGTTTTCTATGTAGGGATTGAATAAGCTCAAATCTTTCATATCTTTGAGTATTTGAAAGAACCATTGGCGTTGCATGGGTGCAGAGCTACAGATAGCTTTACAGATTTTCATTGAATGAGAGGTCAAGTCTTACATATTGTGTTTAAGTACAGTCATGTGTCATTGCACTTGTATAGGGAATTGCATTTCCCAACACTTCTTCGTCATCTTCCTTTAGATGAAAAACAGATCTATTATTAGAATAAAGACTTCGACTGATCAAGGGAGTATATATATGTAGGCCTCACTTTATTCTTTAGAGTGCCTAAGCCAATTGATGGATGGTCACCATCATTACAGTCCTTGAGTTCCATTTCAAGGCTGTGTATTCCCAATATCTTTTTCATTCTTAACTTAGGATTTACAACACATAGAGTATCTCTTAGTTCATTGAGAGTCTATGTATATGCATAATGAACAAGCAATGGCATAATTCACCAATCCCTTCCCAATCAAGTAGTCACTTTAGTGAACGTTTCAATTTCTTTTGCAAAAGCGCTTATGTGATCTAGATCCACTTGATTTGGATGAATGAAATCTGTTTATGATCCTCATGTATATCTCTTAATTTAGATCCCCATAGAGATATGTTGTGACTACTTTCGTAAGCTGCATGTTCAGTTTTTTGGAAACTACCAAACTGACAAGGTAGTGGAGTGCAATGACATCCATTACGAGAGATTGTCTCCTCGTAGTCCGTTATGAGAGAATATCTCCTCGTAGTTGATTCCAGTGTGTTTTTGAGAGACCTTGCGCCATAAGGTGAGTCTACATACTCTTATTCTCATTACGCATTCTAACAAAGATATATTTGATAAGGTTTATATTTGCGGTGTCGGCGTCACCTGCCCAGAGACCTATCTCTTTGTTTATATTGGATCACTTTTTTCCATTATGCCAGTTTACTACGTTGATATTTTTCAACGAAGTATGGTTCGATATTAAACTCATTATTTCACGTCCTCATGTACACTAGTGTAACATGTTTGTAGAGATCTCTATATTTTCAAGGATTGGTTCTAACATTTGAGGCATCCCCCAATGATAACCACAATCCAGAAATATTCTCATGAGATGGATTTGAGTATCACTAATCAATAGATTAGGTTGTGTCAAAACTCACTTTCTTCCTTTGGGTGAGTATTTATCGAACCTAAGGTGGTATTTCCCTCTTCCTTGGACAGCCACGGCCTGTGACACCATTTATGTCACTTATGGCGTCACCATGCCACTATCCATGGTGGCAGTGCAATACCTAATTCCTCTTGGGTGACATCATGTCCTTTTGATAAAACACAATCCTTGCAAGTATAATTGCAGCAAGGTTATGTGATCTCGTCCCTTTAATGTATCATACATCTACACACTTTACTTTGTGCGATTTTAAGGATCAAGATGAGACACAGTGGGGACAAACCACGACAATTCATGTTGTTCCACTTGAACATGTTTGTTTTTATCTCCCCCTAACGACGGGCAGACTATCTCATCAAAGTGACACACCGCAAATCTAGCGGTGAGGAGATCGCCTGTCAAGGTTTCGACATAGCGGACTATAGCTGGAAGTTCATATCCATCATAAATATTTATTCATTTCAAGTGACCCATCATTGTGCGTTGTGGCGGTGCAATTTTAGCACATAATAACATTTCACCGAGCTCAAGGATTGTAGATCCGTGTCAATCCAAAAGAGCTCAAGGATTACAAGTTTGTTTGAAATCCTCACACACAGTCACTAGATGTGGTGTAAATTAGTTCAATGATGATGGGCATAGATGAATAAATAACGCTGCATACAAAATTGCATAACCCAAAACGGAAGTATTGGTGTGCCTTACCAGTATCAAGACTATTACTATACTCATTTTCCGTGAGACCAATTGAGTTTTTATATAGGGATAGGATACCCATTACAAATTTCATATAATAAGCTATAAAATCATTGGGCCTACGGAAATCTTTGAGCCTAGATGCTTTGAATTTCTAGCATAAGCAACAGAAGTATTAATAGAGGATGGTGTCATGACACGTGACCAGCGTGTCGACACAACAACCAATACCATAAAATATCTAAAGTATCCGCAAATTGGTTGAATGAGTCAACTGAATCCTCTTTGGATTCAATATAAGAACATAATGAGAACATATATCTCCTTTGCATATGATGGTCTCAATCATAATTTTACGAGTAGGTTTTGATTGATGTATTTTTATTCATAAAATCAAGATAGATGTCAGACGCATAATGGGGTATAAGTGCATATACTTGTTCATCAAATATATTATAATGTCACCTTAGGGGAGCGGCAGAATTTAGGGATTGAACACACGTCTTCGACCCTACATGGATTGTGTCGAAACAATATTTGAGGATAAAATGTTCTTTGATCGTCCTCGAATTCTTGTGTGAACCATATTCTTCTGGTGTTTGCTTCTATTCATCTAAAATATGGGTGTCCATGGTAATTTCTTTAATGTACGGTTCATCAGATCACGAGTAGTTGCGTCAAAGCCAATTTATGTCAGAATTCCAAAAGATCATTTTCTTATGACGTTGGATTCAATTAGCGATTACATATAGCCTACTAAGTTGACATATAAACTTCTCTAATACTCGTTTACATCCGTAGTCCTTAAAGGTAATGCAAAGGAGCTCAAATGAATTATCACTTGTGTCTTTTCACATGAACATCGTGGCATAAATTTCTTTAAAATGTGAAAAAAGTTCAATTTTCTCTTGTCGCATAAATTGTCAATTTGATATATGCTCAATATATACATCGAAACGTAACCCAAGTTTTTTAGAGTAACTCGATGGGGATTGCAATAAAAGGTATGGTAATCCCACAAAGGCAGGTGCATAATGAATCTCAAATGTACAGATATACCGATCTTTGTTACTTTTATTATATTTATTGATATAGTACTAATGTTCTTCAGTACTATTATGCTATTTTGTGATATATTAGTACTATTGTCCTTCAGTACTATTATTCTAGGGATTACATGGTGCGTTTCTTTGCACATAGTTCTTTATGTAGTGCCTATATCATATTGTGTTGTTTTGCTTTATGCAATACTTTGCAAAGTTAGATGTATAAAATTGAACCATGTATATCATGAATAAAATTCGAATAATCTCAATTCATTGAGAGAAAATTCAAAATTTAACATGCCAACGATTATATTTTATTTTGTCCAATTTAGAAATAAAAACTTTAAGATCAAAAGTCTAATTTAATAGATATAAGGCGTGATAGCCTTTACTAGGATATCTTGGAAATTGAAGAGTGGACTAATCAAAGTCTATCTTGGATTGAGGTAGATCATTTTTGCTCTTTTAATAGCTGCAATGATGAGATGTGTCATTGTCATCTTCTCCCATATGGTACGTAAGTCTTTAGTTGTAAATTCATTTTCATTGTTATTGTTGGATATTGAAAATACTTTTCCAAATCATTGTACTTTTATGATTCTTTATACTTCCTATAAGTCGTAGCTAATTCTTTGCTAGTTTGCAATGTGCGTATCAATAGTTCGTTGATTTACAACAATGGCAGAGTGTTTCAATGCACATGACATGTTCCCTACGTCATCTTACAAATGGAGCATTGTTTCCACTTGCTTTTGGACGATTATAGGAATTTTTACGTCCATGGTAATTGTCATTTATTTTCCAAATTGTGATGGTTAAACCATTTGTAAGTTTGCCAAATAAACTGCATATGAAGCGTTTGCTCGATCTCAGCTCCATATTGATCATCTCATCGTAATTAATACGTCACATGTAAAAACAACAATATTCATATGATTAGTCACTTTAACCATATATGTTTTCACATTTACCATATAAATTAAACAATTTGTAATAGTAAAATGGAATCAGTCTACTCATTTCATTAGAGAATCCATTTATATAGGATGACGATTACAATGATAATAACAATTACATTTATGATCATAATCACTGATTGTAACGTTACATATGATTGATCACTAATTTCGTAATTTCACTATCGTCATTACTTTGACGAAGACACACTAATGGTATTTTCCTTTAACACTCCCCCTTGTGCCGAGTTAAAGACGAAATGGTGCATAGATCGTTGCCTCATTAAAAACCTTGCCAAGTAACAAAACCCAGTGGGACAAAATAAAACTTGGTCAAAAGAAAAAAGAGCACAACACACCTTTAACCTTTAAGGATGACATGTGTGTATTAGACTCCCCCTGAAGTCTACATCTCCCCCTAATCCTTACATCAATCAAGGAAGCTGTGAAAGCTTTCGCATTCCTATATTTTTCACATGTTCCTCAAATATTGCTTTGGGTAATGATTTGGTAAACAAATCTGCCACATTCTCCTCAGACCTTACTTGATTCACTTAAATCTTGAGAAGAGCTTGTTGTTGCTGATTATAGAAGAACTTTGGCGATATGTACATGTGTTTTGTGTTATCACCCTTGATATAACCTAGCTTCATATGTTCAATGCAAGCTACATTATCTTCATAAATACAAGTAGGCTCTTCAGTGGTAGAGCTTAAACCACTAGTCCCTCGAATATGTGTAATGATGGACCTTAACCATATACACTCATGAACCGCCTCATGCAGGGCAATAATCTCAGAGTGGTTCGAGGAGGTAGCCACATGGTTTTGCTTGGTTGATCTCCAAGATATCTCCGTGTTCCCAATGGTAAATACATAACCAGTTTGAGAACGACATTTATGTGGGTCAGAGAGGTACCCAGCATCAGCAAACCAAACCAAAACATTATTTGGGGTTTCAGTGTAGGAGGTGGTACTTTCTCTATCTACATTTCCTTTAGGGGTTACATTTTCATTTGTGGTCCCTCTTGTCTTTATGTAAGGAAATAATAGACCCAAGTCAATGGTTCCTTTTAGATATCGAAATATATTTTTAATACCATTCCAATGACGTTGCGTTGGCGCTGAGATAAATCTAGCTAACAAGTTCACTGAGAATGCAATATTTGGTCGAGTACATTGAGCTAGATACAATAATGCGTCTATTGCACTTAAGTAGGAAATTTCTGCTCCCAATAGCTCTTTGTCATCTTTCTTTGGGCGAAATGGATCTTTCTTTATATCCAAACTTCAACCGATCATGGGAGTGCTAACAGGATGCGCTTTGGCCATGTTAAATCGCCTGAGCATCTTTTGGACATATGCAGACTGGTGGATAAATATTTCACAAGCTCGGTGTTCTAGTTCAAGACCTAGACAAAACTGAGTTTTCCCAAGATCTTTCATCTCAAACTCGGATTTCAAGTAGTTCACGGTTTCTCTTATTTCATTAAGAGTACCTATTATGTTCATATTATCACATATAGAGCTACAATTGTAAATCCGGAACTTGTTTTCTTTATGAATACGCAGGGGCATAGTTCATCATTCTTATAACCCTTCCCAATCAAGTAGTCACTTAGACGGGTATACCACATCCGCCCTGATTGTTTCAATCCGTAAAGTGAGCGTTTCAATCTGATTGCAAATGCACTCCATGGTTTAGAGTCACTTGACTTGGGCAATGGAAGGCCATCAAGCACTTTCATATATATATATATATCTCTGAATCAAGATCCCCATAGAGATATACTGTAACTACATCCATTAGTTGCATTTCCAATCATTCGGAAACTACCAAGCTAACTAAGTAACAGAACGTTATAACGTCCATTACGGGAGAGTATGTCTCCTCATAGTCAACTCCAGGGCGTTGTGAGAAACATTGCGCCACAAGGCGAGCCTTGTACCTTAGGACTTCATTCTTCTCATTACACTTTCTAAAAAAAAAAAAACAATTTATCTCCTACAAGCTTTACACTTGGTGGGGTTAGCACTACCGGACCAAATACATGTCTTTGTGCCAGAGAATCTAATTCTACCTGGATTGCTTCTTTCCATTGAGGCCAATCTGCTCTTTGTTGACATTCTGCAACATAGCGTGGTTCGATATCATCGTGTTCTATGATTTCTTAAGCAACAATGTATGCAAATACATCATCATTGTACATGGAAGATCTTTCCATCAGCTCGTATGCATCCTCATAATCCATTGAGATTTCTTTGTTCTCTGGAATCATTTCAAACATCGGAGCGTCCTCCAGTATTGATTTATGGACATAACTATAGTCAGACACAATCTCAGGGGAGAGATGCTCTACATTGATGATTAATGGATCGGGTTGTACCTTACTCGCCCTCTTTTTTCTTGGGTGAGTGTCAGTCGAACCAAGTGGCATTCCCCTCTTCCTTTGGGGAGCCACCGCCTCAACCACATCTCCACTAAGTGTGGTAGCAATGCCTCTATCTGCGGCGTTGTGCCCCTTTTTGGGGACTTCTAACCTTGCAGGCACATTTGCAGCTGGTATATGTGATCTTGTCACTTTAGTAATATCAGAAAACGCATCAGGCATCGAATAAGTTACGAACTGAAGATTGATTATTCTTTTCACTTCACTTTCACATTGTGAAGTGCGGGGATCAAAATGAGACTGAGTGGGGACAGACCACGACAATTCATGTCGTTCCCTTAGAAAATCTTTTTCTTATCTCCCCCTAACGACGGGAAGACTGTCTCATCAAAGTGACAATCTGCAAATCTAGCGGTAAAAAGATCGTCTGTCAAAGGTTTCAAATAGCTGATAATGGTTGGGGATATCCAACATAAATACATAATCGTCTCTGAGGACCCATTTTAGTGCGTTGTGGGGGCGCAAGAGGCACATATACTGCGCAACCAAATATGGGTAAGTGTGAAATATCATGCTCATATCCAATGACCAATTGGTACGCAGAAAATTATTGGCTAGCAGTGAGTCTGAAACGAATAAGTAAAGCTGCGTGCAATATTGCATAACCCCAAGCAGATATAAGCATGTTGGTGCGCATAAACAGTGCCCTAGCCACCATCTGTAGCCTTTTGATGGTGGCCTCTGCGAGACCATTTTGCGTATGCACATGGGGTACATGATGCTCTACATCGATTCCAATTGACATGCAATAATCATCAAATACTTTTGATGTGGACTCTCCAGCGTTGTCAAGCTTTATAGACTTTATAGGGTGATCAGGGTGGTGAGCCCTTAAACGTATAATCTGTGCTGTGAGTTTTGCAAATGCAACATTTCTTGTGGATAATAATGCGACATGTGACCAGCGTGTCAAAGCATCTACCAGAACCATAAAGTATTTGAATGGCCCGCATTCTGGATGGATAGGTCCACATATATCACCTTGTATCTTTTGTAAGAAAGGAATATTTAGCATAGGAAGGTATCAATCCTGTTTTTTACTAAAGAGCAGGCTTTGCAAAATAAATGATGTGCCTTTGAAATAGTTAACGAGGCAGAGGGACATAGCGCATCTGGTGTTTCAGAAGGTAATAGTTGTGTTGAAGCAACACTACGACCGGCACTTTGCATTGTGTCGGATTTTTGTCCCATTTTATTTTTTCCTCGGAAGAAGGGATGTCTGTGTGAGTTCTTTAAACCACGAACCATCATGTCGCGACCAGAGTGTCCTAGTCGGTCATGCCAAAGCCTGTATGCGTCAGTATCCTAAATTTCTTTGTTGGTGACAGCATAGGATTTAATAATCCGCATGGTAGTGAGATATAATCCATTATCTTGACGCATTAGTTTTTCTAGAATGTGTTTCCTTCCACATTCATAAGAAGTAATATACAAATATTAAATTCCATTCTCACAGTAAGTTTGCAAATGATAACCGTTGGCACGAATATCTTTGAAACTTAACAAGGTTCGATTGCCTCTAGGTGCATATAGAGCGTTTGTGACTTTTATCATTGTGTCGTTAGGCATAAAAAATGAGGTCTTTCCTTGCCCCTTTATTACTTGTGATGATCCCTCTAACATAGTCACAGATGTGTTATAAGGAATTAATTCAACAAATAATTGTCGATTCCTTAAGATAGTGTGAGTAGTCCCACTATCAGCTAAGCACTCTATTTCTCCTGAATACATTCATACAATTAAATTGGATGAGATTATTAAATAACTTCGAAAAAAATATCTCATATTCTTTAGAGTATTTCGATTGGGTAGAATGATATTCTTGTCATTCTAATATTATTTTTCTTTTATTTGCTAGATGTATTATTTTACATCATAATAGTGCTATTTTCGAACAATGTATATATAGGGAACAAAATCGAATAAAATTCAATACTTTAGAATAAAATCTGAAATTTATTAATAAGCCAACTATAATCAAATCAAAGTCTTGGACATCAAAATCCAATTCAACAAACCATTATTCAAATAAACTTTAAGACCAAAACAATAGTCTAATTAAAATAAGGCATGCCGCTTTTATTGCGTTCTTGGAAAGGTAAATAAATTAATAAAGCAGATCATTCATCAAAGTCTGGAACATCCATAGACTGAGCAGAGTTCATGTTGCTATTGAAGTCTGCAATTGTGAGGTCGACATTAGTGTCATCGCCTCTGTCTTCCATATAGTGAGTCTTTTGTTCTCTAGACTCCCTTTACCTCTTGTAATTGGCTGCTACTTTGTTGCTTGCTTGACAGTTCTTATACCAATGCTCAGTAGCTCCACACCTATAGCAAGGTTCATTTCCAACTCTCTCCCTTTTGACTGGAGGGTTCTTGGGTGCTTTTTGCACCTTGGCCCTAACACCACCATGGCCACTAGGACCAGCACCACATTCCCTACGCCATACATTGGGAGGGCCTCCACGGCCCATCCCACGGCCCATAGGTGTCTTTCCACGTCGTGCATTGTGTACACGTGGGTAGGGCTCAACACCTCCAACCCCCTTTTCTTTGGGGTTCTTTCCACCTTTTATCTTGCCATAGTTAACTTCATGAATTTTCTTTGTCCCAACAGGCCTGGCATTATTGCTCATAAGAACTTGATCATGTCGCTTAGTCACTTGTAGCATGTTGATCAATCTGTTGAAGGTTGTGGTATTTTTCTTATCATACTCCAACCTATACTGGTTCACTAGTATAAGTGCTGAAGTAGGAAAAGTGGAAAGAGTCTTCTAGATCATATCATCTTCTGTGAGTTCCTTGCCACAAAAATTTAGACGTGCTTTAAGGCGCAACATGTCCTTGTTGAATTCATTAACTCTTTTGTAGTCAAGCAAGCGGATTTCATTCCACTGAGCATTCAATTCTTGGAGTATAGTGTCATGAATGTTCCCAAAACGTCCATTTTGGGCATCACACAGTTCTTTGGGTGTTTTCAACTAAAGGTACTCCCAGCGTAAGGTAGGGTCAATATGTCGCCTAAAAAACATTGGGGCGTTTACTTTGACTTTCCCAGACAGTTCTTTGTCCTTAGGGTCGGTGGAGGGTGTGATAATGAAAGTATAGACTTTTCCAAGAAAGGCAGTTTGCACATCTGAAACCCAACGGTAGTACTCAATTCCTTCTGAGTTCAATATTTCAAATTCGGGTCGAGTTGGATCAGCCATCTACATAAAAAGAGTGAATAATATATTAATTATGTAGTCATAAGACATCCATGATAATTAATTTCTAAGAATGTGAATTAGATTTTGAGATCATAATTCATAGTGGTCACACATTTTCAATGCTTTGTGAAAATACTTTATCACATAGTAAATTTGTACTGATTTTATAACACACATGAAGTTTCTTTATCATGGCATTATACTTAACATATAATATGCGAAATAAAATAATCATTCAATATTAACAAAATACAAATAGCATGCTTGATAATTAATTTTAAAAAAATATAGAGCACACAATATTCGCATATAAAAATTATGTCATATTAATTACAAAATAACATATATATGACAAATATTTTCTAAATAAAATTTAATGCTTAAAAACAGAAAATATATATATATATATATATATATATATATATATATATGCGCATTTACGTAGGCAGTAAAAATTAACAAGTAAAATCAAGTAATCAAATAGACAATTATATTTCACATTTACAATTAATTTCATTAAACAATATCAGTAAAACAATAATGATGTTTTCCACTACGGTAAGTTTCAAAAAAACTAACCTTAATTTACCAGAAATGGTAAATATCTGTTTCCTATTCGCAGGTCGGATCTAAGAGAAACCGGGTCGGGTCGAGGCAGAAAACAGCAGTCAATTGGGTGCGACTGAATAGCGCCGGCGTCGTTCGACTGGACCGACTCTGGATCAAACGACGGAGGAAAGGACGACTGGGCTGGCGTCGTCGGAGGTCGGCTGGCTCATTGGCCTCGGGTCAAGAACTCTGAGCTTCGGGTCGACGCTGGTCTGGGCAGTAATCGGAGCAAGGCTGGCTGGCGTCGTCCGTCGTTGTCAGCGGCCGGGGGAGGAAGATCCGAACGACGTAGGGGTCGGGACGACAACGTCCAAGGCTGCTGGCTTCAGCTTGGTTGAGCAGCTCTGCTGCTGTGCGGAGGAGCAGACGCCGATCAGAGGTTGCGGAGGTTGTCGATCGGAGCAGAATCCGGTTGGTGCAGGGCTAGCGATGCTAGGCTGGGGTGGTTGCGGGGTTGCTACTAGCGAGGCTAGCGGCGGCGGCGGGGCGAAAACAAACTAGGATTTTTTTTTATGTTTTTGTTTTTGTTTTTTTTGTTTATTTTTCTTTTCTTTTCTTGACTAAAAACTCAGGGAATAAAGCTACGTGTCTAATAACGTGTAATAATAAAATGGAATCAGTCTACTCATTTCATTAGAAAATCCATTTATATAGGGTGGCGATTACAATGGTAATAACAATTATATTTATGATCATAATCACTTATTGAAACGTTACATCTGATTGATCACTAATTTCCTAATTTCACTATCATCATTAATTTGACGAAAGCACACTAATGGTATTTTCTTTTAACACAATTTCATATTTACTATTAAATTCGTAAAACAGTAAATATGAATGTGATCAGTAATTTTTGAAAATTACCTTTAAATTTTACTAGGAGTGGTAACTTATTTTTATTGCGGGTTCGGATCAAAAGATTCGGGTTGTAAACCCGGTCGGCATTTCTGCAGACGGGTCGGGTCGACGAAAAAGGGTCTACATCAATTGTAAACAGGTCGGGTTGAAACCGGGCCTGGTTCGTCGATGCACATCAATCTCCGCCGATCTGGAGCAGAGGCTATGGCCGGAACGGCGGGTGGAGCAGTGTGGCGTCGACTGGGCTGCAGCGAGGTTGACGTCGGAGGAGAGCACCGGGATTGTCAAATTCGAGAATCCGGGCTGGGCTTCGTCCTCATCGGCGCTGGGCTGAGCAGGCGTCGGGGTGGATGAAGGAGAGCGACGAGGACGACGGCTGGTCACTTCTTGGTCGACGGGATCGCAAAACAACGCTGACGGAGGGAGACGTCGTGGCTTTGACTCACATGGGTGCCCAGATCAATTTTCTGGGTACCCTGCGTATCTTTATCCTCTACCGACAAATTTGTCGTCGGCAGAGTTCGATTGGCTTTTCTTTTAATTTTTTTTTTAAGGCTATTAGATTAAGACTAGAGCCGATACTGTGTAAAAGTAGGATCCGGCTTCTCTGCTTGGATTTTTTGTGCTTGGATTTGTTTGGATCCTTACAACCGTTAGATTGAGTAAGGATGACATAGGTTATAAGTTGGTTGCATCATCTTTACTCAATCCAATGGATGTAAGGAATTCAAGCAAATCCAAGCACAAAAAATCCAAGTAAAGAAGCCAATTCCGTAAAAGTATTGATAAATCCTTTTATACAGGGTGAACATTACAATGGTAATTACAACATACATAATGACAATAATGACTGATTGAGTAACAATATCATATTTCATATCGTCAGTTATTTTGACGAAAACACATTAAAAGCGTTTTTCCTTCAACAATATCGATATATTTAGTAGACCAATTATATATAATCGCAACCTAATTAGATTGTAAACTGATGTGTTTGAGATTTTCACTTTTTTACATGAGTATGTTTGGGCCCATGCCATACTCTATGGCAGATTTTCCTATAATCTGCAACGCGCTACAATATGAAAGCCCTGGAAAAACACCAACAAAGTGACCTTATTGGCACCATCAGGTATGGAAACTGGATGTCCCTCCTAAAGTTAAATTATTTGGCTGGCTACTACTAAGAGACAGACTAGAAACGAGATATATTATCAAGATTTTGTATTTAGTTTGAAGTTGTTTGAGCAGTTTGGTAAACTTACAGAAAGAAATTGATCATAAACGGAAGAATTAACGACCGCTTGCACATGGGAAATATGGACTCATATATGTAGTTATGGGTAATTTTGTACCTTTTTAGTTATTGATGAGTTTAATACTGAGGTCCTCATAATTGCATAAATAAATATTCCTATAGATTGGCATGAAATGTTTATTAATCATCTCACGATAAAATGCTTTTTACAAAGATCCTTATCACATAGTGGTAAACTTGGAATGTAAAGAATGACATTATATTTAGAGATGTGATTGCCACCGCTACTAATGTAGCAGCAACTACTGCTTTTCGTTTTAATGAAACTACCTTATATAGGGCTGTTGTTGGGGGAGGTATTTCTCAAATCACTCCAAACCGTTGGATTACCTCCTCACAACAATTTTATCAAGATCAACTTTGATGGATCCGTTCAAGGAAAGTCTGTTGTAGGATTCGTTTTCAAAACTAGTGGAGGGAATGTGATTCTCGCTGCTGCAAAAGGTTTGGGAAGTTCTATTATCCCCATTGCTGAAGCCACAACTCTTAGAGATAGCCTTGTTAAAGCTAGGGACCGAGGCTACATGAATGTCCAAGTAGAGATCATAGGCGGATGGGGAAAATTCTAATTGGCCGGTCTTATATCTTTTGTCTGCTGGGTAAAAACGCATAGTGCAGCTTATCTAATGGCTTGTGCAGATGCATGAGATCATTGACTGCCATCTATCATACATATAAATGCCACAAACATGGGTAGGGTTGTTGTGAAATTTTAAGTGAAACTTGCAAGCGCACCAATCATCGTTAGTATAGTGTGCAATTACGAGGTCATTCTAATTGAGGATTGAGAATCGATTTAATCTTAACTTAATTAATCAAACTAAGAATACAAAAACAATCAAGATTAGAAAGACATGATTTTTGAGTTTTCAAATAAAGAAAATAACAAACAAACAAATAAGAATATAAGATACAAACAAACAAGATGAATCTAGGGTATCAGAATCAGCCACTAACAATCATATTTACGCTATGTTACAACTAATGGATTCTTTCGTTTCTCTATATGACAATTCCTATATCTAAGTCCAGGTACGACACTTAGACTATAGTTTTCCTTAAGTATATGATTCTCTCCAGGTACGGCAGAGGTCGTATATCCTAATATGCAGTCTATCCAGATACGACATAAATTTAACACATAGGACTTATTACGTTCTAGAAAACAAGAGAATCGTGCAAACCATTATTTCATGTACGACAATAATGTAATTCACAACTCTTAATCACAAGAAGCTAATTTTAATTATATTGCAGGTACACCTCATATTCATCTTTTAATTACTATATATAAAGCCCTAAGAGCATCTCCAACAATGCTAGTCATATTTTAGTTAAATTTTAGCCAAAATAGCTAAAAAGTCATTTTAGCTAGCCACTTTAGAAATACGTTTGCATCAGTTGTCTATATTTTAGCTTGATTTGAATTTAAAATATTTATTAAATGAATAAAATGTGGTTTAAATGTATATATAAATTATATATAATTACATATAAGGAATGTATTAAATTTAAATGTTTTAACTTTTAGCTATCACGCTCTCCAAATTTGGCTAGCGAGATAGCTACAAGTTAACATAGAGTTATAAGAACAACTTTAGCAGACTCTCTATTTTGACTTTTTAGCTATTTTAGAGAGTCTGTTTAGTTTTTTTATCAAAATTAAGAGCTCCAGCAGACTCCTAAGTGGGTAGCCATTTTAACTCTTAGCTATCTCGCTCCTAAATATAGAGAGCGAGATGAGGCTCTCTATAATTTAATACTTTCCTTTTAGATGATTCTATGTAATGTATAATTGTATTTAAGGTAATTTTTTTAAAATTTAATTAATATACAAGTTCAAAATAGTTAAAATAGAGAGAACTGATACATACATATTTTTAAACTGGCTAGCCAAAATGACATTTTAGCTATTTTGACAAAAATTTAACTAAAAAATGGCTAGCATTGCTAAAGTTGCTCTAATCGAGAGTCTGATATAGCTGCTATTTTTCACAAAAAGTTAAATATGTTCTCCAAAATAGCTAAAAAGTTATAATAGAGAGTCTGCTGAAGTTGCTCTAAGGTGATCAATCAGAGAACTAAAACATAAAGCATCAATTCAAATGGTGACTAAGAATTCATCATAAAGAAACTCTATATCCATCAATAAAACATCAACAGTCATAAACAATCATGATAGGGCACCATCCTAACCCTAGAGTAAGGTTTAACTAAAGATAACTAAGAAAAATATAGCAAAAACATTAAAAAAATGGAAGGGGAAGATGGATGGATGGTCTCTGCTCCTTAGGCGTCTTAAATGTGCTCCAAAGACCTCTCTCTTCTTCAATGATTTTCGTGCTCCTTTATATAGGGACATTTAATGCTCGTTTTTGACTTCAAGTTTCCTTGTACGACTTGGGTTTTGACTCATTTCTTGATATGAAATGGGAAAACCTTTGAAATATCTCTTGTAAAAGTAGGAAATCTTGTCTTTTTTGCATCTTTATCTGAACCATTGACCTTGATGCACTAGGCATCGATGATCTTGGGCAACACCACTTGAGTTATCCATGAATGTAGCAAATCCGAGCAGATTTTGTGTTATGACCTTTCTTCACTCAAATGACCCTAACTTTGTCTCAAAGTATCGAAAACAATATGCGTAAAATCCTATAGAAAATAGACATATGTATCTTTATAATGGTGTATGACTCATTATTTGATTCGATCCGAGTCATTCTCAGTAATTCGACAAAGTCGGATATTCTGCACTGACAGATTTTACACTTGTAATTACAAGCTGCCATTCAATCATTTGTTGGCTCATTTTAGCTTATTTTCTTCTCTTTTTGACACAAACCTACAAAAACACTAAAATAACATAAATGATCTATAAATAACGAGAACTAAACATAAATACTAAGGATATTATGCATAGAAATATAAGATAATATGAGCGCATCAAGAGTATTGTGTTGTTTCATATTTTTTTGGTTGTGGCAATGGTGCCTTTATCTTCTAATATATAATTGGATCAATATTGAGAAGACTTTAACAAATAAGAAAAACTTGGAAAAGTATATCATCGTGCAATTTAATATGAGTAGCAATATGAGTCTATGAGATATCTACATTTTCAGAAACAAAAAATGAATCAACTGAGAGTGTACATGAACAATGAAGATCAGAGTAGTTGCCATTCTTGAAGTTAACATTCAACATTCTCATAGCAACTTCAAAAATGTCATTATTGTGGTAAGTGACTAATTTAGAGCACAATAAATACCAATTTTTATTTATCTGAACCCAGTGGGTATTTGGAGTGAAAATATAAGGAATCGGAGACCAATAATGAAGCTCCCGGAGTTGACTGCGTTGCTTTGCCTGATATGGGCACTAAGTCTCCTCTACGGCGAAATGCTCGCATTCCGGTTGCCGATGGCCTCATCATTCTCAATCTCTCAGTAACTATCTCAAAGTGGCTGTCCTAACAGACCCACAGCCACTGACAGAACCTCTCTCCCTCTCCCTCGAGTTGGTCCACTTCTACTCCGACCTCTACATGCGCCGCGCTTTCCTCTCCTCCGTCATGCCTTTCGAACCTGACGTCATTATCTTCCTAGTAAGTATAAGCTCCTGCATTATTATGATGAGGCTTTATTTGGTTTTCGATTTGCAATATAACATTCGGGTGACGGATCAGGTGGAAGGAATCTTTGAGCCGGCTTAAGCATGTTTTTCCGGTTCAGAATATTCCGGTTTACTGGATGGCGGGAAACCATGACATCGGCTATGAATATCTACACTCTCGTAGGCCACAGGTATTTGTTTATATTCGATGAAAGCTTGTGTTTTTTTAAGTGCATCACTAAACAGGTTGATTGAAATGAGTAATGTGCTGCTGGCTAATTGGGGTTCTCTAATTCATTAGTGAGCTTGCCAGAAAGAAATGTAACTTTTTAAGTTCATGTTGGCTGCAAGCGAGAGAGAGAGAGAGAGTAATTTGAACTGAGTTCGTCTTGGCCAATTATAGTTAAGAATCAGTGCCTAAGTGAATCCTTAGATAAGATGGCAAGGCTGTTTAGTGTTTACAGTCTATGCTTTCAGTCGGTTAGTGGCACTAGTTCACTAGTACAACTGTTTGTTTTCTAAAATTTCTTAGTAAGGACATGAAGCAAGGAGAAAGCTGGGGTTGCAATTCCTACATTGAGTTGATTTGATTGGGGGTGGTGCATCCTGGAAACCCTTTTAGAAGAAAGGCAAGAGTATTGACTTCTTTCCTTCTGCTTTCTTGACCCACAAGGCCACAAGACATATACTTGTTGTGGAAAGTTAATTGGATGGCTGGGAATATGAATGGTATGGTCAACAGTTGAAGGAAGTTGAAGAAGCTTGTTTGCTACAAGGAAAGATTTCACAGGATTTCAAACGTAATGGTGTGTTACCTTTCTAAGTTACATTCGCATAAAGAAGCTTTCAAATCGCCTGATGCGTATTTGAGTGTTAGTGTTGTACATTTTCCTTCAAGTTTCTTGTCCTGAAGAAACATTTCAGTCCATGTATTCAATTCACTTTGGAGTGAGATGCACATTTTCTTCAGTCTGCCGTTACATGATCTGAAAGGTCATTCTGTTAAGAATTTTTATAATTTAAGATACCCCCCCCCCCCCATGTATCTGGTTTCCAAGACTTTGTGAACTGTATATATTTTATTTTAGAATTTTTTTGCAGCAAGAACTTTTCAAGAATGGCATGCTGCAATGTTTGTCTTTTAATCTTCATATGTGTTTTGTTATTAAGTAGTATCTTCTATATGTAAACCAGGTAATTACACGATATGAAAAGGAATTTGGTACCCGAAATTATCGATTTAGGGTTGGACAAGTGGAATTCGTGGCCATTGATGCCCAAGCTATTGATGGTATGCATTAAAAGTCTTCATCTTTTGTATTATCAGATTTTTGTGGTTTTTGTTTTTGTTTTCTAGTTTGTGTCGGTAAAGATTATCTGAGCAACACTACTGTTTCCCCTGCCCCTGTCCTTCATTTTTGGTTTTGTTTTCCTTCATTTTGGGCTATTAATATAACTGTTTCCAAGAGGGTCATTCTTAAGTAGTTCTCTTGCTGTCAGACGATTGTTTGATTTCATTTATCAGTTATAGGATAAGAGTTGTTAAAGCACTGCCTCTGGGACGGCCAAAAACACTTGTTTATAAAATGATCTGGTTGGCGAAAATTTATAGCGCTTCATCTGGAGTGGTTTTGAAAAAAGCAGAGAAGTGCTCCCTGGACAAAATACAGAAAGCCTTCATTTTCTTAAGGAAGATATCTATTATAACTATTTTTTTCATATACTAAATGTCCAAGTAACCCTCTTACAGGTTTCCCCAGCCAAACAGCCTCTTTAACCCTTATGAAATGCCCGAACAGCGATTATTTGTTTTCAATCCTGCGTGAGAAATTAAAGTTAGAAGATTGTTAAATTCCAATGTGTCATTGGATCTCAATGACGGAAGTATCATCTACGCTTGGTGCACAATGGTTTACCATGCATGATTGCAGGATTATTTAACTTGGTCAATGTTGAGTCTTTGAACTGATCATTTATATCAATTCATCTCATGTATCTACAGGAAATCCTCAAGGACATGTGGTTTCCTCCACTCGGGCTTTTGTGAACAATGTATCTCTGGGTATATATATGCCTATGCTCATTCATTTTTACTTTGCACATATTATGTTGAAGTGATTCATTTAAGTAGTTGCATTGCTGCAGATGCTCAAGCTTATCCAAGGGTTTTATTGACCCATATTCCATTATATCGACAAGATGAAACAGATTGTGGTCCAAATCGTAAGACAAAAATTATCAACCAGGTACTATACAAGTGGCATATGAGTAAAATCTTTGACAAACTTCATCCTTATGCATTTCTAAATGGCATAATGGCCGTTATATAGTGTCTTACTATATTGTAATGGGTTGAATCTCACTGTTGAGTATACTCTCAGCACCTAACTCATAAAATTTTCTTTCTTACTTACGTGTTCAGCGGATTGTGCACTCTCCTGATCGTCGAGAAATAGCGTAAGTTTCTTTTCTGGTGTTTTCGAAGATTGGCTTCATGAAAATACATTAGAGTTTGGTTGAACAGTTATTGGAATTGTACATTGTACAGGTACCAGGACTACGTTACCGAGGAATCATCAAAAAATTTATTGGACTCCATTCAACCAGTAAGTTCTGTTTCATCTCTGGGGTACATATTTTCCATTGATTCGTTATCCGGAATGACAGATATAGGTCAAGGACTCCAAAACTAGACAGTAAATATCATTTATGCCATCATCATCCTTATCCTAAAAGCTCAGGCTATTGTGAAGCGGATCCATTGAGCTCATAGTGTTCATAGACAATTGTAAGATGCCTTTTCATATGCACTGTCTGGTTGTGCACTCTGTCACTCTCTGTCTTTGTTATGCATCTTTTCTAGCTGAGTACTGGTTGTATGAACTGTTTCAGTAATGCTGCCATACATGCCAGACTATATGTGGTGTTTGACAGTTATTTGGTTCATACAGTTTTCTGAGCTTTTGAAGTACTGACATAAACAAAAAAATTGAGAAAGAAGGCATTTATAGAAAACAAACTGTAAAATTACCTTTTACCTGCAATAATAAGTTGTTTCTTACAGGTACTTGTTTTATCTGGCCATGATCATGATCAGTGTGATGTTGTCCACAATTCAAAATATGGGCCTGTGAAGGAGGTAAGCCCAATGTTTGGCATATTTAACTCTAATCAGGGCATTTGATATATTATCAATAATTATTTTTCAGCACACTGTGGGGACAATAAGCTGGCAGCAGGGAAATGTGTACCCCTCTTTCATGTTATTGTCTGCTCGTGATTTTGTACCTTCAAATACATCCAGTTCTGAAGAGCCAGTCTTAACTCAGCTATACTTTCTTCCTGTGCAACTACACATTTATATATGGTAATTCTTCACAGGAGTGGTGATGATTATAATTAAGGCTGGCTAGCTCTTGTGACTTCCTACTTCTTACTTGTCTTTTCTGAAATTGTCAGGTATATCTCACTATTTGTTTTGACCCTTCTTGCCCTCCTGCTTTGGCCAGCTGGTGGTGTGAGTTTTTGGCATCATTTGACTGGTCTGATAGTGTGTGGCAAACGACTAATAAGTAGCATTACTAGTAGACCAAAAGAGAAAGATGAGGATCTGAACTGTGAGTATGAGATGATGTGGGACGCAGAAGGATCAATGCATCTTGTCAAGAAAGCCGTAAACGTTGCTGTTACAATCATGAGTGAGAAAACTTCAGTTGAAAGGTTTGCTTCTGTGCTACATTTACATATGTGCATTTATTTTTGCAAGTGGCTGTGCAAGTCTATGAGAAATGTGCATCAGTGTGTTGAGGTTGATGGGATAATTGGATCTATTATGTATGGTCAATTTTATCAACCATTAATCCATTCATTGCTTACTTTGTTTTTATAACTTCTTAGCAGAGGTACTACTGTGATGCGGCCAACAGCCAAAAAGAATAATTCTCAGGAGCTAGAGATTTCTATGAACGCCGATGTGTTTGATCCTATGTCAAAGACACTTCCTAGAGCAAATAAATCTTGGACAAAGATGGTGATCCAGAGATTGGTCCGGACATTTCGAATGGTTACAATCATCGCTGCTGTAAATGTGCCCCTTTACATGTTGTTACTTTTCAAGGATTGGATTGACTAATAACAACCAATTTGAAGATTCACTGGATTATGGCTAAAGAAAGAAGATTCAATGCACTCTGCGCAAGAGGTAAAAGGACACCATTTCAAAGTATAGCTCCCATCTCGAAGTTTCTCATTCCTCACACGATTTCAGGTCAATTAATGAATCCTATCACTTTGTATGATAGCATTTCCACGTTCTTGTAATTATAGAGAATGTTAAATCTAGCTTGTAATCTGTGTAGCTGTACGTAAGAGTTTCATAAACGCCATGTAAAATCTAGATCGGTATAAATTGACTGTATTTTGTAACAGGAAACATGTTTTCATTTTTTCTAGCATATCTTTCATACAGTTCCAGGCTTTCAGCAAATTTCGATTTAACCAAATTCTGAGCAATTTCTTAGAAAGCTAGCAACAGCAGCCCTGTAAATTCCCGTTGCAGTGAATGATAACTTACTTAGTAGTAATAAGAAACTTTGTAGCTTGTTGCTATGAACGAGTAAAATTAGAGCTAGATCAATAACACTGTTTAAGTTTGACATATGGTTGAAGATTTAAGTCCTATTATATATCTTCAACTTCACAGGTACTGAAGATCAGATGATAAACATAAAATCCTTCTTTAGATTCCCTTTATATATTGTCAGCCAGCCCAAAGATCCCAGACATTATTTTAGTGCAATTGGATGACGTACACATTCATGTACTGATAACGATGAACATTGTTCTCAGCTTCTCAGCATATCTTTCAGCATCTCATTTGAGTTTGCTGTCCCAACTTTTTAAAGAGCTCATCCATGGTGGGTGGCCGGGCAGCAGCCTATTCAGTATATTATCCGGCCTGCAAATCCGGTACACCGTGCCGCCGGACTCTTCTACTGAATTAGATGTAGAACTTACTGTATGTTTAAACTGGATTTGGCATTGTATGTGTCAAAAGTCCACCTACCAGACACAGGAATCTCTTCTACAAAGTTACAAACAATTACACATTTTATTAATGCCAATTATTACACAACTCATGTTACAAATTCACCTCATTTTGGCTAGTAGACAATACATAGCAAATTACTTGCCTCTAGCTATTAGTAAATAATGGCATTGAAGCCGATACAAGCTTCATATTCCCCCACATTGACTAGGGTGTGAAAACATTTTATCCCCTTCACTCTAAAGAAGTGAGGGGAAAGGAAAAACGGGTAGAAATAAATACAACAAAGATGAAGATCATACACAGCGCGCAGCAGTAGTAGCGCTATTTGAGCCTTGAGGCAGCAAAGCTGCAAAAGCCTAGCCTTCCAGGTACAGAGACTCCACCATATGAAGCTAGATATATAAGTGTCCAAGCTTGAAGGTCACAGCTGGTTAAAAAGTAAGAGTGTTGGCATAAACCTCTCTTGTTCCCCGAAAACCTTTAGGGGTTTGCCCTAAATTAGGTAAAAAAATAGAGTAGCAGTACTCCAGAGGATCAAGTAGAAGATAACCCACACATCAAAATTAACCAACCAGACCAGCAGAAACAGGCGTCCTCCATGAAGTAGTAGTGTGGTGTAGGTATAAGGAAAAGAGTCGAAAAAGAGAGACTAATATAGTAATGATGAATCAGGGTTTCTATCTAGTCCTCTCCTTGAATGTACCAGCAGAGAAGCATGGTGGCGCAGCGGCGGAGGATGTAAATGCGGGCACGTTGCTCCTTCACTAAGGCAGCACATTTGCCACTGAAGCCACGCCTGCTTCTCTTTGTCTTGCTGCAGTGTTGAACGACATCCATAGTGAATAAGTGAATAGGTGAAGTGATGATGTTAAAGGAATAACCAAAATGAATGGAAAAAAGGAATGGAATGATGCTCGGAGAAGAGCTTGACGAAGAATGTGGGATGACGGAGGTGAAGTACGTATTTATACAATTTGTGAAAGCGGAAGGGTAACTGGGTTTTGAAGGAAGAGAGTGAACATGGTCAGGTTCGGAAACTGAGGGATTTGCAGCCTCATCAGCAACTCAGCATAGTTTTCTATGCAGGAAGGGGGAGTGAACGTGGGGGTCTAAGTAATATAAAAGTGCTACATGGAAACAGGAAACTACCCCTTCAATATACCAAAATGTAACGTAAGATTTGTGGGAACTTGGAGTGGAAATGAAGGAACCGCGCGTTCAATGTAATATTTTATGTTAGTGTGTTGTTTCACTCAAATGTAATAAACATGAAGCTTTGATTAATTTGCAGGCGAAACATAAGTTGAAAGAACAAAAAGCAACTCTGATTCAAATTCTATAGATGAAAAAAGAAAAACAACGACAACAACGATCTTTGAGATCGCTAGAGGATTCATATACTAGTTTTTGCTCGTGTGAGGGTATCTCTCACCCCGATTGGGGTGAAGACTAATTCCTCGAGCCTGGAGATCTCCGTATAGGAGGGTTAGTTCTCCCAGCCTAATTTTTTCTATTCACAAGACTCAAACTCGAGACATTGTTTAAGAGACACAAGCTCCTTACCACTTGAGCCAACTAATGCGGGTGGATTCATATACTAGTTTTTGGGACATTATCTTTCAGCCTCTTTAAAAATTATGCGATATTAATTCCTCCTCGAAATTGGGTGACTTAGCACTTGACCTAATTAACCCTAGCAGTAATACACTCTACATCACCGATGTAAGAAAGACACCAAGTAATATCTGGGAACCATGCAAGTAATATCTGGGAACCATGCAAGTACTGAGTCACGGATTAGAAAGCTGGCAAAGGCGGACATAAGACTTGAAAAGAGGAGTCTTGCTCAATCAAGACAAGGCACAAGTATTTGGTATGGGAACAGTAACCCGGCAATCTGACCTCAATTCTGAGGCAGTTCGTTGGTTTTGTTGGATCTCCTAGGTCACAATCACACATTCCAATCCCCAATACCCAATAAATTAGAAATCAATTCCAATTAGTTTACTCAAATGGCCAAGACATCTAAGTGTAATTTATGCGTAGCTAAATGTAATGTGCCACAATGCCAACTGTTAGTGAAGAAATCTTATGTGAGATTGTTCAGTCATATGTCCAAAGAGTGTTGCCAGTTTGCATTCATCTATATAATATGCGAATCTGTGATTACTGACTACTTTCTAAGATTCTACATGGAGCTGCCATGGTCGACTTTGCTATTTAATTAAGGGAGTCTAATTATTTGTGAATCAAATCACATTTACAATCACTTACTTCAGTTGAAGTGGCAAAATCTTACCTGTAGGGGTGTTCTTTGGTGCTGGAAATCCGAATCTGTATCTCTTGAAGTATCACAATAATGAGCTATGACTATCTGGTAATTGAGGACAACTCCTATCACTTTAGATTCTATGGTTGTTCAACGATCTCTTCGTGATAATTTAAGTCTTAAGTTTCTTGGTTTCATTGATTAATTTCCAAGTTGGTATTGCATGGGGAAGTCAAAGTCCCGCCTTTTGATTTTGCTCAAAGGAGATTTGCAGGATTTCGACTTGCTCTAAGGCCAGCTCCATTTTTGAGCTCACCGGCCACATAATGCAGGTACTATTTATATATACATATCACTTCTCGCTTCTCACTTCTCACTTCTCACTTCACACATTACATGTCATTCTCATGCATGCATAACATATATATAGTAATAGCACTTAAAAGTTAATTTGGAATTTTAATTCCAAAAGAAAAATATTTATATAAATGACTTGAAACATATGATCACATACTTTCAATGACGAAAACTACAGACATGATCACATCACAAATGTCTCCTCACTTCATGTCCGTCTCTAATCATTTAAGTTATATTATATATTGATTGAAATGTTATGTATTTAATTTTGTATTTTTAATTTTTTTTCACAATAATTTTCGGAATGAGCTAGACCTGAAAATAGACGATATATATATTCAAATTATATAATAGATCGATCTTAATTAATAAGTGACTAGTTAACGGTAGTTAGCTTTAGAGCACTCCACGCAAAAAACACATCCCTATAAAATCATGTATTCGGATTCATAACGGAACATCCCTCAATTCTCCTTTGAACCCAACCTGAGGAACCTTAGTTTCGATGGAGATGTAAATCGGCAGAGAAGATCTTGAAGAGATTTTGTACGCGTATAATATGCATTAACATAGAACAATCATATAGATTATAGAGAGTTCCCACAAAGATGGAGGGAAGCTAGAACTACTGCATAGTAATGCTAACTTAAGTAGCAAGTTTGATGGATACATGCATGGTATGATCAATTAGAAGATCCAAAGAGCCAAAACTGTCTCTTCGCTTCGAAGAACATGCCTTGGCAACTTCAAAAGAGGTCGACTCTCCATGGATATTATACCGATTCTGATCATCTGATGCAATGTATATCATAAAGCAGTTAAATGAAGTATTTTACAAGCTCCAATCTTCCCCAGCCTGTAGAAATCTTGTACGAGGACCCGTACACATCCTTGACATTCGATTAATGAGTACTGTTTTGTGTACACTCTAAACAACACCGTCATTGACCTCTTCCTTCGATTCTATGCATGATTAATGTGAGATATCCTCCAAAATATCATTTTGCAGTACTGTAGAATAAGATAGTTAAGAAATCTAAAAATATATGCATATGTATGATGATATGATAGTGAGGTTGAAAGTTTTATGCATATAGTACTCATGTAATGAGACATGAACTTGACCCAATTGCAAACTTTTCAAGAAGCTCATAGATGTCTTAGACTTTTAGGCAATCGATCTCAGTTGTTCAAAAGAAGAATTGTAGACAGATGTAATGGTCGGGAACCCATTCATAATCCCATAAAAAGATTTTCAATAATGAAATCGGTCCACTGGAGATCATTCATGCTCAATGCTAATTAGCCCATTAGTCATCCGAACTTCCAAAGCAACAAGTTTGCTTCAACTCTTCGATCAAGTAATGTTTTTTTCCGGCTTCATGTCGGCTTAAAGAAATATATCACCAAATGGTATAGAACCAAATTGCTCTAATTTTCTGCTACTGGGAATTTCATAGCTGTGAGGCTTTCTTTCGGCCGCTTGTTTCAATAAGATTGTGGATGATGGCAATGGAAAGTGTTAAATCAAGTAGTGCACTAATGTGTCGAGGGAAATGGAAGCACTTATTCAATGCTTTTAAAGTTTGATGCATAAATGCTTCTCAAACGCTAACATTCCATTTATAGAGAGTTCTGTACGTATTCTTCTTCATCACGCACGTACTTATTGAAAATAGATTAGAACCGTCTGCGATCCCTGTGTCGTCTTTACTCTTTAGTAGTAAAGTCCGAGCTCATAGTAATGGATGGAAAGGAAGTAATAATGATCCTGTACGTAGGTGGTCTGTTACCCTTTACCTTTCTCATTTAGGTCTTCTGCTGCATATATGGGTGACGTACGTATACATTACGGACCTCTTAAAATAACATCTGCTGCCACCTTGTTGTACCTACGGGCCACAGGCTACTGTTACGGCTGGCTTTTCAAAGAGACACTTCATCAGTTAACAGCACAACACGTCTTTACAAAGAGATTCAATTCCCAGATGTGATTAGCAGCTGCAGCCGCATACCGTTTTGACCCAGTATGTCCTGACCATGGTCTACTACTGCATCAATCAATATCACTACTGCAGAATTCAACCATATTTTCATAATAATAAAGAGTTGATAGAATATATATGTGTTGAACATGGATCTGTTTGAAGCATCAGTATGATTGTATATATGACAGTATATGGATGCTGTGCACTTGTCTCTCACATATATATATATATATATATATATATATATGTGTGTGTGTGTGTGTAAAATAAATAGTCAGATGCATATACCATGTGAGAGCTTGTCATAAGATCGAATGTGATATGAGAGGCTTACAATAAGAAGGATGAATGGATAAGGTAGAGATTTGCAAACAAATATGAGTGAGATAAATTGATAATTACTAATTAACTATCACTAATTTAAGAACATACTCCGAGTGAAAAACAATATAGGAATGTCCGTCTTACCATTAAATCAACAATTAAACCAAGAATCATTTCAGTCCCTTAGGTTGTTATATATCGACACAATTTCACTCATCACCTGATCTATATATGTTAGTATTTCCTAACGCCTTCTTCCGTTCAACGTTAGCTAGGGCAATAGAATAGTACGTAGAAGACATATGATCGAGACATGAAGGAGCCAAAATGTGACTGAAAGGCTTCAAGGAGTAGAGGAGATCCCAAACCAATATCTCCTGCGACCCATAAACTCTACATTGCTATCCGATTCAGTCCATCGATCGTATACTTAAATAACTCTACTACATGCCCAACCCCAAGTCCAAATAACACCTCTTTTAGCAACCCAAACCTACTCTTAGCCAAATTTCATCACACCTAGAGATGAAAAATGAGTGTATAACACACATGTTGTTACCATTGATCATCGATTTTTCTCCCTAGCCCTATCCCACAATGCCAAGCCTCCGACACCAGAACTCCAGAATAAGGCGATACACCCCTAGTACAAGCGCAGTTCTGATATCTGAAATCATGGGATCCGGGTCATCTCGAAGTGCCCTGCAAGCATGAGCCTACACAACCAACAAAATTTCAAGCCGCCCACGTACCTAGCTAATGCTACCTCAGATGATTTAGAAGATGCATGGCTAGGTGGATCAAGAAAATACAATATTATATATATATATATATATATATATATATATATAGTTCTTATTTAGAGCGAATGTTCAATTTGAAATTAACGTATGAAGTTTTTTTTTGACTCACTTTTCGGTCACAATTTCCAATCTCCACCGTTTAGATGTTAGAACCTAATGTATAGATTATCTCTGTAAAATTTTATCCAATTTGATGCTCTTGAAGGTATCCAAATTGTATGAAATTAATGAACAAACCGAATATGTCAAACTTGAACTGTTCGTCTAAATCATCATAAAGAAAACTTAAACGATCATCAAATTGGATGAAATTTTGCATAAATGATCTATACATTATGTTCTAACATCTGAACGGTGGAGAAAATGTGACCGAAAAGTGAGTCAAAAAAGGAACTTCACACGTTAATACTCTGAATAGGAACTGTATACAGATAATAATAGTTTGGACAAGCTTATCAATATTTATTTTTATTGTTTGATAGCATTCCTCAGTTTAATATGATGATTCTACTAATCACATGTTACTCTAATTCAATCAATCTTTCTACTTTATTTTTCTCAAATCTTCAATTTACATGAGACACTCATCACCCAAAAAGTGGATCTCACATGTTTTGTGCCACATTACCTACTGCAATCAATATTTTTTTTTCTTCGATGAAGATAGATCAGTCACATGTCACAAATGCAATTTCAGCTGGAATGATTGTGATAGACACTACATATATGAGAGATTATTAGCTAAAAACAATATATAGTAAGATTTGATTGTTGGTTATCAAACAACATAAATGAGATTGAAAATAATGGCACTCTGCTTGATCTGATTAACAACGTACTGAATAGTCAGATGCAGGATCAGAGAGGCTTATTTTTAGCATACTTTGGGTAGCAATGACGAATAATGTCACTTATAAACAAAACCTAAATGCCTCCATTATGTAAAGCTTAAGTGAGAAATAGTCTGATTAGGAACACCTAATAATACAGGTGTGGTCAATGAGCATACTTAACTAGATCTTGGTATGATTGATTTCATCACAATATATATATATATATATATGATCGTGTTAAGTGTCATGTAGAGAAATATGTAGGTGGTTTTGGTAGGTATGCAAAAAGCTAGTAGGTATACAAACTGCAAAGCAATTAGCTCTTATCTATTTTTGGGATTGAAAAGGATATTAGTGTATCAAATCTTCCTTATACTACATAGATATTGGGGACCCAAACCTTTTGAGATGTGGAGGACACTTTGAATGGTTTGCTGCGTTTTCCATGCTCTTGTTATTCTTTGGCATCTAAGATTGTATGAGCAAAGAGAATAGTGGATGCCTGCATTGCTTTGGCGGGTGTGGGGGCAATGTGAACCTTTTGATTTGATTTGTAATATACAACTATCATTACCAGAAAAATTAAGTACAACAAAAGGATCCAACAATGTGTCCATCTATCCATCCAACTTAAATTTTATCAAAGTGTTATTTGTCATTTTCTTTTAGTAGAAGTACGGTAGTCACCAAATTTTGTCATCAAAATATGCACGACTTTGAATCTGATCAAAATAAACGAAGAAAATAAACAAATGATATCAGATCACCCCGAATCACTTATTTCTTGATTCTTCTATTACTCGATTAAAATGCAATGTTAAACTTTCGACAATTGCACATAAACACTCTACTATTAAGATATACAAAGGAATAGCCAAAAGATACTCAAATCTAGCGATCAAAATCTGAGAGTCTGAGGAATTTACAACTTCTCCCAATTTGTTGGGGTTCCAAAATCATAATTAGGCACATCCCATGGTGTCACTCTCAGTAGAAGTCACTATCTTATACATCATGTAAGACTTGGCCTAATCCAGGCAAGCAACATATACTTGTCAAATAACTCGTAAGCACGTTTATGTACTAAACATTTCAGGTACAAAATATTTTGGAGGGAGCGAACGTTAGGTTCAGTTATTTGAAAGGTAGTTGAGCCTAACGGTCTCTCCTCCCTCGCTTCCTTCTCAAACCCCCTCAGCTTTGGTCTCAGAGGTCCTTCTCCACCTACTCGCTCCTTGATCAAAATCACAGTCAGTTAATCAATCAAGAAAGACAAGAATGGCGCGACCCATATTAATACAACAATGTGGATCATTAGGATCACCAGCTTTTCACCTAACCATCGGTCAACTCATCATACTTGCCAATCGATTAGATAATCAATCATTTTTATACAGCTTCGTAATCTCACTTCCTTCACTCTTCTCTGTATACCCACTCAGAGGTGGAGGAGGAAGAAGCAGAAGAAGGAAGGAGCTTTGTCCCTCTTTCGCTTCCGACAAGAAATTGTATTACTTGTAAGTGGTTCATTTGTAGGCATTTGTATGCACAATTCTAATTCTGGGTAGCGTTTAAATCTTGATTCTGCTATGTTTGTGGGATGCACTTCAACTGTTTGTGGAAATGTCTGAATCAAATGCCATTGGGTTTTATGTATAATCTGAACTCTCAAGTGGAAATTGAGCTTTATGGTGTTTGTTGGGATCTAATCACTAGATAGAGTTAGTTGGGAAGTGGGTATGGGGCAATGTGGTTCTTTTTTTTTTGTAAGTTGAGATTTGAGTTTAGGAAAACTAGGATGGGAGGATTGAGTGGATTTAGGAATAGTAAGCTGCATTGGGTGATGTGGACTTTTCTAATGTCAAGGATGTTATGCTTCGTGATAGTCTTTTAAATCATAATGTTGATTTTACTTACTTCAACTGTGGGACTGATGCTTGCATAGTGTTAGTGAGGAGTATTTTGATTGATTTCTTGAATACAGGATTTGAAGCTTGAATCATGGCTGAAGATCTGGACAAGCCGTTGTTGGATCCTGAGAATTTCAATAGAGATGGCATTGATTTGGTACGGTTTCATGAGCTACATCGCAGCAAGCAGGTTTCGGAAATTCATTCCCCTACAGCATTTTGAATCGTTTTTGATGTATTACAGGAACGCTTGCCTCTGGAAGAAGTTTTTGAGCAACTGAGAACTTCAGCTAGAGGACTTTCATCTGAAGATGCTGAAGCCAGATTGCACATTTTTGGCTACAACAAACTTGAAGAGAAGACAGTAAGAACCTCAGTTCTTAAATATGCTCTCTTTATATTCATTTCTACTGTCTGAAAGAAGAAGAAAATTCTTTGCAGCTTAAACTTAGATTGACCAAGTTAGGCAGCTTGGTGATTGAATATACTAGTTTAGACATGAAAGTGGGAGGGTTTGCTGAATATTTAGGGGGAATTGGTGGAGAGGTTTCTACCCAGGGTGGGAATGTAGCATTATTTTTGACTAGCAGTAATTCAGAAACAAAAGATGTAGATGAGAAAATTTAAAAAGTCAAAGACAACGGTCCTGAAAAGTTTGCTCATCAGATATTCATTTTGAGGAGTTCATTTGAAAATTCTCGAATTCTTCTCTTCTTATTTTCAAGGTTGTGTGGTGGGGGTTGGGGCTGCGCGTATATGTGTTACTTTGTCAGCATGTTTTCACCTATCAATGGGCAGAAGAGGTTACCTATGTTCAGAATCGATTAGGTTGATGTACATTACTTTTAAGCTTTTGAGATTTAGTGGTTCCCTAATGGCCGATATTCAAATGGGATTTTGTTTGAGGCCTTGTTTTATTTACCAGTCAAAACCTGCTTAAGTACAACCTTTATGGTTAAGCGAAAATTGACAAGAATATGGAAGTTATACCCTCTAGAGGAACCAGCAGATAGAGTATACTGTCTTCAAATAGCTTATCCAGATTTAAGGTTCTTTTAATGATTGTGGAATTCCCATGGTACCAAACAACAGGACTTTGTGTCACATGTAAACAAAACTTGCTGCTCTAGCATCAATGTCGATTGGTCATTAAGTTTATACTATTAAGTATGCTCCCAACACATTATTGAAATCCCGTACTTTTCTGTAGGAGAACAAATTATTGAAGTTTCTTAGCTTTATGTGGAACCCCTTGTCATGGGTTATGGAAGCTGCAGCAGTTATGGCACTTGTCCTTGCTAATGGGGGAGTAAGTAGTCTTAAAATTGGTATTGATATTCAATTCAGGTCAACTTAAATATGATTTGTAACTTATGCTGGAATGAAACGATATTCCAGGGTGAGGGTCCTGACTGGCAAGACTTTGTTGGGATTATTGTCCTATTAATAATCAATTCAACAATTAGTTTCATAGAGGAGAATAATGCGGGAAATGCTGCATCAGCTCTTATGGATCGCTTAGCTCCAAAGACAAGGGTATTTTTCTTTCTTTGATGCGTTCTGCTCACAGAATTTCACTTGTTCCACATGATGGCTCATCAACTCGCACTTTTTCAATGCAGGTTCTCAGAGATGGGCAGTGGCAAGAGCAAGATGCAGGTATTTTAGTGCCAGGAGACATTATTAGCATAAAACTTGGGGATATAGTTCCAGCTGATGCTCGTCTACTTGAAGGAGATTCTCTGAAAATTGACCAGGCAAGTGCTGAAAAACCGTAGGGCAATTTCTTAAACAAGGCAGTTACATTCTCGGTTGACCGTTTGTAGGCTTATAAATGGACATGCATGCCATATCTAAAGGAGATAATTCTGCTTGAAGTTAATCTGATTAGTGATATAAACTATGAAGTAATATTGTTTGATTTGTTTCTGGCAGTCAGCTCTTACAGGAGAGTCTCTACCTGTCACCAAGAAGACAGGTGATGAAGTGTTTTCCGGTTCAACTTGTAAGCATGGAGAAATTGAAGCCGTAGTGATAGCAACCGGAGTTCACTCCTTTTTTGGAAAAGCAGCTCATTTAGTTGACTCCACTGAAGTTATTGGACATTTCCAGCAGGTGCTTATGGAACTTGAATCTATACCCTAATAGGCTATACGTTTTCCTTGATAATCAAATTCTCCTTCTACATTTTCATGAAAATTATAACCAATTCACAATCTTAAACGTCATATTGTGACATCAGTAACATGATTTGCTGCAGGTCCTTACTGCCATTGGGAATTTCTGCATTTGTTCTATAGCTGTGGGAATGGTTCTTGAAATCATTGTCATGTTCCCCATACAACAACGTTCTTACAGGGATGGAATCAACAACCTTCTTGTTCTCTTAATTGGAGGAATTCCAATTGCTATGCCAACAGTGTTATCTGTGACACTTGCAATTGGTTCTCATCGACTATCTCAACAGGTGCATCTCTTTATAATTTTAACACCAATTTTTTTTGGGAGCAATCATCAAAGTTTATGGTCAAAGAGTTTCTGCACGATTTCATAAACAGGAACTGATTTGTGATGATAATGCTATAAGTCTTGCCTGAGATAAAATTTAAGCACTCACAATAGTTGCTTGAATATTTAAAGAGGAATTATTTTATTTTATTTTAATGTTTTTCTCTGTTAACCAACATAGCAACATTGAACAATCCCAGATATTCATAGTGATACTATTTTCTTAACATTTGTTGTTTATATTTGTTAATTAAGGGTGCCATTACAAAAAGGATGACAGCAATTGAAGAAATGGCGGGAATGGATGTCCTTTGTAGTGATAAAACTGGAACTCTTACCCTGAATCGCCTCACTGTTGATAAAAACCTGGTTGAGGTATGTTAGCTGACCCCATGAGAATTTCTATTTCAACTATTTCGTTACCTGTAATTTGTAGAAATTTTCAAAATTACGGAGCAAAATGTATCAAGTGTCCTTAACTGGGCATTTTTTTGGGTGGCTCAGTCAATTTATGAAAATATGTCCTTTTGCAGGTTTTTAACAGTAATATAGACAGAGACACAGTTATCTTATTTGCAGCCAGAGCAGCAAGAATGGAGAATCAAGATGCAATTGATGCAGCAATTACCAATATGCTTGCTGATCCAAAGGAGGTAGGGATAGAAAGTGCACTTCAATCCTACTGTTCAGTTGTTATGCTGCTTTTCTATTATATTGTGGTTTCAAATGCATAAACTACCCATTTCATCTATAGGCTCGTGCAAATATCAAAGAAGTTCATTTTCTGCCCTTCAATCCAGTGGACAAGCGTACTGCCATTACATACATCGATTCTGATGGTAATTGGTATAGGGCCAGCAAAGGAGCTCCAGAACAGGTACTGATATGTTGATAATGGATCCCTTTGGACATGATAATGTTATATGGAATATGATTGTTGTCATGAAAGTTGTAGCACTTCCATATCTTGATTTTTCAATTGTCATTATGAATATCAGATTTTAGATCTTTGCCCCGAGAAAAATGAGATTGCTGGAAGAGTACATAGCATCATTGACAAATTTGCTGAAAGAGGATTGCGGTCTCTTGGAGTAGCTTACCAGGTATGCCATATGGGTTATATTTCTAATTCTTTTGATACTAATGTGAGAGTTATATGAATAAAGGAAGGATTAAAAGTCTAATGAAGATAGAATTCACAAATTTAGGCAACACCCCCTCTTGATTAGCACTTGGAAAACCCAAATGATTTTATTTTCATTTCTGACATATTTTACATCCCATATTTCTGTACTTCCAGGAAGTTCCGGAAAAAACTAAAGAAAGCCCTGGGGGTCCTTGGATATTTTGTGGGTTGTTGCCCTTGTTTGATCCTCCAAGGCATGACAGTGCTGAGACCATTCGCAGAGCGCTTAACCTTGGAGTTGCTGTGAAGATGATTACAGGTAACCTATCATGAGACATCAAACTGCTACTAAAAAGTCAAGCAGTATAGTTTACCAAAATACTTTACTCATGCTTACTTCTTCTGTAATACTCATCACTGATGTGTAAGAACCTTTTGGGTTAGTTTTATAAATGACTATCAATGTCAAAAACAGATATGAATTCTTAAATTATTGTCTCACATTAGGTGACCAGTTGGCAATTGCAAAGGAGACAGGGAGACGACTTGGTATGGGAACAAACATGTATCCTTCCTCTTCATTGTTGGGTCGCCACAAAGACGAAGAACATGAAGCTCTGCCAGTGGACGAGCTGATTGAGAAGGCAGATGGCTTTGCTGGTGTCTTCCCTGGTATGGATAATGAGTAACTTCCCACCAAAGAAGTTAATTATATCATTGAACTGGCTTATTATATAAGAAAATTAAGACAAAGATATCTTTCTAGGATGTGAACGTTAGCTTAACTTTCTGGAGTCATGATGATTGTGGAAATTAAATCAGTTCTAGATGCACATATAAAAAGGAGACAGCTTACTGTCTCAGGTGTTGTTGTTTTCATGTCTGTATCTGACATTGTCTCACATATATTATTCCATCTGTGGCTTACTCTCGTCTCATAGCTTCTTACTGCTTTCTAACTTTCAGAACATAAGTATGAAATCGTAAAAATCTTACAAGAAAAGAAGCATGTCGTGGGAATGACTGGAGATGGTGTTAACGATGCACCTGCTTTAAAGAAAGCAGACATTGGAATAGCAGTGGCAGATGCCACAGATGCTGCAAGAAGTGCTTCTGATATAGTCTTGACTGAACCTGGCTTAAGTGTCATTGTCAGTGCTGTCCTGACCAGTCGAGCTATATTCCAGAGAATGAAGAATTATACAGTAAGTTTCTGTTGAAATCTTTTTTCTTATTTCTCTTTTATTTTGTTTCATGACTTGTACTTTTGGTTTCTACATTTGTTAAATGGTACCTGTAGAACTGATTAGGCCCCATGAATTCGCAGATATATGCTGTTTCCATAACCATACGAATTGTGGTAAGAATCTCAATTTTGAAATTATTTTATTTGACTCAACAATAGTCTGATTTTGTTTCAACTCCCCGTAACGTTTTAAACTCAATTTTCCTGCAGCTTGGTTTCGTTCTTCTTGCATTGATATGGGAGTATGACTTCCCACCTTTCATGGTTCTGATTGTAGCTATACTGAATGATGGTATGTTTTCCATCCGTGATAGCTGTATTCATTCTCCTTATTTGAATAGGATTAAGCATTATGACTAAGGTCATGAACTACATATCTTTTCCTTTCCTATATTCTGGAAACTCAATGATTGATTTTCAGCACATATAGTCATATCAAAATAAATAAGGAAGCAAAGAAGCAACAATTTTCAGTTCCAACTATTATTTCATTAAAAAGATAATTGAAGTATCAATTAATCGTTATGATTTTATAAACGTTTATGATATCATTCAGAGTTATGACTGTATAAATAGGGGTTGTTTATTAAAACTGATATATATGACAGAGGAGAATCAATTTTCAAGCACTTATGCTTAGACATTTAGAGAAAAATCAGAACACTGATTGTGTATTCAAATCTAGGGACCATCATGACAATTTCCCAAGATCGAGTAAAGCCGTCTCCAATGCCTGACAGTTGGAAGTTGAATGAGATATTTGCAACTGGCATTGTCATTGGTACATATCAAGCTTTGGTCACTGTGTTATTTTACTGGATTGTAATTGAGACCACCTTCTTTGAGGTATGAAACAGAGAAATGGTACTTCTTGACTTTGTTTATTACGATACTATGCGAAATGAACATTAGGAGACATATTAGCTTGGATACTTTCCAGTGCTTATTAATCATCTTCTGCTTCAGGACACCTTCGGCTTAAGGTCTATCTCCGACAACAGTGAGGAAGTTTCATCTGCTGTATATCTGCAAGTTAGCATCATAAGTCAAGCTCTCATATTTGTCACCAGAAGTCAAAGTTGGTCATTTCTTGAGAGACCCGGAGCTCTCTTGATGATTGCATTTGTTGTGGCTCAACTGGTACGGCGATAAAATATCTATTCTATTTTATCATCCATTTATAGATTTTAACGTCCAGGAATGCATGATGCCTCTAAGAGAATTTGCTTCTAAACGACTTTTACATATATCAAACTTGATTATCAAGGTCACAGTACTCAACGGATTATTTTTTCTTTGTTGTCTCATATTTAGGTGGCTACTGTAATCGCCGTCTATGCAGAAATCAGCTTTGCTTACATTAGCGGCATTGGATGGGGATGGGCTGGAATCATATGGCTGTATAGTTTAATATTCTACTTTCCCTTGGACATTATCAAGTTCGCAATTCGCTATGCCTTGAGTGGAGATGCATGGAATCTATTGTTTGATAGAAAGGTATTGGAATCTTCTAAGTTCCATTCCCAGTTTCTACTTTCAGTCTATCACTAATTTCTTTAAGGTTTAGCTTTGGATGAAGTGACTGTTCCTCATTACTCTTTACTTTTGATTCTCAACAGACAGCTTTTACGAATAAGAAAGACTTTGGGAAGGAAGACAGGGCAGCTAAGTGGGTACTTTCTCAGAGAAGTTTACAGGGATTACATGACATGGAGTTCAAGGCAAGTAGCAGTAGCCCCAGAGATTCTACTTGGATAGCTGAACAGGCCAGACGGCGCGCTGAAATAGCCAGGTAAGACAATCCGGAATTTCTTGAGATGTTTTTGGAGTGTGATAAGTGGTTTTTATCCTTTCACTCTAGTATGCACTTAGTAATATAACCCTTGAAATTTACAGGTTAGGAGAGCTACACACAATGAAAGGACATGTAGAATCTGTAATGAGGCTCAAAAACTTGGACCCGAACCTTATTTCCGCGCATACAGTCTGAAGCCAATACATGGAGACAGTAGTATTCAATTTTCAGGTGAAAGAAAATTCTGCAGCATTTTCTCACATAATTGATGTCGGGTATCTGCAAAAGAAGTTGAGATTTTGGTGACCAGATTTTGTTGGGGATGGCATAGGTGAACTCTCTCTGTAATGTCGTCAATTCTTTGGGTGCTAAAGGTAACGAGTACGTTTTCCTAGTGTTAATTTGTTGCAATTTTTAATGTATACAAGGGGACCTTTCTGTTTTTGTGTAATAATTAGGCTACTTGAAACTAATAAACCCACACGGTAGAGTGGAATTTTTTGTATTATTTCCAAGATCAATTTTCCAACATTAGCCAAAACTGGTCCAGTACCTTGTCAATGCAAATCCAATGCACGCTCATTACTTGATGGTGGTGATCTCGTATCTTTTGAAAGGTTATGTCAGAAAGGCACATCGGAATGGTGTGCTCCTTCCACACGAATATCTTGATTTTGTTGTTTCAAACAACCACATAACAATATACGTGACAAGTATAACAAGTCAACTAGTCCAGTATTGGCGGTATGACTAATGAAAAGAATTGATCATTAAATTTCTACTCGAAATTAAGTCAGTTTTAACGTCTATCAATCAACAAAAACCATCGAGAAAATATTTGATCTACTTAGCTCCATACTCCAAAATGCCACAAATTCTTTTTTTTGACTCTTTATATTTTTATATGTGAAGCAAATTTGTTGTCCACCTCTACCTCACTCGTCCTAATGTCCAACATCTAAGTTATTATTAGTGAGAAACGAGATATGTGACATACATTCTAGAGAGCAAGATAAAGGTAGACGACAATTTTACATCATTTTAATCAATAAACTTTATTGAATAAACATACGCCGGAAGTAAAGCGACATAGAGGTAATTTCCGGTGGGGCATCTTTCTTTCTCATCGGACGAGAAAAGATGCGCAAAGGCCACCACCACCATCATTCTCTGCCGCGATCCAAAGTATTTCAAAACAAAACGTCTTTTGACTTTTCCCAAATCTCCCATACGGGACCCACCCTAAAAATAAGAACGTTGGAAAGCAAGAAAAAGTGACTCTCTCTTCTCCTCCTCTCTATTTTCGACCGTTGCAATCCAAAACCATTAGTTCTTTGAGATCAAAAGTCCCCAATTTACAAGAAGCTACAGAAGAATCTGCACTACCCTTTATTACATCTCCACCCAAACTAAACGCTCTGAGGTCTCTCTCAATCTCACCACCACCAACAGAAGTAGAAGAACAAAATGGGAGACACCATGCATCAACAAACCTCCGCCGTTAATGGCGCAGCAGCTCTTGAGTCTCTCCTCCACGCCCTCGACCCCATCTCTCTCCTCCTATCCCACAACTCAGCTCCGCAATCCGAACTCGAATACATGGAGCGAGGCCCCAGGTACAATGCCTATGCTGAACTCAGGGAATCCAAGCTTAGAAGCAAGTACCTGCCAGTGAGCCCAGATCAATATCAACTCGAACAAGAAAAGGAATCGAAACCGACTCCGGTTAAGAAACAGGTCAAGTTTCAGGTTGCTGTTCCACCGAGTAACAATGTGCCTAGAAAGAAGGGTTCTGCTTATTCTTCTGTGGCTCAATCTGTGCCGGACTTCTCGGCGGTGCTGAGGAGGGAGAAGGAGAACCGTAGGCCGGCTACGAGGCTTGAGATGAGTCCACCGCTGTCGAAAACCAACTACTATGGTGGAGTTTTGTCGAGTTCACGAGGGAGTAAGTCGGCCAGTGCAGGGGAGAAGAAAGGGTTCATGTCGAGGAAGAGCTATGCGAGTCTTGAAGAACTCAAGGGCTTATCTTCCATTGCTGCTAGTGCTATTAATGGTGGTGGTGGTGAAAACAGGGCAGGTGGGAGGATTGGTAGAGCAACTGCTAAGAATGTTTTGGGTTACAGACACTTCTGATTTTGTCTTTCTTTTCTGAGTTGAGGTTATGTTTGGGTCATTTTTTTTTTTATGATATAGATTGTAAAGCTATGCATACATTTTTAACTACTATATGAGTTTGATATGAATTGCATCTATGAGAGGCTTTTGATGATTTGATTTGGCATTGTAACTACCATATTGGAGTTTGATATGAATTGCTTCTATTGTAGCAAACTAGCAATACTTGATGGAAATATTTCAAGATGTGGTATAGCTTAATTTAGTGTTTCTTCTCCCTGAATTTAATTACTTCCAACATAGGAACTATAACAAACCTTTTCAACACTGGTGCATGTACTATTCTACTCGACTCTGGTAATCTAGCATCATTTTCTTACGAAGACGACATTTTAATGATGGGCTCCTTCCCAAGCCTCACCGAGTTGATGTAATCCGAAAGTAAATGTGCAGTCATGCGAGGAATCAGAGGTCCCTTCATCCTTGCCAAAATGGAGAGCCACCCTTCTGCATAATCTGGTCCATATATGTACCCCATTGTCAAACTTCTCATTAGCTCCCAAGCAGCATTCAGAATTTGTGCCATCAGATGTTCCATTCCAAAGTAGTTTCTGTTTGGCTCCTCCTCCTCCATTACCTTTAGTATAAACATGAGAGAAGATATACTTAATACCACAAAATGATAAGGAAAAAATTAATCTCGGCTGTTAACAGTTTAGGCAAAACTAAATGCTTAAAAGACATACTTGTTCAATATATTGACTGTCAAAGTAAAGACACACCCCAAAATGCTTATAGAAGCAGTTCCGTTCGTCATAAGGCAGCCTGGGCAGAAAATCATTGCAGTAGACAACCCTGAAGTACTTTGGGACTGGATCAATCAAATATGGCTCAACGTACCTCCCTAGCTGGTAATCTCCTATTCTTGGTTGCGCAAATGTGTAGACACCAAACAGCCTTTGTATCACATTCATCTCCCCATGCAACACCAGCACCGAAGTGAACAATGAGGCAAGAGCGCCACCTAGGCTATGCCCTGTAACTGCGAACTTTGCATTTTGATGATCCTCTAATAAGCTCTTGAGCTTTGTTCTTACAGCGTAGTATGCACTCATTGCCATCGTTTCTGCTGGAAATTTATCTTTTGGAGCAGAAATGGTAACCTCAGAGTTAGAAGACAATGCCTTGGTTCCTTCTAAAGGTCTTTTGTATCGATCCCTTTTCTGAAGATGATTGTGGAAGGATACCGAACTAGTTCTGTTTCCCAATCCTAAGGCTTAAAGAATCCCATGTGTAGTCTACCAAATTTGGAATTCTCATACCAAGAGTAATCAACATCAGTGCTCCATTCCTCAGCGTAAAATGGATCTCTGCCCCTGAAGCTGATTAGGATAAAGTTTGCATCTTTAGGCTTGCACAAAGTATGAACACTTGGGTCGTCATCTCCTTTTGGAAATCTATCAAATCATCGTCCAATAAGGAGAAGAAAAGTTAAGTTGGCATATAAAGCTTCTGCCTTCTACAACGTTGATAAGTCATGTTCAATGATTACCATTCCAACAATTGTAGAAGTCCACAAAATGCATCTGCTTTCAGTTAGTTAAAAACTGAACTAGTAAGTACAGTCTACTGTAAAGATGTAAGATGCAGAAACAGAACTATATATAGTAGAATAGCTTGCCTCCCAATCATCATTAACGATTTTTCTGATGAGTTCAGCATTCTCATATGCTAACTTGGCAGCCATAACGGTGAGCTCCATAAGAGCAGGGTTAACCATTTGTGATTGCATTCTTGTTTCTTCTGAATTAACAGAAGCAACTATGTCTTCTACTAATCTTTCACCCTTCTTGGACAGGTCTATCCGCCCATCTAGATGACCATTTATACTTGTGAAATTCACCGTACCCCTCTGCGGCACCACCACTGTTCCTGCTTACCCACTCATTAGCATGAATGGAAGCATATGCAAGTAGATACAACTTCTTAGCAGAATGTATAGACATAGAATTCGAAAACCGTAAAAGTTGTTGTGGTTATGCTTATAATTCTCTTAAAAGTACCTCAATACCTCCATTCACCAAAAGGTGGTGATACCAATTTAGAGGTGGTACATCTAACCCAAAATTCATTGGCAACAAATGAAGAGAATCCCCAATGCTTGATTCTATATTCTCCAACCAGAACAACTTTCAAGACCAGGTCAAAATACAAATTCTTTTAGCAGGCATATAACATGATACAAAGAAAATGCAATGCTGTTTCGAATTATTTTTTGAACTATATGCATGCTTAGCAGTGAAACACACCCAAAACAAAAGTGATAACAAAAATAGCAAAGGGGTTTTATCTGTGTACCACGAAGAATGTTGCTAAGCAAGCCAAAGAGGTATCCATTGAGAGAGAGCAAGTTAAGAAGGAAGTCGACAACGTAGCCAATCCAATCCATTGACTTCCCAAAAAGAGCTGTAAATTTGCGGAGGATTATGATGAGCACCATGCCCCATCTTAGCTCTTGAGCCACAGAAGCCACCATATCTTGCTCCGAGCTCTCCAGGAACTGAGCCCCATTGTCTATGTCACCAAACACGGCGTAACTAATCAAGTCCCAGAGGCTTCCCTTCTCTGGTATTAAGAGCAGGTAGCCGAACTGATTATCACCATCATCATCATCAGCATCTTCTTCATCTTCAAGTACTCCATTGATGCAGTTCTCTTGGAACTCAGAAGCCATTGAATTGTCTATTCTTAGAGCTAGAGAGAAATAATGAACCGAATCAGGTGGTAGAATCAGTCGTGACTCAGGAGGGTAAGATGGAAGAAATTAAGCAAAGATAAGCAGTAGTACAAATCCTTTGTTACCTGCTGAGGACAAACACACCGCAAGTGTCACTGTGTCTGACGGCAGTACTTACGTATTCGACATCGGCAAGCACAGGTAGGTGTAGACCGTGTAGCTGATTTACTCATCCACATGGCATGATGGAGATTGAGACACTCATGCACGCCCACTTGGCATCAACAATGAAGACCAGACTTTTCTTCAATGAAGAGCAACCTAGCTCACAATGACGACCAGTCAAGTTCGTGTGAAATGGGACTATAGTTGTTTTCCTTTCATTTTTTAACATTGCTATGGTCGCGCCAGGAACATCACGAATCACCTGTGGTATCATGAATCACTTGATATTGGATCCATCGCTAATTACTACGTGAGAGCAGTGAGATTTGCTGGTATATAACTTTTCTTAACAGCATGCAGACATCAAACAAACGAGTTTTATAATGACTCAGACTCTCTAAAAGAGATTCATCAACGCCACATGACTCCATCTTCGATTTATGTAATTAGACATGAGATAGAGATGGCATTGTGACCTACGGTTATACTGTCATTCAACTAAATATTAAATATTTACTTTAAATAATTTCTCTATGTACTATAAAATTAGAGCAAAAGTATTGTTCATATCTTTTAGAATTGTAGTATGGTCTGTATTTTACACTATTTATAAGGAGACTCATGTATTATCATGCAAAATTAATATTACCGTTGAATGCTAATTATTTATGTCGGTATCGTTGGTAAACTGGCTTATCAATCAAAATCTATTATGTATTGTACATCTCTTTCAAGTAGTAGTATAGTAGTAATTATAAGGTGGCCTATCAATTAAAATCTAACACAAATTATGAATAATTATTTCTTCGGCCGATGGGAATTTAGATGATGAACCCTACATGTGTGGTCGCACTTGAGACAATGTAAGTATTAAAACCATTTCAATAGGTCATACATATCTGAAAATCCAAGTCAATAACTCGGAGTTATACCATATATGTCATAACGCGCTAGGCGGGAGCTAGATTGAAGTTATAAGGTGCTAGACGAGAGCTAGGCGGACTCTAGGCTGAAATTAGAAGGTGCTAGCGGCGGAGACCTAGGAGGGTGCTAGGCGGGCTAGGCGAGATCTAGACGAACTCTAGGCATTATCTAAGCGGGAATCAGAGGGTGCTAGACTGGCTAACTGGAATCTAGGCGATAATTAAAAAAGTGCTAGGCGGGTTCTCTTATTTGTTATCGCATCTCTCTCAATGCCCCAACCGCTCAAGACCCTATCCTGTTAAATATTATATTTATTGCATTGTGAACATAAATCACTCACTTATCTTATCTATTGCATCAAACAAATAAGCATTCCTTCTAAATTTGGTGAAAAATTATTTGCATTTCACCTCTCACTTTTCTATCAAATCGTTGATTCGATATTGCATCAAAGATCAAAGAAGCTCTCCCTCTTTTCTTCACCTTTCGAGTTATTTTCGTTTTATTTGCACACCGTACTTCTGGATCATCGTGATCGAAAACAAGATGACTACTACTACCATCACTACGTTGTGATCACAATGGATACATAAGGCAGCACTCGTCGGCAGTGAATATTCATGCTCTGCTGCCTTAATCGTTATACACATAAATTAATACCATCAATCTACTAATAACTTTGGAGAATCCGTTCCTTTCCAAGCCTCACCGAGTTTACATAATTTGTAGGGGAATGTGCAGAGAAACCAGGAAGAACTAGTCCTATGATCCTTAGCAGAATGGAAAACCACCCTTCTCTGTACTCTGGTCCATATGTGTACCCCATTGTGAAACTTCTTAGTAGCTCCCAAGCAGCAGTCAGATACGATGGAATCAGAAATCCTAGTCCAAGGAAATTTCTGTTTGGCTCCTCCTTAGTCACCTTCAAATATACACATGTCAAAGAAGAATAGAATCACAGATGTTAATATGATTCAAACACATCGTGAAAGATGCATTCCCTCAATAACTCGCAACAATGTAATACTATCCCCTTGAGAAAATGAACTGTTATCTCTGATACCATCATTCACGTCCCAAATGAACCAATTTCCAGTTACAAGGATTGACAAAGATGTACTCAGTGTCTAACTTAATTAGTATGCTAATGTTTAATATTGTATGTTATAAGAAAAGGGTCACTGCAAGCAAAAATTTGATAAATCTAAGTGCACAGCCAAGGACTTGAATACGTACATGTTCATTGTATAGGCTGTCGTAGTAAAGGCAGAGCCCGAAATGTTTGAACATGAAGGTTCTGTTATCGTAAGGCAACCTGGGAACAAGATCGTTGGAGTAGACAACCCTGAAATACTTCTGGACCGGATTATTCAGATGGGATTCCATGTACCTCCCCAGCTGCCTATTCCCTATCCTTGGCTGTCCAAATGTATATACACTCAACATCCTATCCATCAACTCCATCTCCTCATGCAACACCAGCACACAAGGGAACAAGATCGCAAGCGCGCCACCTAAACTATGCCCTGTAACAATGAATCTTGCATTTTTGTGCTCCTCTAGTAAGCTCTTCAGCTTTTCTCTTACAACATAGTATGCACTCTTCTTTACCATGTCTGGTGGAACTAGCTTGATGCCATTGGAGCTTAGTGCTTTAATAACTTCTGAAGGCCTTTTTCTACCCTCAACACCTTCTTGAGGGGCAAGCTTCTGTTTCTCTTGAAGTTGATTGACTACGAGAATTTGATTGTAGAATGTTGCAACATCAGTTCTGTTGCCCAAGCCCATGGCTTCCAAGAATCCCATGTGTACTTTACCCAATTGTGGAATTTCATACCAAGAGTAGTCAAAATCAGTACTCCAATCATCAGCATCAAAAGGTTCTGTACCTCGGAAACTTACCAAAATGAGATTTGCATCTTTAGGCTTGTCACAAAGTATGAACACTTGTGTCGACATCTGCTTTTGGTAATCTATCAAATCATCAATAAAGGGGAAGATAGATTAACCGCAGTTCCGAAACTTCAAACCTTAAAATTTTGATAACAGAAGTCATATTTCTAGATGTAATTCTTACCATTCCAGCAATCATAGAAGTCCACAAAATGCATCTGTTTTCAGAGGCGAAATTAAACTAGTTAGTATGTATGATGGATAACTGAAGGTTTGTTCCCAAGTAGATATCAGAACAATTGTTAGAATAGCTTGCCTTCCAATGATCAGTGACGATTTCTCTAATGACCTTGGCATTCTCATATGCTAACTTGGAAGCCATGATACAGAGGTCCATAAGAGCTCTGTTCCCTAGTTCTGCCTCTGTACTTGTTTTTTCAGAGTAAACAGAAGCAACAATGTGTTCTGCTAAACTTTCACCCTTGTACAGATTTATCCTCCCATCTAACTGACCAATTGTACTTATGAAAGTCTCCGTCCCTCTCTCCGGCACCATCACCGTCCCTGCTTCCACAATTACCATTACAAATTTACAATAGCTAATCTGTCATCGCACTCTTGACTAAGGAAAAATCCACAATGCATAACACATTACTGATCTACTTTGATATAATCTAATGCATCCATGTTACTAATTCCCGGACAGGCCTATAAATTTAGTCCAAAATACTTTATACACATTAGTCAAAATCCATTCACCATGTTAATCTTCAACTATAGCAAGCTCCTAAACAATATATACATGCACAATACGAAAGGCACCCAAAAGCACACTAAATAGCAAAACAACGAAGAATTGCCTAAAGGGTATATCCCAGAAATTGACAAATACGAATTTTACTTACCATGAACAACATTGGACAGCAAGCCAAAAAGGTTTCCATTGAGAGAGAGGAGGTTGAGGATGAAGTCGACCACGTAGCCAGTCCATTCCAGAGGCTTCCCAAAAAGAGATATTATCTTCCGAACTATGATGGAAACCACTATCACCCATCTTTGGGCCTCCGCAACTCCGGCCAACACTTGCTCGTCGGAGCCCTCCAGAAACCGAACCCCACTCCCTATGTCTCCCAACACTGTGTACTTCGCCAGGTCCCGGAAGCCTCCCTTCTCCGGCTGTACGATCAGGTACTTGAACTGATCGTCACCGTCGATGTCATGATCACCGTTTTGATGGTCGAGTCCGTTACTGCTTTGGTGTTCTTGGAACTCGGTAGCCATTGACTGGCGAACTCAGGGTTTTATTTGTTTGAGAATATTGAAGGAAGTGATTGAACTGATCGAAGTATTTATTGTGAGTTGATTCGGAGATGAAAAGCAAAAGAAGGGTATGGGGGAATACGTGGGGGAAAAAGGAAGCTGCAAGGTGCAGGTTCCATGGCAATTGGCAGAGAGCTTTGCTTGTTCTTGTGTCCATATGCGTATTGGGTTTTTGGAGGGTTTTGGATTTGCATCATTGCATGCAGTTTAAAAACGAGAATTCTTTTTGAAAATGTCGTATTCATCATCATGATGGAAGGAGAAAATTACTTGCTTGAATGCACCAAATAGTTAAACTGATCGATGCCTGGCTGCCTGAATTTCACCGCTTCCTTCTATGGCTAGCGTTACAACGTTACGAGTGGTGCCCAATAGATGAAATTTTGGGGTTTTAATGTATTAATGTGGCATGGTGCCCTAATGAAGTTTAAGGGTTTAAATACATTTTTAATTACACTAAAATTGAATTCCTTCTCCAAAATCTTTACTTTTTATAATGTTAAACCGCTTCCTCCTTTCTGGTCACTAAAAATAAATTGAGATTTAAACTTTCGAACTTGGGTATTGAGGTTAGTAGGTGGTCTTACCAACTCGACCACCAATGGTGTTTTCTCCAAAATCTCCCAATTCAAACGAAATCGGTTTAAAATCCTGTCTCGAAAATTCTTTTATTGCAAAATTTAAATAGATATGATTTAAAATTTAAACAAGATAGATAATTAAATTTTGACAAAAAGACTCATCACTTAAAAATAGAAATATACATTATGTTGTCACTCAAATTTGGACCAGTTAATTAGAAAACTATTTTTATATTTGTTTACAAAAATGTTTTGGGGCCTTGTTAAGGCCTAAAAATTTTGGCCTTAATCCTACGTGGCGTGCCACCTCATCAAAACACATCATCAATATCAAAAACCTTGTTATGTTATATTTGGGTTAAAATACAATCTTATCCTTTCAAATCCAATAGCTCTAGATTATTGTCATTTTTCAAAAATGAAAATAATTTTAAGAAAAGAAAAATATTTTTCAAACTATTTTTTTTATTACACTCGTTTTAAAATTTAAACACCAAATATAATGATTTTTTTAATTATAATTATTCGAAAATATAAATTTAAGTGAATATATATATATATATATATATATATACACACACAAATATAAATACATATATATACACACATATAAATCTAAGTTTTGACTTTTATGATTAACCTAATTTACAGATGGTAATATAAATATATGGGGAATATTTGAATATTGTCTTAATACAAAGCAGTAATTACGATGACTAAAAAAAAATATAATTACGAAATATAATTTACTCATAACTACCTAATTAATAGTCATTGTAAATTGGGCAACAATTACAACTAAATTATGTTTTATTTTAGATGATTTTGTTACCTTTTTTGGGTTGACTACACAATTACGATATTTGACATTAAAACATTCTATCTTTGTGAATCAAATTCAATGTTAAATTTTTTTTGACTCTTAATCAAAATTTAGATTTAGAATTATATATTTATATATATACATATCCATCGAATTTTAGAAAAATAAAAGTAGATAAAATAAATTTGTATCGAATTTTTTAGAAAAATTATATATATATATATATATGAAGTTTATTTGGACATTGGTATAGTGTGTTGAAATTATTATTTTTTAAATGGTATTATTTTTTTAAAATAGTATATGTGTGTATGTATGTACGTATATGTGTGTGTGTATATATATATATGTATGTATATTCACTTAAATTTATATTTTTGAATAATTATAATTTAAAAAATTATATTTGGTGTTTAAATTTAAAAACGAGTGTAATAAAAAAAATGGCTTGAAAAATATTTTTCTTTTCTTAAAATTATTTTTATTTTTGAAAAATGACAAAATAATCTATAGTCATTAGATTTGAAAAGACAAGATTGTATTTTAACCCTAATATGACATAATAAGGTTTGTGATATTGATGATGTGTCTTGATGAGGTGGCACGCCACGTAGGATTAAGGCAAAAAAATTTAGGTCTTATTAAGGTCCCCTATCACTACTCTATTTGTTTACTTGTTTTGGATATAATTCCGATCTCAAACCAAGCAAAGTAGTGCTCCATTCTCAACTGTGATTCCTAACTTTTGTAACCGAATTAGAAAGATTACAACTAAGGATTGATCCATTCTTCTTTTTGGTGATTCAATGTTTTCTCTACGTAACATTTCTTAACTGAAATTGGCTACCATTCATTATTATTGTCGCGCACATACTACCCCCACCAATAAGATCGAACAAATTCAGTGCATGACTCAAGCAGGTTGCTTTGCTTTCAAGTTCATGTGAAAAATGGTGGGTGCGTACAATAAAAGCTCAGTATACTGGAAATTTGGATTAGGGTCCCTGGGAATGCGTGGAAGTATACTGAAACTCTATCGAAAAGATCAGGATAAGATAGCTAGAGCTAGAAATGGCAAAGTTTTCACGTACGTACAAAGCTTTGCATTTTTTGTTTGTTTGTTTGGTTTTGGCAATGGGATAATGTTGTTCATAATCCTTCTTCCTGTTACAGGATAAGAACAGTTATACCATCATCGGACTCCCCAGCTTTATAGCTGCCATGCACACACTGCTGACACATGGGTTGGGAAATGGTGTGCCATCTTGTACATCTCTGCATTTTAAGGAACTCGCAGACTCGCAGTAACTCCAGCTCCTCTAAAATTAGAACCCCAGCAAGAAATATTTAAAATTTAGATACGTCAAGAAATTTTAGATACGAGAACATTAGAGAAATAGTCAGTAACTTAGTACCGGATGCGTTTCCCATCTGGTGGCTGGTGAATATACATTTCCTACTTTTATTGAATGTAACTGTGTCTTCTTCATTTTCGTTTGGTTCAATTATCGGATGTAACGTACTGATCGATATATTCCTTCTTTGCTTGATACTATGCACATGCATTTTCATCAAGTGTGTCAGTTGACTAGCTTGAATTGGCTCATCGATCAGTGATGATACAAGTATCGATATATGCCACTCTCGAATCAGGTCTCTCATTTAACTATTGTCTTCCAGCCAAGTCTTGATGCTTGAGGATTGGGTAATAGGATTGTTATAAATCCGAGATCTGAGCTCTTGAACACCATTAAAAACTTGAAAAGTAAATCTTCCAGCCACTGATCGAGTAGACAAGATGCTAGAGTTTTTATGTAGAAGCACCTTCTTCGATCTTTCGTGACACCAATTGCCATGCTTGCATTAACTGATTTTACGACGATAGACCTTGTTTTATGGAGAATGCAGATTTGGTTTTGGATCGATGATGGTGCCTAGCTAGCTATCAACTTTGCGATTAGCTCGATCTCCACAACCAATGAAGTGGCAATCTTTCAAAGTGGTGGTGATAAGTTCATAAGACTTGTACGTCTAGGAGAACTACTTGCCTCGCCTTGATTCAGTTGTTGTTCCTAACGATATTTTACGTTGGTACTGCAGCATTTGATCTACAACACCATATATAGTAGCTGGTCGTTGCTTGCCCTGTATGATGGAATCGTGCATCTAGCTCTAATAGAACTATCTACGTACACCATTGGGGTTTCGGTTCAACTTAAGAAGTAAGAACCATCGACAAAATCTTTGATTAGCTAGGTACCATCCTTAATTCGGTGTAAAGAATTAGCACCCTAATTAATAATTTTTGGTTCGGATTTAGTTTGATGCTACATAGCACGGATATGAGTATGTGTGTCCGTATTCGACACAATACGATACGCGGACACGCCAATTATTTTTATTTTTTTTTTAAATACAGACACGTGGTGGACACGTTAACTAAATTTTATTTTAAATATTATATATATATAGATATATGCATAACAAAAATATGTTATATGCAAACAAAATAGTTTATAATAACAGTATAAACAAAAATATGCAAACAAAAATTCTTGGTATTCCAGACTCCCACCTCTTCTCCTTCACACACCCCCCATCAATTAGACTCCAACGACTTTCACAATTCGAAAGTTCCAAAGATTGACTTTTTTATAAGTTGACCCGATCGAGAATTTTATTTCACGACGAGTTAGAGGACTTTAAAACGAGTTCGTGGACACGTATAACGTTTAATTTGGAGTTCGTATGAAAAAGTTACGATGTAAAAATCGATAACTTTCCCTTTTTGGACAAGTATAAATAGCCGGGAGGAATTTTCCCGAAACAGAAATCCCCCTTTCTTTTTTATTTTTCTTTCTTTTTCCTTTTTTTTTCTCCTTCTCTCTCCCCTAAGCACGGCCCGACCCATGCACCAACCACCGCCCCGCCCCCGATTCTCCGCTGTCCGGCCGAACTGGACCGCCGCATCGGTGCCGTTCGACTCGTCTCTCCTCCCTCTTCAAGTTTGCGGTGGTGATTCAAGGCGAATCGCCGCCGTTTAGGAGTACAAAGACCGAGAAGTTCGACACAGTCGAACCAGGAACTCCCTCCTCCGGCCACCAATCGGCCCGATTTGAGGGGGGGGGGGGGGGGTTGGGAATCGAAGGTCTCCACTTGTGCAACAATTCCATGGAAAGAATTGATCCAATTTGATCTAGGTAAGGAGAATTTGGAATTTGAAATTCTAGGGTTTGTCATGTCCTGCTTATTTTCGTGTCCACCCAGATACGCACGTGTCCAACACAAATACGCGCGTGTCCATATCGTGTCCAAATCAGACACGCATGTCCGGACATATTTAGCCGTATTTCACCATATGGTGTGCGTGTCCGATACGGGATACGCCATCATTTTGGCGTGTCCGTGCAATGTAGGTCATTATTGACAATTGATAAAGAGAAATATTTTTTTAAAAAAGTATAAAGAGAAGTATTAATTTTACATGTACTATATAAATCACAGGTACTGTGTTATATAGTACATGTCAACGTTTGCGACATATAGGTTTAGTTTGGTATTGCGTTTTGAGGTAAATAATCACTTATAATTATCATTATAGGTTAATTATATGTTTGGTAAGTGTTTTATAAGGTGCTCATTTATAATATTTAGTTGGAAAAACCATGATTTCAAAAAACAAGTGAGATGTTGCTTATTTAAAACTCAGTTTTTCCATATTTGAGTTTTTTCACCTTAATACCAAACTAAGCCATAGTCACTATATGAATCGGTGATATTTAATTTCTCCAAGGAAAAGCAATTGTCATAAACCCTCCTGGCTAATTGCAAGCACGCATATATTACTCTGACTTTGTCTTGAGAAGGGCAGCTATATGCCTATATATATGTTTTCAATATCTTAATACGAATACTAAACTGCTAATCAGAATCGTGTCAAGCACTGTATACATAACTATTGGAAATAAAGAAAAGCATAAAGAATGGCGAAGAAGGAAATTGTGTGTGTTACTGGTGGAGCCTGTGTCAATTCTTTGCCTGCTGTCTGCTTCTGAATGACACATTCAGGCACATATATATACCATAAATCATATCAGTCACTATCCTTAATCCTTATGATTAACCACTAATCTAATTCATTTGAGTAATATGTGACGACTGGAGATGGGGTCTAAATCTGATTAATCAATGAGAAAGAAATGGAGTTGGAGTTGGAGTTGGAGTTGGAGTTGGAGCAGGAGAATACGTGTTTGTGTGGGTTTTTTACGTAATTAACAGCAGAAAGTCCAAGTTAGCTTTGCATGGAGACACCACTCACTCACACACACATGGAATGGAATATGAAAATATGAAATCTGATGTTGGGCTTCGTCCTCCCATCACTACTGTCGGTGGTCGGTGACGTTGCTTTACTTGACTCGGCTCCATTTGACCGACTGGGGTTTATATACTGGTATTATCAATTTGTGTTAATCATCGTTGGCTCATTGCAATAACTTGAGTGTCATCTTCTACATATTGGGGCGATTTCGAGGCCCACATACACGCAAAGGACTCGAGAGACAATCGAAATCGATCCCCTAGTACATGCAATATAAGGAGGGAGGAGAATGAAACAGAGATATGATGCTGGTGAAGGAACCCTAACCCTCACTGGCTAAGACAACACTGTACTATATATTGTCGAAGTCTTGAAGAAAGGGGACGTTGAGAATACTCGATCACCTGCTTCTGACTTGATGAGGGCATGAGGCAGCTGCAATCCTTGCTAAAGGACGGTGTTTCAGGGTCAAACAGAAGTTAGCACAAGCACAAGAAAATTCGATTGTTTTAAGAATTTGCTTGCGTTGGAACCCTTATTCCGATTGAAACATCAAACCTACATTGCACGGACACACCAAAATGGTGGCGTATTCCGTATCGGACACGGACACGCACATGATACGGTAAAATACGGCTAAATATGTCCGGACACGCGTGTCTGATTTGGACATGATATGGACACGCGCGTATTTGTGTTAGACACATGCACGTCTGGGTGGACACGAAAATAAGCAGGACACAAGGGTGGACACGAAAACAAGCAGAACACGAAAAACTCTAGAATTTCAATTCGAAAATTCTCCTTACCTGGGTTGAATCGGTTCAATTCCTTCCATGGAATTGACGTGCAGGCCGAGGCCTTCCATTCCTGACCAAAATCGGGTCGAACGGTGGCCGGAGGAGCGAGCTCCGGTTCGACACAGTCGAACCCTCTCAACCTTTGTACGCTTAAACGGCGGCGAATCACGTCGCGCCACCACCACAGACTTGAACAGGAGGCCGAGATTGTCCGAACTTGACCGGTGCGGTGGTCTAGTTCGGCCGGATGGCGGAGATAGGAGGTTGGCTACGGCGGTCAGTGCAGAGGCTCGGGGCAGAGTCGGGAGGAAGAGAGAAAAGAAAAAGAAAAGAAAAAAAAACTTGCCGTTTTGGGAAAATTCCTCCTGACTATTTATACTCGTCCAAAAACGGAAAGTTACTGATTTTTACATCCATACGAACTCCAAATTAAACGTGCTATGTGTCCACAAACTCGTTTTAACGTCCTCTAACTCGTCGTGAAATAAAATTCTCGGTCGGGTCAACTTATAAAAAAGTCAATCTTTGAAACTTCCGAATCGTGAAAGCCGATGGGGAAAGTGAAGCTTCGAAGCTAATTGATGGGAGGGTGTGTGAAGGAGAAGAGGTGGGAGTCTGGAATACCAAGAATTTTTGTTTGCATATTTTTATTTCTACTGTTATTATAAACTATTTTGTTTGCATTTCACATATTTTTGTAATGCACATATATGATATTTAAAATAAAATTTAGTTAACGTGTCCACCACGCGTCTGTATTCAAAAAAATATATATATATTTGATATATCCGCGTATCGTATTGTGTCGAATACGGACACACGTACTTGTATCCTTGCTTTGTAGATAATGACAGTCTATAGATGTCAAATCTCTTGCTAACTCTTTAGACAATATCTATTTCTCGCACACACTCAGAGTAAGAAACGTATTTTCTCGCTCACACTCTTATTATTCCATAATTTTCTTTTAAGAGTCATCTTAAGTTCATACAAATACCTATGGCTTATTTATGGTATTAACAATGATCGTTATCTACTAAATCATATTGAATATATATATATTCTTACATGCATATATATGACTTACCACATATACTTTTTTTTTTTTTGAATCGGAAATTAAGAAATTTATTATTCAGTAAGCAGTATAAAGATAACACACCCATAGGGCCGACAATAAAAGCTATCTCTTATGACTCACCAACCTATACTAGGCTAAAAAGCCAAAAATACACCTACTTTTTAATCTCAGATAAAGCACAGTGAATTTTAGTATCAGAATACTTAGCAGCAAGATTAAAAGGTAACAACCAAGTATGCTAACACTGTGACTAGATTCAAATTCAATCCAATATAGCAGAAAGAGGCTGAACCTCCTGTCCCACCAAGCTACCTGTCTCCATGTCAGCGACACTATTAGTCTTCAAAGCATCGCCTTTATTACTAGGCTCACGAGATGGATCACCCATCACATAATTATTTTTCGAGTGTTTCTTCTTAAACAACATCTTCTTTGTCCCCTAGTCTTCAATTTTTAAGTTATTGAAGATTGCTCTATATTGTCGCAGCAGAGTTTCAGAATTGCCCCACGTCGCCATAACGCCGTGATAGCCAAGGTCGAGCAAGTCGCCATATCCGAGCACATCCCGAAATCCTCGCATCTGCCGCTCCGGCCTCGGCGCACCGTCAATTTTCTTGCTGCTGTTGAGAATCTCGTTAAAGTCTCCGATTACAAGCCATGACAAAGAACTTGTGTCAGCCAATTCACGTAGCAGCTGCCAGGATCTGTCCCTGTCCCCGGTTGCTGCATAGTCGTAAAAGCATGTCAGCCACCATGAAGCTATCCCCGGTCCGTTGACGATCTCGACGTCGATGTGGTGAGCCGACTTGGATATCGTCTGAACCTGTACATCCTCCGACCAGAACAAACCTAAACCACTAGACCTGCCATTGCTTAGCACCATCTTCGCTCGGGAAAAACCTAGCGCGCTCTGGAGACGACGAAAATCCTGGTCGACGCTGATCTTCGTCTCACACAAGAAAACCATATGAGGCCGGTTCTGAGCGATGAGGTCTTTGAGAGCTCTGGTCGAGTCATCCCCACAGATTCTTCTGCAATTCCAACTCAATAGATCTAAATCCATGGTTTGATTTTAAAAGTTTTGTCGCAAACCCTAGCTTGGACGTCGAAGAGGCGACGAAACCCTAGCAGAGGGGCGATAGAAGAAAGTATGGAATATAACACTGGACTTTCATGTTGGCAACCCACATATACATTTCATGTGTGTTATGCATGCTTTAATTGTCACGAGTATATATCAAGAATATGACATATACATATGCATAGATGATAGATCGAGACGTGAAACTTTATTAATTAATAAGGTTATTGGTAAAGCGATATCGACCTAATAACATTGCCCCCTCTTTTGCTTTTTCCTTGAAGGAACGAAAGCTTTTATTAATTTAGGGAAAGAGTAGAACTGAAATTAAGACAAGTAGACATGCACTAATAAATTAAGACCTCTCAATCAGAAAATAAAAATTGGTCAAACAAGAAGAGAAAATCCTTAATTTCTTAGTAGCACATTAACATCGATCCGTCAGTTACATAGGCATCTTCAATATATATAATTTTGATAAGTTCGTTCCTATCTATAAACTTATATTATGTTTATCTTTCATTTTCATAACTTGAGATCGCTCTATGTGCTAAGAAAGGAAATGAGATGACTAATCAGATTATTTTTACCTCAATCTACTTGACAATTGCGGAACAACCAACATAGGACCACGCACGCACACCATAACCACAGTATTCAAGATGAACAAAGCGAATTATGGTTTTCATTTTCATTCATTCAGGAAATAAATTATATATATCACAATCATATACGGTTGTCTTTGTTGCAAGGGAAAGATAAACAAACTTCAAGTTTATCAAGTTTATCATACGTCTATGTTGGGTTGGGTTGGTTTAATCGTTACCAAACAAAATCCTTAGATATATAGATATCAGTTCTGTGCAATCATGTCACAGTCCCGCTAGGTATTAGAAGACCAAATCACATGTCGTTAGAGTTTTACTAATAATTAGTTTGAAACGATCATTGAAGGAAAAGAGGAGAGATTCTTGAGATAATGACTTGCTTAGTTTGTTTCATTTCACCTACTACCTAAATCCATATAATAATTGGACTACATGTCAAGAGAAACATTGAGATTTGAGAGAGATTGGAGTTTACATATATATGATCTACTTACTCTGTTTCTCGTATTCCTACATTAGTAAAGCTAGATGCAATACATAGCTGGAATTTCCTCACTCCAAAAATAGTTTACAAATACAAATGATCAACTATAGAAGAAGATAACGTATTTTTAGTAATTTAGAATATCTAACTCGAACCTCAAAAGTCATATCGTGCAGCAAATATTATAAATATTTCATGTTTTTTTTTTATGAATCGGTTGGCAAGAATTTATTGAAAATAGAGTTACAATGATACGATGCAAATACGCATCAATGGAAAAACACATACTAAAAGGAAAAATAAGAAAAGTACATCTGAAATCTTGAGAAATTTGCAGTCACTGTTATGTCGAAACGCCGACGTCGGTCCGGGTGTACACTACTGACTGCAAACGTATAGTGAAATGAGTAGGCGGTGGTATGACCACCCATACGAATCCTACATACAAATCGACAAGAGTCATGCGTACATAGGATTGAGGGTAATCTTGCACATAAAGGATCGAAGCCGACCAAGGGTGATGCCAAACATGACCATAATGGCAGACAATCCTTAACGAACAGGTACCATAATTGTAGGTCCGTCAACCAATAACATAACCAAAATAGTGGCCAACACCACTTAAATTGGCAGAAGATCCAACAAACATTTTAGGCTTGATCCCAGGCTCAAGACCTATGCCATTTGGGTCCCAGATCCAGAACCCACGCCCATTCGGGTCCCAGACCCAGACCCGACTCCAAGCCCGGATCCAGATCCGACCCAGCGCAACGATCTGAGCATCAATCTGTCCATGACCAGCCTGCCACCGCGACGCCTCTAGTTCACTTCGGAAAGAGGCCTGACGGTTTCTCGAGTCGTCGACTATCGAAGAGACACAAGCGCCGCACCCAAAAAAATTGAAATTCAACCATTTAATCTCTGACCGACATCGGTTGCGGCAACAACCAAGATCCACCCGATCCAAAACCTTGAGACGACCCCGCTTTGGTCTAGACGGAACTACCCTCATCGCTGTAGCCTGCCATGACGACCAAAACCAGAAATCCAAGCCGCTGCATACGCCGCCCTCTCCTCCCAAGATCTGAGCAGAAGAGATTGTTTGAGGACTAAACCACTTCCTGGTTTTTGGGAGCAGCCAAGGAAAGGCTGGATTCAATCCGCGCTGAAGACGGTACAGAAACGTTGTTCCACCAGTGGAGGAGAACTGTGCAGAGGCGCCGATGGCGGCACACTCCCAGACCTAGTAGAGCTAGGGTTTCCATCACGATTCTATTACTCTCTGTAAATATTTCATGTCTTATTTGATATCCAATTTGATGAATTCTCAATGTACCGAGTTGTGTTAGGGTGCAATTAGCAGGTGAACACGCAAGCAAATTAAATGATGCGGAAAATAGATGTCTTCAGTTTAGAAGTACAAGTAATCATCGATATATTTAAGTTCGGATAATATGAACAAAATAACACATTGATTACAAGCTAATCATGATTAGACATAGGGTGGTGCTATTAACATACCCAAAATCTCTATTTACACACTATATATTTTTCTAATGAATGATAATGTTATAAACACACTTTTTTTTTTCTATTCACACACCCAAGTTAATGAATAAAACATTTGAAAAAGTGTGTTTATAGAGATTTTGAGTGTGTTAATAACATTATCTTAGACATATCTTAGCTAAATGGTCATGCACTTAAGTTTTTCACGTAAGAGTATTCGTAGATTCAAAGGACACTCAACAGATGAAAAGTGAAGTGAAAGAGAGGTGAAAGTAAGAAACACAAGCACGGGGTGTGACGTTGACTAATTCACTCGCACAGTTCAATCCAACATGGCAAACTTGGCATCCTTTTCTCCTTTGATTGCGACACCTACGTTCAAATCCAAGACCAAATCCACCGGTAAAATTACTTGTTTAACTCCCCAAAACATGACACAACAAACTCACGGACACACTAAGAGTTCTGAAACAGTAACAAGAAAAAAAATCTGTTCTTTGCGTAAATCTCGTGATTCTCAACTCTCTCAAGTTGAGAAAAGTAACCATTTTTGGTAAAGAATTTCAGAGTAAATCTCTCATGGATTTTCCAATATGCTTTAATGGGGTTTTAAAGCCAAAGCTAACGGGCACCCAACACAGCCATGATCACTCATTGACTATCCAGAAACTCAAAAGCGTGTTAAGCTGTTTCCTGTTCAATATATTCTGAGATTTGGTTTCAAGAAAAAAAGATTGAAAATTTAGTCCCCACAAATATTATTATGTATATAGAGCTGAGTTGGGTATGTACTGATTGATTGATATACACATACACACACCAACCAAGAGTGTATTGGGTATTTTGTACCTCTACCTAGAAAGAGAGAGAGGAGAGACAAAAGATATAAAAACAATAGCCTTTTTCTGTGGCTTTGGATTCTTCTGGCAAATCGTGCCTGCCAGCTTTACTTGGGCATGGTGGCTACTTAGGATTATAATATAATCTAATCTGTTGGGAGAACAAAATCAATTCACCAAAAAGGAAAAAAAAGGCCCAAGCTTTGATTAGCTTATTGGGTTTTTTGGGTGGAGTTGAGGAGAGGCAGAGAGTGAGTTTTGAGAGCTGAAGAGAGATGGTGGAGAGCTGGAGGTGGTGGGTTTTGGTTGTGGTGAGCTTGTGCATTTGGGGATGGAGTCCCAGTTCAGTTAATGCTGATACAGATCAATCAGATGGTTAGTGTTTTACCCAACTCCCTCCAGTCTCTCTTTTTTGCTGTTTCTTTCAATGAAGATGATTTTTTTTTTGTTTGTGTGTTTTTCTCATGAGTTCATCTATGGTCATCTGTCATTTTTGTTGATGGTTTTTCTCATTGGTGTTTGCATTGTGGATTTGACCATCTTTAGTGTTGTTGAAATGGGTTTTGAGCTGCTTCTGGGGAACAGATTTGTGTTCATGTTGTTGGATTTGAGTTTTCTGTGACTGGAGAAATCAGAGTAACTGGTTGTGTGCATCTTGTCTGCTATTAAAGTTGCTACCTTGACTTTGCTTCACCTTTTTTTATTTTTATTTTTTATTTTTTATAAGAATAAATTCTGGGTTTGATGAGATTGCTCTTGAGCATACATGTAATTCACGCTTCAAACACGCTTCAAAAAAAACTTCAATCGATTCTTTTGCTTTAGCAAAGCCATAGTTAACTGTCCCTTTACAGCTTTACGGCTATCATTGGCACTGCATTGAAAAGCAATTGCAATTGCAACTTTTTTATCATTAAAAAATCGTGCTTTGCTTCAATAGGTAATTGAAACTACTGGGGATTTTATAAGAATGAGATGTGAAAAGCATGATTCTAAGCCCATAATTTGATATCTCTGCATGTCTGGCTAATATATTCAGCATGATTGAGACTTGATTGTACAGTTTCTAAATTTCACTTGAGATTCATCAATTTGTAAACATGACACTTTGGTCTACTCAGAAATCGTCAGGCACGGAACTAGAGGGGGGCTGAGGTGTGCTGCAGCCCTCCTCATTTTTCTGGAAACAAACTGATGTCTACAGGTTTTATATATGATTAAGTCAGAAAATACCTTCCATCCTCTTAAATTAGCACTATTTTCCCTTCTAATTGTTGTCTATCACAGTGATTAATTAAGAAAATGACTCTAAATTAAGGAACTTTGGTTTAAATTTCAGTAGGAATCTTCCCTCAAAATTTGCTTCAAGGTGCAGCCCACCCAATTTTTCAATTCTAGTTCTGTCCTTGGAAATGGTGTGTTGCAAAAGTTGTCATGATAAACTATTTGTTGCAACATGAGCTTGAGATTAAAGAATGCTTCTTTTAAGAGAGAAGCTTCCTTGTGAATCATCATACAGCTCTTTCACATTTATGTTTGTTTAGATTTGGAAATGCGGTAGCTTCAGTGTTGTACTAATGGGTTGAATACTGTACTTGTGTCACAACCCAAATTAAAAACTATCTATGATGCAATTCTGTAAGTTTACAGTGCTAAATTAGTGACTAACATGTTTACGTTCGAGAAAGTTTGACATGATAATTATTTGTAGCATGTTGGTGTTGACCTAATTGATTGAATATTGTACTTGTCTCTCAACCCAAAACGAGCTCCAGACGCCAATCCAAATTGCTAGTTTTGATTGAAATCTCTCTGTTGCTTTGGTTGGCATGCTCATATCATTGACTTTGACTAGTTCAATCTTGTTACAAATTTAGCTTTTTGTGTTTTCTTGTTAGCTAGCTCTAAGATGCTTAGGAGTTTTAGTAAAGTTCATCTCCTCTGATTTGCTACATATTCAGTCTGCATCCAGATTATGCAATTCTGGTTTTGTTCAACTTTCATTCCGCGTTGCTTCTACTGATTGCTTCTGTTCATGTAATCTGTGCAGTTTCTGCTCTCACGGTAATGTACAGTAGCTTAAATTCCCCATCTCAGCTAACCCAATGGACTGCAAGTGGTGGCGATCCATGTGGCCAGTCTTGGAAAGGTGTTAAATGTACACGCTCACGAGTAACAGAGATGTAAATATCTACTTAATCATTTCCATAAATATTTCCTTTGTCTACTTTCAAAGAGAGAGTGCTGATTTCTGATACCAATTCCGTCATTGCTCTTTATCATCAGTGATTTATCAGGTCTTGGACTTTCTGGATCATTTGGGTATCAGCTTCAAAGCTTGACCGCATTAACCAACCTGTAAGAACAATTTTCAGATATATCAAGTTGATCAAGTTTTACTGTGTAATTTGATCTCTTCATCTGAGCACTTGACAAATTTTTGCAGAGACATGAGCAATAATAATCTTGCAGATGGCATACCTTATAACCTCCCTCCAAATCTGACACGATTGTATGTTTCCCTCAACTCATCATAGTCTTTCCTTGTTTATTGTTCTGCTATTGATTTTGTATGTTTTTAAATATTTTTTTAACCCAAGTTTTTCTTTTGTATGCAGAAATCTTGGCGGTAATCATTTCACACAAGGCATCCCTTATTCTGTCTCTCTGATGTCTTCTCTTAAATACTTGTAAGAATATGGTTATTCACTTACTATAATTTTCTCTGTCACAACTTATCCAGAAGGTTTAAGCTCGATCATCTTCATTTTCTATTGGACTGCAGAAACATCAGTCACAATCAGCTTCAGAATACACTGGATGATGTGTTTGGAAAGCTCTCTTCCCTTACCACACTGTGAGATCCTCTTCCACCCTTAATCTGAATAAGTTGTAGCTGATATTGCTACCCATTTACTTTAAGTTTGCGAACTGATCATTATCTTATTCTCAAAAAGGGGTAAAGAGAAAAGATATGCTATTATTTGTGATTCCATATTCTAAAAAAAAGGTCAATAGTTTCAAAGTCTTACTATAAATTCTAGTATAATAAGATCTCTGTCTTGAATTATGTTTCACTAAAGAATCTATCTAGATGTTGGGTTCCATAGTGCTCATAATAAATTAATAATCTGACTAGTGACTGTGATTTCTTTGCTTCAGGGATCTCTCTTTCAATTCTATGCCAGGTAGTCTCCCTGAGAGTTTTAGCTCCCTCTCAAGTCTAAAGACATTGTAAGTAACAAATTTTTTACATTGTGGTATTATTTTCTAGTTAATACTCTCTGACTCTTACCTGGAATAATATATTCTTACAGGGATTTGCAGAACAACCAGCTAACAGGGACTATTAATGTCCTAGCCAATCTCCCCCTGGAAAATCTGTGAGACATACATCATACTTAGTAAAAATATTCATCGTCTCCCCCACCTGCTATATCCTCAAGTGTCCTGTCTTTACAGTCATCTCTTTTTTCTGTTTCTTAGGAATATCGAAAATAATCATTTCACCGGCTGGGTTCCAGAACCGTTGAAAAACATCAACCTGAAGTAAGCATTTTATTCTTAGCTATTGTTGCTTCGATACTACCGAGAATTTGTTCACATATAAGATTCTACCAAATCTCATGGCAGGAAGGACGGAAACACATGGAACTCGGGTCCTGCACCTCCACCCCCGCCTGGTACCCCTCCAGCCAGCAAGAACAATGGAAATCGCTCACCCGGCAGTACACCATCAAAAAATGGTGCCAGTGAAGGTGGTAAGAAATCTGGAATAGGGGCTGGTGGCATAGCAGGAATAGTGATATCTATTTTTGTTGCTACGGGGATTATAGCATTCTTTTTCATAAAGAGAAGAAGATCAAAGAAGTCATCTTCTGATATAGAAAAGATTGATACTCAGCCCTTTGCGCCCCTTCCTTCAAATGAAGTAAAAGGTGCATATACTGTTTCCTGATATTAAAATTAGTATTGTCGGAAATTACCTAAATTTCATTTGATTTGTTCATGTTGTTACCATGCATTTCTTTATGATCCCGTACTAGTTTTACTTGCCTATGTGGGAAGTGGCTTTCATTGTTTTGGTGCTGTATTCAAACTGTTTTTAAATGAATTTGATAGTGAATTTCTCCGTTGGCTTTACAGAATCTATTTTTCAAGTACCCTATAATCTTTTTTATGATACTGATGTCAAAATGGTGTTATAAGTTAGAAACGCCTCAGTTATGTCTGTTCAGATTTCTTTATTAAACAATTTATCACATAGATTTACTGCTTTCTCTGTGGCTCACTAATGCAGAAATGAAGTCTGTACAACCCTCTGCCACAGTGGATTTGAAGACCTTTGATGCACCTGCCACGATAAATCTTAGACCCCCACCTGTTGATCGTCATAAGTCATTTGATGACGAGGAATTCTCAAAGAAGCCCATTGTTGTTAAGAAAACCGTCACAGCTCCTATAAATGTGACCTCCTATTCAATAGCAGACCTGCAGATGGCTACTGGAAGCTTTAGTGTTGAAAACCTTCTTGGCGAGGGATCTTTTGGACGCGTTTACCGGGCTCAATTTGATGATGGGAAGGTATACTTCTTACCAATAGATTTGCCTCCTGCCATATGGGGCTGCAGAACTACATTTCATCTTTTAGTTTTGTGTTCTGTGACTCCTGTCCCTTCAAATTGGTACCCTGCAATGTCAACACAGAAAAGTCTTTTCATTTTTCTTCATTTTCTGTTCGGTGATAATAGAGTTGCTCACTGATCAGATAGCTAAGTACCAACTGGAAAAGAGTAGGAGCCAGTTAGTTTGTTTTTTTTTTTAGTTCTTTTCACTAAATGTTGCGTGAAAAAAAAAAACTTCCCATCTCTCTTTTGGGTACTTTGTCAATGAATGATCTCAAGAGCCAATGCAAATTAAAATCTACATGCCTTTATGGTTAGTTTTGTTAAATTTATATTGCAGGTTCTTGCTGTTAAGAAGATAGATTCATCTGTCATTCCAAGTGAATTGTCTGAGGATTTCACGGAGATCGTTTCAAACATCTCCCATTTGTATCACGCAAATGTAACGGAGCTTGTGGGTTACTGTTCGGAGCATGGACAGCACCTGCTAATCTATGAGTTCCATAAAAATGGATCGTTGCACGATTTCTTGCATCTTTCAGATGAATACACCAAGCCCTTAACATGGAATTCCCGGGTTAAAATTGCTTTGGGGACCGCAAGAGCACTAGAGTAAGTTTTGTTTTCTCATGAATTGGAACCTCAGCATGAAACTTTATATTTCCTTTTTTAATTTCATACTGCTTAACTTGAAGTAGTATATCATTGAAGGCATATATCACGGACTAAGATTCTCTTGTTTCTGGAAAAAGTTCTAGCTATTCTATGATCTAAAGATAATGAGTTAGGTTTAGTTTGGAACTAGGAAGTCTATGGATATATAAAATATCAATGGGGCCCTTGTTTTTACATAAAATGTCTTTATGCTTTTGCAAATGTGCTATTTAGTACTCATACTTTTTTCAGGTACTTGCATGAAGTTTGCTCACCATCAATTATTCACAAAAATATAAAGTCAGGCAACATATTGCTGGATGTGGAGCTCAACCCTCATCTTTCAGACTCTGGCCTTGCAAGCTATATCCCCAATGCTAATCAGGTAATTGAGTTATTTTCTTTTCTATGTCTGTGTGTGAGACAATGTTGAATCACTCTCTTTTTCCTGCTTGAGACATTGTATAGATATAGTTAGTAATTATCAGAATCTGGCAACCCTAAGACAACTCAGATCCACCAGGTCAGAAATTCAGGGGTTAGTAGTTGAACTAGAATGATGTAAAGTACTATATTTGTCCGATTTCGTTAATTTGCAGATAAGTTAGTTTTCCTATATTTGTCTTGGTTTCCTTTGACACTCTGGTGAAGATAATACCATACTCTAGGATAGTTTTGAAGGCTACTTCCTGATCAGATCTCTTGTAGTAATTGATGGCCGAAGTGCAACTGGACTTGTGGAACATTCATATGCAGAACTCCATGGTTGAAAGTTATCTGCTTTTCAAATTACACATCATAGCTCTAATAAATGCAGTGCCAGACATTGTGATTCTGCTGCTGATTAACTGATAATTAATTATGTGTAAAATTGCTAATATTTTTAATTTGAAACACGCAGGCATTGGAGCACAATGCAGGATCTGGGTACAGTGCACCTGAAGTTGCGATGTCTGGTCAATATACCCTTAAGAGTGATGTCTATAGTTTTGGAGTGGTTATGCTGGAGCTTATTAGTGGGCGCAAGCCATTTGATAGGTAAAGTATTCACATGCTGGAGCTTATTATTGACCTTATTGTGACTATTATATAGAGCTTGGTGAAACTAATTGTCATCTGAAAATTCTTCAACAGCTCTAAGTCTAGATCTGAACAATCTTTGGTTCGATGGGCAACACCCCAACTTCATGATATTGATGCTCTTTCAAAAATGGTAGACCCAGCACTAAAGGGGCTCTATCCAGTTAAATCTTTGTCACGGTTTGCTGATGTGATCGCCCTCTGTGTCCAGGTAATATAACAGTTGAATTATTAACTTCACATGAAATTATCTTTTGAATCTGCTGAAGTGAAAATGGTCCTTACACCTTTTGTGCAGCCCGAGCCTGAGTTCCGACCACCAATGTCCGAAGTTGTTCAAGCATTGGTTCGGTTAGTGCAGCGAGCCAACATGAGCAGGAGAACAGTTGGAAATGATCAAGGAGGGTCCCAGAGAGGGGACAGCACAGATGCACAGGAGGACATGTCTTGAAGGCAAACTTGAGTAGGCAAAACAGATGCACAATGATGCCATGCCTGAAGCAAAGAGTACATTTTGCGTTTATTCACCTTGGCTAAACCATATGCTATCAGGTCTGCACACCTGGTATACCTGGTAGGATATGTTTGTTTATATTTACATAGTTGAGGTAGTTCTTTCATTTTTTTTCTTTTCAAAATTGAATTTGGTGCTGTTTGAAGCAGTTTGGAGTTTGTTTCTAATGAGAGTTTCAAATGTTCTTTTCCTGGCATTATATATACATTAAACCAGTGCCGGTCGCAGTTTGGAACGTAAGCTGAATCTTTATCAGTTCTCGCTTCATCTGCAAACGGACCCTTTGGTCTCGACATATTTTCTTGTAGGTGTACAACATTGAAGTAAATAATTTAGAATATGAGATTCCATCGTGTTGCGCTCTCCATCAAATTCATATGAGATCCTTTATTTACTGCAACATATACCCTCCAAAGTCTTAAACACCAGAACGCCCCCAACCTTAAGGATGCATCAACCCCTAAGCCAACCACATGGGAAGCAGCCATATAAAACCCCAAAAGAGTTGACATGGCGAAGAGGGCAAGAACCAATAGACTTGAGTGAACCTGGATTTGCAAAATTCCTGCACTGTAGTTCTTTGGCCTAAACTTGTTCCAGCAAAGCAATTTTCAACAATGTACCATCAGCCACAAATCTATCTTCCAATCACTCCGGCAACATCACATCCTTAATTTCATGCAGTGGTGCATTGCGTAGCGCTTGATGTATATGCAACACATAATATAATGCTGGCACGAAAGACCTCATGTGCTTCACTGCTGAGACCAAAACCTTGCTTTTAGGCACCTCATCTCCAAAGACTCGAGTGCCGGGGTGGTAGATTCAACCAAGTACAGGAACGTTTCCAAGGCAATTCCACTGGCCTAGAGCTGAGTAATATTCTTGAGAATCAAGAAACATTGTCGGAAGCGAACAACATACCCGCTGGGATGGATTCTTTGACTTTGCTCAGTTACACTACAGCTGAGCTGACAACCAACAGAGGCAACAGAGTGCTGCGCCGCAGCGCCAGAACCGATAGACGGTACCAACTTACCAAGTGATGGATTGGAGGAGAGTGAATAGCAGCAACAAATGACAGGAATCCAGCTTCCGTTGCAATATACTAGCTAGAAAATGCGCGCAGATTAACAGAGATTTTGAGATATTATGAATAACAATTTAGGAAAGATCCTCATGACAACGTTAAAATACATGTCTCAACTATATCCAGCAACTGCTATCTAGTCTCAACATGTTAGAAACTTCACAGACCGTTACGAAAATAAAATAGCAGGAAAAAAAAAAAAAAAAAAAAAACCTAATGCACTAGCACTACTCACCAAGATTTAAACACCAATACTGACCGTAAGCATCCATACGTCTCCTTGTCTAAGTTTAGGCAATTAGTACAACAGTAGGGAAAGTTGCTTCAGTAGAAGCAACGATGAAGAATTGATAAAACTAGCACTTCCTGCAACCCATACTCAATTGGTATCAAATTGACTCTGGCGACATATTCTCCCTTTGAGAATTGTTTTGAACGGTTGCTTTCCATGGTTTTAGCAACTAGTTCACAATGATTAAGATAGATCAAGAGTTCAAGACGGTGTTCGGTTATGCGAATCAAAAGCTAAGTTCAGAACCAATAGGCTCAAGTGATCTTATAAAATATGCGTGCAGAGATAAATTAATAACTGATACAAATACAACGTTCCAACAACGGGCACAAAGTTGGTAAAATGACCCTAAAATGAGAAACTTGGTACACATCATTGTTCATCTCCATCTGAGGATGTATCACTGCCTCACGGCTTCTGGAAAGAGGAGAGAACTTCATGTGCTCAGTTGTAAACCATGTATTTGGGAGTAGCACTGAACTTCTGGTAACCCTTGATGACCTTATTCACAGCATCAAGAAAGTCTTTTTCGGTTACTGTCTTCCTTCGTGCACGGATGGCATACATTCCGGCTTCTGTGCATACACTTCTTATATCAGCCCCTGGGAAACAGATAACCATATCAGAAAAGTGATGCCCAACCTAACACTATGGGATTATAACAGAGCCAAAGAGATGCAATAAACATGACATGACATGACATGCCATTAGATTCGGTTAAGGTAACCAAGTGGTCTTATTAAACTAACAGTACCAAGAGACAGACTTACCAGTTGAATTTGGGCACAACCGAGCTAAAAGTTCAAACCGAATATCCCTTTCACAGTTCATCGTTCTTGTATGGATCTTAAATATCTGTGTCCTGCTCTCCATATCTGGGAGCCCAAACTCAACCTTACGATCCAATCGTCCAGGACGTAACAACGCTGGGTCTAGTGTGTCAGGCCTGAAAAAGGGTTGAATACAATGGAATTAGATAAAAGGTCACTGCCTCCGAATGGTATTCCATTTAATTGCAAAATAAAAATACACAACGGACCTGTTTGTTGCCATCAATACTTTGATGTTTCCACGCGCATCAAAACCATCAAGCTGATTCACAATTTCAAGCATAGTACGCTGAACCTCATTGTCTCCACCCACACCATCATCAAATCTAGCCCCTCCTATGGCATCAACTTCATCAAAAAACACAATACACGCCTTCTTTGAGCGTGCCATCTGCAGAAGATATCATCAAAGAATAAGTTAACATCAACAAACTTATGCAAAATAATACAAAGTCAATATAAGAGTGACTGAAATGAAACAAATCTGACCTGAAATAGCTCTCGAACCATTCTAGCCCCCTCACCAACATATTTCTGAACAAGTTCACTCCCAATAACACGAATGAAACAAGCATCAGTTCTGTTAGCCACAGCTCTGGCTAGAAGAGTTTTACCAGTCCCTGGGGGACCATAACAGAGAACACCCTTAGGAGGATCAATTCCGAGCTTCACAAATTTCTCAGGGTGAAGCATGGGCAGCTCAACAACCTAAGACAAAGAAGAGAAAAAATCAGCATTGCATATTTGATTGAATGAATAGTATCAATTAACGTAGTAAGTAATCTACACATACTTCTCGCATCTTCTCAATCTGCTCCTTACATCCACCAACATCATTATATGTCACATCTGGCTTCTCTTCCACCGTCATCATGGTCACACTAGGATCAATTTTGGGAGGCAATGGAATCTGAATCTGATATTTGTTTCGATCAACCCTGCAGTATAATAACGTTCAAACAGTTGGTGGGAGAGAGTATGAGCTTACTAACAAAGGCAGGGGTAAAACATCATATTTACTAAAATGCTAAATAAACAACATACAAGAAATATAGAATGGTAAAGCAGAACATCAACAATTGTGGTGATAAGCTAGGGTCTGAGATGCAAATGATCAGTTGTTCAAAACTGCCTTAGCTAGATCAGATTCTATCCTTATATTAGTTCTGAATCTTCAAATGTACAGATTCATTACGAAGTTTATATGAAGTTTCACTAATAGTGATTATGAGCATAACCTTTAGAATTAGGTGCTATAAGAAGAACCTGGAGCTGTTACATCACATTGTTTAAAAGTTTAAAGAGGCCACAGTATAAACTTACTGCCTAAGACAGATCTACTACATTGCTAAGTAGGAATAACATGTCAATCAACACATACAAGAATTGTAAAATGTTAAAGAAGAACATCAACAATTGTGTTATGAAGTAAACGGTTCAAGACTGTCTAGCTGGATGAAATTGTTTCCTCATATGTGTCAGTATGAGCTCACTTCCGAAGGCATGGTATTTTATGATTGTCGTCAATAACAGAATTTTGTGAGAAGCCAGGGTCTAGATGCAAGAAAGAATCTGGTCTAGAACCACGTCGCTGGATGCAATTGTGTACTATGTCTTCCATAAGTTTGAACATACAAATCCTTTAATAAAATTTTGATCCTCATTCACTGGGTAGATATTATGAGCATAACCATTAATCTATGCTACACCACAAGGATAATCTTACACCTAAATGATATAACACAACCTTCAGCAATACATCAACCATTCAGAAGGAGCTCAAAAATTGGAAAACACTCATAAAGATAACAAATATAATTCATACCCGACACGCATTCCTTCTTCTATATCTGTTGGGGAAACCTTGTCACCCAGGCCGACAACAAACTGCAGTTTTTTCAGAAAATACAGACAGGCCATTAAGCAACAGAACAGTGTAACCAAAACTAAAAGACTGTAATATTCAAACAGAATTGAAACTAATAATGTCCAGAAACATTATACCTTTGCAATTTGCTTAACATTGATGACATATTTAGCATCTTCAGAATTAGGACTGATAATCTTTGTGCACCTCGCAACCTGCCACACACAAACCCAATCATTACTTCCCCAACACATTCCACCAAGACAAACAGTTATAATACAGTTATGCCCAATCTCGCAATCAATCGAATACAAACCTGCAGAGGTTGCTCCTCCTGCATCATCTGCTTATCTGAAACAAGATCCCACTGGCTAGGAGCAGCTAACCCAGTATCAGACTCCTTAATACCTGTCCAAAAATCTCAACTTTAAACAAAACCCACTACAAAAAACTAACACCCATTACAAATTGAGCAAAAGGGTATTCTACTCACCACATAAATCATTGACCTTTTTAGCCATCTCCTTAATTTCCTTCTCAGTCTTCTTAATATGAGTCGAGTAAGGCCCTAATCCCTGCAACACCCAATTAAATCAGAAACCAAAACCCTAGCAGCAATAAATTGGGGATTTGAATCAGCAATTTAGAATAAAATTAGGGCAGATCGAATTGGGGGAAAACCAATTCTAGGGCTTGAGAAATTGAGGGGGAAACTTACATAGGTCTTGAGGAGAGCGATGTCGTCCTCATCGAGGGGTCTAGGGTTCTTCTCGTCCTTGAGATCTTCGGGTTCTGGGGCCATTGGAATAAGAGTAGAGATTGGAGTACAGAGAAAGAGAGAGAGAGTTTAAAGGTGTCGACTTTCTTTCTGCTCAAGCTGTCTTCAGGCTTGAGCTCTGCGTTTTGGGATCAACTCTTTGGCATTTATAGTGAAAGAATACATGTGGGCTTCGTCGGGTCGGTTCTACCCGAGTTAAAATAAAATACATTACTTTTCACTCTTTGGTTAAAAACAGAGGGAGGTTAATTTTTTAGGACTATACAGTAGTATGAAAATATCGGGAAATTTGTTGAAGGAAATCTCATATGTGTGTGTCTTCGTCTGGTCTATGTAGAATTAGGAACAAGAGTTTCATGTAATAATATGTTTACTATTACATATAGATATAGGTTTTCCACAACTTACTTAAAAGTTACATTGTAATTCTCTATAAACATAGGCACATATTGATGAATAAACTACTTTATTCTACTTCTTCTAAATTAGAATTCGAATACTTGGTGTATTAGTGCTCCATGTTAAATGACATTGTTTTAGTTTTTAGTGTCAGCCTAAGATAATTGTATAACATGTACTTAAGGGTTTTGATGATCTGAACTTGAATAATATGTGCTGGCAAGATTTCGAGTTTTTCTTTTTGTTATAAAAAGTCCAAGTAAATCAAAAACACTGTGAATGTGAACCCATCAATTAGCTCTCCCAGGGGAATAAACGCGTACGAGGAGTACTGTCGAAGAGAAAACACCCAATAAAATCATCCAGCAGGAGAGATCAAAGAGATGTATCGTCGGGGATTAGCAGCAGCAGTAGCAAGCTTAAGAGGAGGAATTGGATTAGGTGCTTTAAAGGTTGATCGTAAGAAGGACATGACAAGGCAGGTTAGCGACAACTTTTCTATTCATGGATTCATCCGAAGAAGGTATTCTTCCATGGAGACGACCAAGTTCCTTCACTTGTGTTTCACGGAGCATATTATCTCATCCCAACGACACTGCAGACGCGACGTTGTTCGCTCCATCAAATTGAGCGATTTTTTATCACCAACAACAACAGCAGCAACTAAGTTTGAGCACGAAACATACCATGATTCTGAAACCCGTGGTTGGGAACCTTTTCCCTGGGGTTGCACTCGCTTCGGATCCCAAATTATGTTCGCGGGCGGCAACCAAGGAGAACACGACTCCATTTACCGCAAGCCGGTTAGAGGAGAAGTTGTTGCATTTGATCCTAATTCGCATCCGAAACCAACGTTCAAGGCCCCAAAATTCACACGACCCAGTGAACATCATTATCAATTCCCAACTGCGCTGTTCGAGGTGGACGGCAAACTCTATTGTCTTGACACTAGAAGCCAGCAATACTACAGTACTCTCAATCCCACGATGATACCCTATACCGAGGCTCCTCCTGCTTTTGCAGTACTCGACCCCGAAGGTGATGGAGAGTTTCAGGCCAAATGGTTGCCTCTGGAGTCGCCTCCTCCTGCTATACTCTACTATGGTAAATCCCACAAGCTGAATGAGTTCATGTATTGTGTTGCTGACGCCAAAATCTTAGTCTGGAATCCAGATAAGGCCGGGGTTTACTGCTTTGACGTGAGCCAACCCGAGAAAGGATGGATAGAGATGCACTCTCCTCTTGGAACCAGCCTTCCCTTTGTTAAGGGTTGTTGGGGTGACACTGCAAAGCTCCCCCATCATCTTGGTGGTGGAGGAACCCTGATATTTACCTTCGAAGTGGATGTAAAGTTAGTGGTGATGAAATATCTTACGGGCCTCAGATCAGTAACAATATTGGTGTACAAGTTTTGCTCATGTCCGATAAGTTAGATTATTTGCAAACCATGAAACCCCTCCTGCAGCTGCCGGAAATCCCTCCTCAGTTTCACAATAGTGGATTTGCTATGCACACACCAGATGGTCCAACTGAGTGTTGTCTCGTGCATCTAGGAGATAATAAAGTGTGCCTTATTCTTCACAAATATTTCTACGAATTAACGTACGACGACTACTTTAGTGATCTGGGCAGGTCTGGTGATTGGAGCAAAGGTTCCGAACCATTTGATCCACATACTGGCAGAAACAAGGGGATTCTTCATCTCATGACGTTTGAGTATCAAGTTACTCCCGACTTGGACATGGAGTACCGACTTCTCACTACTCGCAACTATGAATACTGTACCGAACTGCCTGACGATGAATATGGAACGTCTACCCATCAAGCCTGTTTGACTAAAGCCTTTGTCATCTAAACCGGCCAGAACTGTATTTTTTTCTTCCTTTTTTATTGATATGCTTTGCTTGACTTAATTTCATCAGGACTGGAATCGATCTATTTAATTGTTTATTTTCTTGTACGTAATATTGCTGCATACGAATCTATAAGGAAGTAACTTCAGTGGAAAAATTGTGTTTTGTGTTTGTGCATGTGTGCGCATATCAAGTTTTGGTACGCTTTCTTCGATCTCATAAATCAAAATTGTAGGCACTTTGATTTAATTATGAATGTGAATGTAAAAAGTGTTTTGTACTCTATAGTACAGCACCAATGCAACTATAGTTCATATAAGTCCATGTGCAGTATTGTGGTTCTGTACAAAAAAAAAAAAAAAAAAAACACTGAATTTCTGCAAGAGAAGTTCACAAATCGCGCGGCCTGACAACGAGCTGTTAGAAGCGAATTGAGACTCAGCCACGAGCACGCCCATACCAACTTAACTATTTCATACTGGTTAAAGATTTCAAACTCTTATGTTTCATAATATTGAAGTTTTATAAGTGCTCACGCAAATGATCTCGATTTCTTTTACCAAGTACTGCTTACGGTCAAGAAAATAGCCAAAAGAGGGGAAAGTGGATGATTGCTGTGCATTTGCCAAAAGGTAGTTTGTGTTCAAGTTTCGCATCTTTCAGTCTTGTGTCTTTCAAGTACTCCAACAGTGGGTTGCAAGTTGCAACAAGTAGTAGTTGAGACTTACGAGTAGGCAAATGGTGATTGATGCCATGCATGTTTTAAGAGCAGAAGATTAGCCAAAACAAGAGAATATTTGATGATCAAGGCAAGTGAAAATTTGAATGTCAAGCAATCACATACGATGTAATGGTAATCAGTACTACAGTAGTAATCATGATACCAATATAACACACAGAATAAAGGAGGTCCTGCGTTACATGATTAACAGTAACAAACTACTGGAGGCAATACAAAAGAACCCTTTTCTTGGAAGTAAAATAAGATACCCAGTACTCGTTCTTGGACCTTTCTCAGAAACCAATTAAATGTCTAGAACAAAATAAGCAAACTTTATTTGGTAAACAGGTTAGTTAGCTGCACGATACCATGGGGACATGCAATTCAGAACCTAAATTTTTACAGAACTAGGCCCTCCTACTGGTAGTACAAGAGCAAAACATTATAATCTGGTGCAGTCATCTGGTACACAGAATACGTGTTCAACAATCACTTTCTTTTCCAAACAGAATGTGATGTTACATTTAAAATGGAAAAAGAATGCTTCTACATGGTAAATCTGTATTTTAGAACATCATTTGAGTTCAAATCAAAGGCTCTGCATATTTTTAGTATGGCCTGCTTATTCAGATCATCGTTTTCATCTCCCTGACGAAGAAGTTCCTCAAGTTCTTTGGATGGCTGCAAAACCTGTTTACATTCATGAATAAAAAAGAAATTAGGGTGAGAGAAATTAATAAGATGCTATGTTTGATAGGGATTGTGTCAGATGCATTTGCAGAAAAGGTGTGTGGGAAAGGGTGCGAGTGAACATGAGTTGTTTGTGTGCAAGCTTTGCACATTTGGCCACATGAATTTTGAGGAGCATACATCCTCACAATTGCCAGACCAACTACATGGTGGTAACCGAAAAGTAGTGAGTGGCGGCCAGATTGGCCAAAATAGAAAAGAGCAGAAGTGATGATCTTAAGTGAAGACTGGAAATTATAGAACAGCTTCTATTATCACAAATTCAAAGAGGGTGATATGCATATTTTCTCATATTCAAAGGCCTAGTAAGTGGCCAGATTGGCCAAAATAGAAAAGAGCAGAGTCGATGATCTTAAGTGAAGACTGATAATCATAAAACAGCTTCTATAATCACAAATTCAAAGAGGGTGAATATGCATATTTTCTCATATTCAAAGGCGTGCCATTGGCTAAAGAAAGCCCGAGTCCAATCTAAACAATTATCAAACTCACTATACTTTGAATGTGGAACTCAATGGAAGATGGGCAAACAGTTTAAGTTGGTTATCCACACAAAATAGCACAAGATGAAACAACCCTGTAATCCCAGTGTGACGACAAGGGCTCTCAGTGATCATGTTTTTGTTATTTAACACAAAAATAACCAAGATAAGTCCAATAAGATATACTGGTAGAGAGTTTTATTAGACCATTAAAATCATAACCCAAATCTCCAATTGCAGGACCATAAATTACGTACCCATGGAGAACTAAGTAACTTTTCCTTTCCATGCTCAACTCCATTTCCATCTGCAGTTTCCGAGCCATCTGAGACTAGCTGAAGAAGCTTCTCACTTCCCTAGATCATTAACATCAACAAAAAAGAAGAAAGATTAATACATCACATATTGTAATACACAACCGATCTAGCAGCATTAACAATAAGTTTCTCCAGCTATGTTTAACTCATCACTTAGGTCATTGATATCACAAAATTTTGAGCTGCAGAATCTCCATCACAGAAAACAATGTATGCACCTGGAGAGCTCGCCAATGAGAGTATGTACGGAATAAACACCAGAAGAATGGAATATTTGGCAAAGGCAAAACCTGCATAAAATTAAAACATAAATCAAGAGACAATGACAAATAGTGGAGCTACAAAACAGATATGTAAATATAGAAGAGCAAAAAGCATTATTAATCCAGAGGTTGCCCAAATTCAGAGTGAAATTCAAGTTAACACATACGTACCATGAATGCAGATGTCAACGGGAGCAACGTAACCGAACTGTACAAATACTTCTTGTGTATAATAGATCCCCTGATAATCAGATTAAACTTTAAATCAATAAATTATGGTCCCACGATAGATTAATATAATATATCAGATGGAAACTAATACATCTCTGATAATCCATTCATATTCATGCAACTCAGAATATATAAAGCTTTACTACACGTCCACACTAATCTCCGCTTGCATTACATGCATCTCTCAAGATAGTACCATGATTCTTGAGCAAATGAGGCCCAAAAATACTTGTAGTGTTAGTGAAAATTATCCATATATATTCAACATAACCTTTAAACATTGTGAGTCATAAATTATAAACACCGAATGAAGTCCCTCCTTAATTCCAATTGGGTCTAGTGTGCAGCCTTCGTATAACGAAAGGTACTCACTGTGCAGCCATATATATATTAATGAAGAACTTTCTTCCCTAAATAATTATACTTTCTTTTGTAATGTCTTCCAAGTTTTACTTCCTCAGTAAGATTTGACAAGATTTCAGCTCTTGCTCAATTTCCACTCTCATGGACAGAAAAGAAAAAGATCGATACCACCAATAATTTGCAATAAAACAGAGCTTCGAGGATCTAGTTATGAAACTTGAAAGAAAATGAATACCTCGCGGCAATATGTCGTAACCTCCTGCGTACAAGTCGTGCATTTAAGCTGCAAAATCCTAATATATGGTCAGAACCACCAAATAATGAAGAGAGTCCAACCATATACAAAATGGGTATATATGCATTCTTTTCACACCGATAATAAACTTCATAGTAATAATGAAAACCAAAATATTTCTAAAAGAAAATTACTGAGGTGCATTGTTCATTTTGATTGGGCAGATTTAGAAATTAGAATGTTTTGTAACCATACAAGCCTATGCAATAGACAAAACACCACAACATTTCGGTTAAATTGTCTCTATTCACCTTGTCTAACACCACATATTGAACAGGATGGTGTATTCGAAGCAAAAAAGAGTAAAGCAGCTGTGCAAGTGAAAGAGACAGAAAGAAACCTTGAAGGGTATGTAACTTCAACATGTGAGACCTCGTTAGAGATAGATTTCAAGAAAATCTCAGACGGCTTCACCCGAGCCAATAGCTTCAATCCCACCCTACACCATCACACAACTTCCCCAAAGTCAAAAACCGCAACAAACAATGAGTGAGCTAAGAAACCATACAAAATTCAACCAAGGTTCCACAAAATTTACCCATGAATCTTGCGCTTAAAGCTTCCCTCCGGCGCCTTCTCCAGACCAATCCAAGCCTTGTTCATCTATATTCAAAAAACAACACACACAATAATCAAGAACTGAACCCAATTAGCAGCAATACTAAAACAAATGGAGGCTTTTAGGCAATGAACACCAACCTTGTTAGAAGCGAAATCAACAACCATTTCAGCATTAGCGGCCCATCGACTAGGATTAGCATTGGCATTAGAACTAGAATCAACATTGGGATTGGAACTGAAGCTCAACTTTCTCCAAAGATCTTTGAGAGTAGAAGGAGTGTTTCCAGAGCCAGAATCCGAAACCAGAGGATCAATTGATCTGCTAAAACACCAGTTCCTCCCTTTCACAGGAAACACTATCAATCTAGCTCTCATTATGTAGCAACTCTAAACTTGGTCTCCCAGCTCACAAAGAACACAAACACACCCAGAAAAGAAGTAAAGATTGAATCTTTCGATGTGGGTTCTGTTGTTTCAATGGAAAAAATGTATATTCCAAATCAATGTTAACAAAGAATCTCCACAGTAATATAGCTAGAAACTTAGAAGACGTCAATGGAGTAAGTATTTATAATAAGGGAAAGAAAAGATCACAGAACCATGAAAGAAAAAGGGAACCACACAAAGGAGAGTTTGCTATTTATAGGAGACAGAGATTCGTACGAAAAGGAGGAGAGGCGGCGTCGCGGTCGTGACTGAGAGATTTTGGGTCTGAAAACAAATAGAGTGAGAAAGCGAGGCAGAGGCGAATTTTCAAGATTTTTAGAGCTATGGTCTCAGTCCACGTGGCGCGGAGTAAGAATTTTCAAGATTTTTGATTTGGTCCCTATCCCCACTTGGGTTGTTTTCTTTGGTTTTGATTTCTTTCCCAATTTGGCAACTCACATCCTGATTCTAATTCTGATTCTAAAATTCTGAAATTTGAGTTGTGTATCATAAAAAAATCAAGACAAACTTAATCCACAAAGCAATCAACATATAAGTAAAGATTGTTTTTTCATTGTTAGATTTATAAATCTATTTTTTGGTTATGTATAATAGGGAAAGAAATTAACTCAGAAAGTATAGCTCACAAATTCTGATAGGGACTTGGTCCTTTGAATAAGATGCAAGATGACATAAATCAAAACTCCAATTGGCCTAATTGGCATTGTCCCTGTCCCTATTATACCTTTGATTTCCTACTTTAAAATGGAGCAAGAAAAAGTGAGGCTGAAAACAAAACTCATTTTCAAAATGAAGGACAATGCTATCATACACTAATATACATGTCAATGAATTTTAGGGTGAACCAACCACTTCTGAGAGGTGCATACACAACAAAAGAGGTAGGTTGAACCACAAAAAATAACAATCACCCAGTAATGGATCAGTATAGTGTCTTCATTCATTCTCTGCTATGAAGTTAGGCTCTTCACCTTGGCAGAGGTACTCATCGCACACAGAAGCTGAACCCCAACCCTTCCGGAGGCGCAAGATGTCCTCTGTGAAAGTCGATCCAGATGCTCCGATGAAAACACTTGACATGGCACTTATTGTCTTATCTAACATAGCTTCTACCTACAAACCGAATAATAACATAAATTACTTTGTAGTAAGAAACAAGGATATTCTACCGTACTTGACGCAATAATGGATTGTTAAAATGGTAGCATAACCTACCTGAGGGTCTCCCTCAATTCCATGTCTGTATAACAAAGCATCCCACTTTTCAGCTGAATTTCGTGCAGGGCGTTTAACAAGTGGTACAGTCTTCCCATTCACAACTACTAGTGACTGCAGCAAACCAGTTTCGCTTTCAGCTGCATCTGTTGAAAGATATACAACTGGTGCATTGGCCCTTTCAGCAACCCGGGTGATGCAATCAGCAGCTTGAGGAATGGGGTAGAAACAACTTGGCTGCTTATTATTGCTGTAAAATAGGCAAGCATTTTAAATGGGTGCATCACAAAGACATACAGACAAAAAGATACTAATAGCATGCACTTGCTCCTGATAGTACAAAAGACCCAGAATATGATTTTTAAAGGCACACTACACTTTGCAGTATCTATGGATGCTTTAACATCAGATTCTGAACTATACAATGACAACCACTTGTCACTTTTCAAAAAATGCTTAAATTGATCAAACATGGAATTTAGTTATGAAAGGAAGAATAATTGGTCTACGCTTTCTGATGCTCTGACATTCCAAATATCGGCTGCTGGGATCTTGATGCTCTATGACTATACACTTACAAAGACTGATTAGATTATCTACAATCATCCATCAAATCCTTCTCGAAATGCAAATATGGGGAACATCATATGAAACTGTGCTCCAATCTGTCCCTAAAACTTACCCAACTTTAATGAATCTTTAAACTTTCCTCAATCAAGTTGAATGTTTGAAGCTCCCAAACTTTCCCCAAATCAAATGAAGTTAAATTTCAGAGAAACAATTACAATTTTAGATGGAATTAACTTTTGAAGGGAAACATAACTAAACTACAATTTCAGGTTAAGACGGGTATTTATAAAGTGATTTGAGTAAAGGTAAAGGTCTAACTTTTCGAATCACTCAACTTGAGAAACTAATTTGAATAAATTGGAATTAGGAACAGTTGTATGCAACATCAGAGGTACTTGCACCAACGGAGAACAAAATGTTCCATTATCATTTACATGCGTCCCTATCTATAGTATACAGTATTGATTATCAAGTCCATCAACTCAACATACTTATACTAAGGAGCCAAAACAATGAAACAGGGCAAGGTATACATCAATGGTAATCAAGTGCAGAAACTCAACATACTCTGAACATGAATAAAAGAGCTAAATAGGCAAAACAATGAAACAGGGCAAGGTAAAGAAAGTATACCAGAACTTTAAGAAGCCATGCCGCCGGAAATGAAGTGCCACAAAGTTCTTCCCAAGGAATGTCTGAATAAAACGCTGAGCAGTAAGCATTATAAGCCGACTCGGCTCAATTAGCGTCTTGCATTTGTGAGCTAACGGACCACCCGGCTGCATCACCCAATCTTGCTCCACATAAGCAAAGAAAACATCCCCAATGGCAATAACCTCATCGCCACTCGAAAACTTACCCTGTACATCCTGCACACTCTTCCTACTCGGCTTTTTCACATCCTCTCCCCAAGCTGGCTCACGATTCTTAAACGAAACCCCCAACCCCTTCAGCTTCTTGAGATGCTCATCATCCAAAAAACAAAGCGTCGGCTTCGAAAAATAGCATATAAACCTATCAATATGAATATGATTCTTCTTCTCCTCAGCCAATTCGTCGAAAGTCACCACGACTTTTCGGCCAATGCACTTGTTAATGTGCTCAATATCCAACACAGTAGTGTACTGATAATCCACCTTAGGGCTGGGAATCACCAGAACTCGATTAAGCAATGCTGCAAAGAACATGTGCTTCTCTAAGCAGATCAAATGGTTAGACATTTGGCCCGAAACGCAAATCGCCAGCAAGTACTTATCAGCATTCGGCTTCCACTCAATTGTTCTTCTCTCCGAGAACCGTTGGTCCACAGCACCGCAGCGATCGCCGAGGCTCGGATCACCGAAATCCTCGGATTCGGACGAGTTGCCGGAGCTGTGCGGAGACAAAAGCACCTGCTGAATCTCCTTATTAAGCGAAATCTGGTTCAAAATCGACGATTTGAGATCGTTGAGTTCTGGATTGGAGTGATTCCAAGTGGAATTGAGACGCGTCTGGTTCCAGAGGCCGAAGAGGCCAAGCTGCTGGCGGCGGAGGAGGTAGAGAGCTCGGAGCTCGGATTCGCGGACCTTATCGGCGACGGAGTCGGAGAGGGGGACGGCGAGGTCGGAGAAGAAGAGGGTCTTGATGTCGGTGGTGAGGAAGAGGACGAGGACGAAGGTGGAGATGAAGATGGAGAAGATGAGGAGGTTGCGCTTGTTGAAGAGGTCGTGGAGCTTGAGGGAGAAGAAACAGCGTCGTATTTCGCGGTGGTGGTGACGTTGGGGGTCGACGACATCGTCGATGTGGAAAGTGGTGGCGGATCGGGGAGTGGTGGAGAGGTGCGCCGGCTTGCGGTCGTTTTGTTCGATTAGGGTTTGGCGGTCGTCTTCGAGGTCGTCGTCGTCGGAAGAGAGGGAGTCCGGCCGGTCCATTTTGGTGGCAATGTGAGTGGGGGTGTGACAGTTGGGCTGTGAGTGAAAGCAGCGGTCGGCTTAATTTTAAGAGCCAAGTAAAAATGATGGGGGAGGGAATTGGAGTGAACATAAAGAAAGCATTGGGCCAATCATAATGATATCATGGAATTGTTTAATTTTTTTTAATTTAAGACCGGTGCCTGCTTACCTCAAATTTTAATTAAAATTTATAGGATATATGGGGACATTTATGGGGCGTTTGGTACCAGGGACTATGTCTTCCCGTCTTATTTTCTTCAAGAACCCAGCCTTCCAGAAGCTTGGCTTATTGTCACGTCCCGATTCTTCGAGAGTGTCACTCGTGGACGATGCTGGCGGGGTGGCTCCAGACGAGTGCGTGTGGGGAATCCCTTCGGAGTTCAGGCAGACTGACTCGGTTAAGTTTGGGGAGCTTGTCGTTAGTTAAGGACTTGACGCTGATGGAGAGATTGGGTATCCCTACACACACTGGTCTGGGTCTGGAGCCGATCCCCTGATGAGCCCGTGGCAGGACAAAACCAGTATGCACCTCGGTTGATAAGGCTGGCTTCCAAGGGGCTGGGAGCGCCACATGGGCCAAGTGTGGTAGCCGAATGGCTAGGCCCGTGACATTATGCTATGTAAGCCTTAACCCATGTTCGGTACCAACAGCACTATAATGAAACCATCACCATTAACATCACCAAACCTGAAAATCACACCGATCAACTAATTCCCATCACCATTAAGATGAAAAGTTCACACCTTTACTCTATATCTTCATAATTATTCTCCATGATTTCTCCTTACAATACAACTCTGAGACTTACACCTTCACTTACAAAACTGAAATCAAATGACCATTGAAGATGGAATGTTCGCACCTTTCCTCTGAAGATGGACTTTTCATTTGGCAAAATTTACCTTTCCCCAAGTTTATATATTCTCAAATATTTGTTGCAGAAAACGCATGCCCAGGACAAAACCCAAAACTTGAGGAGCAAAAAAGCTTGCCCAAGAGAACAATCTCTTCTTGTCCAAAAGAGAGAGAGAGAGAGAGAGAGAGAGAGAGAGAGAGAGAGAGAGAGAGAGAGAGAGAGAGAGAGAGAGAGAGAGAGAGAGAGAGAGAGAGAGAGAGCAATCTCTAAATTTCTACCATCCGAGAAAAACCAATCAAAGCAATAATGTTTTGAGAAGAGAGGAAACTAGAAAAGCAATAATATTTTGAGAGGAGAGGAACCCAGAAAGCAATAATGTTTTGAGAAGAGAGGAACCCAGTCATGAAATCGATTGATTCTTACCAAATATGTTGTTGAATTGAGAAATACCCAGTCGGGAAAACTTGAAAAAACACCCGGTCAGAAAAACCCAGAATTTGAACTTGAACAAGAGAGCTCCAAAGAGATTGAAGAGAAAAAATTGTGTGAGGGAGAGGGAGGTGAAGCGAAGAACGAGTTATGAGATGCCTTATATCACTCGGGCTTCGACAGTCCTCACAAAATCGGTGTCTCTATGTAAGACCACGCGGGAGGCGTTTCTGGGACTACAAAATCAATTAAATATAGTCCTTGTTTCCAGCAAACGTGGGACAACTCTTAATTTCTTATGTACGACAGTCCCATCCCAGCGTGTTCCATGTACCAAACCCCACCAGTGTCTAAACTCCATATTACAAATAACATCAAGATAATTTCCTGAGATACTAGCATGAGTCTCAACTACAAACATGTACTTTAAGCATCGTGACAAACAATACTGTTTTCCCATAATGTTCCCACCTAATTATAAATATGATGACACTAAATTAACATACTGCATATCCCTTAACACTCTAAACAACAACAATGATTGAAGCGGGCAGAAAACAGAATCATTGTTGCAGTTTGATTTATTAGATAACATGTTTCCCATATGAGAGAATGGGAGTGGAAGCAAAGCCGACACAGTAGTATATACAACCATCGAGGTAGGCGATAACGTCCTCTAGTTCTTTCGACCGAAAAGTAGCCTCCACTCTCCAGGTTTCGAGTTCCTTCAAGTCGAGAATCGAAACAAGGACCACCAGCACATCCCTCTCTATGTAGTTGGAGCCAAGTTTGCCTATAAACAGCCTCGAATCCACCACAACGATTTTTCTCTCGTCATCCAGGTAGTCAGAATTGGGGACCGAAAACTGGCGCACCTTATCGGCCGTGCCGAGAAAGTAACAATTAGTGGAAATCTGACCCAGATGTACTTCCCCTATTTTCTTGAGCACGTTTCTAAAAGCTTGAAAAACTCAGCTTGCTCGTCGCAAGCCTCCATTTTGTGCAATTACGATCCAAGCAAACTGGAAACCGACCTTCAGACGGAGATGGATAGTGTTCTCTCTCCCTCTACCATTGTACGTTATTGCTAAAACCCTAACCCCAAAACCCTGGTTTGTCTTTTTAGCTTGGCTTAACATTGTAAATTCCTTGTGTGTTCATGGTGTTTTTATCTCACTCCTTAGGTAGATGCATCTCAACTTCGAACAATGATCTTCTTCTTCTTTTGTAGTATCAAATCTTGTGATCACCATTATTTGAGCTTGCATCCCGTTTAATTCACATTCACGACATACAAATAGTTTTTTCCTCATTGAAATATATAAACATACTAACCTGATAATATAGTACAAATTATTTCATAACACAAATGCATGCTTATTAGAGAGAACTTACTTTTTAAACAATCAGGACGGTCGTAGTCAAGGCCGCAGCTGCTTTCCACCTCGGTATGGCGTGTTGGAAAAGAAGATTTGCGAGCAGGCTCTCCCGCTGAGACATGTTCCACTTATGTTGGAGGAAAAAAATCTGTTTATCAAGGAACAAATTCCGACTGGTTTTTTTGAAGAGGAGATCAAAACGCTGTTGGATATGAAGCTAGAGGTGGAGCTTGATCCCAAGATTCTACTGGAGAAGTAGTACGAGCTCTCGTACGGTTCAAATAATCATGGGATCAAAGCTCCTAATGATGAAGGTGCTCAGATGAAGACGCTAATTTCTGATGTAGAAGAGTTGAAGGACGGGCATATGAAGGTAATGGAAGAGCTTAAGAAAATTGGCAGACCCATTGAGTCTTTGAATTGTATCCTCAAGAAGGCAGAAGAGGAAAAGACAAAGAAGGAAAAGGCAAATGAGGAGTGAGAATGTGAGATGGTGTGAGAGATGACCAGACTCTTTTATATGGGATTTAAAAGTAAGATATGAGATTTGAAAGTAAGATACAAAGTATCTTTTGTGCATGTAATTTAGAACAAGTTCAACTCTTACTAGCACAATGTTCGGGCACTGTATATTTTGAAAGTTGAAGTAATGTAGAAAGAATGAACCATCGAGCTCAAAGTAGTTTTATCAAGCGATAATCGATCCGAGACTTGGTACAAAAAAAAAAGACAATCATAGTCACTCTTCCTATGAATTTTGTCCAATATATTTGCAAGTCTGATCACTCTACCTGTATAAAATTTTAACTTTTTATCCACTAACACATCTCCTAGGAGAGTTTGCTGGCAAGTGTTCTAAATTATATTTCTTTTTTCATATGATTGCTTGAGTTTATGTTTATCATAGTACACCTTACTTTTTTCCCACAGCTTTGACCTCTATATGTTGTGAATGTGAGGAGAGCGGAGGAGAAAGAGTAGCCGAAGAAGGAAGAGATCCACCCATAACTGCCGGGATGCCCTCATTTGGGTCGAGATCCCCCAGTTCTTTTGTGAGCCGCCTCAAGCTTTGGTATGCTGCTCCAATTTAAGTATACCATAACATCCCACCACAAGTTTGACCCCCAATGAGACTGTGTGTTCATGGTTTTTGAGAAAAGATTCCCTAATTAGGAGCCCTAGCCTTGCACAATATATCTTTCTTGTGACCCATCTGGGCCATGACTTTCTTCTAGGCAAGCGTCGTTGTAGCCTTCAGTCTCTGCGTAGCAATCTTGTGCATCATCTCGGCTTTTCAAAGATGATAATTTAGACATTGTGATGCATAAAGCCTTATTTGGATATGCAAATCTAATCACTCCACCTTTATAAAATTTTAACTTTTTATTCACTAACACATCTCCTAGGAGAGGTTGCTGGCAAGTGTTCTGAATTATATTATTTCTTCCATATACGACATAATAACCATCAATCTTTAAAACCGTAGGATGTATAACTTGAAAAACAGGGTTCATGCTTTAATTTAGGAGCACCAGTTTAAGAACACTAGCTACTAGCTAGTTTGAATTCCGCTTCAATAATGGGAATATATAAGTTAGTTTATTGAGTTAAATCTCAACATGACTCCCTTCATACCTTTTAACGATATCAATGAAGAGTTCCTCACCCTTTAGCTCTCCACTTGAAATGGTTCAACCACACACACTTATCAATCTCCACCTTTAATCTCGTACTCGTCTTAATTTCAACCGCGAACTTTACATGCAGGAGGTTCTTGAAATTTCACATGACGTCATCACAAAGCTCTGACCATGTCGCTGCTTCCACCTCTACTCGAAATGCTTCAGCAGTTGTTGCTTCTAAGGAAGACTGAAGACATACCCATGGGCAACCACAAGGCGTCCCTGAGTATACTCTCTTCAATATTTACTTTCTAATGGCATCCACTAAATCAAGAGTGCGGTTCAATACAAAAAGTGTGATCAGAAGTATGAGATCGAGTACAATTTGGAAAAGAAAAAAAAAATCGAACAAGTGGCGACTTAATTATGTGTCCAATACCAAGAGTGCAATGCGTGATAGTGCACTTGATGTTTAGATGACTCCCACACTCCAGGATTGCAAAATCTATGGTCAAACAAATTGTGTGAAGCATGAGATGAGCAAGAAGAGGTCGATCAATTGACTTTTCTTGGTTTTGGATCAAATGCTTAGAATGTGCAAACTAAATGAACTAGTGACCGATCTAGAGTCCAAAAGTTAAGTAAGCAGAAAAAAAATATCTTCAAGAATTAACATGGTTTGGAACGCGATTTGATATATGGAGTTTATACTCAATAGTAAAAAAAAAAATATCTGAAATGAAAAAACAAGTTTATACTCAATAGTTAAAAAAAATATATCCAAAATGAAAAAACAAAAATTGTCCAACGGCTACTAAGCTTGCATACCTTTAGATCCGCCTATGAAATGAATTGAAGTACTTCTACAGGCACACCAGGAATCACAGGGCCGTTGCTAAACATTGTGTTTTGTATCTTACTCATCTAGGACTGTTGAACAAATTTGAGTTTAATGTAATATAAACAATGATGGATTTGAAGTTTGGCAGGTGGTGTGGAGGTATTTTTATTATAGTATGTGTCAGGTGGTTTTTTGTTTGAGAGTTATGCAATTTATTTATCTACTCTAGTTTGTTTTGGCAATGGTTATTATGTCTTTTAAGTTTTAAGGTTTAGTTTGGTTAGTAATTGCTAGATTAATCTATTTTCTTAAATTCTTGTTCGTAGTGATTGTTGAATTAATTTTTTTATCCTTAGACTCGTCTTAGAAGACGAAAAAAAAAAAGGATTAGTTTTTTTTTTTATAGAACTTAAAAGAGATGAACTTTCTTAGATGAATTAACATATGTCGGAAACTCATGAAAGGAATAATCTGATATGTCTCCTTCAAGTATCTTTGCCCAAAATATGAGCTGCATTAAAGCGAGTAGGTACAAAGTGACCATGCATGACGACTTTTGCATAAGCCAAATACATTTTCTCTGACAACCCTTCTATAATCGTACACAACTCATTGATAATCTCAAGCTTTGTCAAAAGTGGACAACCAGCGTGAAGATTATCGAGGTAATGCTTCATTGCATTTGAGCAAAAACGAGCAATCCTAGAGCGAATGTACTTCGGACGTAAACCTACTTGTTGCTGCTGCTGTTGTTGCTGACTAGAATCATGTACCAATACAGCTTTGAATGTCAGATTAAGAGTATAACTTGACACATCGTTTATCCAATTTAAGAGAGTTCTGCGGATTTCTGCTTCAAATATGTTGTTTAGATGCAGATCACAATGATGTCCAAGATGTCCAAGGTTTTGAAAAAACCTAAGGCTGTCTTTGTCATCAAAAGATGTCGGATGATTGAGGGTGAATCGTATATCATCACTGGGATCAGGATCGGGAAACCCTGGTAGTTGGGGAGACGGTGATCTAGACCAAACCAAGTAGCCTTTATCGATGAAATCAACATATGCACTGAACATGTCAATTGTGGCTTCTAGGGCTCCTTTTTTATATCGTTGCTTAGCCTGATTTAAGCAACGAGTGAGGTCAGCCGCCATGTTCCTTAACTCTATGATATTGGAGTCGAAGGAATTTCCACCTAAAAAAAAGGATTAATTTATTGCGTTTAAAAACACTTAATTAATTTGTTTTTTATGTAGAGTTGATTTGTTAAAACTTAAAACATCTTCTGTCATTTCGAACTTAAGCTTTTATATTTTTTTTGTTTAATGTCCCATAGCCACCGTAGCTTTTGTGTGGAAGTGATTTAAGTTAACGTCAATTCACTCAATTGTATCTGCATGTACTCTTTGATATCCTGCTACGACAATGATATTGACATAACACACATTATATTCATAACAAAAATGCATGCACATTAAAGAAAATTTACTTATTCCACACTAGTCATATTGGTACATATATTTCACTTTCTAATGAGTTTTGTCAAAACACTTTTTGTTAAGTATGATTATTCCGCCTCTATAATTATGAATCTTTCTATCTACTAGCATCTCCCCTAGGAGAGGATGCTGACTAGTGTTGTTGTTTATATTGCTTCTTTCTTGTATGACATTGTAGCTCTTATTCTTAATTATTGTAGGATGTATAACCTGAAAAAAGTAGTCAATGCGTACATTAGTTTAAGAAAAAATGACCATTTACACAAAAATGAGATAAAACTTACCAATTCCAATGTTACATACCCACTCTAATGAATTTTAACAAAAATACATAACTACCCTATACTAAACCCTAATATCCTCATTATCCTCCTCTTTTCTAACCAACAAACCTCTCTCTCTCTTCCTTCTCCACGACAACGCCTTGGCGGCAAAATCCGGCCAATAATGTTGACGTCTTGGCCGGCGAGGTTGAGCAATGGGAGGTCGGCGCCGGGGTGGGACTGGACCCAGTCGGAGACGTTGTAGACTTTGCCCTGTATTGAGATCCATAGATCTCCCAACTTGTTGTGTTTTGCTAGCTCTTCAGAGGAGATGTACTTGTTGGTGGTGTTGGACTCTGCCATGGGAAGATCTGAGAGCGAAGACTCGAGCTTTGACAGTGCCTCTTCCTTTTTGCAACCCACTTGATGAGAAAGAAGTTCCAAGGTCTCTATAATTTTAATAGCCGAATCGTCGTATTTGATAAGCCTCTTCTTCTTCTTCCTTTCTCTCAAATCGCAAAGCAGTTGGGAAAACATATAAGAACGATGAGCTCGAAAACAGATAGACAACAATGGGTCTCTCTCTTACTGTATTTTTGCTCTTATCAAATTGGTGCTCCCCACGTCGTCAACATTATTGACTCTTCTGGATTTAAGTATAGGTATTACTGGGTTAGTAATCATATTACTGGGGTCAGTAATCATCTTACTGGGGTCAGTAACTTGATTACTGGGAGTCAGTAACTTGATTATTGTTGCTTACTAGGGGTCAGTAACCTGAGTCCGGTGACTGAAATCCGGCGAAAAAAAAAATTGATTAAAGTCAGAGTCAGTAATTTAATATTAAAAAAAAAATTCCGACAAAAAAAATTTGGTGACCGGAATCCGGCGACTCCAGCGACCGGACTTCAGCGACCGGCCATGAGACAGAAGGGAAATCTATAGCACGTAATAATTTAAAGGGAAATCTATTAAAAAGGACAGAAGGGCAAAAAAGGAACACAAAATATTAAATTTGTACTAGGGTTGAAAAGATGTGTTCAAATGGGCAATATGTGTTGTTACCTTATGTTTAATAGGGGAAGAAAATAAAATGGTCATTAAAATAGATAATGAGGGGATCAAATTAGCACTAAATGGACATTTTCTATTAGTTTAAAGACACTGGTTTTAAAGAACACTTACGTTTTTCTTTTGGTAGACTGTGTTTGTTATGACTTATGACACCTTGCTTCATTGCAGACTTCAAGGCAGTATTTGTTTCATTCGTTTTCCTAAGGCACTCCCTTTGTAATTTCTTTGTGGAAGTCGTCCAAGTCAATATTAATGGTCTCTCCATCTATTCTTAGAAATACCGCTTCAACAACATCTTATGGAAAATGTTGCCCCGGACACTTCAACAATCTAACCCAGGGAATGGCCTAATTCATGACGAAACAAGTTTTGGGTGGGGTGCCTAACAAAGCTCAGCTGCTTCAGTTATTAAGGGTCCATTTTAATGGATCAGCCGAGGAGCTTAAGTAGAATAATTGCTTGAATGTTACACATTAAAGTGGTGCATTTACTAATATTGATAAGATTTTATTATTATTATTATTATTTTTTTTTTTTTTTTATCGAGATCACATGATTCCTTCAAGTTTTAATTATTAGCTAACAAGAATTAATTAACTAATCCGTGCTGGATGACTTTGTTAAAATGTTTTTTTTTTCCCTTACTGCTAATTAAGAATAGATTAATATCGATTACTTGGTCGTACGTACTCTATTTAGCAATTCTCGATTCAATGAGTTTACATGAAATGTAAGATGCTCAGATTATATAAACACATTAAGGAAAGAGACGATTGGGTGGTGTTCGAAAAAGCTTATGCATCAGTGGTGCATTTTCTAATATGGCTTACTTGGTCTTACCTCTTTAAGTAAGCTATTCCCGGTTCAACTAGTTTACTATCAGATGCTCAAATGATTACATATGCTTTAAGAAAAAAGACTACTGGATTGGGTGGATCGATGTTTAAAAATTCAAGTTCGTTCCTGCAAAGCTCCCCTGATGGTTCGTGGCGATCGCATCTCAACTGGATGCGAACTTCTGCTCTTGGTTTATATTTTTTGCGGTTTAATTTGCTATATATTACATCTTCTTCTAAGATGTATCATTGTGTGCTGTTTAGCTGGTCTATCTAAGAGGTAGCATAGATATAGAAATATATATTTCAAAAAAGAGAGAGAGAGAGAGAGAGAGAGAGAGAGAGAGAGAGTCTGCCTGTGTGATACAAATGGCGAGCCTATTCGGCAACCCCATAAGTTCCATGACGGACTCGTCCATAAGAGCAATATCAGGGTGTGCCGACATGGAAATAACCGCCGCTGACAGAGCGCGCGCGGCGATTTACATGAAAGCCGCCGATATGAGGGATCGGAACGCCCGCAGTTACGTGGAAAATCTGAAGAGGCAGTGGGGGTATGGAGTATCCACACTTTGCCTGGTTTACAATGCTACTGGGAACACTATCACTTATGTTAGCGATCATAATTTCCATGGGCACATCGGACCAGCCCCGTACCCAACAAAGATTGAAAACGGCCAGTGGGGTGCGTTTTTGCACGTCAAAACCTCCGGCGCGATGGCCGGATCTGAGGCAGCTGTTGTGTATCGAGGCAGCAACGGGAAATGCACCAACTGCGACTTCATGATGGCGTGGTGCAACCCATGGCGTAGACAAGCTTTTGATAACTCGGTAAATATATTAACCTAGCTAACTAGCTAGGGCTAGCTCACCCAATTTAGATTTCTTTTAACTGTGTTCAAAACTAGAATAACAAATCGGAAAATTCATGTTGCAGGTCTGGGTCAAGACCCGGGAAGTGGACCACTTCGCTCGGTACACAGAGGCAAAATGGAAATCCTTATATGCAAAGTTAGACGCGCCTCGCTACCATCACAGCGCCTTATGGGAATGATGCTTGTCAATTATATCAACCGGCAGCGACACTTCTCCTGTATTGGAAGCAATATTTGTAGAATATTTTAGAATATTTATTTTCCTTGTATGTATAGGTAGATTATTTTATGTAATCTTTAGGATATATTTTCTTGTATATATAAGTTTGTATCACTATATATACCTTCTCTATGGAGAAGAATAAATTATCAAAATATTAAACCCAAATTATATTCTTATTTTCTGCTTGGTATCATAGCCTATACATTTTTCTTTTTTCCGTTGCCAAGACCACACACAAAACACAAAGCACAAATCCACCCAAATAGCACATCCTGCAACCACACAGAACACAACCAAATTCAGCCGACCCAAATCCCACAAAAGCAACAACAAAAGCAAAGTCAAAGCACACACGCCAAACTCCAAACAGTAAACACAAAAGCACAGATCAAAGAAAAAGGAGAGCAAAAAAGCAAAACACACACCCCAAAAATCCAAACATCACACCCAAAAGAAAAAGGAGGGGCATAGCAGCCAGCTCACCACGTGCAGCCAAGCCGACAGCCCAAGCCGAGCCGCTTCAGCTTCCCTCTTCTCCACAGCAGACCTGCCCCGGTCTCTTTCTTTTTCTTTCCGTCTGCTACACAGCAGGCTGTGGCCCCATCTAGCTTTTTGGTCAACTACAAAGGACGTGTTTCCTCAACAACACCAAACAAGAATTTGTTCCGGTACTCAGAATTTCTGATGGCAAAAGACAGAGTTATTTCGAATAGATTTTGGATAATTGATACAGGTGCATCAGACCACATGACAAATGACCCTAGTCTCTTGACCACAGTTGAACCTTCCTCTCAAAATGTTGTGTCTACTGCTGATGGTACACCAACTCGAGTTACTGGAGAAGGTTCTATTGCCTTATTTGATACCTTAACTCTTGAATTTGTCTTAATTGTTCCATCACTAGCATATAATTTTCTGTCTGTTGGTCAGATCATTCTAGCCCTTGCATGTATTGTTACCTTTTATCCATCATTCTGTGTGTTTCAAGACATTCTAACCCGGCAGATCCTTGGTTATGGTGTACGAAGAGGGAAATTATACTATCTGGATCTAACAGAGACTGGAGAAAAACATAAATATTTTTTGGGACAAGCTAATCAGGTTCATAGAGTCGTGAGTGGTCGAGAAGCTGTATGGCTTTGGCATCGTCGCGTAGGCCACCTCAACTTCCATTATCTCAAGAAGCTGCAACCTCAGTTATTTTCTGGTGTCAACGCTTCAGATTTCCATTGTGACACTTGTGAACTGCCAAGAGTCACCGTGTTTCATATTCACCAAGTCTTCACAAAAGTCCGGTTCCTTTCCTGAAGATCCACTCTGATGTATGGGGCCCAGCGAAAATCCCTTCATTATGTGGCGCTCGTTATTTCGTCACTTTTATTGATGACTGCACCCGAATGACTTGGGTGTCTCTCTTGAAGAACAAAAACGATGTTTGTCTCAGGTTCAAAGAATTTCACAAGATGGTGTCTACACAATATCAACAGACTATTCGTGTTTTCCAATCTGATAATGGTGGAGAATATGTTAATGGTCTTATGCAAGAGTTCACACAATTTCATGGAATTCGACATCAAACTTCAAATTTCTATACTCCTTAGCAAAATGGATTGGCAGAACGGAAGAATCGGCAATTACTTGAAGTTGTTCGTGCCTCGTTGTTTGGCATGAATGTGCCTCGTGAATATTGGGGAGAAGCTGTAAAGTCTGCTGCATATCTCATCAATCGTACTCCTTCTCGGGTAATTGAGTTTTAAAACCCTCAGCACTAACTTCACACGCTTCTCTCAGTTCCATCAATGCCTAACTTAGAGCCGCGTGTATTTGGCTGCACAGTATATGTCCATATTTCCAAGTCTCAACGAAGTAAACTCGATCATCGTACCCGACAATGTATTTTTGTGGGTTACGCTGAGTTTCAGAAGGGTTACAGATGTTATGAACCCCACACTGACACAATATATACCTCGCTTGATGTTTCTTTTCAGGAATCTGAGCCGTATTTCTCAAGCGGAGTTTCGGAGACTTCCCGTCAGGGGGAGAGAGCTTATGAAGGGAATTCACAATATTCATTTGATTTAAAATAATTTGAGCACTTAGGGCATCTCCAACAAGGGTGGCCAAACCCATACCCAAACCCATACCCAAAAAAAATTGATCTCCAACAACCAAAACCCATACCCCCACACTTGACCCAAATGAAGAAGGAATTGGGGGAGGAAACCTATTACTGTTCACTGGGCCCCGCATCACAGCTGCCAGCCTCTTTCTCCAGCACAGACGCGCCTCAGAGGAAGGAAGAAGACTCACGCGCGCTAGAGGACAAGAAGGAGGGCCTGCTGACGCCATCTTGCTGGCGTCATCATCCTTGCATCAGCACCCATCTGGTAGCCGTTGTGGGCTGCTGGATCTGACGGCCCAGAGTTGATCTGATGTTTGAATTCTAGCCGTAGGATGGGTAGAAAAAAAGGGGGAAAAAAGAAAAATAGGTTAAAAACAGAAAATAAATAGAAAAAAATACTGAAAAATATAGGGAAAAAATTTTGCCCGTTGGAACAGTAAAAATCTATAAATCTATAAATACCTTTCATCTTCTTCATACTTTTACACTCCAAATCTTCTCTCATCTCCTTCAAAGTCTTCATTTTCACAATTGTTCTTCATCTAGCTAGTTTTTATTTTTTTTTCTTTCAAAAATGGCCACCACCAAAGTTAAAGGAGAAGCTTGGAAAAAGCCCGAAGATGTAGCGTTGTGTATGGCGGTGGTTGCCATTGGTGAAGATGGAGACAAGGCTACCAATCAAGAGAAGAAAAAACTATGGGATCGTATATGGGAAGTGTACGAAACTTGCAAGCCCGTCGGTTTGGTTGTTAGGTCGGGAGGAGGGTGTGAAGCTCGTTGGAGAAAGATTAGACCGGCTTGCACAAAGTGGCGTCAAGCTCTTACCCTTGCGGCGGCCGCCCACGCAAGTGGTGAAAATGCCACTGACTTGGTAATTTTTTTATATATAAGTTGGCTTTTTTTTAACTAATTTTGTTTTTATTTAATATTAATGTGCTTAAATATGAATATTGATCTCATATTTCGTTTAAATGTAGTTTTACAATTAATATTTACTTTGTTGCTTAATCACTAGGTTCATATATGTGACGTTGATATATTTTAAATTATATGTGCATATAGGAATTACAAGCTAAGTCGGTTTATCTCACTTTGAGTAAAGGGGAAGAATTTAAATTTCTGCATTGTTGGATAATATTGATGGATACGGAAAAGTTTAGCAATGCTCCTTCCTTGGGCGAAGAAGGTAGTAGTAGTGGTCCCACACCTATCAACTTGGGCGAAGAAGGTACTCCCGTTGAAGTCAGCCCAAACTCTTCAACTGTGCATGCACGCCCTCCTGGCCAAAAAGCTCAAAGAGCAGCTAAGAAAAAGTGCAGGCAAGATGACACTGCTCAACTCTTAACTCAAATGAAGAGAATTGCAGACCTTGGAGAGCGTGATCTCGAACATAGGCTACAACTTCGAGAGGAAGCTAAACTAGAAATGCAGCGTGCGGATGATGCAACCACAATGGCTGTGGATCTTTCAAAATACTCCGGCCCAGTTAGGACTTATTGGGAAAACAAGCAAGCAAAGATTATTGAAAGGGAGCAAGAAGCTTCATATGCAATACCCACACCAAATTTTGACAATGAGTTTGGGGATGAATATGTACCCGGTAACGACAATAATTAGATGGGATGAAACTAAATATGTGGTACTTTGTTGCTTCTATTATAATTATGAATAAATATTGTTGTACTTTGTTGCTTCTATTATAATTATGAATATTTGTTTCTTCCATTATAATTATGAATAAATATTGTTATACTTTGTTGCTTCTATTATAAGTATTGGAAAACATTGGTTTATTTAATCTCACTTTTATTCATCAAAATAAATAACACTGCAAATATAAAAGCATGAAAACATACAACATACTACAATAAATATAAAAGCAAACACACAACATCACACAATCGGCACAATGCCACTTATTAAAGCATGAAAACACAATACTTCACACACGATTCTGCTTTGCCTGCTGCTTCACATTCCAAAGGTGATTGACCAAATCCTCTTGGAGGGCCCTATGCACAATTGGGCATCTAACCTGCTGGTAGCGCCGCATGAATTGCCCAAGTGCAGAAGGATCCCGATCAACACCATGATCTACTTCGTAGTGGTCATATATTTCTGCTCTCCTTGGTCTTGTTGGCACCTCATCTGGATCGACTTCATGAACATCTCCAGTTTCGTCGCGCTCATCTTCAACAATCATATTATGCAAAATTATGTAGGTCATCATGATGTACTGAAGATCTTCCCTATCCCATCCACGAGCTGGCCCTTTGACAATTGCAAAACGAGCTTGAAGTATTCCAAATGCCCTTTCCACGTCTTTTCTGAATGACTCTTGCATCTTTGTGAAATGAGCTTGTTCTGGCGTCATGGGGTTTCTAATCGCCTTCACAAAATTCCCCCATTTCGGGTAGATCCCATCAACTAGATAGTAACATTGGCCATATTGGCGATCACCTACATAGTATTTGACTCGAGGAGACTCACCTCTACAAATTTCGTTGAATAGAGGAGATTGTCCAAGGACGTTGATATCATTGAGAGAGCCTGGAAGTCCAAAAAATGCGTGCCAAATCCAAGTATCGTAAGATGCAAACGCCTCTAGAATGATAGTTGGCTTTCCTTTGTAACCGGTGAAATGCCCTTGCCATGAGGTGGGACAGTTTTTCCACTGCCAGTGCATACAGTCAAGACTTCCAACCATTCCAGGGAGTCAGCATTGAGCAACCTTCGGAGATTTGCTTTTGATGGACTACGAAGGTAATGTTTATGGTAGACTGTCCATATTGCTTTGGTGAAGTGACTTAGAATCTCCAAAGCTGAAGATTCTGCTATGTCGAGAAACTCATCACATAGGTCTGCGGGAAGACCGTAAGCAAGCACCCTCATGGCGCAAGTCAGCTTTTGCTCTGTTGAGAAGCCAGGCCGACCGAAGGCGTCAAGCTTTTGAACGAAGTATGGGTCGTGGTTAGCGACGTCATGCATCATCTGGTCAAAAAGATGAGGTCGCATCCTGTACCTTCTACGAAACACATCACCTTGGAACCTACACGGCGAAGTGAAATAAAGAGCCTTCAGTCGTTGATCCATAACTTCACGCTCTCTGGGGGTGTACCGTCGACCTTCATGTGAACCACCCCATTCAGATTCTTCCTCTTCTTGGATCGTCTGAATGTGCGAAGCAGCTGCTTGCATAACCAAGGCTCTTTGACGATTCCTTGTGATGGAATCTTCCTCCTCCTTCATTAGTAGTTTCCTCAACCTATTCATTGTAGCGATGAGCAATATTTTTCAAATGAAGCTAAAAGAAATTGAATCTGATATGAGAGATATAAGTGTTGTGAATGAGCGAGGTGTGATGGAGAGAATGGCTTCATATTTATGGACGGATGTAAAATGATTGATGAAGATAAGAACATCTCATTGCAATTTCACTAGCCTATCACGCGACGACACGTGGAGCTAAAGTCGATAACAACATCGAGATCCGAAATGTTATCACATATATGAATTATTGTGAAGATGAGGTCAGTCATGGATAAGATTCGGTCCTATCTAAATCTGACACGTGCCAAAGACATGTTAAATTAGACTTTCGGTGGAAAAATAATAACTTATTAATTTTTTAAATTTTTTTAATAATTAAAAGTTTTTTTTATTTGGTCCAACACATATTAAAATATATTATATAATTAATATCTATAGTTTATATAATTCATTTATTATTAAATAATTATATAAAATTATTAAAATTTGGGTATGGGTATGGGTTTTGACAAAATGGTTGGAGATGAAATATGAGTTTGAATAGTAATGGGTTTGGGTGAGTCAAAAAATGGGTTTGAGTATGAGTTTTGGGTGTCATTGTTGGAGATGCTCTTAGAAGCATTGGAGTCTAGGTTTGGAGTTGGTAACGTGGACCAGCGTCATAAAAACAGTACTACTGATCCCAATGCACAAATTGATTATCATGTGGAGATTGGTGGGCCCAATGTGTCTTCTCCAAACCAAAGTCAAGCCGAGCACCAACATGTGCAAACTAAAAAGCAAGTCAGTCAAACTGAAAAGCAAGTCAGTCAAGCCGAGCCACACCAACATGTGCAAACTGAAAAGCAAATCAGTCAAGCCGAGCCGACTGTAACACCTGCTTATGACCAGTTAACATCGTCACGTGGTCCACAAAGTGAAGTTAAAGCCGCCGAGCCATCCTGCCAAGCCGAGCCAAATCCCTTTTCTGCTACAAAGCAGACAACAACTGTCCCATCTGAATTTGAGGAGCAGAAGTTTTCTGGTGTTAATATTCCAACAATTGAAAGTCCTCTTCCGGCAGAACTTTTTTCCATTCTACTCCGTCGATTCAAGAACTTGTCCCTCCTCAGGTACCATTAATTTCAAATGATTTATCTGGGGTAGATAGTATCGATGTTAGGAAATCACATAGGGTTACTAAGGGTATTCCTAAAAAACACTATGAGCCAGACATCACAGCCAAATCAAAATACCATGTAGTCAATTTTATGTCTAATCATAGGTTGTCTGGGTCACATGCATTTGTTGTCGATCAATTATCTTCTGTATCTATTCCAAGTAGTGTACAAGATGCATTGACAAATCCCAAGTGGAAACAAGCGATGAATGAAGAACTTGAAGCCTTACAGAAAAACTCAACTTGGGATATTGTGACTATGCCACCTGGAAAGAAGGTTGTTGGATGTCGTTGGGTGTATACAGTGAAACTCAAAGCAGATAGAAGTATCGACAGATATAAAGCCAGATTGGTTGCCAAAGGATACACCCAACGCTATGGAATTGATTATGAAGAGACTTTTGCACCTGTAGCGAAGATCAACACGGTCCGAATATTAATCTCATTAGCAGCAACCAAAGATTGGCCTCTTCGCCAATTTGATGTGAAGAACGCATTCCTCAATGGAAATTTAGAAGAAGAGGTTTACATGGACGTACCACCAGGAGTCAAAAATAAGCCTTGCAATGTAGGCAAGGTTTGCAAATTGAAGAAATCATTATATGGCTTAAAGCAATCACCCAGAGCTTGGTTTGGAAGATTTTCCAAATCAATGAAGGCGTTTGGTTACAAACAGAGCAACTCAAATCATACTTTGTTCATTAAACATAGTCAGGGTAAGATTACTGCTCTGATTGTATATGTTGATGATATGATTGTCACAGGAGATAACCCGAAAGAGATGGAGGCCCTACATAAATATCTTTTGAAGGTGCTTGCCGGTGTGATGGCCATCACCTGGTAGGACCAAACATTTTTATTTTAAAAGACTGACAACTGTAGTCTCTGGGCTATTCTTGGGCTGCCACGTGCCCAGTCTTCTCTACCAGCTCTTTCATCCTAAACAGTCTTTTATTTATTTTGTTTCTTTTGCTAAAATACCCCAGATATTGCACAAAAAAACCTCATATTTTTTTCCTTTAAATCAAATATTTTAAGTGTGAAAATTCTATAACATTATATAAGTGTGATAATTTTTTTTTTTAAAAATAAAATATTAAATCGATAAATAGTAATTGCTAAATTGACAGAATTGTAACGTTGCATAAAAACAAGTCCAGAAAAGCAATTTACAATGAATAGTAACTAATAGAAGCAATTTAATTGATTGTTTGATAGTGTGATGGAGAGCAAGGGGTGCATATGCTCTTAGGGCATAATGGAAATCTAAAACACATAAAAAGGAAACTAAGACGTGAACAATTAAAAGTGAGTTTGAACAATATGGTAAGTGGATATAAAGAGGAATCGACATATATAGATTCTCAATAGTCGATACTCAATTCACTTACTAAATGATGTTATGATAATCTCCTACAAGATTCTAAAATCTTTTACGAGGACATATATGAGTAATTTTAAATTTTCATTACTTTCCTAATTTCTCTGTTTTAAGTTGGACGGAAGATTTCCATAATGCTTCTTTCCCTTTATTTTTTTTTTTTTTTTATAACATTTCTTTCCAATGTTTGGGATATTTCAATCAACTTAATTGGTTTATGTCCAAAATCCGAACGTAATATATGAACGTAATATATGTGTTCCATTCAAATTCTATTCTTGTCGGAACAAAACCAAGCAAATTCTAGACCCTTCCTTTGGTGAAGCTTATTGGTCATTCTGGACAAACACAGGTGGCACGTCGACAAGAAACGTGGCAAATTTAGATGACATGATTTGATCATTGGCATATATCTGATAAATAGCCATTCTTACATCTCACCGGGACACCAGAAGATAGAAGAGGAAAGGGAGGAGCAGCTAGCTAGGTTCCTGAAAAATGCAGTCAAGACTTGTACTTGGGTGGGGCTCTAGAGGTGGAGGTATGAAAAACTCTGCAGGCTGTGCAGCTACTTGTTGTGACAAGAAGCCAGAGCTGCTGCGCTTTCTCGCCAGCAAGGCGCCGAACCGAGCCGCCGTTCATGGCTTTAAACTGCCTGTCACTGAAAAAATCATAAACGTAGGGCTAGCCTGCATGGTTCCCTATTGCATCTTATCAAAGATAAAACAACTTCAAATGTTTATCGTCCCTCCTATTTGATAGTCCTAAGGCCTGTCTGTGTTTTGCAGGAGGGTGAAGTAGAAAAGGAGATACAGAAAGCTAAACAGGAGAAAGAAGAGAAGAGGAAGGAGGTGGAGAAGACTGTGGACTCCCTACTCAACCGCCCTGATAAAATCTACCCTCCTAGTTAATTTCCCATCATAATAGTTCAACTTGTACGAGTCTAAATCTGTAATATATTGATGCTTCTACATTTTGTTCTCTATCTGTATGCTTAGTTATAAGGCTTCCAAGTTTTTCTTGGATGCAATATTGCCATACAACCACACAGCCAGGATCAGTACACATATGGTTGCATCATAATGTAACATTGTTCACAAAATGAGCCATTTACTATTTGAGAAAAAAAAGGATGCTGCACGAGGCAGTTGAATGTAGCATATTACAGACCTGTAAATGTATATTATCCATCTTCAATATCAAATACGACTAGAGATGCTATCTTCCACGGATAGAAAGGCCCCAGATAATTCTACAACAGTATCATGTAAAAACAATCATGTTCAACAAATAAGTATTAGCTCTGTGAAAACAGTAGCGGCCAACCTTACCTGTAGAGCAAGAATCTCTGCTGTTTGCTTGTAGTAGATGCGATCAAGACGGGCCTTGTGGACTCAAAAATGTTCAGAAGAAAAGTACCATTACAGTTTCCAGAATTTTCTGTACCTAAGCTTCTCCTGGTACTTCAACAAGCCTCCCTCGAACCCACTTCTTAGTTACAGTAGCCGGTGTTGAAAATGTTTCATGACCTTGGGATTCAGTTCTGGTCTCATTGAGTTGAAGATTCTTGTTGCATTCATCGTTCTCATTTGGTTCTATTTCTTCCAACTGAATGCTTGAATCCAATTGCTCCAAACTAGACGGAGGCAAGGCATCATCATCGTCGGAGCTCATAGGGGATATGTCATCTTCATCACTTAGCATATCCTCCAAGGTGAACTCGTCAAAGCCAAGGTCCTCGTCTTTAATCGACGATAATGTTTGGGTGCCATTTACTTTTCCATTGTATGCTTCAGTCAAACCACCAAGCCCTGTATATGTTTCCTTCGCTATCTGGCTAAGCACTTCATTCGATGTGAATAAAGGGTCTTGGTTCACATTTGAGGAAAAGGTTGGGGTGCCATTTACCTTTCCATTATCTGCTTCAGTCAGACCCCATATCCCAGTTTCCTTCTCAATTAGACTGCTCACTTCATTTGGTGAGACTGAGGGCATTTCATTCTCATGGGATGAAAAGGTTGGGGTGCCATTTACCTTTTCATCATCTGCTTCAGTCAGACCCCAAAACCAGTTTTCCTTCTCAGTTTGGCTAATCACTTCATTTGATGCAACAGAAGGCTCTCCATTCTCACGTGAAGAGCTTGGCATTGTGTCTATAGATTCAATTGACCGAATTGCCTCGGCAATAAGCTGTCGGGTTTCAATGAGTGAAGCTCGAGCAACAGGACTCTTTGTTGCAGAAGCCTCAAGAGCCATGGCAGCCTTCTCAGCTTCAGCAATCAGTAGCCTGCAGAATGCCATAAGAAGTGATGAAACAGCAACTACAAGGAGAGATATGGTGTTTTTTAGAAGTTCACATCTGTATGTAATCCCAAGTAAGATCAGTTCAGGATCAACTTACTAAACCTGATGGTGTTCGAGAATCTAAATAGCTGAAAAATTGAAAAACCAAGGGCCACGTAAAATGACCAAGGGCATCAGATAATCTAGACAGCATGAAATGGCTTGTTCGGTTGTTCCGAATCAACTATCTGAATATGCAGGCTAGTAATTTTCATTTACTGGTTCATAGAGTTCAATCCAATCCAACAAGAATGCAAGATGATCTTACCTAGCTCGTGCTATGGCTTCAGTTTTCTTGGTTTCAGTAGCTGCTCTTTGTGCTCTGATATTCTTTATCATCTCCATCTTAGAACTTGCCAGAGGATCCTTATACATGGGTCCTTTACTTCTCCTCGACTTCAGTTTCTGTTGTTTAATCTCATTCCTTGAAATCATTTTTTCTTCAAAAGACTTTTCCTTTTTCTTTGTAGGGCTCCTTCTCGGGGACTCTGTATTACTAGGTGACCTTTTCCTTGGCTTCCTTTCAGCTCCATATGATGAGTCATAATATTTTGACAAGGCAGAGCAAACCCGATCACGGTACTCCTGATATTTGAAGTATATCAGAAACATGTAATTTAAAGAAAGGAAGAGGCAGTTTCCTGCTATTGTTACTCAACATGCAATAAACAATGGCCAAATCACTTATGTATCAACATGAATAAACAATTACAATGGTTTCTTCTAGATGAGGGAATGTTCAGTTTGACTAGCGTAAATTCCCAAAACTACAATAACATTTGTCAATCCTTGATGATTGGTAAGCAAATCGTGGGTTAAGGTCGGATTTAGGTGAAGAATGGTAAGCTTGGTAGTGGAAGTGTTCAAAGATGGTAATGTATTACTTGATATTGGATGGTAAAGGAGTTTTACCTGAAGCCATCAACACGGTAATGTAATATTTAAAGAGACCTCTTTAATATTATTATATATGCACTTACCGGATCATTCCATTTTGCTGAGATTGCTTGTGAGATCTTCCTCCTTTGCTCAAGAGATTTAGGCGCTCTCTTGCTTCCTTTTGGCCTGCGCATTGTCTTCCTTTGTTCAATACTCTCTAAATATTCCTCTGTAAGCTTTCCATCTAAGATCTTGTAGGAATCCCATTGCAGTTCCTCCTCACCGTCATAACCTTGTCTAGAGGCTTCGGCTATTATATTCTGCCATTCATAACAGCAATTTTCCTGCAATGATAGCTTCTGCCGCCGTCTTTCCCACCCCATCCGGACTCCAATCCCAATTTTTGTTCTTGTCTCCTTCCTGAATGATCAACAAGAGCAGAGATCTTCTGTTATGGGGTGTGAAGAGTAGTTCAAATTTATAATTACAAAAATTTAGTTTCTTCCACTCAAGGGACAAACAAACTCAGGGACTAGATTCAAGACTGTTAACACAATGAAAAAGGATAGCAATGATTAAACTTCAGATTTTAAAAACTTAACAACAAATACCCACGTTTGAGCATGTCCGAGGTTAACCAACTTCATTTTGACCTGCGTAGACAAACATTGTCAGTAACAAAAACAACTGACATTTGAAAAGATTATTTATAATTACAGGGAGAATGAAATTATGAAACCCCTTACCACCATCTGATAGTCATAGATTATCCTTTGCATTAGCAACATTATTAGTGTGTGTGTGTGTGTGTGTGTGTGCGCGCATTAAAGTAGGTACTGTGCCAAGCAGCAGTGAATCATCCTTCAATCTAATAAGGATATTGCTTTTTGCAGATAAATACTGATATGGATGCGTGTCCTTTTGAGGTGGAAAGATGGATGGTAATTGACTAACTGTTTACTTGGGGAAATGCCATCTGAGATATACTGACTAGTACGATATCATAATACGATCAGCAGCACATTAAGAAAAATTGTGAAGAAGGTCAAGCGATGCATCCAATCCAGTACCTCATAGTGAACTATATTTAGTATATTATACAAAGAGATGGGTTTCCCTTGCAACATAACAAGAATGGCCAATATCAATGATTTTCGTGTCTTAAAAAAGTTTGTAGTTGTAAGTATATTGCACCAACTGAACTGAATAGTGTACACACTAGCATGTATTTTTCAATACTGAGTATGTAATCATATATGTATGTATGTATATATATATATATATATATATATATATATATATATATATGAAACATGTATTACTTGAGAGCAAACTCCAAAGTCAGAATCCAACTCCACTCCTAACATATCTATAATAACATCATTCTAACAGAACATGTAAAATTATTCTTACATGACATCACCTTAGGATATATATATATATATATATATATATATATATATGAAACATGTATTACTTGAGAGCAAACTCCAAAGTCAGAATCCAACTCCACTCCTAACATATCTATAATAACATCATTCTAACAGAACATGTAAAATTATTCTTACATGACATCACCTTAGGATCCTGCATAGCAAGCCTTGTTCTTTCTTTGATAAGCCGAAGGGTTTCTGCAATGATTATTTTCAGTATGACAAGCATAAAGGACACTGCTGACAACACAAAAGCCAGACTGGATGAGTATATCATACCGGGACTGTGCTTTCTGCCTTTGTTCCATGGTGTGTTCCCTTTATTTGCTTTAGAAATCCTCATTCGCCTTAACTTCTCTTTCTCATCCATTTCTGAGGAATCATCACTTGAAGACTCTGGCTGAATGGGACTCGAATGCTTATGCAGCTCTGAACTGTTGTAACCCATGTGTCCATTCTCATTATGAACAAGAGTTTTTTCTTCAAAAGTAGCAACTGCTTGGATCATTAGTCTACTCCTTGGGGTCTTAACATTCCCCAACTTGAAGTATGATTTTTGAAGTATCTCCGAGGATTTCCACGATGAGGAAAGTTTCTTGTCAATTCCGAAGGTGAATGGGCTTGAAATTACTTTACTATGAAGAGGGGTTTGAGCCCTGAGTGTACATAGATGGTTTTGGAAGCCAGGCTGAGCAACAGCAATCTCTGCTAACAAATACAAAGATTTAAGAGATACCCTCAAGCAATAAAACAGCAGTCTTTGAACATAAAACCAGTCATTTGACAACTGAACATTTACACACACAGTCTAAAGTCTGTAACAAAGGGTAGCTATATGGAACTACCAACTAAAAATCAGCCCTTTCATAGCAAAACAGGCACACACACCTTTGAATTGAGCACAATCAAATACAATTGATTCTAACCAAATGCTTTTACAAAAAGCTAGTTAGTCAATAATTCATGGAACCAATAAATCCAGAAACCATTTAAAGCACAGGTCTAGGCTAAGCTCTCAATGAAATGGGGAAGTAACATAAGCAAGAATTCACATAGTTTAGCACCAAAGTTTCAAACTTTAAATGATAATAAACAAGTAATACAGACAACAAAATGAAATGAAGGATGAGATTGAAGTTGGGTACCTAGTGAAGGCATGGAAGCTCATTCAGCCAATCCCAAACCCAACAACAACAGCTCAGTAGAGACAGAGAACAGAGGCAGCATTTCAGGGTTGAGTTACTGGGAGCAAAACAAGCATAGCAAGGAACTTGAGAGTGTGGGGTTTTGGGTAGAAGAGGTACAGAGAGAGCCACACAGTCACAGACACACAAATAAACCACAGTGTTTGTTTGATAACAGTTGCAGGAGATGGATAACGAAGTTACACAAAATTTGATATCTTTTCAAAATATACCCCTTGTTTGGCTTCACACACTTGGTCGGCGTTGCCTCCTCTTCGGATATTTTCTAAGCTGGGTAAGCTGGGTCAGTGGACTTGTGGGTTTGCATTGCAGTTTCATCCAAAAGTAGGCTTCAAGTCATAGTACATGTGAACCAGAGGGCCCATCCAGCCCAAAACAAGCCAGGGGATGAAGGTATTCAGTTTTATTTTTTTTTCCTTTTGTTTTCATTTAGTTTGAAAGGTTTCAACTTTCAAACGCCTCTGCAAATCATTGTCAAAGAAAAACGACTACGTATATATAGAACTTTGAATCTTTGATACAATTTAAACAATTCTTCGACTCTAAAGCTTAATCACCTCTGAGTTTATTACTTAAATAAGAATGAAGAAAAGGGTGATTAGAATGTAACTATGTATGTGATGGTGCAATTTTATATCTATAGCTGGTTCTTGATTGACCTTTCAACATTTTTTTTTTCCTCCCCCCCACCACCAGTTTTTTTTGTATAATCAAAGTGTTTGGAGACAAACTAGCAGCTAGCTAGCACTGTAAACCAAAGAATCATATATCATCGTATGTGAAAAGCAAAACCAAACATATATACCTTCACACATGACTCATATCTCCTATATTTATTCAGAGAACTTCTTTTGCTTATACGTTCTGGAAGAATAGTAGTAGAGTTTTATTTATCACCCTCAAATCCAAGAACAGACATATATGCATGATGATGAGGGACGGAGCCAGAAATTGAAAATAAATTGGGCTATATTTCACTTGATGAAAATTTCGAAGTATATGAGTATGATTAGATTAAACTTCATGCAGCCAAAATCTTTTCGTTTGCTACATAGGACTATCTTATTTTGTACTCAACAATTAAGATCAATTCTCTGACTCGATCATTGTCAATACCATTAGTAAATTGTCTCTCAATTGTGAACTCTAAAGAGAAAATATTCAAATCCATACTCTTACAATTGAAAAACTAAACTTATATACAAGAAGTAAAGAGAAAATTGATCTCTTGAAGAATGTTGATCGAGAGTTGATATTGGCTAGTTGGTTTCATTGTTTAGATTTGGAAAGACTTAATAATTTGAGTTAAATAATTAAGTAGACTACTATGGAAAGCAAAAAGAACTACACAGAATGAGCTAGAAAATAAAAGTATACTACTAACTTAAAAAAAAATTATATTAATTAAAGAGAATTATCAGAATTGACGTAGAGAAGCATACATATAAAAATAGTTAGAATTTATGATCATTAGACTTACATGATTAGACAAAATGTAAAAACTGCCCGGGCTGTATACGCTAAGTCCCTGATGATGATGACATGCACGAGAAGTTTCAAGGCAAGACCCAGCATCAATGAATTGTTGTAAAACTTGGAAACGATCGAATAGACGGCTTCGAGATTGTTCGAGCTATTTGTGAAACTATTGATGTTTGAATCTTGACCAGTCTAGCTAACTACACCGCTAGATTCTTCCAACTTGAATATCCTCGATCTTTAAGAAACTTATAAGCAAACATCATGCAACAAATTCTTCTCAACTTGAATTTCCTCTTTCAGAAAGTTATAAGCACTTATGTTATCACATCTTCAAAAGCAATCGTCATGCAATAGGCCTGAAGTTAATTTGATACGTACTCGAACCCCATGCATACGTACGTGTGTGTATATATATAGACACACATACACTGACACACAAAACTTGATTTGGATCTTTCAGGAATATAACTTTGCATGTGGATTGCATGTAAATATTTTATGAAACAGAGAACGAAGGAAACATATAGATAAACCGGAATGGTCAAATGATTGAAGCAAAGGCTTGGTTGGCAACAGCCTTCACAAGCTTTCTATATATTGAAATGTGAAGGTTGGTTGACCGTTGGTTTCTTCCAACAAGTTGAGCAGAGAGATAGACTTGGATTCCAAAATCCAAACTATGTATTCTGGTCAACTTTTTCATATGCTTCACGGAATAATCGAGTTGTATATAAGTTTCTGATGGCTGCGTTATCTTCAACGAACTATTATTGACGACTACCCCTTTATCCGATTGATTTCGAATTACCAGCAGTTCTGGCGGCTTCATAGCCAACTTCAGCAATTCCGATCAGGAAGCCGGTTGATGAATCAATACTCCATCAATGTGGGTAATCAAATTTTCAAGGAGCGTAGAGTTTAATTATCAACTAAGAATGCCTCGGCATTTAGTTTGTATGTTGTCATACTTATACATCATCCTAGCTAATTAATTAAGGCACCGAGAGCTCGTATCAATAACATGTACGACGTATCCAACACGACAAAACACCTCTCTTACATGCATGTTTTAGAATCATGTTGGTTAACTTTAACTTTCGCACCTTGCCTACAATCAACACTATTCTAGCACATGTAAAACTGTTTTTTGTGTATAAACCCTAATTTCAAGCTATCAGCCAATATATAATGTTTTGATATTATATATTGCATCGCCGGGTCTATAATATTTTGTGTTTAGTTTTTTGAATGGGACGTGTAATATCTACTCTTTCAAGATTTGTCATATATATCATCATGTTGTATTCATGTCAGTGTTTTACTTGATACATAGATAACTCCTTTGCTCACTACGGACGTTAGAATACTACTCAATGTCCCTAATGCATTACATCCAAACTTCTATCTTTATGAAGTTGAGCTTCACGTACATTTCTTCATAGTAGCAATCAAACTTTAAACGAGTAAAGAGTTTTATACGAAAGTCTCGACATTAGCTTCTGTGGCTCCATTCTCCTATGTATTTCATCATGACCTCAAAACTTTTACTCCTTCAACATACAAAAGATTGAAACTACTACTTCGTTTTCGGATGTGCGTACGTTCTTGAAAGCATTCATCTTTCTCACAGCCGGTGATATCAATAAAAGCCTTGCGGCCCGGAGGCAATGATAGACACTTGACAGTACTTGACACTTGATAGTAGGAGCAGCAACTTTCTATCTGTTTCCGATCAATAATTCATAGGGCTGCCCAATTCATTTTCATAAGTTTCTTTTTCTCTGTTAGATTCTTTGATAACAGACAAAGCTATCAATGATTCAACGTGCACTCATTTATCTATATTTGTGTGTTCGTGCTTTTAACTAGTGAATGGCGTGAATGGCTATTATTAGTGAGGACGAAAATCATTTCGAATTAATCATTTTGTCCAAGCATTTGTGTTTTTACTTGAGTGATGAGTATTCTAAGTATAAATCAAGGCACAAAATTATGGCAAATTCCATGATCTAGCTAGATACCAGGATCAATTGCTGGTAGATCACATGATCATCGGCAACTCGATCGTGCAATGCCCTCATTTTCTTATTTGTCGTGTGGGGTTTTTCATTTGAAATTAGCTGAAAATCCTGAAATCATGTTATGTCATATATTAATGTTAAGACAAATCATAACCCTTCAAGCTTTTATAATAGGGTTTTCACGTACTTGAAAGATAAGATAGTCGAGTACAGATCTTGTTGTAGACCATCACTTAAGTGACTTAACTTCGTTCAATGCATTCCCTATTTGTTTGCAACTTATGGAATGCATTCATTAACATTGTTCAAATCTTGTTATAGATAGAATGTATGGTTAAGACGATAGTTCATTATAGTCCGAAAGTTCAATTTGGACATCTACCTAGTTAAAATTTTGTCGTTCACTCATATGTAAATATAATTTACACGAATAGACGTGCTATTAGATGTAGACAGTAAAAAGTATCATTAAAAATGTGATGTTAAAGAGAACTTAAAAAAAAAACAAAAAATGGAGTTCAAATGGTATTGAGCTCTACGACTAACATGTTAGTCATTTTGTTTAGCATGTAAATAGATAAACGAACAAATGTGCATTAATCTTAACACTTTGTCTTCTCTTATTATATTCTGCCACAACCATCTTGTAGGGCAAACCGGCAAACTGCCCCATGCAACTTAATCAAATTAGGGTTCCTCTCTTCCCTACCCAATCTACTTCAATCTCAAAAGTTAATTGCCTCACTACCAATTTTTTGAAAATTGAAATATACAAGACAACCTCGGACGAAAACATAATAAGATATGTACTAAGAATCTCTTGCGATCGAAGAAACAAAGTGGAAGAAGATTTCGACTAGCTCCAACATCAAAAGCATCTGGAAATCGGCGAGTTTTAAGGATCAGATGATAGGGTTTAGATGCAATTACCTTGAGATTTGCGTTAAAGCTATGCCTAAAACATAAACATTATTAACATAATCTATGTGATAATGCTGGGGCAGAATGGCAGATACCCACAGAGCTTGTAGTTTTGTGTTCTCCCAATGTTAATCTAAAATCAGTGGGGAATTATTTACCCCATGCTTTCATAATTCAAATCACTTTCAGAGTTAGGTTTACTAATCAGAAAGCGTGAAGTTGAACAAACATGCATGCAAACATTGGCATTTGTCAACCAAATTTGGTCATTTTGTGGAAATGTGGAGTTTTGGACGTTCAGTTTACAGTGACTACCAACTTCCAACTCCATGTATATTGCCGTATTGACCAATCTAAACATTGGACCAGAAAACAAAAAGACCAATATCATATCTAAGAGTGAGAGTTTGAACTTCCTTTTTTTATATATAAAGAGGAAATTTTGATTGAAGTAGAAGAGGGTCAAAACCAAGTTATAGGGGGTTAAGTAGAACTATAGCAATCAGATAACATTCATATTTCCAGGTATAAAAGAACTCAAAATGATTTCGCAACCTTATTCTCTTTTACATTTATCACTGATTTTCCGTCTTATATATATTTTGACTCGACATTATAAAATGTAAATCACCTTAAATAAAAATTAGAGAATTAATCAAAATGCATAATGTACAAGCGTACATCGAGAGTGTATAATCGATTATTGTACATAAAACCATTCGTCAAATACGTTCATGGTGTTATAGATAGTGATGTCCAAAAACTACTCATTTCATGTTAAATACTAAATAGAGTATTCAACGATACTCCGGTGTATGTCATTCCGGTGATTGTGATACTCCTAATTGTCATTAATTCCGGTGAAAATTCATCAGGAATGAACCAAAAAACTTTGATGAGAAAAAGTCATAAAAGAGGTCAAGAGAGAGGAAAGCACCGAGAAGGCACACGTGGAGTGGGGTTTCTACCGTCGTATTTGGCCGTCGTCATTCACCAAAAAAAGTCCAAGTCTTTGAGTTTCCAGTCATCCCAAGTGGAGTAGAAGAATCCTTTTCCCCTGTTCTACTCTCCAATTGAACCAAACACCACCACCACTCTCCTCCTTCACGCCTCTCCCCCCTAGCTACGTCTCTTTTTCTTCAATTTTGGGTTCCCAGCTTTTTCCCCCAAACTCCTCAAAGAACAAGTCCAACTTCCCTCTTCCATCTCCCATATTTAACCCCCATTTCCTGGTCTTTGTTTCCATTATACACATTTTCCACATCCCAAATTCCCACCACAACAAAACTCTAACCTCTCTCTTCAGTTCATCTCATCTCCTCACAAACAACCTCAAAACTCCAATTTGGGTAGTGAAATCTACCCTACTCCTCACCTTGGTTCCTCTCATTTCTTCACAAAAGCCTCAAACTTGATTTGGGTCTCCACTTCCTCTGTTTTTCAACTAGAGCTCCCACCTTTATCTGTGTTAAGCTAAAACTCTCACCTTTACGAATGGGAGACTCATCTCTGGGCCTGGACGACTCCCAAGCCGTACAACTCACCGGAAAGATCATGATGATCGCCGTACTAATCCTCTTCTTAGTCGTAGTCTTAGTCCTCTGCCTCCACCTCTACGCCAAATGGTACTGGCGCAACGAAGTCGACGATCCCAACGCCTCCCCCTCCACCCGCAGACGACGCCGTTTTGTCTTCGCTCCCGGCCAGAACTCCAACGCCCCAACTCTCCGCCGAGGCTTAGACCCTTTAGTCCTAAAGTCCCTACCATTAATAGTCTTCTCCCCTGAAGACTTCAAAGAAGGGTTGGAATGCGCTGTGTGTCTCTCTGACCTTGTTCAAGGCGAAAAGGCTAGATTGCTACCGAAATGTAACCATGGATTTCACGTTGAGTGCATTGACATGTGGTTTCAGTCACATTCCACGTGCCCTCTCTGCCGTGACGCAGTGGCTCCCGAGCCTCTGGTTCACTCTGACTCCTCTGTTTCCGAGCTCAGTGTTCAGATTCCATCTCCGGCTGAGACTTTGGCTTCTGGGTTTAGTTCAGAGTCTCCGAATTTTCCTACAAATGTGTTGTTCTGGGGGAACCAGACCCGGGTTAGCTCTGGACCGGGTTTGGAGGAGGGGACTTCAGCTCAGGGACTATGTCCCTCTTGTTCTTGTGACACTAGAAGACCTGAGGGAATGCTGGTGATTGACATTCCTAGTGAGAATCCAATGGCTTCATTAGCATCGCCTTCGCCTTCAGGGAATAACAGGTTTGGTGGTGCAGAGGAGGACTTGAAGTCTCCGGTGCCGACGAGGTTGAGGTCACTCAAGAGGTTGTTGAGCAGAGATAGGAAGATTAATCCTTGTAGTCCAAGCTCGGGTGTTGATGTTGAAGCAGGGAGAGCACAAAGTTAGGAGTATATGTTGCACATATTTGATATTTAGAGGACTATTTCGGACCCTGAACAATTTGTTCTTTGAGAGGGTCTGAGGTGATTAGTATGTCCAATTCTACATCCCTGAGAATTTGATTAAGTTCTTTTGGAGATGATGTCCATTTGCTCGATGTTCTTTTATTCTTGGCGAGAGATGATCAAATCTATCGAAGTTTGGAGCTTGAAGTCTCTGGAGTCTTTGTTGTACAACATTTTTATCACTTTAATGTATATCTCTTACATTGAAAGAGCACATTGCAGATACTAACCACTAAGGCTTTATGTTTTTGTTAAACACTAAACAGCATTATAGATTTATAGTAATGTTTATTATGTCATCACTTTTTCAAACCAAACAATTGGAAAAGAGGCCAGTGACCCCCCATATTAGGTAGGTTGTTGCAGAATTAACTGATTCTGAAAGCTACTAACCAAATAGCAGTCGAACTTATATGAAGTGCCCCTCTTTAAATGTTTAAAGCCTTCATGTAAAGGAAAGTGTAATGATCTCAGGTATCTAATCTCTTTTAGCTGGAGGGTATTGTACTAATTGTATATGAGTCTTTCTTGGGATGGAATAGTTTCCCTAGTCAAAACTAATTTCCATTAGCCAAAGTATGGTTCCTGAAAATGAATATAGATACAACTCATACAAGGAGGACGCAAGTTGGAAGATTAATAGAACATTAACAACACAGTCAACACTGTCTAAGAGTAATTCAATCAAAAGCTAAACTGTCTTTACTGTCAAGGATATCAAGCTCTCTTTTTCTAGCAATCACACAATGAAACACAATAGCTTAACACTCATGTACAATCTCTCTCTCCAGAAGCCTATTACATGCTTTTGAATACTGAACTAAAATGCTTCAAATCTCATACTGCATTCCCCATCACAGCGCGCGCATGTAGAATTCAGATGTTTATTGCACTTCAAAAAAATGCAGTATCAAACATTCTTCTTCTCCTTGTCACCAAAAACTTGCTACATATCGCCATACCGGGTCAGCATCCACCAAGATGCAGAAAACTAGAGACTGAATCCCTATGAAAACTTCTTCATGATACTCTTATCTCACCAGATAAACAGGGCCATATGTTTGAACAATATGAGGGGTGCTGGTCTTGTCCAGACACTTATAGGGTATCTCAGTATCTGCTCTTTTTGTTGGTCTGAACAGACTGTTAATAGGCCCGGATAAGGGGCGCCGCCGCCTGCCATCCATAGCCTCGCCAGTGCTAAATACCGGACCAGAAAAATTAGTCCGTCTTGCATCAGATACTTGAGATTTGGTTGCCGGTTTTGTGCTGGTGTTGTTCATCTTCTCGCTTTTCAACCATGGAAATAGTAATTTCTTCCATGATTTCTTCTTCTTCTTCTCCAGCCCTGATCTTCTTTCTCCGGTTTCTTCTGTATAGCAGGTTGATGATATCTGGAAGTCGGATTCTAATGCATATTGTTTTGCTTCTTCCAAAAACTGATCACAGTAAAAAGATACAAGCAAACAGAATGTTGGATTTGTCAAGAAGTGACAGACATATCTTTTCAGAATAAAAAAAGTGACAAATTTGGATGTGATATCTTCAACCATGCACAATACAATAGCAACCAACCTCTTCACCATATATATAAAAAGAAGACAGCTTTTATAAACACCAAATCACAATCTCACCTCATAAAAATCACCCTGGGGATCAAATCCACTGCTGCCATGAAAACCCATCTCATATTTTGAATTAACAGGAGATTTCCTCATACTTTGCCTAAAACAATCCACACCCAAGTAAACAAAACCAGCCAAATAAGTCAAATTTAAATACAATAAAATGAAATGAAAATCCCATCTGTCTGTAGTCTGTACCTTCAGCTAGTAAATACCAATCAAGCAGAAAGCTCTTCCAGATTGAATTCAAATCTTTTTTAACCACCACCCTTATAGTAGTGGTCCTCTGTAATAACAAGCATTGATCAGAAAAGATAGAGATCAACCAAACCTTTCACAGAAAGCCCACATCAAATTACTATACTGGTGATACTGGTAATTAATGGTGGTTGAAACTGACCTTTTGCTTTGCATCAAGAGCTTAGGAAGAAAGCAGGACAAGATACTCATTAAGTAGTTGGTAACGAAACGTAGTGACGCCTTTAGTCACTTCAGTTGGAAAACATTAACTAATATTAATCACTGTTTAATGACTACTTGAGAGTATAATTAATCTTACAATAATCCCCACCCAGAAAATGAAAAGAGACATGGCTTTTGTAAGAGCTACAAACGCGGAGCGTATTGCGGGAGGGCTTTGAAGGTTTCTTCTGGTGAAGATTTAGGAGGGAAAAGGTAGTGAGTCTCTCTTCCTCCAATTGTGGCGCGAAAGAGGGAGCTTGAGTGCTTAAGAACAGTTCTGCTATAGTTCTATGCTAAACTGATTATAATTTACTGACTATTATCGATCTTTAGAAGTCACAAACTATAAGGCGAGCTATTCTCAAAAACTTAAAAAAAAAAAAATTATAAGGCGAGTCCCTTGTAATTTTAGCGATTAAGAGTAACAAATCGCTATTCGAGTATAGCTGATTGCGAAACAAATCGCATGCAATACAAGTAGTCCAACAACGCACAAATTCATAGCAATAGGAACGAAAGAATAAAAAGGTACATGCCAATGTCTAAAGGTTCTTGTGGAAAATGAATTTGTGCGTTAAAAGAAAAAAGAAAGTAAAAAATATTAACACTTAGAAAATTTAGGCCAAAATTAAAATCAATAATAACCCATCTCTAAAATTTAGGCCTTAGAAATAATAACACTTAGAAAATAAAAGAAAAAATCAATACTTAGAAAGTCAAAAAATAAAATTATCTCGATAAAAAAGATAAACAATCGTTACTTGCTGTAATAATTATATCTCATGAAATCTAGTGATTAAATAAGTAAGAAATTTTAACTAATATATTGAATTGATGGAGGATACGATTATATTTTACTAAAAAATGATGTGACTGTTGTAGGAAGGTTATTTCCGTAACTTCCTGGATGTGTCTTGACCTAATTAAACTAATATAGTTGATTCTGTATTAGATAAGGAATCCCTGATTTATCGGGATACTCATTGTAATGCCTATATAAAGGTCTCTCTATCAATCAATAAACATACAGTTCTCCCTATTATATTTTCTCCTTGAACACGTTATCAGCACGTGACCTCCCTGAGCCCTAGAAAAACCCTAATAACTTTTTCCTCCTCCTCCATCCCTTCCGTCGGCCGCACCTCCCTCCTCGGGACCCGTGCGACCCCTATTTTTTTCTCGGTCTCTCCTAGGCCGCAGCCCTTGCCTGGCCACCTGCCTATTCGCTTGGCTCACTAGCCTACTTGCTCGCCAAGCCCGCTCCCCAATCCGCTCGCTCGCCAGCCTGCTCGCTCGCCCGCCAACTCGCCCATTCGCTTGGCTCGCCAGCCTGTTCGCTCGGCATCAATTTTTCAAGATAGCTCCGCCAGATTACTTGCGTCGGAAGCGGATCGAGAATCAAACAAGAATCGAAGAACAAGCTTTACGCTCTCGTTCCTTTGATCAAAAGGTAAATTTTATAAAAGTTCCTGCTTTTGAACTATAGATATATTATATCGGGCGCTATTAGCCTTTCTTCTACTCCGATTCCGGCCATTCTTATATCGCCGATGAGACCTAGAATGGGGATTTAATCACCCCTACGGTCGCAGTTTTAAGTGATGGTCCTGGGGGAATAACGTTGAAAGGGAAATTTAAAAAAAAAAAAAAAAAGATGCTTATGTGGATGTTTGAGTACGCCACTGTTTGAAGGTGCGGTATGAAACCGCCAGTTTATGCATCAAAAGAAAAAAAATTTCGCATCGAAACTAGTTTTCATGTGACCGAATATATCCCTTATAATTCCAATTTATACTTGATAGTATCTGCTTAAAGCAATACTAATCCGACGTTTCATTCTCTTGTAGATGTCGTCGTCGTCACTGTCATACCCTGATTTTGAGATCTTGGATCTTCAGGGCAAAGATTACCATCGATGGGTTTCCGATGTTGAAATTATTTTCCAAAGCAAAAGCTTTCCAGCACTTCTGACTGATGCAGCCGCCACCACCCCTTTTGGGGACCATGCCAAGGCTCAGGCTCTCATGTATTTGAGGCGCCATATCCACCCGACTCTGAAGTGACAATATTTGTCGGTAAAAGATCCTAAAATTTTATGGGACACGCTCCAGCAACGATTTAACAATGTCCATAACATGCTTCTTCTAGAGCTCACCCTTAAATGGGAACAAATCCGTTTATCGGATTATGACAAAGTAGACAAATACAATCAGGATATGATTCGTCTACAGGCGGATCTTGGCACGGTTGACGTCATCAAAACCGATAAAGATCTTCTGGAGAAGACATTTAACACATTCCCCATGGCCTACGATGTCCTCGGACATCAGTATAAGATCTCAGTTGACGAAGGTAGAATCAGATCATTCGCTGACCTTATGACAATATTGGCTAAAAAAGAACGCCATTCTGAGATTAGGCTCAATAGCAGCCAGAGAGTTGTTGGTACAAAGCCAATTCCAACACCACAGGCTCATTATGGGAAGGCTTCAAAGCAGAAAAATAAAGGCCGCCATACCCCGTAAAATCAGGTACGTGGAAGAAATCAGAATGCTGGAAATAATGTGACACGACGCTCCAACACTTGGAGGCGAGAAGGTGGCGAATACGCACCACCTTCAGGGGGAGGCTGGACTGGCCACGGACCTCGTCTAGGTCCAGTACCAAACCCTCCTAGACCTCATAACAATAACCGGAACGCTCAATTTGCTCCGTGCTACAAGTGTGGTTCCTCCAAACACTACCATCGCGATTGTCGAGCTAGTAAGGAGATGTTAAATGCCTACAAGAAATACAAGAAGTTTCTGTCCGAAGAAAGCAATTATGCTGAGGACGAGATGATTGAAGCAAATTATGCTCATCATGTGGATTCTCCAAAGGCGCAACCACAAACTCTTGATGTCCCGGATTTTGACTAGCCTGTGGCTTTTCTAGTTTATCAAGTATTGTAATGGCATTCGCCATTGTAATGACATTCGCCATTATAATGACACTCGCCATGTTTTTATGACTCTAGTTAGTCTGTTTATTTTGGAATTAGAAGTTTATGTATTCAAGTTGGCACTTAATAAAATTTCTCTGTTTTCCCATACTTGTGAGAAATTTTATGTTTTTATGCAATCAGGTTCGTGTATTAACAACTCACGTGGTTCTTGTGACGCCACCTTTAGGTCATATAGGCTCTATATTTTAGACTTATAATCCCACCTACGCTCAATCCCTAAATATAAAAGAAAAAAAAGGGTGGCGAACCGGCCGCCATCGGCTCACTAAGGTGAAGTAGGCTCGGCATCCGCCACACTCTGGTGCCACGACACCATGTGTCTTTGACATCCACAGCTTCGGCTAGTGTGCAGCCCGAGAGGTGTTTTCACACCGATCCTAGGAGGCTAGACCTCATTTTATTCCAGTCACCAAAGGTGTTCTACACCACAATGTGCGAAGCCCCGGTTTCGTTTTGGTTTGTGATGATGATTGCTTGGTTATGTAACATTCAACCTTGCACTTTCCGACTTTAGTCGACGTTATAATGTCCAAATGCCATGTGATACACTCGATGAGATTCTCATCCCCTTTCTTTCTCTATCCTACGGCGTAGTGATTAGGCTGTGTCCCGCGAGAAACTAACACAAGTTTTCGTCTCTTTGTAGATGTCTCGCGGTGAAGTTGAGTGTCTAGCTGATAGTGGAACTACTTACACTATTCTAAGGAATAGGCAGTTGTTTACGGATTTAATACCGTATCGCTCATCTATGACAACATTGATAGGTACCTCGCCGGTTGTCAAAGGGCGAGGATCCGCTGAATTTATGTTACCAAATGGTACTGTTATCAATGTCATTGATGCTCTCTATGCGCCGAGAACAAATCGAACCCTGCTGAGTTTTTAGGATATCCGTGCCAACGGTTATCACTTGAATACCTATGCTGAGAATGGTGAAGAATACTTATGCATTACTTCTCAAGAACACGGCCGCCGCCGTATCTTAGAGAAGATGCCGTGCATTGAAGACAATGACTTATATCTCACTACAGCCAGTGTCTTCGAATTATATGCTGTCACTGACAATTTTTGTGACACTAATGATTATAAGCTTTGGCATGCTCGACTAGGCCACCCTGGCCATGATATGATGATCCGGATTCTAAAGAACTCCCATGGACATCCATTTTTCAAGTCGAAAAAGCGATTGGAAGAACCTCTTACCGCGACTCAACATCGTGATGTACGCAGGAGCCAAGCTCTCCGCCAGACTATGGCCTTCAAGCCATACTCGCCACCGCCCCCCCCCCCCCCCCCCCCCCCTTCACAGGGTTTCGGGGCCGCGCACCTGGCGGATGAGGACGTGGCCTTTACGCCGCACGTCGTGCCGTCCCACCCTTCACAGGGACATGGGGCGTCACCACATGTGTCCTCTTATGCCACAACGACAATTTCCAATGCCCATCGCTCATTCTGTAAGGCTTGTTCTCTTACTAAATTGCTTGCTCGCCCTTCATTCACCAGAGCTTCAACTGATAATATACCGTTCTTACATTGAATCCAAGGTGATATTTGTGGACCAATCAAACCAGAATGCGGCCCATTTAAGTATTTTATGGTGCTGGTTGATGCGTCGACGCGTTGGTCACACGTCGTGTTGTTGTCTACAAGAAATGCTGCATTCGCCAAGCTTTTAGCTCAAATCATCAAGTTAAGGGCTAACCACCCTGACCATCCTATCAAATCTATTAGGATGGATAATGCTGGCGAGTTTACCTCCAAAGCATTTGATGATTATTGTATGTCCATTGGGATTGAAGTCGAACACCCTGTTCCTCATGTTCATTCTCAAAACGACCTTGCAGAAGCCACCATTCAGCGACTCCAGCTAGTGGCTAGGGCATTGGTTATGGGAACCAATTTGCCAGTTTCTGCTTGGGGATATGCAATACTGCATGCAGCGATGCTTATTCGTTTTCGACCCATTGCCAACAATGTGTTTAGTGCCTACCAGATGGTAACTGGTTTTGAACCCAATCTATCGCACTTACGTACTTTCGGTTTTGCAGTTTATGTGCCAATTACGCCTCCTTTGCGCTTCAAAATGGGTCCACAACGACGTTTAGGCATCTATGTTGGCTATGATTCGCCAACGATAATCCTCTACATAGAACCAACCACCGGTGATCTATTTACTGCTCGATTCGCAGATTGTCACTTTGAAGAGACACATTTCCCGGCGTTAGGGGGAGATAGGAATGCACTCATTCCGAATGAACGTCAGGAATTGACATGGTGTGCCCCCAACGATTTGTCTCTTCATGATCCTCGCACTGCTCAAAGTGAGCTTGAAGTGCAACGCATTATCGATCTTCAGAAAGTCGCGGAATCGATGCCCGACGCTTTCACTGATATTGAGAAAGTTACAAGATCACACGTACATGTTGCAAACGTACCGGCAAGGTTGGAGGTCCCGAATTACGGGACTGGTTCAGCCGCCCTAAGACCTAGTGCCGCCGGCGTCGCTGTTGTTGAATCGGATCGCAAAGGTGCCCTAATGGACTTTGAAGGGGCAGCAGCTTCGGTCTCGGCTCCCACCAGAAAGAGGGGGAGACCGAAGAATTCTCGAGATAAAAACCCTCGAAAGAAGCAAGCGAAGGCACAAAATCCGCTCATCATCGACGATGCGAATCCATCGCATGAGATTGTCTCTGACTATAGTTATGTCCATGAGTCAACTGAATCTTTTCTGTGGGATGACACAGAACTAATATTGACTCCAGAGAACAAAGAAATATAGCTCAGTTTGAATAACGCGTGTCTCTTAGTGGATAGAGCCTCCACACACGTCAATGATATATATGCTTATTCCGTCGCACAAGAGATCATTCATGACGACGAAGTTGAACCACGCTCAGTGACTGAATGTCAACAAAGAGCAGATTGGCCGAAGTGGAAAGAAGCAATACATGCAGAACTTGACTCATTAGACAAAAGGCAAGTCTTTGGATTTGTTGAATTGATCCCTAAAGGCATTAAACCTGTCAGACATAAGTGGGTCTTTGTTCGTAAGCGCAATGAGAAGCATGAGATCTTGCGATATAAGGCAAAACTTGTAGCGTAAGGCTTCTCGCAGCGTCCTGGTATTGACTACGAAGAGACGTATTCTCCCGTAACGGACATCATTACTTTCCGCTACTTGATCAGTTTAGTAGTGTCCGAAAAACTGAGTATGCAACTGATGGATGTAGTTACAGCTTATCTATATGGGGATCTAGATACGGATATCTACATGAGAGTTCCTGAAGGAATTCATGTGCCCGAATCAAAAGACGCTAAACCACGGAGTACTTATGCAGTTAAGCTGCAACGTTCACTGTATGGACTTAAACAATCCGGAAGGATGTGGTACAATCGCCTATGTGAATACTTGATTCGGAGGGGTTACAAGAACGATGAGTTATGCCCATGCGTGTTCATTAGAAAGACCGACTCTGGATTTGCTATTGTAGCTGTCTATGTTGATGACATGAATGTCATCGGTACTTCAAGTGAGATTGAAGAGACAGTTTCATTCTTGAAATCTGAGTTCGAGATGAAAGATCTTGGGAAGACTAAGTTTTGTTTAGGACTTGAGTTAGAGCATAGAACCAAGGGTATTCTGGTTCACCAGTCTGCTTATACGCAAAAGATGCTCAGGCGTTTCAACATGGATACATGTACGCCGTTGTCTACTCCCATGATCGTTCGTAGTCTGGATGTAAACAAGGATCCATTCCGTCTCAAAGAGGATGAAGAAGAGATTCTTGGTGCTGAGTACCCATACTTGAGTGCGATTGGGGCACTTTTTTATTTGGCACAATGCACTAGACCAGACATTGCTTTCGCTGTGAATTTACTGGCTAGATTTAGCTCAGCACCTACGTATCGTCATTGGAACGGTATCAAACATTTGTTTCGTTACTTGAAAGGTTCCATTGACTTGGGACTGTTCTATCCCTTTAGCACAAAGAGAGAAGATTCTGCCAAACACCCTCCTCACACCAACGTTTCCGGCTGCCTCGACAATACCATTGTATGCTGTGATACTGCCACTGGCGCTAGTAACGTGGCGGATGATGATGGCGAAGCGTCCGGCCATTTAAATGTGCCCTTCTCTGGACGTCTCCCTTACTCAAAGACTCACAACAACGTGTTAGTTGGTTTTGCAGATGCTGGTTATCTCTCTGATCCACATCGTGCTCGTTCCCAAACTGGTTATGTTTTTACCATGGAAAATACAGCGATATCCTGGAGATCAACCAAGCAAACTTTGGTTGCTACTTCATTTTAAGATCAGGGCCACTGGCGCTAGTAATGTGTCTGGCTAAGATCAGTTATTCGCCACATTCGTGATTCGTGTGGACTAGTGTCTACCACCGATAAACCTACGTGTATCTATGAAGATAATGCTGCCTGCATTGAGCAGATGAAGTTAGGTTTTATCAAAGGTGATAACACTAAGCATATATCGCCCAAGTTCTTTTACAATGTGCAACAACAGGAATTCCTGAACATCCAAGTTAATCAAGTGAGTTCAGAGGCAAATGTTGCAGATTTGTTTACCAAGTCTTTGGGAAAATCTATGCATGTGAAGCATGTGAAGAGCCTAGGCATGCGCCATATATCAGAGCTCTAAAGTTTGTTAGATATCAGGGGGAGTCTACATCACATGTTATTCGCAAGTGTAGTGTTGGTGTGTTGTGCTCTTTTTCTTTTGTCCATGCATTTTATTTTTGCCCAAGAGGTTTTTGTTTTGCTGGAAAGGTTTTAGTGAGGCAACATGGTAAGCACCATGAAGATATTAGGCACTCGCAATAAGAGGGAGTGTTGTAGGAAGGTTATTTCCGTAACTTCTTGGATGTGTCTTGACCTAATTAGACTAGTATAGTTGATTCTGTATTAGATAAGGAATCCCTGATTTATCGGGATACTCATTGTAATGCCTATATAAAGGCCTCTCTATCAATCAATAAACATACAGTTCTCCTTATTATATTTTCTCCTTGAACAGTGACATGATTTTGCTAAAAAATAATGTGTTTATGTGACAAGGCATGACATGTAGGATTGAGGCTTTCGAGGCTTGAAATTTTTTAGGCCTTATATCAGTGCCCTTATTAACTTATTGGGAATTAATCATGTCTAATAATTCCAAATGTCAAATTATTCTATGTGCGAATGAAGTCGTAAAACAATACATTTTTTGTTTAGAAGGGATAAAACAATACACTTGAACAATAGTAAGGTGTGAGCACATTCTCCGTTTGAATTTGAATATATAAGAGCCAAACGGAAACGAAAAGAAGCCACTGTGAAGCCTTCCCTAAGCCTTTATTAATGCCAAATTGCCAACTAAACAATAGGATAACTCTCATAGCCATAAAGTCATAAACCTTCACGAAACAAAGTGACGACTCCAACTCAAACTGGATCACCTATATATCCCCAATCAATTATCAATACTCCTAGTCAAACTAGATAATCTAAATCCTCAATCAATTTGTTATATTATTTCCTCTCCTCTCTAGGGTTTAGTTTCCCTATCCAAACCAAACACAATTATCGCATTATAAAAGGCACCCGAGCCGTAGAAAAATTAACAAAACAGACCTCGATAAATGAGGAGGCTGGGGAAGGCAAAGATGAGGTTGATGGACCTACCGGTGGAAATCTTATGTGACATTTTTAAGAGACTTCCAGTAAACTCAGTCTGCTGCCTCCGATGCGTCTCTAAAACCTTGTTGTACATAGTCTGGTCTCCTTTTTTCGTTTCACTGCATACTCGTTTCTCCATTCTCAGCAACGCTGCTACTGATCAATCTCCTCGCCTTACCCTGCGTTTTGTGGGAGAACATTGGTATGAATGTTTGTTCACAAATAATATGTCATCAAATGCCTTGGAACGCCTGAATTATGATGGCTGCAAAGATAACCTTATTGTCTCGGATATTCTGTCCACCTCCGATAAGGCCAGTTATTGGGTTTATTTTTCTTACTGCAACCTCTTTTTCTTCACTAGACACTATGATGCTTGCTTCTTGATCGATCCTTTTACCAGAGAAGTTATGAGGCTTCCGACGATTGGCATTCGACATAAAAAGTATGGTACTCCCGACACCAATATACCCCAGGAGATTTACGGCATGGGATTTGATAGTGTAACTAGCACCCACAAGATTCTTCGCTTGTTTAGTAGTAGAAAAAATGGTTTTCATAGCGGCAGTGTAGCCCAAATTCTTGAATTAGGCACAAATTCATGGAGAGAGATACCCACCCGCATATACAAATGATCATGATTTGAGTTCTCGTAGGAGCGTATGTGCCTATGGAGATATGCATTGGTTGACTTCAGATGTGAGAGAAGTAATACTGATTATTTCTTTTGATTTCACGAAAGAAAAGTTCTATTGGACTCCCAGTTTGGAGTTACCAGCCTCGAAAAGTGGCTACACAAACTTGATTGTTTTAAGGCTGTAGTTATACTCGACACTTTATGCAAGAACATTGATATATGGGTGATGAAAGATTATCAAAAAAAGAGTGCGTGCGAGATTACACCATAAATACTCATGGAACACGTCTTGATTGTGGACTCTGGTTTGCTTCTTGTGGTGAATGGAAAAATGGTATATTTTTTGAAGATTCACTGGGCGAAAAGTCAATCTTTGTGGACTTTACATGCAATTCTATTCGAGTTATAAAACGTCCAATTAGGCGTCAAGGCATCAAATTAGAGAGAATATGAACGTACACGTCCATACTGGTATGGACACAAGTATTTTTCCACCTTTGGTGTCAAAACTTCACCAATTTTTTGAAATTCTTAAACTCCCCATTTGTTATAGATAAATCAGTCCACAAAAAAAATTTGTTGAAAGGGTATTACTGTAAAACAAAAAAAAACAATTCAAAGAGAAATATATTGGATTGTAGTGGAGAAAAATTAGGGACGTGGTATGGTGAGTTTAATCCTAATACTATGGCTCCCGGGTGTAAAATTTTAAGTGACCTCGAATGTGACGTAAGCTGCTGTTTTGGAACTGGCCAAAAGGGCCCACATTTGGTTGATTAAGTCTTTTGTATGTGCACTTTATTTATGATTAGGACCTGAATTATGTGCTTTTATTACTACATTTTGCATCCAACTAGACTCTATAGAGTATGTTAATTAGGTTTCATTTCAAATTTAGAAGGTTTAATATGCAAATGGTCCATTTTACCTTTTATGAAGGTTTCAATATTGGAGTATGGGTCCTTGTTGTCAGTTCCAAGTCAGCAGCTTACGTCATATTTCGAGGTCACTTAAAATTTTAGACCCGCGAGATCATATTTGAAAGTTTAGATGTCATTCTGATTTTTTTTCAAAAAGAGGGTGTAGTCTGATTTTTACCCAAAAGTTGAGGGTACTAAACTGAATTTTGTCTTTTATAAAATTCAGTTGAAAAAACCACGATTTTAAAAAGAATGTGAGATGTTGCTTATTTAAAACTCAATTTTTCCATATTTGAGTTTTTTCACTTCAATACCAAACTAAACCTATATCTCAAAAAATAGATAAGCGCCGCAACAGTTATTAAGAAGAGTAAATTGTGTACGGTAGGAACAAAAAGAAGTAAGAGTAATAAAAACGTTTACTTTATCCAACTCAGATAACATACCCAATTAAAACACAAATTCACACGTGATTAATGTAAAGCAATCTCTACATATACAGTTATTTGATCAATTTATTAACCTTGATTGCAATTTCTAAATAGGAACGCTTTTATTTATTGTCACTTGAAGGATCAAGAAAAAAAAAACACAATATCATTCAGGATGTTCTCTACGAAAATATTAGTAACTGTTATTCTGTAGCACGAGGTACAAGTTTAATGTCCCCGTTGGTACTATTTTTATTAATGAAATAAATGGAACCAGGTGTGGGGATGGGATGAGCCTCCCAGTTAAGCTGAGTTCCAAACCTCTTTTTTTTTTTTTAAAAAAAAAATGCAAGTCATAAAGAAAAGAAGAAAACAATTCAAAATATCTGGAAAATGCAAGCTACGTGTGAAATTTAATTGGACCATTTGATACTTGAATAGGCCCAATCCAGATTTCCCTTATATAAAGAAGAAGCCCAGATCCCAAGACCCAATCAACCCCACAGAGTAGCTCTCTCTCTCGCTCTCGCTGAACCCAGAACCTTCCTTCCTTCTCCGATCACGCCATGAACCACTACACCTTCGGTTTGGTGGAGGCTGTTGACACGATGACGAACCGCGCGGTGATTGTTGCGCTCTACAACGACGATGGACTGCTGGAAGGGCTCAAAGAAGTCGACATTTTACGCCGCCTTGCTAATTGCGACTTCGTCGTCGACCTGATCCAACACGAGCTCGATAACTACTTAGCGCGGTCAAAGTGGAGGGACCCCAACGCTCCAACGGTGATTGTGGTCTATGAACACCTTGACACCGACTTGGATCTTTACAGGATTGCTATTCAACCGAATCGCCGTCTCCCCGTCTCCCCGGAGTCATACCGAAGAGTGTCTTCTTTCAGCTGACTCGAGCTCTTGCAGCGGTTCATACTAACCGAATCTTCCTACGGGACCTCCGTCCGGAGAAGATTCGGATCTCTGTGAAGCCATTTCAGGCCAAGCTGAGCGATTTTCTGGGTGCGAAAGTTCCTCATGGTTTTGCTCAGAAGTCGGACTTGGTGACCCCGCCGTCCATGCTGGAGAGAGATCTCCGTTAGCAGGCACCGGAGCAACTCATCGGCTCCCAATGATCACCCGCTGCCGTGGACATCTGGGCTTTGGGAGCCATAATAGGTATATTCTGCTCTCTATTGAATTTTGTGTTTCTGATTGAGGCTGCATGAGTGCATGGTTTAAGATTCTAACATCAATTGTGGGCCCTGATTTGTGTGATTGATTTATCATAAATTAATATGTTAATTTGTACTTTTTGTGGTCAGTTAACAGTTTCTAAATAGGTCATAAACAGGAGAAAAGTCAATAATGCCTATTTATTTTCATCTATTACCAAGTGTCATAGACACCAGTCAGGCAGTCACCACTCACCACTAGCAGGCATGTTAAAGCCTTCATTCTGTTTTTTCAACCTAGCAGGGTAAACTGTTATTCAATATCTGGCTTTACACAGGACTTTCCTTTACTCTGTTATGGTAAAGGCCTAGGGATTGGTTTATATTTCTGTAACTTTTATATGTAGACTCCCTTCTGCCAGTGTACCACGCAATTGCTATTAGGGTACTAGGGATTTGTTTATATTGCTGTCACTCCCTGCTCTTAATGAACATCAACAATTGCTATGGTGAGGGTCTAGGAATGTGTTTATACTCTTTCACTTTTATGTGTAGACTCCCTGCCTGCTCCCAATGAACTCACACAATTGATATGACCTTACCACTAGAGATTTGCTTTTTTTGGTCACTTTGATGTGTAGACTCTCTGCTTCTAATGAACATAGACAATTGCTATGGTGAAGGTCCTAGCCTCCTAAGGATGTGTTTATATTTCTGTCACTATTAAGTGTAGACTCTTTTTTCATTTTCTTTTAATTTTTGTTTACAAAATATATGGGTTCAAAGGTCACACAATTATATGTTTGATATGTTGTCAAAAAACTAAGTGAATTCTTTGTTTACTTTTGGTTTTCTTGTTATACAGCTGAGGGAGCAACTGGTGAGGTTCTATTTCATGTCAATCCTAATTCTGAGCCACGAACCCATCTGCAATTTATATATGGGTAAGTTCTAATCAATGAACACTTTGATATTGTCATGTTAATCTATGAATATAGACTGAGTTTTAAAATATTTATTTACTGTTCTAATAGTTGAGGGCTGTTGTCACTTTTCCATTGGTCTGTTGCTTTGCTTTGTAGCTTGCTGCTCTTTTCTTGCCACTTGTGCCTAACAAATGTTCATTTTGTGCCAAATAAACAGACTCTTGGGAACTCCAGAAGAGAACCCATATCCCGCTGATGTGGAGGATCCTTGGGCAACCCAAAATAACCTCAATGCGTCTCTCTTGCCATACTTGGGCCCTATCGGTACTGAGCTTGTTATGGTAAGCATATTTGTCACAGCTGTTGTTTACATTTTAAATGTCTCATTGCACCAACACCAACACCAACACCAACTATCTTATATTATTTGAACTGCTTATTTATTCCTAATTCTTCTATTTTCATACAGAGAATGCTCTGCTTTAACCCTGAACAAAGGATTACGGCTCAGGAGGCATTGGATTCAGAGTATTTCCGCCATTATGTGTTGGAGTGAGCAGCTGTTAGTGAAACTAGCTTTCCTAATCTAACTGTTCTAATTGCTTTACAGTGGCTGCGTTGGTTCCTTCAAATGCACGGCTTTATGTAATTTGATACCAGTTTCATTACCTTGTTTTGAACCTCTTACCTGTCATTTGTACTTTGCTTGCCTTGTCCTTGTCTGCCAAGTGTCCCGTTGTAGAAGCCCCTTTACGACTATATACGCTGGGTGCTGGCCGTGCTGCTTGGATTTCTTTCGTGAACATTTACCTATCTGAAAAATATCTGCTTTCATTTTAGTATTTTCTTCTTTCATTCTGCAAATTACTCAAAGTTAGGGTTCATCCCATAACAACCAAGTATATAGAGCCAGTAATGGTACGTAAAAAAAAAAGGCTGCGGGGTTGCCTTGCATTCTGCTGCTGATCTCAGTAACTTGGAATTTGGTTTCCAGGTTCGTAAAGATGAGACAGCAGTTTTTTTTTTATTTTTGATACAGTGCAGGAATCAATCTCTTCCTTACGATCTGACATGACACGGATGAATTTCGAAAGCTCATTGCTCTGCCTATGCTACAGTTTTGCCAATTCACCTTGACACCCTATTCCAATATGGCTGATTGCGAAGTAAACCGGATGCAATACAAGCACACGCACTCCTTATCCACAAGCACGACTTTATATCAATAGGAACGAAATAATGGAAAACTACATCCCAAATTCCCAATTCATTGGAGAGAGAGAGAGAGAGCGAGATGAGGAGGATGAAGAGATAAAGATATATGTCAAAAGTTTAAGAGAGACATCTTGAGCGTAGCCTATCCTCGACGGCTAAGATTGTTAAAGAAGTTTAAGATAGGAAATTATGAATGTATTTCTTTGATGTGTTGAACATTTACAAGCTTGAGTACATATAGAAGAAATTAAGAAAGCAGTCTAAAAACCATCTAACTACCCGAACTATGCTATGATCTATATATTAGTCCCTTATGACCAGCCATGAATTATGGAACTGTGCAGCTGTGCTCCTAAAGCACATCAAAGAACTGTAGAGTTTTGCATAAAACCTGGACTGACCCTCAATCAAGGAGACGCGTGACACAAGAAACTATACTAATCTCAATAATTGTCTCATGAGGTAATATTAGGAAAGACCTAATAGAAATTTAGGAGAGGATCTGGAATTCTGGATCGCTTAAAGACAGTTCTGCAGTTATAAAACGTCCAATCAGGCAGGGCTACAGGAAGTGTTGGAAACTCTTGAATGTTAATAGGAGCTTGCTTTCCCTAAAAACTTTTGGAAATTTGGTTGAAGCAAGACCGCTTGATTTCTCTAAGAATTGCTTATTGCAGCACCCTGCTGACTGAAGGAGTCGCGAACAGGAGCATTTAATTTCCTATTGTTGCTAGCTCTGAAAATAGTATTGCATTCTTTCAAATAAAAGATTTATTCAATAGAGTTTTGCACTTTGGGTTTGAAAGAAAATGATGTAGCTTGTGTATTTTCTGAATGAACTATGAATCTGGTTGCAGTTGATCGATTAGCTCATTAATAGTACTTGTTCTTGCACTCCATAACTTCGAGTTTGTGAAATTGGTTTAAGCTTGTACCTTATATCTTTAAAAACAAAAACCAAAAGAATAGGGAGTCGATTACGTACGGGCATAAAGTCTAACAGTGTCTTATTATTGGTCATTGAGATTTATTCACAGACGAAAGACAATGTGACTGGGAACTGTGCTCCGTAATTAGCAATCAGTAACAGCACCAAGTCACCAATCACCTGCCGGCAGCTAATCAAATTTGGCCACCCTTAAGTCATAAATAAGATCATGATGATTCTGACTCGTAGTTGAATAAGAAAATGAGGAGTTGAGATACGATGATATTCGAGGAGAATAGGAAAAAGGTGAGAACAGTACGTGCTATTTAGGGTACAGGACTTTACTAGTTTTCTTTACCCTTCCATAGAAAACTATTCAATCAGTAAAAGCCACTATGCAGGCCCAGGACTTTACTATTCAATCAGTACAAGCCACTATGCAGGCCCAGGGCCCTTCCATAGAAGCCACCTAAACAGTGGGATATAACACTTATGTATCCACAAACCTTTACGAACCAGGCATAAAAAGTCACTCAAGTCATATTGAGAGATAAATAGAGGAAACTCCACTAGGTTAAACATAACATCACCAACATTTCTATTGTTTTGACATAGACAAAGTGCCACAAAACATCTTTAGAAGGAAAAGCCATCAGCCAAGAGGTTCAACTGACATTGGGTAGTAACCTCCTATACAAAATTATAATAGGTACAAGATAAACCTAAGGAGTATTTTGGAAACGAGTCCAACATCAACTTGCAAAAGCTTTTATGTCTGTCAACCCCAATAAATTTTCTATTTGGGTTGTATGTTAAAGTTGAAGTAGAGGCAGAGCCATTACAACACCAAAGATAGAAATGAGCAAAAACATCATCCACGTTGGGAATAACTGCTTTTTGTTTTTCCTCGTGTCCTTAAGGGCACCTACAGTTTTCATACCTCCTGCCAAAGAATTGACATTTTTTTCCAACAACGGCTTGGAATTTTCTTGAGATGATGATTCAGGTGCCACCTGCTCTTGATTCAGCTGCTCAGAAAGCTGCTGCTGCTGCTGGTTATACTTCTCCACATACTCCGGAAACATCTTGCGAAATGTGACACTGGTTTTACAGAAAATTGGCACACATTAGTGGAACGACCAATCTGAACTGATGTCTAGTATTTACTGACAGACTGGAGTCAAGCAGCTTTTAAACAGGTATACAACAACTCTGGAATTTGTAAAATAGATATAACAATAGGTATGGCACAGAAATTGCCTGGATCAGTATATTTTCTATACCCTTACTGTGGCCTAAAGTAACAAAGATATCAAGAGAATGAACTGTATCCGGTCCGATGCACTTACTTCTTAGCGTTAAAAGCAAGAGAAGTCTTTGCCAAACGTTGCTTCTCAGCTACAGTAGTGTTCACACTGCCAGTTGTAGGACTGTTATCCATCTGTGAAAAAGGTTGACACATAAGCCTCAAAGATCCAAGGACGTGACATATCCAAACCATTGGGATTTGGAACTATGAAGTTATATTTAAGATAGAAAATAGAAGTACGCTTCTTGAAATACTGAAACCTAGAGAAGGAACATAAATCAGAAAGTTGTTTTAAATACAAAATCATCAATTATGACGTGTAATTTTCCAAAAGCGTAATGACGTGTAAAAGCCATCATAAAGAAAACGACGGCAGCAAAATTAAGCAAGGAAAAGAAAATTCAGAGAGCAACAATAAACTCACCATGAATGAAAGAAGCCCAGTGAGTATGCTGCATTTGTAAAGAACAGATGTTAGTGGAGCATAGTTTATTTAACAAGTAATGCAACTTGCTAATTAAGAAAAAATACATGACAGAAGTTCCTCTCAAGTCCAGAGAGGTCTAACCTTGATACCGACCACATTGGGTTCCAACTTTCAGGATGAACTGCACAAGAGCATAGGTTTAATTATACAGCATTTAAAAACTAACATAACAAATCCTTAAAGCACCTCTATAGAACTTACAATCACTCATAGACAAACAAATTTTCTTCTGAGTCATGAATCGTCCATTGGGAGTTGTCATGCTACAAACAGGAGCGAGCTCATAAGTGAAACCCACCATATACATGCATAGAAGACAATGTCATAGAACAAAAAAGATGCTTCATATACATAAACAGAATATAATTTTGCAGGAGAAATTTGGTAAATAGTGGATACCTGATTCCCGGTGGTTTATAGGGATACTCCGGAGGAAACTTGATCTTTCCATAGTAATATCCACCTATAATGAGTAGAACAAGTTCCCTTAATAATCAAGCTTGATATCAATTAGGATAACATAATCAATTATCTATTACGTTTTGGTTTAGTAGTATTTCACTCGACAATTCCAAAATGGTAGATGAGGACCCAGGTTCAAGTTCCCCACCCCCAACATAAGAATATAATAACAATAATCAAGGAACAGTGCAACAGATGCTAGTCATGCTACCGAATATCACACATCAAATAGTGAACAAGAAGAGTGCTGACAAACCTGCAAAAGGTGTTCCTTCACTTCCCTCCAAGACGTAATCTGAAACATTCAATATAAAGAAAATTGAATAAAAGTTCCCAACAAAAAGGACATGGAAGGACAACAAATACATAACTGTCACCACACTACAAATTCAGAAATAACATACAAGCAAGGATAATGAGTAGCATCCCATTACATACAAACCAAAACTAGTAGCTTCTCACATTAAATTCTCCAATTCAGGAATTTGCAGAAAAAATTATATCAGTATGGTTACAGATTAATCCCCAACCAACCCCCCCAAAGAAAAAAAAATGATACTGAACTTGCAGAGAATGAAGCTGAAAAGACAAATTCTATTTTCTTGCCTATTTACTACAGCGACAAAGATAAATGTAATTCCTAGAAACTAGAAAAAAATGTCCTACATCTCCATAATGCCAACATTAAGGAATACAAATCTCAAATAACCAGTTGTAGAAAAAAAAAATTAAATTATGAATGGACCACCCATAGTTAGATTATAGAGTGCTCAACCATCCACACTAAAAGTGAAAACTTGGCTACCCAAAAATCCTGTTTTCCACTAAGCAAACTCCCAATCCTGCTAAGGCTTTAACAAATCCTAATCACGTGTAAGTTCTACATTCTATACTTATCAGATGTAAGAATAGCCAAACACCTAAACTCCGTCTTGATTATACAAAGATTAACCAGAATGGTACTGGCAGCACTCCACTTTCATAGTGATGTGGATGCAATTGATCAATTAACATCCCAAAGAAATCTAATCAACTTTCATGGAAGCCAGTGCCAGTTCACTTACGCCACTCAAGTATGTCATTTGGGGAAGGACGGGCCACAACATGAGATACGGGTTCCTGCACACCCGCAGATAACACAAATTAGCAACATCATCAATATATAAATGTAAGAAAGTTCTAGGCTACCAGAAGCAGGCATTGTTGTTAAAAGAATGCACATACTAAGAAATTTCCTCAACAACACAAGAATTAGCAATGGATAACAGAAGTCCATAAGACGGTACGATACAGAAACAAGCTAAAAGAAAACAAAAGACTAACTATCCAATACGATATTGTTACTACAGTTGCTCGTTAACAAGACCCAGAAATAACAGAACCACTCAATGATATTTGAGTGAACCATTGCATATACACAGCGACTAAACAAGAAGTAATCTGGGATGTAAATGATATGGACATCTATTAGTCTATACCGGATAACGACAGGTTCAGTGGTAAAAGAAGTCACACCTTACACAGTGCTCTATATTCCTTCTGTAGGCGCTTGACGCATGATTTCTCCGCCATCTCCGAACAATATATCAAAAGTAGCGCACAAAGCCCCTATTCAGTTCTTTACTTCTTTGGTCCCAAATTTTAATACCAGCTCTCTGATAAAGAAAGACAAGAACATCACATTATAACTAGATTCGACGCGTAGAGTACAACCACTACTAATTGCATTGAGCATGAAATAAAACATGTGCCATACAAAACCATATCAAGTTCACTCTTTGTATGAACAATCTACCCTCATTTTCCTTGCATCATTCACCTCCCAATATTATTACACCACCATAAACTATCAATTCAGATTCATAACACGACCCCGACGAAAGAAACCCCACAAATTACATTTTAACAAAGCTATCAATTCCCCTATAATCAATAGTTTCCAATTTTCTCTACCCTGTAAGAAATAATTCGCAGTCGAGATGTAATTTTTTTTTTAATAATCAAAATAGAAACAATCTGAGCTAAGCGTTTTCAGCAAGTAATCTGAGACAAGTGTAAAAACAAATAGAAAAAGAAATCCAAGAGCTCATACTTGACATCCAAATCACTACTCATTTACTCAAATTGGGCAAAGCCCAGCAGCAATTCACCTCCAAAGTCTCAATCTTTCAAGGGTTTTCGCGAAAAATCCCAATATAGAAATCGCAAAAATCTAATGAATCCAATCCAGTAATCGAAACAACCCCGAGCTCAAAATTAAACTATAATTAAACAAGGAGTAAAATTGGAGAGAGAGAGAGAGAGAGAGATAGATCGGCGAAGGAAAGAGTGGGAAATAAGAGGAAGAATTAACCTGAGGAGATCGAGAAATTGGGGATAAAGCGAGAGAGAGAGAGAGAGAGGGTCGATCGCAGTGCAGACGATTCGGCTTTGTTGTTTACAATTGGAAGGAGACGACGTCGTATGGCGTTATTGTCCAAGTAACGGGTGTAATATGTGTGGCCGACTTATGGGTTGTCCCTCCAGAGGCCACAGGGTCTTAATAATTTGCCTATTATACCCTCCCAGTGTGCCACGGCCAGTCACCTTTTCAGTTGCTTTTGAAGGGTATTTTGGTAAAATAAATAACACTTTCCATTTCCAATCAGACCAAAGTTAAAAAGAAAAGCATTTATTAACCATTCACCACTCTTCTCAAAGGAACAAACCAATGAAACCATTCACCACTCCGAAGTATGTAAATCCAACATAATTAGTAGTTTCCATTATAAACCCATAATCAAACCAGTCGGGCAAAAAGCAATCATCTCTCCAAAAACTTGAAGACGAAACACAACCCCAACGTATATCTCCACAGTCCACACATATATATAAATCCATGAATGCTATATATATATATCAATACAAAAAAAAAAAGCTAGCTAGCTAGGAACAAGAATTAGATATCAAAACAACATAAAAACGCCTAACTTCATGCGATACAAGTAAGCAAGTCCCTAGCTTATGTTGCAAGTACACAAGAAACCTAGCTTATTTTCAGGCGATACAAGAGTATACAAGTGTCTACCCAGTCTGTACTACAGACTACAGATCCATACCGATATCATCATTAGCATCCATGGAGATGTGTTCTCTGAAACTGAGACTGAGGTGGACATTATGGGGATGGGGAGGAGCCGGAGGAGCCTGCTGCATGACCCTCAGAATGACGATATCATCATCAGCATCCATGGAGATGTGTTCTCTGAAACTGAGACTGAGGTGGACATTATGGGGATGGGAGGAACCAGAGGAGCCTGCTGCATGACCAACAGATCATTCTGAGGGTTCTGTGCAAACGTTTGATTGGCAGCAGCACGGTGGATTGGTAGCAGCTAGCTGAGCTGTAGGGAAGGCATGGCATCCCACAGCCTTAAGGAAAGACATTATCAACTTGAGGAAGGCTGTGAGAATGAGAACGACGAACAACACAGATGAGAGAATTTGATTCAGACTAAGAGCCTGCTGAGCCTCAGTCGCCATATTAAAGGCGACGAAATTTAATATGGCGACGAAATTTTTGATAGAAGGCAAGGATAGGAGGGAGGAATTATATAGGAGGTTGAAAGGGCAGGTGTGCGCAGGTGTGCGCAGGTGTCATATATAGGCGGTTTTGGGAGGGGTGCGACGGTGTGACGTAGGAGGGGAGTCGGGGTATAGGTAGGAAGGAAGGAAGGAAGGTTCAAATAGGAGGGGAGGCGGGTTTTGTCATATACCGAAGATACGACGAGGAGAGAGGATGGAAATGGAAATAATTTGCAATAAAGGGTGGGAAAACTCGAAGATTCACAGGGTGCAATACAGGGGAGGATTGAAAAAACCTATGGAAACAACTGAAAGGCAAGGCGGGGCGGGGTAAATTACAAAAATGGGTCGGGTTCGTGACGGATTTTACACCCGGCGAACGGTCAACACGTGGGGTGGCGGACATCAATTTCAGTTTTCTTTTGATGTGCGCGAGCGTGCCAGTACCTTTGAGTTAGGTACAACTTCAAGCGGACGACCTCTGGCGAGCATATCTGTCTGCTCCAAATACCTGACTTTTTGATTAAGCGACTGTTACGCGGGCGTTGAATAGGCCGGCGTAAAGGGCTCGAACAAGACCTAATAAAAATCTACTAGGATTTTCTTCTCAACCTATTACAGATTGAGTAATCTTACTTCGATCCTGAGATGCAAAGCTGAGCTATAATCAAGACCGCGGGAAATCCAACCTATGGAAGATTGGCTTAGGGTTTTGTTACCGGAGTAACGACTCGATTTGTCACGAGATGTGAGGACTGGCACGATAAGTCTTAGCGACGCACTCGACACGAATGCAAGGCACACTTCGACAACCGCGCAAGTATACAGCGACCGGTGCGGGCGTAAGGTTGCGGTAGGGTTGGATGGTGGTTGTTTGCAGTTTGTGGAGACAGTACGCGTAAGATGCTCCGGAGAGGCTTTGCAAGATTTGCGATGCGCAAAAGCTTGTCTGTTTGTAAGATGGTTGAGAACCTTTTCTAAATTGTCTAAGCGTTCTTTATATAGAGAATGTAGAACCTCAATACTTGCATATCAAGCATAATGGATTCTGAAATCAATTAGGATTTAATTACCTTAGACCACCTCCTTCCCGGATTCCTAGAGGAATCCCAAATCCTTCCAGAAAAAGACTAAATATATGTCAGATTATTCTTTAATAAATAACCTCGTGGGCCTCGATCCACAATCTCGGACAAATGTCAATTTAAGCCCAAACAGGTCGGGACATCACCTTCCTCTCTCTATCAAAATCATAATCCTCTTCAAAGTCAAATATGCAACCGCCAAATATTATCTATACTATTATTACAGGAACCAACTTTATCAATAAAAACTGAAAAATTTGATAGAATTAACACTGAAATATTAAAATATTTTGATATAAAAATAATCTGTCAGGATAAAATATGTAAATCACTATAGAATAGTGAAATCGGATGGCTCTCCTCCTCTCTCTATCTCTGCTAAACCCTAGCCGTCATGGCTTTATAAGCCGAATGTTCTTTCAATTGTTATCTCCACTGAGATATCTCCAACTAATCCCATGCCAAAGCCTAAGGAGATTGGTTTTTTGCCTTCGCTAGCAGCATATCAGACTGGTATTCGACCGGGTAGGAAACGATTGAAGAAAAGATGGGATTCGTGGTACGGGCACAACCTCTGTGCTCGGAGAATGGAGAAAACAAATTATGTGAAGAGGATAGTGGTGTAAGATACACCACTTATGATGGCAGAGCCCTATTGTTTAGAAAATATGAAGTTCCAATTTAGGGACTTGTGCTTCTCGGTGCTTCGATCTGAGGACGTGTTGAATTGCATCACCGTGTGTCGTCTTGTCGGTGGAACGGTGAAGATGACTGCTTGTGCGGTGGCATTGGCTAATTGCATGGCCACGAAGCGGTTATCGTCGTATGCAGCAGAGATGAGGCAACATAGTTTCGGGCATGGAGGTCGTGGTTGTTGGTTGCGGCAATGGAAGAAACGGCAATCCTCAGATGCTCACTTGGGTTTGGGTGCCCAAACTTGATTGTTGCCCAAATTCATTTTGGGTGTCCATTGCAGGTTGTGTTGTCTTTTGGATTTGGGCTCTCTTATGGCCTACACAAATGAGCCATGGTCTGTTAAGGTTCCGCATTTGGGACTCTGGTGAATTATCTCAATTTAAAAAGATCATTGCATGCACTAGCGGATCTTCTAGAGTAGTACTGAAGGAATGTTCTAGCTCTCTAGGGTTTCAAATTTGGGATCCCGGTGGCTTTATCCAGCATACTAAGTTCTGTTTTGACATTTGTGGTACCATCGAATCTTCTGGAGTAGTACTAAAAGATAATTCGAGCTATTCTGTAAGAGCGGCGCATGGAGTGTTCAATGAATGGACTTATCTCTATATACCATCGTGGGTACTACCATAACTTCTTATTCTGTCTGTATATGGCAACAGGATGGTTTGTAACGGTTATTCTGGCTCGAGGCTAGAACAAGTTTATCTTGTTTTGATGATACTCCATAATGTGTTATGGATGTGTTATGATACAATTCTGGTCATTTTGAATTGTATTCGACTCGCTAGATTGAGTCATATTTTATTTATAAAGTTCTTTCATTTATTCTTTCATTTATTCAAAAAAAATATGTAAGGATAAAATAGTAATTTAAAAAATTTAAAATTTAAAATAAAATGATAAAAAGATTGTGGTTATCTGAAAATTCCTCTATTTACTCATAATTTCTCTCCACATTCTCCACACACGTAGAATGTGGGTTAAGCTAGTAATCATCTATCAAAATCATATTTTAATTGCAACCTCATATTGACCGATTATGAGGCCGATGTGTGATTACAAAGTCCTCCCCCATAACAATTCCTCCTCAATCAATCATACTTTAATTGCAAGTTTAACAACATGTGGGGGAGGAATATATGAGAAAGAAAATATGAAAGTCATATGGTGAATGAAAAAAATTAAAATATATAAATCATGGATTAATGAAATTTTCTACCCATGTGTATAATTAAGCTGTTGTTAGAAATTTTCTGGATTAACGTACCATTTTTTTCTTGTGATCGTGAGAGAAAAAATGAGATAGTGGTATTATTAAAGAGAATATAAAAAATTTCAGAAATAGAAAATAGAAAAATAAACTCAAATAATAGGTGGCAACTTGCAATTGGGCAAAAACTGAGAGTATGGATACAACCACCATCCATACAAATATGGACACAAGTTTTTTCCCCATGAGACGAAGAAGAATGAGATAGAGAAAGAGAGCATGAGAGGATCTGAGTCGAGGAAAACGAAGAAGCAGAAATAAAATTATTTTTATCACTTAATAAAGGGTATTTTGGAAAATATGTAAATAAAAACAGATTTAAAGTAATAAAAAATTATATCAAGTGTGTTATTAGCACCACCCTATAACTTATAAACTTATAATGACGGACATAAAAGAAAAGGGCTTAATTGTCAATTTATTACCCTAATTTTTGCGTCAATCTGTTACTGTAATATTTATTTCCGCCATATTGCTACCTTAGCTTTCTAAACTTTTCAAATTACTACTCAGCCATCAAATAGACCTATTTCCGTTAACTATCCCCGTCCATAGGTAAACACAGATTTGGGTCTTTGACAAGGCGTGCCAAAACTCTCTAAGAACAATGACCGCCCGACGATACCACTTTTTCTCCGACCTCTTCTCTAAACTCCGACCTCTACATCACTCGTATCTCCTTATTTTCCAAATGCTCATATTTTCCTCTAAGATTCATGAAATTAAGGAATGATCTGAGCGTAGGTGATCGAGGACGAGGTCGCCGAAGATGGTGGCGGAGATGATCTGAGCGACAAAGTCCATGATGCGGTTTCTTTCTTCTTCTTCACCAATGTGTGTACCCATAGCATTTTCAAGTCTGCTGAAATGGGGTGGTCTTCAAGATTGAATCTTTGAACCATTGAATTTCCGGGAACTAAGACCAAAACGAAGGAGGATTTGTTAAACTGAAGATCGACTTGCTGGGGAGCTGAAGGGTGGCTTTTGAAGGCGCAGCATTTGCAGGCCTTGATGAAGGCCATTGGAGGAAAGAGTGTAGGGCTTTGGGTCAGCAACTCACGTGCGTTGACCTTTTCCATCCATAGTTAACGGAAATTGACCTATGGGTAGCAATTTGACGATTTTATAAAAGCTAGGGTAGTAAAATAGCAGCAATAAAAATTAGGGTAGGAAATTGACACCAAATGTAAAAGGTAGGATAGCAAATTGACATTTAGGCCCAAAAAACAGATGGTCATCCAATGAAAAACAAGATTATTAAATCACAAGTCTAACGAACCACTCAACAACATCAAATTTTATATTATCGAAAAAAAAAAACACATCAAATTTTATAATCCAAAGTCATCAAAAATGGTAGACTCGATTTTAAAAATGAGATGCTACTGAGTTACTTAAACAAGGTCGAAGGTTCGATCCTTGTGAATGTAAAAAGCTTTGCGGAGAGCCCAAACCCTCTGCGGAGTACTCAAAGGGTGAAGGGGGGTGTAGCTGCGTCTCTAGCGCGGTACTGGCGGAACTTTGGCGTAAAAAGGCTCCGGCCTGCTTGTGGTTCCTCCCCAATACCCTCTTTTCTTTAAAAAAAAAAAAATGGGATGGTACGTTTCGCTCCAAATTTGGGCTCAAATGGAATAGGATGATGTACAAACAGCTTGTGAAACCCTGCATCAAATGAACCAACCAATCACCCATATGAGATTCGGATTTGGGATCTAGATAGCTTATGAAACCTTACAGGATTAACGTCACTGATTCACTTAAAATTTATTATAAAATAGAGTCGGGAGTACGCTGCAGTTCCATTCGCACCATCACTGGCCTCCAATAACAATGGCTGCTTTCTTCCCTTCATCTATTATTCGCTCTCGCATTCTCTTATATGCTCCCGTCTCATAAACCGACTATTCCTGCGTGATCATCCCTCCTGTTCGCGTCGGTTTTTACACCTGTCGAACTATCAACACGTGGGGGTGGCGGACGTAGGTTTCAGTCCTGGTGCGTTGTGCGTGAGCGTGCCAGTACCTTTGGGTTAGGTACAACCTTGGTGCGGACGACCTCTGGCGAGCGAATCACCCTTGGCGAGCGGATGACTCTGGCGAGCGAATCACCCTTGGCGAGCGGATGACTCTGGCGAGCGTGTTCGTCTGCTCCCTGCTACCTGACTTCTCGATCAAGCGACTGTACGCGGGCGTTGACAAACCGGCGTAAGGGCTCGAACAAGACCTAAGTAAACAATTACTAGGATTTTTCCTCAACCTTTCGGTAGATTGAGATATCTTACTTCGATCCTGAGATGCAAAGCAGAGCTATATATCAAGACCGCGGATGGCGTTCGTCCAACCTTTTAGCAGATTGGGAAAGACTGTTACCGGGGTAACGACTCGATTTGTCACAAGGTGTGACGACTGGACTCGATTTGTCTCAGCGACGCTTCGACACGAACGCAAGTCACTTTCGACAACAACGGCAGATTTACGGCGACCAGATGTGGTGGGCGTAGGTTTGCGGCTAGGTTGGAAGAGTGTCAATTGCAGTTGGTGGAAGGCTGTTCGCAAGAGAGAATGCTCCGGAGAGGCTTGCAAGATTTGCAGGGCAAAAGCTTGTAGTTGTATGGTGTTGAACCCTTTTTACGTTGTCCTAGAGTTCTTTATATAGTGATCTCAAAACCCCAAATACGTATGCAACAGGTATATAGATTCTGATATCAAATAGAATTGTATTTGTTAAATCAACTCCAAGTCAGACTTGAAGAAGGACTTCGAATCCTTTCTCTAACCGGAAATTGACAAAATACAATTAGATTATCCGTTAATGGACAACCCTACGGGCCTCGGCCCAATGTATCGGTTGAATGTTAATTTAGGCCCAAACATTGCCCCCCAGCCTTCAAGATTAAAAGCCCATTGAAATCGAAGAAGGTTGAAAAAGCCCACGCGGATTTGTTTAAAAATCTGACGAACACGTCGTTCCCTCTAACTGATGCAACTTTACCAAATTGAGCTCAAGCGACTGTTCAATAAACCCTAAATCGCTTCAAATCGTACCGATTCAGAAATCCAGAGACCCCTTTTCAGATTCTATAAAGCCACAACCTGAGAATCGTGAGAACCCATCCGAAACCCCAAACCAATCGTCATGGCATTAGAGATTAAACACACCGAAGCGATTCGCGGCAAGGAAAGAATTCAAAGGGCCGTCTTCGAAATCGGAAGTCCCTGCTGCACCTCCTTAATTTCTCGAGACGATTACAACCGTGCCGGACTGGGCCCAAAGCAACGAGAAGTCACTACCGAAGGCATTTCTTCGATTATGGATTACTGCCGTCCGCCTCCAATAGCCTTCCGCGAACAGGACATCACCCTTCAGAAATGTTCGAACCACTTCGAAACCCCCATCACCACTGGTTGCTGGCCACTACCAACCTCAGAGATGATCAGGTGGTACAAAGCCAGGCAACACCTAGATGCCCTGAGATGGAACCGCGCTGGGATCACAGAAATTCTGGAGCTCTGTTTCAGCTTAAATCAGAAAGGTGGAAATCGATGCGTTTTCTTGCCCCTAGTAAGCTTCTGGAACTCATCCTCCAACACTTTTGACTTTCGCTTTGGTCAAGCTAGCATTACTCTCCTAGACTTATATGCTGGGCTAGGATTTCCTCTGAGTAATAAGCCCTTCGACGCGGATAATTATCCCCAAGACCAGTTCCCATCCTCCGTTATGTACATCACTGGCTCCTACAGCTATCAAGCTTGGATGACTGAATTCAGTCATAGGAATGATGACATCGGAGGAATTTGCTTCCTTGATTTTTGGCTGAACAAGTTCATCTTCTGCTCAACCGCCGCCAAGATTCCATGTTCCTCCTGCCTTCGAACAGCCACCTTTCCAACTCCAGACGAATGCATAGAGCTGGTGATCTCCCAAGCAGCCACTGCTGAATATGACAATTGGTGGCACCGGCTTTGTGGGAAGGACTTCCAGATAAAGGAAGGATCAGTCTACTACTTCGGCAAGGTATTCAGAAGACACCGCGATTGTCTTACCGACAATGACAAGGTGGCGCTCGATGGTGGTCCTTTGCACCCTGAATTGCCGACTGAAGAAACTCAGGTAACTACTCGCTACGTTACAACTTACCCTGATTTTGGATAAGTATTAGGAAAACCACTAACTGATTTTTATGTTGCAGATTGTTTCAAAGAAAGTGCTTCCTGATGACAGGAAAAGGAAAGCCCTTGCGACTCCTCCAACAGCAACCAGGAGCAAGAAAAGAGTGAAATCGCCTCCTCCTGTGGTCGAAGAAGAAGATGATGATAATATGCCAGTAAGTCTTTAATAAATTGCCTGAATATCTGTCATCCGCCAACTCTATTTTAGATCAGATTATAACCCTAACGCAGTTGGCGAATTTTCTTCCACAGGGGCTTAGATTGAGACGGAGGGGAGGCGCAACTTCTAGCACCACTCCCACCATGCCGAAACCGATCGAGATCTCTTCTGGTGAGTTCTCCAGCTCCACTAGTTCACCTTCGGGTAGTCCTGAGCCTGGAATAAGAGTTCCAGAGACTTGGGACGAAGTTTCATCCGCCTGGCGAGAATATACAATCCGCCTTGATTACTATAGACGAAAACTCCCTATTGATGCAACTCCGCTAAACTGGCTTCCTGCTGAAACAGGTACAATCTGCACTCCCCTGGCCGCTGCTCCACTCTCAACTTCCCATACTCCACTGACCAGTTCAGTCCTCTCCTCAGAGAAAGTTATGGAGGGAACCTCATCCGCCAGCGCCTCAACTGCACTAACAACTGTGGCAAGCATGTCAAGGATGACACCCCCAAACCCATTCCCTGGACCAGAAGATATCGGGGGACCTGTAGAGGAATATCTGGAAGAAAACCCGGATGTAGTGATAGACGCCAGCCGCTACCAAGACATGCCCCCAGCCTCACCTCAAGGCGAACCTGTTGAGGCCAACAATCCCATAACTGGGGTCACGGCCGATACCTCTTCTGAATTAGAGGTACCTTTCTAACAACCTTTAATCCATTCATTTTTAGATTGTTATTATGTTAATTCTTCTTACACCTGCATTCTTTTACAGGCAACAGAAACTCCGATCCAGCCTGAGAGTATTGGCGAGCAGAGCATGGTCCTGTTCTGCCCCCAGCCGGATGTCCAAGAAAAAGGGTCTTCTGCCCCCCTTTCTCCTCAAGCCAACACTACTGGTACCCAGACCATTCCACCGCTGAGTGATGATCCGCTACTGCAGCCACCAATCCTCCAACAAGATGGAGCTGAACTGCAAGAAGCCTGGGACCTTTTCAGCCGGCTCTACCAAGAAGATCTCACAAATGCAGGAGTTCGTGAGAAGATCCACATTGCGCTGCAGACCGTGGAGAGTCAACTTCAGTCCTTGCCTGCCGAGGCTCAAAGTAAGATAAGGGAAGTTCTGGACGTCTTCCCTGGCCTCCTCGCGACCTTCCAAGACAAGGCGAATGAGATTCCCAAACAGGAAGCTGCTGCCAAGAAAAGAAATTTGCTCCTGTCTCAGGCCGTAGATTCCTACTCCTCGCTGATACATTCCGTGGAACAAGAGGACGAAGTAGAACTCAAGCGCTTGAGACAAGAAAGGGAACACATTGACCGGAAGATAGCTCTGATAAAGGAGAGACAGCAAAGTCGTCTGGATGCAGCATCCGAACGAAGGACTCAGCTCGCCAAGCTTAAGAACGAATCAGAGCAAGGTCAGAAAAACACCCTGAAATCCAAGTCTGACCTCCAACGCATGAAGGCTAAGCTCGCTAGACTAGGCCTTAAGATATTTGAATTCTCTTCTATGCCCCCCGAGTAACTTGGGCTTTGTTTTGTATCCATTTTTGATAATATTGGATAAGTGTTTAACAAACACAACCCATATGCGAGGCCCAAACCTGACTGGCTCGTTTATCACAGCCTTAATTAGTCTTTATCTGCAACTGTCAATTTCCAAGATACGGTCAACAGTCAAACTGACATTCAAAGCTTGTAATTCCCCGTGCTCGCGAGCGGTTGAAAATCATAAACTTCTTCATTATTTCGACGTGAGTGATGATGTGAAACCCTAATTAATCCCAGCCGTTAGATTTCACTTGCTACTCGCTATAAAATGAAGCCCTTAGCATCAAAACCAAAACTCATCTTCTGCTTACCATTCAACATGTCTATCTTAGTCTTTAGTTTCTCTACTAAGCCTCTATGGCTTCCTGAGTCTTTTCCTCCAGATCATATGGAGATGTTTGTCAAAACACCTTAAGTCGCATAGTCTGGTATTAAATATGTTCTAAGTCGCATAGTCTGGTATTATGCCCCTTAAAGAACATGGAATATGGATAGAATCTCCAAAAGAAGGAGCTCTTCTATTGTTCTCCAGGGTATAATAGCTGCTGGTGACTTAGAACCCATTCGCCATCATGGCTGTCACTCTCCTTCTGCGATCTTTCAGACTCCTGTTAGTGATCAGAGGTGACCGTCGGTTGGCATCCACATCCTCATCCCTTAGCTCTTCTTTCAATCCCCAAGGCCTTCCCTTTGAGGTAAGGTTCCAAATAAAGGTATTGGTGGATGAAGAAACTTACGGGACGGTGAAAGCGATGAGGATCGGAGCAGGAGATCGGAGGAGGAACGATACACGTCCACCCCCAAAAGAATCTGTGAAACAGATCCTCTTCTCTCTTTCGTTCAAGAAGTTTAAAAGTATAGGATTTCACATAATTTTGTACTTGTAAAGCTCTTGACCGCAAAGTCATTCTTGAAATAGGATCAATAAATTTAGATCTTATTGACCTTGTTGATAATGAACAAAAAATTTGCTGTTTTCCATGTTGAATGAACAAGAAATTGTTGAAGCCGAAAATTGTTGACAACCATAAGCATTGATTCTCAATTCGACTAAGTAAACAAACCCTAAACAGATTCATAACAAAAGAAAGCGAACTACGAAACTAATGAACCTTGAACAGATTCATAGTCTAAAGAAAGCAAACTACGAAACTAATGAACCTTGAACAGATTCATAGTCTAAAGAAAGCAAACTACGAAACTAATGAACCTTGAACAGATTCATAGTCTAAAGAAAGCAAACTACGAAACTAATGAACCTTGAACAGATTCATAGCCTATATTGCTGTTCATATTATTGGTGATAGCGAACCACTAACAGACTTCATCGCCAAATCATCTATGACCAGTATCCCGTGTATTGCCCCCCCTAGTAACCTTAGGCTGAGGCGAAGTAAACCGCCAAAGCCAAGGGGACTAAGGTAAAGTGTTAGTGTCTCCAAAGAAGGTTTTTAAGTTGAAGGTTGCCCCCCGGCCTCGACCGTAGCGAGTGGCTCTTCATATTCCCATACGCTAGGGAAGTACTTCTTAAGGTGGCGTCCATTAATGGGGCTACGATGGACCTCACCCTCCAAATCTCTGAGTTGATAAGCACCTTTGCCAATAATTCGAGCAATGACAAAGGGGCCCTCCCATTTAGGAGACCATTTGCCACGTCCAGTGTCTCGTTCGCCAAAGGGAAGCATGGCCTTCCAGACCAAATCGCCTTCACCAAAAGATTTACCCTTGGTACGCTTGTCGTAAGCTCTGGCGATCTTTTTCTTTTCCAATACGATGTTCTGTAAAGCATCTAAGCGCTGCTCATCGAGGTTCTCATGCTCCTGAAACATTGCCTGAACGTAGTCATCTCCGATTAATTGATGCTGCTCGCGAACTCGGAGGGAACGGACAGTGATTTCCAACGGAAGAACAGCATCATGGCCAAACATCAAGGCATACGGAGTAGTGCCTGTAGGAGTGCGTTTGGACGTACGATATGCCCAAAGAGTATTGTCCAACTCCGTGTGCCAAGACCGAGGATTGTCCTCCAGCATCCTTTTGATGATAGAAATAATCACCTTATTGCTAGCCTCAGCTTGACCATTCGACTGAGCGTAGTACGGCGAAGAGTGTAAAAACTGAATGCCATACTCTCGAATGAATGTCTGCGTACTCTCCGCCATGAACGCTGCCCCCCTGTCCGCCACAATACATTCAGGAATGCCATAACGGCAAATAATGTTCTGAAATATAAAGCGAATGACTGTCGCTGCGTCACAATTTCGGACAGGGATGGCTTCCACCCATTTGGTGAAGAAATCTGTGCCAACCAGTAAGTACTTATGTTGGAGAGACGAGTTCGGATGGATTTCCCCAACAAAATCAAGTGCCCAACCCCTGGCTGGCCAAGGTTTGATGATAGGCTGCATTGGGATATTAGGAATCCGTTGGACCGGTCCATGAATCTGGCAATCAACACAGCCTTTGGCAAAGCTGATGCAGTCTTTAAGGATAGATGGCCAAAAATAACCATAACGGCGGATTAGCCACCTCATCTTTGATCCGCTTTGGTGCGAACCACAAACTCCCAAATGGACTTCGCGCATTAACCTTTTGGCTTCTACGCCAAAGACACATCGGAGGTCGACGCCTTCCTCACCTCGTCGAAGCAACTCATCACCCTTAAGTAGGTAATTTGTAGCTAAATACCTGGTTCGCCTTTCGGATGGGGCAGACGGATCTTGTAAATATGTAATGATCGGTTGTCGCCAATCAACATCAATAGTATCAAGGCTAGCAACCAACCAGTCGCCTCGCTGCTCCCTTCGTGCAGCGAAAGATGGTAACGTCCTCCGTTCAACTTTCAAGATGCGTTCCTGAACTCCGTTAGCTAGGGTAATGCCAGTGGCGAGCTGTGCTAACTCGTTTGCTGCAAAGTTCTTTTCACGAGGTACGTAGTCAAGCACCACATCAGAAAATTGATCCAACAACTCTGATGCTCGCTCCCAATAATGTACTAGGTGGAAAGAAACACATTTGTAATCCCCTAACAGCTGTTTGATGATTAATAGAGAATCACCATATACTTCGATTTCTTTGGCGTCCATATCCAGTAAGAGTTCCAGACCAATAATAAGGGCTTCATATTCAGCCTGGTTGTTTGTACAGGTCCATTCCAACTGAAAGGAATAAGAATGGCTTACCCCTGATGGACTTTGGATGCAAATTCCTGCGCCCGCCAAAGAGTGTGTGCTACTGCCATCAAAGTACAGGATCCATGGTACCGTGCCAACCATGCTGACGAAAGGGATAGGCTCCTCAACCGATTCATCTAAAGGATGATGAAGTAGGAAATCGGTGACCGCTTGACCCGTCATTGCCTTGAGCGGTGTATATTGTAAAGAAAATTCAGAAAGAGCCAAGACCCACTTACCAATCCTACCCCTCAAGATAGGGCGAGTAAGCATGTATTTGACCAAGTCCGTTTGAGCTACCACTATGGTGGTAAAGGAAAGCATGTAGTGGCGGAGCTTGGTCGCTGCAAAGTACAACGCTAAACAGAGACGCTCGATGGGAGAGTACCTTGTTTCTGCATCTAAAAGGGTTCTACTGAGATAAGATACCGCATATTCGACTTTCTTACCCTCCGTAGTAGTTTCGTCCTGAGCCAACAGTCCAGCAACAGAACTAATAGATGCAGAGATGTATAACTTGAGTGGGATGCCTGGCTTTGGCGGCCGTAAAACTGGCGGACTGGCCAAATATTGTTTGATTCTATCGAACGCCGCTTGATGGTCAGGTCCCCAAACGAACTGCTCGTCCTTCTTGAGTTTCAACAAGGGCGAGAGAGGAGCGATCTTGCCCGCTGAGTTAGATATGAAGCGTCGTAGAAAATTGATTTTGCCCAACAAGCTTTGAAGCTCCTTCTTGTTCCGAGGCGCCGGGGCGTTTAAAACAGCTTGTGCCTTGTCTCCCGCTACCTCAATACCCCTGTCATGTACTACGAAGCCAAGGAAATCACCAGCACGAACCCCAAAAATGCACTTTGCTGGATTCATTTTAAGCTGATGTTTCCTCATCCGCGTAAAGACAGCGCGCAGATGACCAATATGGTCTACCTTGGATTTAGATTTAACCACTACGTCGTCAATGTAAACTTCTAGGATGACGCCGAGAATGTCATGAAAGATTAAGTTCATAGCGCGTTGATACGTAGCTCCTGCATTGGTTAGGCCAAATGGCATGCTAAGATATTCAAAGGCTCCAGCAAAGCCCGGGCAACGAAACGCAGTCTTATGAATGTCCGGCTCATAAATTGGTATTTGATGGTAACCGGCTGTACCATCCATGAAAGATAACATTTCATGCCCTGCAACTGCATCCACCAAAAGATCCGCAATAGGCATTGGGTATATGTCCTTTGGTGAAGCAGCATTTAGATCTCTGTAATCAACACAGACCCTGATTTTGCCGTTCTTTTTCTTAACAGGAACCACATTCGCCAGCCATTGTGTATATTGGGCCGGACGAATGATTCCTGCATCTATCATGCTCTGAACTTCCCTCTTGACCGCCATAGCGGTTTCGGCGTTCATTCGCCTTTGTTCTTGTCGAATAGGGCGGGCGCCATCCCTAATGGGCAATCGATGGCATACTAGATCTTTGGACAGTCCAGGCATATCTTGATACTTTTCCGCAAAGCAATCCTTGAATTCTTGCAACAAATTGATTAATTGCAATCTCAGGTCCGGATCCAGCTGCTGACTAATCCCAACTTCTAAAGGTTCCTCAGGTGTACCGAGATTAACCTTCTCTACTGGGTCTCGTACCTTGGGCGGAGTATCGTCTAAAGCAGCTGGTGCTGGTGGAATGGGCTCGACGTCTTCCGTAGTTATGACGTCGTCTTCATCGATACACTCAACAAGAGCGACCGTGTCTGAAGCTAGTTGCTCTGCCCTAAACATTGCCAGGCGCTGGAATAAAGAGAGTACAGCCTCTGACTCCGCCACTGTAAAACTGTCAATCATGCTGACAATTGGTTGAAAATCGATGGAAACAGGCCGAGAACCGTCCGCCTGAGCCTGTGCTAATCCCCACCGTGTTAAGTCAGTGGAAGTTACCCCTAGCGGACGACCCTTACTATCCACCCCATCAATCACGAGAGGACGCATAGTGCTGTAGTAATAATCCGACTCCAAAGTATTAGTTGCTATAGAAAAGGGACGCTCATCCGCCTTGATTAGAACAGGTTTATCAGAAACTGGATCCCACATTAGCATCTCTTGATGTAGCGAGGATGGGACTGAGGATGTTTTATGTATCCAATCGCGTCCCAAAATCATGGAATATGGGACTGTAGTCTCCGTCACGAAAAGACCCTGACAAGCATTGGAAGGTCCAAGGTTAATTCGGAGTACGAGGAAACCAGCCGTTTGAGCCACAGCGCCCGCGAACCCTCTAACTTTAATAGAGGAGTTCTGGATCTTGGCCGCGGGGATCTGAAGTCGTTCCACCGTGCTGAGCGTAATCACACTCACCGCCGCACCATTATCGATGAGGATTCGGTTGACCTGGACACCCTCCACCTCTGCCGTAACGTAGAGAGGTTTGAGATGTTGGGTCATTGTAAATGTGGGCTTAGTGAAAGTCATGTGCGAACTATTCAGATCAGCGACCCGGTCCTGGTCGCTAAGAGTTGGTAAAGAATTCAAATGCTCGTTGGCAGGAAGATCATCCTCGCCTGGCGCTGGAATGAGACAAACCGGCTTGTCCGCCGCCTCCTCTTGTATAAAATACGCCGTAGGAATTGGTTTAGACAAAGCATATCTAGAGGATAACATGAAAACCATATTACAGTCCAGAATCGGTTCATCTCCATCTGTAAATCCTTCTTCGTCGTCCAGCATCTCATCATCCGCGTCCGGCATGTCTCTATCCACCCCTGATGAACTCGTAGGAGCTTCAGTCTGAGACGTTATAAGAGCTGCCTCTGCTTGCTTCACAGCGAATTCAGTCTTCAATTGCTGAGCTACGAACTGAGGGAAGGGCTGATCACCTTGTTGACTGACAGCCTTCTGACCCGTGAGAAGTTGAGTCGTCTTAGCCGATGACCTGCGAAGGACTGGAGTAGATCCTTGAGTTTCTAATTGTATGTCAAGGACCTTGGTAGGTGTTGATGTAGAAACCGCCGTCATCCCCTTAGGCTGCCATTTCAGAATAACAGAATCTGTCTTCTCTATCTTATCAGCGGTTATTTTGACAGATTTAGGTGGTGGAACCTCGGCGGCTGAACGCAGAGGCAGCCTTTCTGGAGATAATGCTAGCCTCCTACGAGGAGTTTTCTGAGGTGCACCATCTACTGCTGTAGAATGCATAATTCTTTCGTGAACATTCTTCCTTTGAGTTGGCGGTTTTTCCTCCTTTCGTATCCTACGAGTATCAATATAGGTCTTAGACTTATAACGCTTGTAGGTGTCACGTACGTGCTCCACAGGCATGGAGAGTTCGTTAGGAGTCACCCTTCCTTTGTTCAAAGCCTCTAAAGTCCTTCTCGCTTTACCATACCGCTTTTGAACATTCCTGGTTGGAGGGGCTGGTTCCTCTATGATTGGCTTTGTCCCTGAAGGTCCAGGATCTGGCCAAGACCTCGCTGGGCTATCGAATGCCGTCGTCTCTTGGTGATGGTATTTTGTCCGTTTGAGGTCATCAAACCGAGAGCGAACCGGCCAAGGAGGATTCCTCTTGGCCGTTGCAAGAGCCTTTGCCGTTGCCTCTTCTAGCGCCCTCATCAGCTCTTCATGGGTAAGAGGTATTCGGCAATTTATCTTACAATCAAGGCATAGCTGAGCCCTAGGTATGGTTATCAGTTCTTCCGTGACTGGCGGATTAGCTTGCTTGTCCTTTCGCGAGGTATCATTGGGTTTGCCCTGATCGATTGCATTTACCCAAAAGTGCTGGAAGGGTAAAAACGCGCCGTTATCAAACTGGAGGAAACCCTTATTCAACAAGTCCTGAATATGATCCTTCAAACCAATGCATGTAGACGTACTATGATCGTTTGAACGGTGAAAAGCACAACGTGAGCCGCCTGACCTATCCTGCTGATGTCGCGCCAACAGGAAGGCAGGAACAGCCATCCCCTTTTGACTCAATTCTTGCCAAATTTCTAACGCCTTATTCGCGTTGTAGGTATAGGTCCGAAATTTAGAACCCTGTTGACCAGGTTCCAGTTCCCCACCTTGATAAGGAATCAGAGAAACCATATTTACGTCTGGAAAGGGTTTAATCTCTGTCCATGTAGGCTCCTTAGGAACGTCCATCGCCATGAGTTTATCGTTAATCCATGTCTGAATTTGGTCTTTGAGCTTCACACAATCCTTAGTATAGTGATTAGTCATATTGTGAAAACTGCAGTACTTCTTACCCGCCATGTAGTCTGGCTTGGGTATGAAACCACCTTCGTGCTGGAGCCGTCCTTGTTTAAACAGCTCGTTGAGTATCTCCGGTGCTTGATGAGCGTTATAGGTATACTTCTCAAAAGCAGACCTCAGAGGTAAGGAGGCCATAATCTTAATAGGATCCTTAGCGAACCGTACGCTTTTCGGTTGTAGAGGCTGGCGACCCACTACTTCCACAACCGCTACATCCTCTTCATCCTTGGTATCATCAACCCAAGTGACTATGGGTGCTGAATCAGCATCTATAGTCGCCACCGTTTTAGTAACAGGAGGGATAGGTGTCTTAGGTTTCAGAGTTCCGGGATAATATGACACTGGAATGCTCTGCCTCTTACTGTTCTGAGCCCTCGTTTGGTCGAGGAAGTGTTGATGTCTGGCTAACCTATTGGTTAAGTCTGCCATATTCGTCACATATACTTGCTGGAAGTGCGCCTGGATTTCCGGTTCGAGTCCCGCAATCGCTAGCTCGACCGTGGTCTCCTCTGTTAGCCTATCCTTGCATTTAGCTCGAAGGAGCTTGAAACGCCTCAGATAATCGATGGCGGACTCGTCAGACTCCTGGTTAGTATCCGCCAGAAACTTAATGGTTACCTTAGCTTCTACTACCCCGAACATAGTCCTAAAGAGACCCTCCATGGATTGCCAATCTGGAATAGAACCTGGCGCTAGGTCTCTATACCAAGCCAAAGCTGATCCTGTGAGAGAAGTTCCGAACAACTTCAGCTTAAGAACGGGATCTTGGGCGTAAGGACCACACTCGTTATGGAAACGAGTGATGTGGGTCTCGGCATCTTCAGAATGTTCGCCCGAAAAAGGGGTAAACCTTATATGCCTGAAATTTGCGGGCCATGGCGTCATATTTACCGCCAGGGCAAGTGGATTGGTATAGGTCATACCGGGATCCGGCAAACCTTGCATGACCCTCAACTGTTCCTGAAACAGTTGTTGTATCTCATTGCGAGTCATGCCACCATCAACATCCTCTTCTTGAGCTTCGCCTTCATTGTCAGGTGGTGGGTTCACGTTTCGACCACCTCTCCTCTGCTGTCTATTCGGATTGACAGTTTCAAATCCCCTGTTATTAGGCTTAGTATTTTTGTTGGGGCCTCTCTCTGTTACCTTCGCAAATTTTAGTAGAGGGACCTGTTCGTTCGGCTCAGCTGCCTCAGTCTCGAAACCCATCTGCACCAATCGTTCGACAGTGGCATTGGTCTTGTCCAATTGTTCTTGCTGCTGCATCATATAGTTTCTGAACTCCTCCTGCTGTTGCTGGAGTTGCTCGCTGAAATTATCCTGATGCCCCCTCACCAATCTGTCAAGATTTTTAGAGAGAGAGCTAATATTATCTGTATTCCTATGAGCGTGATCCGCCAGAGCATTAATGTTAGTCATATGACCAATCTGTTCAGTCTTCAACTCCTTCAACGTAGCTTCTATCTTTTCTAAGATGACATCAGTATCCTGAGACTTAGATATTAGAATGCTGAAAGACTCCATTATTTCTTCAGTAGAGGGTGTCCGAGGCAGACACACTCCGTCCCCTTTATGGGCTTCAGTATCCAATGGAGCCACGGCGGCATTTGAGATGTCAGCCTCTCGATGGCGATTAGTGACATCTTCCAAGGTTTCGGGTCCTTGATTAATTCCTTCGAGGCCCTCAGTTAGGTCCTCAATTTCAGGTCTGTCATCTCCAAACTTGGCTTGTAGTTGGGATTCAGATAGACCCCTACATGCAGCTGAGTTATGCTGTTTCAACAACCGATGTTCTGGTTTCTTACAGAACGTCATTGGTCGTTTATAGATATTGGTTTGCGCAATCCTGACACTGGTCCCACTGGGCGTGCCAAAAATGTTCGCGTCGGTTTTTACACCTGTCGAACTATCAACACGTGGGGGTGGCGGACGTAGGTTTCAGTCCTGGTGCGTTGTGCGTGAGCGTGCCAGTACCTTTGGGTTAGGTACAACCTTGGTGCGGACGACCTCTGGCGAGCGAATCACCCTTGGCGAGCGGATGACTCTGGCGAGCGAATCACCCTTGGCGAGCGGATGACTCTGGCGAGCGTGTTCGTCTGCTCCCTGCTACCTGACTTCTCGATCAAGCGACTGTACGCGGGCGTTGACAAACCGGCGTAAGGGCTCGAACAAGACCTAAGTAAACAATTACTAGGATTTTTCCTCAACCTTTCGGTAGATTGAGATATCTTACTTCGATCCTGAGATGCAAAGCAGAGCTATATATCAAGACCGCGGATGGCGTTCGTCCAACCTTTTAGCAGATTGGGAAAGACTGTTACCGGGGTAACGACTCGATTTGTCACAAGGTGTGACGACTGGACTCGATTTGTCTCAGCGACGCTTCGACACGAACGCAAGTCACTTTCGACAACAACGGCAGATTTACGGCGACCAGATGTGGTGGGCGTAGGTTTGCGGCTAGGTTGGAAGAGTGTCAATTGCAGTTGGTGGAAGGCTGTTCGCAAGAGAGAATGCTCCGGAGAGGCTTGCAAGATTTGCAGGGCAAAAGCTTGTAGTTGTATGGTGTTGAACCCTTTTTACGTTGTCCTAGAGTTCTTTATATAGTGATCTCAAAACCCCAAATACGTATGCAACAGGTATATAGATTCTGATATCAAATAGAATTGTATTTGTTAAATCAACTCCAAGTCAGACTTGAAGAAGGACTTCGAATCCTTTCTCTAACCGGAAATTGACAAAATACAATTAGATTATCCGTTAATGGACAACCCTACGGGCCTCGGCCCAATGTATCGGTTGAATGTTAATTTAGGCCCAAACACCTCCCAACTTTTCCCATTAGTTTTCCTGACCACCAATATCTAGCCTCGTTTTGCTAGCTTTGTTTTCACCACTCTTAACAAAAGAATCATTCACCGCTCGCAGTATGTGAATCAACATGAACAAGGTCGTTTCGGTCATAAATTCACAATCATTTAGTGGGGAAAATGAAAATCATCGCGCCAAAAAACTTGAAGACGAGACGTATATGCATCTTCACGACTTCATATATAATCCACACACAATTAATGCTACGTACGTAGTACGTACATATACTACTGCAAAAAGAAAGAAGCTAGCAAGAACAAGAACCAGATATCGAAACAATTAACTTCATGAAATATGTACAAGCAAGTGCGTAGTTGCATGTATGCAAGTACATAAAGAAATCCAGCTTATTTTCATGCGACGCGAGTATCCAAGTGTCTATCTAGCACGTACTACGTACAGATCCATATCGATCGATATCATGCATCATCAGCTTCCATGGAGATGCATGTGTTCTCTGAAATTGAGACTGAGGTGGACGTTCTTGGGGCGTGGACGAGCCGAAGGAGCCTGCCGCATAACTAAAAGAGGGTCATTGTGCGAGTACGTACTATGACAACAACAGTACGTTGATTGGCAGCGGCAGCTGGTTGCTGGAGAAGAGATCGAGGCGGCATGATGGATATTGGTAGCGCACGGCGGAGGTATAAGACTGCCTCTCGTGATGAGGCAGATCCTGTTCGAGCTCGAACCGGGGTAGAATGACAAGAATCCGATCCGAAGCTTGTGCCTTGTGGGAGGACTGGAGTAGCTAGTGAGGATTAGGCGTGCTGTGGGTGACCCGTCAAGTTGTTGGGCGAAATAGGAGGCGGCGGCGAATGAGTGAAAAAGGTAAGAGTGCTACATACGTACTGCAATAAAAAAAAGGAGGAAATTGATGATGTTTGAGACTTTGGGACGGGGGATGAAATAGAAGAGTACTCGACTCCGTTTATAATGAGAGGAAAGTAAGTGTAAATTTCAGATCGAGGACTTCAGACTTCTTTCGAAGTACGTAGGTGTGACCGTTTGAGATAGAAGGTGTGTACGTGTATCTTATCTGAAGGAAACAAAAAGAAATAAGTGCTGTGTACGTATGATGACTATGCTCATCATTTTCTTTGTTTGATAACAGTGCTAGATGTGCTCCATAATAATCTGTGATGTACTCGTGCATAACTATCTAGCTATGTGCGTACGTGATCCATTAGTGCTAGAGTATTTTGAGGTAGAGTAGTTAATTAGTCTAATTTTTTTTAGAGAGAAGAGTCTTGTCTCATTTGTATCCTTCTTATAACGGATACCCCAGCCGGTTGCATATTTCATGAATACTAAATTCTATGCATTCCCCCCGTTTAACCCTTTTTGTACCGGAATGCATTATGGCTCATTATTATGAAGTCCGATCCATTGAAAATCACTTTGAAAGTGTACGTGATTCACTTTATTTTTTCCTTTTTGATGAGAATATAATGCATCAATTGAAGGCAACAACCACAGCATGACTGTTTGAACCCAAGGCCAAACCCGATGGACTTAAATGATGGTAACACTACCAGAAAAAACAGTATAGCCGACGAAAAAAAAAAAACGGCCGACGACATACTATTTTCGTCGGCTATTCCCAAGAATGGCCGACGATTTTTTCTTTCGTCGGTAAAAATAAAAAATCGTCGGCTATTCCCCAAGAATGGCCGACGATTTTTTCTTTCGTCACTAAACAATATTTTTCGTCGGCTATACCCCAAGAATGGCCGATGATTTGAATTTTCGTCGGCCTTTCTCTTAAAGTATAGCCGACGAAAACTTTAGAAAGTTTGACCGACGAAATTGAAATTTTTCTTCGGCTATAAGTCTTTATATTTTCAAATCTGGACAGAAGCTGCTCATTTAAAAAAAAACAGAAAAAAACTGGAGAAATAGTGAAAAATCTGTGGGTATTGTTGAAATCCGTCCTCTCTTACATTGTGGAGCTATATATAGGTACGTATATGTGTATATATGTTGATTTTGAGTTTTAGTTGAGTTGATTTTGAGTTTTAGTGATTTTGATATAGTAAGTGATTTTTTGTTTTGTTGTTGTTTTAGTGTTAGAATGTATGTATATATGTTGATTTTGAGTTGTAGTTGACTTGATTTTCAGTTAGAGTATAATTATGTGTTTTAATTTAATAATGTTATTTTAATTAGTGTTAAAATATATATAAATATGTTAATTAATGGTTGTTGATAGTGTAATGAACTTAAATAATGGTTGTTAATTAATGGTATATATATATATGAGTTGATGTTGATAATAATATATATTGTAATATATATGTGTTAATTAATTTATTATTAATTAAAGTTATACATATATATTATTATCAGGCTATATATGGATCGAGATAAGAGTTGGATTTCGCTTCCAAGGCATGACCGACGATACACTACAGGAGTTGTGGATTTTTTGCAGTTCGTCGAGGAAAATGCAAACGGGAAGGAATACCATTATTGCCCGTGCAAGAAATGTAAGTGTCGCAGTGATATGTGTCGATTTCCGATTAGGACAGTATGGGAGCACCTAAAGAGTAATGGGTTTTGGCAGAAGTACAAACGTTGGATATATCACGGTGAGCCATCATTAGATGGATCGCATGATCATGGGCAGTTTTTTTAGGCGGGCAGTAGTAGTACATCCAACGATCCAACAATGGTATTCGTCAACGACGTGTTTCCTTTTGAAAGCGGTGTATGTGGGGAACAATATATGCATGACCCGGTGCAGCCGTTCCCACAAGTTGTCAACACTGCTGCCTTTGACAAGTACAACAAACTGATTGCATTGCAACAGACCCCTGTGTCTTCAAGTTCTGAGAAGACAGTTCTTGAAAGTGTGATGGAGGTAATGAGGATTAAAGTCGAGACAAAATCGAGCATCAGGCAAGTGGATGAATATCTACAGTACACTTCTTCGTTGTTGGAGGAGGGTCATCGTAATCCTACCAATCACCGTAAGGTCCGAAGTATCCTCAAAGATCTAGGGCTTTCCTACATTAAGATCCATGCATGCGCATTTGACTGCGTTCTCTTCTGGGGTAAAGATGCAGAAGGGAATGACCTTGCTAGCCTTGACGCATGTCCGATATGTCAGTCTGACCGATATAAGTTGACGGGAGCAGGCAATAGGAAACCTGTGAAAGTGCTTCGGTATTTTCCGTTGAGAGATAGGCTTGAGCGGTTGTACATGTCAGAAACCACCGCAAAAGCTATGAGGTGGCACGGTGAGCGGGACGCGGGAGACGCATATATCATGACACACATCTCTGACGGAGCGGCTTGGAAGCATATAAACAATGAGTTTCCTCATTTTGCGTCAGATGTCAGAAACGTCAGGCTCGGGCTCTCAACCGACGGGTTCAACCCTTTCGGCACCATGAGTCTTTCATACAGTATATGGCCGGTGGTTTTGGTATCTTACAACCTTCCTCCGTGGATGTGCATGAAGAAGGAATATAATATGTTGACGTTGTTGATTCCGGGGCCTGGTTACCCAGGGAAATGTCTCGATGTGTATATGAGACCATTGATTGAAGAGCTTAAGGTATTGTGGGACGTTGGTCATCCCACTTTTGACAAGTACAAGCAGGAGACGTTCCAGATGTATGCCATGGTTATTGGTACCATTAGTGATTTTCCTGCTTATGGGATGTTGTCGGGCAGCGTTGTTAGGGGATACAAGGCTTGTCCAGAGTGCCTCAGCGATTATGGGAGCACCCCTCATTGCAACAAGATATGCCGAATGGGTCATCGTGTGTTCCTTCCGGCGGATCACCACTGGCGTTACGAGTCCGCCGCATTTGATGGAACCGAAGAACACGGTGGTCCTCCTAGAAGATGGGCGGGAAGAGAAATTTTAGCAGTGCTTAATGAGTACGATTTTGGGCCCCTCAGCAATCATCCCGATATTGTAGCGGAAATACCTGAAAGACCTGAGCAGTACAAATTCTGGACACATAAGAGCATATTGTGGGAACTCCCGTACTGGTGTGAGTTGCTGATCCGTCACTTCCTAGACGTTATGCACATAGAAAAAAATGTTTCTGAAAGTGTGGTGGGCACAACGCTGAACTTAGAGGGGAAGACGAAAGACGGTCCTAAGGCTCGCACTGATCTGCAAACCATGAATATCAGAAAACAACTATGGTTGAAACAAGGGAAGAGAAAAATGCCTCAAGCTCCTTACACCGTCAAGCCTGAGCATAAACCAGAAATTTTCCATTGGATAAGTCGGGCCAAGTATCCTTCAGGCTTTGCTGGAAGTATAGCCAAGTGTGTGAACAGACAATTCAACAATCTGTACGAGTTGAAAAGTCATGACAATCATATCTTGCTACAACGTCTCTTCCCTGTTTTCATTCGACCGTTCCTTCCCCGTCACGTTGTGGAGCCGTTAGTAGCGTTGGCAGGATTTTTCCAGAAGGTATGCACACGGGAACTGAGAAAATCTGACCTCCGGGAAATGCAACAAGACATCGTTCATATCATGTGTAAATTTGAGATGATATTTCCTCCAAATTTTTTCGACATCATGCCTCACCTCATGATCCATCTTCCTCGGCAATTGTTGCTTACCGGTCCTGTGCACTTCACTTGGATGTATCCGATGGAAAGGTACGTATTTTACACCTTATGTTAATTTCCTCATCAATATATGTGATATAGTGTTAATGTATTATCATAACACTTTAAAAACTTGATTTATAGGCAACTTGGACAATACGGTGGTTTTGTCCAAAACAGATCCGCACCTGAAGGATGTATAGCTGAAGCATATATTGCGCACGAGTGCGTCACCTACATGAAGCTGTATTTAGGAGCGTTACAGGAAAGCATACCGGAAGATGTACCTTCACAGTTCAATCTTTCCATACTCTCCGGCGATGTTGTACTTGGTGGAAACATGCCAGTTTCCTACAAGTTGAAAGATTATGAGGTAGCCATTGCACATTGGTGAGTACTAATCAACTGTCCAGAAGTTCAGTTTTGGAAGAACATACATCTACACTGTGAACAAGTACGAGGTGATGTCGATTACCACAACCGGACATTCGCAGAGTATTTCGGCCGCTGGGTACGTAACTTTAACACTATTCTATATGTGTTTATATATTATTGAGTATATTTATTCATATTTATAGTTGATTCTGATGGTTGCAGATGGACCTTATTCAAAATGATAATCACCCAAATTGGTCGCACGAACTCAGACTTTTAGCGATGAGGCCGGTCTATTCAAAAGTTTATGCGACGTGCAAGGTGAATGGTGTGTTATTTCGATGTGAAGAGAGAGACCTCAGACTGAAAACACAAAATTCAGGGGTTATGGCACATGGTGGGGATGGTGGAGTTGACTATTACGGTGTTCTCCATTCAGTTGTGGAACTGCATTACGGAGAAGACATGAAAGTGCACCTTTTCAAGTGTAGATGGTTTGACACACGGCCGCAGAGCATGAAAACCGATCAATACGGCATAACTTCTGTGAACACTAGTACATCATGGTATGAGGACGACCCGTTCGTTTTAGCCACATGGGTGAAACAAGTGTTTTATCTTGATGATCTCGCCAAGGGTGACCCGTGGAAAGTAGTCAACACTATCCACCATCGCAACATTTACCGGGCGTCTACACTTGGAATGGCTGAAGAGAACGAGGAAGGGAGCACCGCGTATCAAGAGCCCAACTCAAACGGTATTCCTGACTCCTCTTTTATTCGCCTAGACACGCCGGTGCGAATTCGACGTGAAGAGCCACTGCTTGTTGATGTTGATCCAAATGAAGAAACTAACGAGGACTCTAGTGGTGAGGAAAGACATAGATTACCCCTATCGAGCAATTCAGAAACCGAAGAAGACTCATCCGATGATTCCGATTACAATCTGACGGATTAAGTAATTTAAATGATGTAATCCTTTCATTTGTAATCCACTCATTTCTAATGAACGGGCGTGGGGATGAGCCTCCCAGCTAGGCTGGGTTCCAAACCCCTTAAAAAAAAATTTGAAATATGTTGACTGTTGGGTTTCTGGTTTTTTATGTTCAATTTTGGTTATATGTGAACAGGACATCGGAATAGGAGAGGTGTAAAACCACTGATTTTTTTTGTTTTTTTTTTTTCAGAGAATAGCCGACGAAAAATGCATTATTTCGTCGGCAATTACAATAATGGCCGACGAAAAATTAAATTTTTCGTCGGCTATTCTCATAATGGCCGACGAAAAATTCATTATTTCGTCGGCCATAAGTTTTTTTAAAAATAAATATTTTATTTTTGACCGAAAAAGACAAAAGAATAGCCGACTAGTACTAGGTTTGATTTCGTCGGCTATGATTAAAAAAAAAACAAAAAAAGAGCAGCTTCCATTTTCTTTCACTATCGACAAACCATTGCTTCATCCTTCAAATGCAAATGTGTCGTGAAATAAGATATGACCGAAATATTGAAAAACGTGTACGGTTGAAAAATGAGAAGATTCCGACAAAATCTGTGTGCCGAATATTGCGGTTAACTGTTATTTACTGCCGTTTTCTTATGGGTAGCCTGACGGTCGGTAAATATTTTGAGGAAAATTTTTATACGATTAGTTGCGTCTTATCGATCTGAAACTATTCTATGTTGTAGGTCAGGCCAAAAAACGTCATTTAGATGGGCCAATTTCCGTTTTAAAGCGTTTAGAAGTTTGACTTTGCAGTTTGACCGTCCCGATCGAGCCTTTAACGTTGTCAGATGTAGTTGGATTTTTTTTCATACATGTATTTAATCTTAACGGTGATATCTGACGGTTGGAATAGATTTTCCAAACTTTTAGATTCAAAATCGGAACATATGCACTAATGTTCCTTAACTTGTTTACTAAGTGTTTAAGTGAATGTATAGTTTCAAATAGTTACTATACGTAGACCCTTCAAATGAAAATGTGTCGTGAAATAAGATATGACCGAAATATTAAAATACGTCTACGGTTGAAAAATGAGAAGATTCCGACAAAATCTGTGTGCCGAATGTTGCGGTTAGCTGTTTTTTACTTCCGTTTTCCTATGTGTAGCATGACGGTCGGTAAATATTTTGAGGAAAATTTTTATATGATTAGTTGCGTCTCATCGATCTGAAACTATTCTCTGTTGAAGATCAGACCAAAAAACGTCATTTAGACGGGCCAATTTCCGTTTTAAAGCGTTTAGAGGTTTGACTTCGCAGTTTGACCAAAAGTTTAGCCGACGAAAATTCTATTTCGTCGGCTAAACTCTACTGATCCGCGCCTTTTCATTGTCCGCCGTTGGATGGGGGAGATCGGACGGCTGCTGAGCGCCTAAACTATAGCCGACGAAATTCAAAGTATAGGCGACGAATTCATATATTTCGTCGGCTATTCTTAAGTATAGCCGACGAAATCTTTTTATTTCGTCGGCTATACTATCGGGTATAAGGCCCCACCAGCCGAACCCTAGCCTCCATTTTCTGCATTTTTCCAAAACCTCCGCCGCTCGCCTCCAACCCTCCCTCCGGCGCTCGCCTCGTCGCCCTCCTCCCTCTTCCTCCTCCAATCCGGCAGCTAGCCCCCTCCTCCCTCTTCCTCCTCCAATCCGGCCGGCAGCCCGCTCCTCCCTCTTCCTCCTCCAATTCGGCGTGTCCCTCCTCCTCCGGCGTGTCCCTCCTCCTCCCTCTTCCTCCTACAATCCGGCCGGCAGCCCGCTCCTCCCTCTTCCTCCTCCAATCCGGCTTGTCCCTCCTCCTCCGGCGTGTCCCTCCTCCTCCGGCCCAGCCTCCTCCAATCCGGCCGGCCTCCTCCTCCTCTGCATTTTGGTTGTAAGTGTTTTTTTTTTTTCATTTATGTTAATTAATGTTAATTTAGATATATCTAATTTATGTTAATTTAGATATAATTGTTAATTTAGGTATGTATAACAATTTAGGTATAATTTAGGTATTTATGTTAATTAATTTACGTATAATTTAGGTACTTATGTTAATTTAGGTATTTATGTTAATTTAGGTATAATTTAGGTATTTATGGTAATTTAGGTATAATTTAGGTATTTATGTTAATTTAGGTAATTGTTTTCAAATTTATTTTAATTGTATAATTTAGGTGTAATTGTATAATTTATACGTCTAAATTGGTTTTTTAATTATATAAATTGATAACTTAATTGTATAATTTAGCTTAATTATATATATAGCTTAATTATATTTAATTAGAATTTGTTATTTAATATAATATAATTTAATATGTTAGTATATAAATTGTTATATTAAAATATGTGTAAAAGTAAATCGCAATGTGTCTACTCATTTCATTAGAGAATCCCTTTATATAGGGTGACGATTACAATGGTAATAACAATTACATTGATGATCATAATCACTGATTGAAACGTTACAACTTATTGATAACTAATTGCCTAATTTACTATCGTCATTACTTTGACGAAGGCACACAAAAGGTATTTTCCTTTAACACTCCCCCTTGTGCCGAGTCAAAGACGGAGTGGTGCATAGATCGTTGCCTCATTAAAAACCTTGCCAAGTAACAAAACCCAGTGGGACAAAATAAAACTTGGACGAAGGGAAAAAGAGCACAACGCACCTTTAACCTTTGAGGATGACATGTGTGTATTAGACTCCCCCTGAAGTCTACATCTCCCCCTGATCCTTACATTAATCAAGGAAGCTTTGAAAGCTTTCGCATTCCTATGTTTTTCACATGTTCCTCGAATATTGCTTTGGGTAATGATTTGGTAAACAAATCTGCTACATTCTCCTCAGACCTTACTTGATTCACTTGAATCTTGAGGAGAGCTTGTTGTTGCTGATTATAGAAAAACTTTGGCGATATGTGTTTTGTATTATCACCCTTGATATAACCTAGCTTCATCTGTTCGATGCAAGCTGCATTGTCTTCATAAATGCAGGTAGGCTCTTCAGTGGTAGTACTTAAACCACTAGTCCCTCGAATATGTGTAATGATGGATCTCAACCATATACACTCACGAACCGCCTCATGTAGAGCTATGATCTCTGAGTGGTTCGAGGAGGTAGCCACAAGGGTTTGCTTGGTTGATCTCCAAGATATCGCCGTATTCCCAATGGTGAATACATAACCAGTTTGAGAACGACCTTTATGTGGGTCAGAGAGGTACCCAGCATCAGCAAACCCAATTAATACATTATTTGGGGTTTCAGTGTGGGGGGTGGTACCTTCTCTATCTACATTTCCTTTAGGGATTACATTTTCATTTGTGTTCCCTTTTGCCTTTGTGTAGGGATAGAATAGGCCCAAGTCAATGGTTCCTTTTAGGTATCGAAATATGTTCTTAATACCATTCCAATGACGCTGCGTTGGCGCTGAGCTAAATCTAGCTAACAAATTCACTGAGAATGCAATATCAGGTCGAGTACATTGAGCTAGGTACAATAATGCGCCTATTGCACTCAAGTAGGGAATTTCGGCTCCCAATAGCTCTTCGTCATCTTCCTTTGGACGAAATGGATCTTTCTTTACATCCAAACTCCGACCAATCATGGGAGTGCTAACAGGATGCGCTTTGTCCATGTTAAATTGCCTGAGTATCTTTTGGACATACGCAGACTGGTGGATAAGTATTCCACAAGCTCGGTGTTCTAGTTCAAGACCTAGACAAAAACGAGTTTTCCCAAGATCTTTCATCTCAAACTCGGATTTCAAATAGCTCGCGGTTTCTCTTATTTCATTAAGAGTACCTATTATGTTCATATCATCGACATACACAGCTACAATTGCAAATCCGGAACTTGTTTTCTTTATGAATACGCAGGGGCATAGTTCATCATTCTTATATCCCTTCCCAATCAAGTAGTCACTTAGACGGGTATACCACATCCGCCCGGATTGTTTTAATCCGTAAAGTGAGCGTTTCAATCTGATTGCAAACGCACTCCGTGGTTTAGAGTCACTTGATTTGGGCAATGGAAGGCCATCAGGCACTTTCATATATATCTCTGAATCAAGATCCCCATAGAGATATGCTGTAACCACATCCATGAGCTGCATTTCCAATCCTTCGGAAACTACCAAACTAACTAAGTAGTGGAACGTTATAACGTCCATTACGGGAGAGTACGTCTCCTCATAGTCAATTCCAGGGCGTTGTGAGAAACCTTGCGCCACAAGGCGAGCCTTGTACCTTAGGACTTCATTCTTCTCATTACGCTTTCTGAAAAATACCCATTTATGTCCTACAGGCTTTACACTTGGTGGGGTTAGCACTACCGGACCAAATACCTGTCTCTTTGTCAGAGAATCTAGTTCTGCCTGGATTGCTACTTTCCATTGAGGCCAATCTGCTCTTTGTTGACATTCTGCAACAGAGCGTGGTTCGATATCATCGTGCTCTATGATTCCTTGAGCAACAGTGTATGCAAATACATCATCAATGTACATGGAAGATCTTTCCATCAAGTATGCCTCCTCATAATCCATTGAGATTTCTTTGTTCTCTGGAATCATTTCAAACATCGGAGCGTCCTCCAGTATTGATTCATGGACATAACTATAGTCAGAGACAATCTCATGTGAGGGATTCTCTACATTGATGATTAATGAATCGGGTTGTGCCTTACTCGCCCTCTTTTTCCTTGGGTGAGTGTCAGTCGAACCAAGTGGCCTTCCCCTCTTCCTTTGGGAAGCCACGGCCTCAACCACACCTCCACTAAGTGTGGTTCCAATGCCTCTATCTGCGGCATTGTGCCCCTGTTTGGGGACTTCTAACCTTGCAGGCACATTTGCAGCTGGTATATGTGATCTTGTCACTTTAGCAATCTCAGAAAACGCATCAGGCATCGAATCAGCTACGTTCTGAAGATTGATTATTCTTTTCACTTCACTTTCACATTGTGAAGTGCGGGGATCAAAATGAGACTGAGTGGGGACAGACCACAACAATTCCTGTCGTTCCCTTAGAAAATCCTTTTTCTTATCTCCCCCTAACGACGGGAAGACAGTCTCATCAAAGTGACAATCCGCAAATCTAGCGGTAAAGAGATCGCCTGTCAAAGGTTCCAAATAGCGGATAATAGTTGGGGATTCATATCCAACATAAATACCTAATCGTCTCTGAGGACCCATTTTAGTGCGCTGTGGGGGCGCAATAGGCACATATACTGCGCAACCAAATATGCGTAAGTGTGAAATATCAGGCTCATATCCAGTGACCAACTGGTACGCAGAAAATGGTTGGCTAGCAGTGGGTCTGAAACGAATAAGTAAAGCTGCATGTAATATTGCATAACCCCAAGCAGATATAGGCATGTTGGTGCGCATAACCAGTGCCCTAGCCACCATCTGTAGCCTTTTGATGGTGGCCTCTGCGAGACCATTTTGTGTATGCACATGGGGTACAGGATGCTCTACATCGATCCCAATTGACATGCAATAATCATCAAATACTTTTGATGTGAACTCTCCAGCGTTATCAAGCCTTATAGACTTAATAGGGTGATCAGGGTGGTGAGCCCTTAAACGTATAATTTGTGCTAAGAGTTTTGCAAATGCAGCATTTCTTGTGGACAATAATGCGACATGTGACCAGCGTGTCGAAGCATCTACCAGAACCATAAAGTACTTGAATGGCCCGCATTCTGGATGGATAGGTCCACATATATCACCTTGTATCCTTTGTAAGAATGGAATGTTTTGTTTCATGTCTTTAGCATAGGAAGGTCTCGATCCTGTTTTTGCTAAAGAGCAGGCTTTGCAAAATGAGTGATGTGCCTTTGAAATAGTCAATGAGGCAGAGGGACACAACGCTTCTGGTGCTTCAGAAGATAATGGGTGTGTTGAAGTAGTACTACGACCGGCACTTTGCATTGTGTCGGATCTGTGTCCCATTTTATTTCTTCCTCGGAAGAATGGATGTCCGTGTGAGTTCTTTAAAACACGAACCATCATGTCCCGACCGGGGTGTCCTAGTCGGTCATGCCAAAGCCTGTATGCGTCAGTGTCCCAAATTTCTTTGTTGGTGACAGCATAAGATTCGATAATCCGGATGGTAGTTAAATATAATCCATTATCTTGACGCATTAGTTTCTCTAAAATGCGTTTTCTTCCGCATTCATAAGAAGTAATGTTCAAATATTCAATTCCATTCTCACAGTAAGTTTGCAAATGATAATTGTTGGCACGAATATCTTTGAAACTTAATAAGGTTCGATTGCCTCTAGGTGCATATAGGGCGTTTGTGACTTTTATCATTGTGCCATTGGGCATAAAAAATGAGGCCTTTCCTCGCCCCTGTATTACTTGGGATGATCCCTCTAACATAGTCACAGATGTGTTATAAGGAATTAATTCAACAAATAATTGTCGATTCCTTAAGATAGTGTGAGTAGTCCCACTATCAGCTAAGCATTCTATTTCTCCTCGATACATTCCTACAATTAAATGGGATGGAATTATTATATAAAGTCGAAAAATATATCTCATATTCTTTAGAGTATGATATTCTTTTCAGTCTCATAATATTTTCTTTTATTTGCTAGATGTATTGCTTCACATCATAATAGTGCTATTTTCGAACCATGTATATATATAGGAAAAATCGAATAAAATTCAATACTTTAGAATAAAATCCGAAATTTATTAATAAGCCAACAATAATCAAATCAAAGTCTTGGACATCAAAAACCAATTCAACAGGCCATTATTCAAATAAACTTTAAGACCAAAAAACCATAGTCTAATTAAAATTAAGCAGATCAATCAAAGTCTGGAACATCCATAGACTGAGCAGGGTTCATGTTGCCATTGAAGTCTGCAATTGTGAGGTTGACATCAGCGTCATCGCCTCCATCTTCCATATAGTGAGCCTCTTGTTCTCTAGACTCCCTATACCTCTTGTAATTGGCTGCTACTTTGTTGCTTGCCTGGCAGTTCTTATACCAATGCTCAGTAGCTCCACACCTATAGCAAGGTTCATTTCCAACTCTATCCCTTCTGACTGCAGGGCTTTTGGGTGCTTTTTGCACCTTTGCCCTAGGACCACCATGGCCACTAGGACCAGCACCACCCTCTCTACGCCATACGTTAGGAGGGCCTCCACGACCCATCCTATGGCCCATACCACGGCCCATGGGTGCCTTGCCACGTGGTATATTGTGCCCACGTGGGTAGGGCTCAGCACGTCCAACCCCCTTTTCTCTGGGGTTCTTTCCACCTTTTATCTTGCCATAGTTGACCTCAGGAATTTTCTTTGTCCCAACAGGTCTGACATTATTATTCAGAAGAACTTGATCATGTCGCTCTGCCACTTGCAACATATTGATCAGTTTGTTGAAAGTTGTGATATTTTTCTTGTCATACTCCAACCTATACTGGTTCGCTAGTATAAGAGCTGAAGTAGGAAAGGTGGAAAGAGTTTTCTGGATCATATCATCTTCTGTGAGTTCCTTGCCACAGAAATTAAGGCGTGCTTTAAGGCGCAACATTTCTTTGTTAAATTCATTAACCCTTTTGTAGTCAAGCAAACGGATTTCATTCCATTGAGCAGTCAGTTCTGGGAGTAAAGTGTCATGAATATTCCCAAAACGTCCCTTCAGGGCATCCCACAGTTCTTTGGGTGATTTTAACTGAAGGTACTCCCAGCGTAAGCTGGAGTCAATATGTCGCCTCAGAAACATTAAGGCATTTGCTTTGACTTTTGCAGACGGTTCTTCGTCTTTAGGGTCGGTGGAGGGGTGGATAGTGAAAGTATAGTCTTTTGCAATAAATGCAGTTTCCACATCCGAAACCCATCGGTGGTACTCAATTCCTTCTGAGTCCAGTATTTCAAATTCGGGTCGAGTTGGATCAGCCATCTACATAAACAAGAGTGAAGAATATATTAATTATGTAGTCGTAAGACATCCACAATAATTAATTGCCAATAATGTGAATTGGATTTTGAGACCAGAATTCATAGTGGTCACACATTTTCGATGCTTTGTGAAAGTACTTTATCACATGGTAAATTTGTGCTTATTTTGTAACGCACATGAAATTTCTTTATCATGGCATTATACTAAACATAATATATGCGGAATAATTCAACATTTAACAAAATACATATAGCATGCGTGATAACCGATGTCATATTAATTTCGAGATATATAAATGAAAAATATTGCATAAAATCTACCACTTATAAATTTTCATGCTTAATTTACCACACATATATATATATAAACATTTATGTAGGCAGTAAAAAATACCAAATATACAATCAAATTTCGCATTTACAATTAATTGCATTAAACAGTAATAGTAAACAGTAATTATTTATTTTATACTTCAGTAAGTTTTCAGAAAACTAACCTTAATTTACCAGAAATGGTAAATATTTGTTTTCTGTCGCGGGTCGGGTCGGGTCGAGGGAAACAACCGGGTCGGGTCGCACAATCTCTGCCGACGAATTTGTTGTTGGCAGAATCTTCTGGAGCAGCCTTTCCCGACGAGTTATCGTCGGTAAAAAGGGATCGGCTGTGCTGCTGCTGCGGCGTGGCTCGGGTGGGGCTGCTGCTTGGACCGGCGTCGAGGGGACCGGATCGGCGACGGATCGGGGATGGGCAGTCGTCGAGGGGACCGGATCGGGGCGCTGATCGAGGGTAGAGCCGGATCGGGGCGGATCGAGGGGGGGACCGGATCGTGAGGTGGTGGCGATCGAAGGGGAGGGACCGGAACGGGGCTGCCGATCGAAGGGGAGGGACCTGAACGGGAGGTGGTGGCGAGGCCGAGATCGGAGAGGGATCGGATCGAAGGGCAGCGGCGGCGATCGAAGGGGATCGGATCGGGGGGGGGGGGGGGGGGGCGATCGGAGGGGATCGGATTGGAGTGGGAGACGACGATCGAGGCAGTGGATCGGGATCGGGGCTTCGGATCGGAGCAGTGGAAGGCCGGTGGATCCGGTTGACTTCGGGCGGGGCTGCGGCTAGGGACAAGAGGGGCAGCGGCGGCGACGGCCTGGTGGAGGGCTAGGCGGTGGAGGCAGAAAAAACAGAAAAATTAGGGTTTTTTTTTTTCTCTGTGTTGTTTTTTTTTTTTTTTTTTTTTTCTCTCTCTTTTTTTTCTCTAAAAACTCATGGTTAGGCAAAGTGCTGATAACGTGTAAAAGTAAATCGCAATGTGTCTACTCATTTCATTAGAGAATCCCTTTATATAGGGTGACGATTACAATGGTAATAACAATTACATTGATGATCATAATCACTGATTGAAACGTTACAACTTATTGATAACTAATTGCCTAATTTACTATCGTCATTACTTTGACGAAGGCACACAAAAGGTATTTTCCTTTAACAATATGTTAGTATTATTGGTTATTATATTAATTATAATTTTTTATTTAATATAATATAATATAATATCAATTAATGTATTAATGCCTCGGGCTTTAGATGGCCGATGCATTAAGAAACCTATTCGGAGGCCGTCATGCCGGCAGATCTAGAGGTTCTAAAAATTCCGCCGGTTCCGCAGACTCAGAGAGGACCGCTAGCCAGCCTGAGAGGACCACTAGCCAGCCGCGGAGGAGTGTAGATTCATCCCAGCCGCAGAGGACTGTGGATGCAGCCCAGCCGCGACGGAGTGTGAGTTCTCGGCACCAGACCCTTCTCTAGGCGGGGCGGCCGTCGAGCACTTCACTTCCGCATGTCGGTCCCTCTGTGGCTCCGAGGTTTAGTCGGCAGCTATTTCACGAGGACATAGCTGCCGACGTTCCTCAGGTTCGTATGCCTGACGTTCATCGGGAGCCGATGCCGAGTCCGAGTCCGAGTCCGACTCAGTCTGCTGCTGACTCGACTGAGGGGCCTACTCTCCCAAATCAGCTCTACCTCCCTTACAACATTCCAGCGATACCGGAGGTCGACTATCAGGGTGTGCCCATATGGCCTGATATGCCTCAGTACGTGAGTGCTGCGGAGGCATACCAACAACAGCCATTTGAGAACCCTGACCACCTTATTTCGGCGAGGAGAAAAGGAAAGTCGACAGACGAGTCATCCAATTCAGGTAACATTTGATTTTATTAATTAAATGTTTTATTAAAATTAACGCACTAATATTTAATTTTATTAACCAATCGTCGTTTTTGTGATAGGGACAGCCGCTAGCAGTTCACGGAGGAATACGAGAGGTGTCATATGTTTTGACACGCTCAGGAGAACTGTTGAGCGCAGCGGGAGGATTCAGATCAACGAACCTCCTAATCAGGAGGTTCAGGGGAAGAAAAAACGCGACTACTCGGGTTGCGTGGGGTCACTGATTAGGGATAGAGTCCCTATGTTGTGGACCCGGTGGGCTGATGTGCCCGAAGAGATAAAGAAGGAGGTGAACAACGCCGCGTCGGTGAGTAATTTCAAAAAATTAATTTATTTATCGTAATATTTAATAATTTTCGGTATTATTACAATTGTAAAACTAATAAAATATTATTTTTCAAACATTCTTCGAGATTGCCGAACACAGGCGGGATTGGGCGGACACCCAGCAGAACTCGAGGTACGTTTGTTTTTTTGATATTATAAATATCTTATAATTATTAATATTTTATGATATTAATAATATTTCTAATACACTTTTGTTTTTTTCGTAAGTTCAAAGAGTGGAAGAAGGAGCTGCGTTCCCACTATAACGGATACGACAACCTTGGTCGTATGGGTACTCCCAGGGAGTTCATGTTCAGGGAGTACGAGTGGCGTTAGTTGAAGACAGTAGACTTCAACATCCCAGTTATGCAGGTAAATACTAAACTTCAGTAAAAATGTTTATTTTGTTAAAATTTTAATTATTAGTTTAATTATTTTATAATTATTACACTAATATTTTTTGATGCATTTTTCTAACATTTTATTATTTGTTTGAAGCAACGTTCTCGGATAAACTCTGAGAACTGCCGCCGGAACACAACCCCCCATCATGCTGGTTCACGGCCGTTTGCACAATATCAGGAGGAGGCGCTTAGAGATCATCCTGATAGCAACCCGTACGTGGAGACGTTCAAGATCGCTTATCCACAAGCGACAGAACAGCTCGTAAGTCGTTCATTACAATTTTAAAATTTTAATTATTAATTTTACTTAATTATATATTTGTTATAATATTAATTTTTTTTTTCCCGTCCAATTAGGAGAGGGTCAACCGGGCCGAAGAAGAGGTGTTCCAGCAAGTAGTTCGGGAGACACAACCGAACATTTCAGAGGCAGATCTGGAAGAAGCCATGCGCCATGTCGACCGGTCCAGTGTCCAAACTGCAGCGAGGATGTTCGACGCAGCCTTCCCAAACCGGTCAAACAACTACTACTGCCGGAGTTTGGGAAGTTCTGGACTAGGGCTTCTGAAGACCACTAAGGGAGGTCAAAAGAAGGGAGGCGGGGAGAGCCAACATATGAGGGGGGAAGTGCAGCGATTGGCCGCAGAATTGGCGACCTCGTCCCAAACAGTACAGGAGCTGCGCCGCAGAACACAGCAGTATCATTTGGATATGGCCCGTTGGCATGCTGAATGCGACAGAATTCGGCAACTCAACTACGACAGCCAACAAAACTGGTGGTATGAGATGTTCGCGGCACAACAACAAGGCCTTGAACCCCCGCCCCCGTTTCAGCGGTTAGTGGAGCCTCCAATACCTCAACCTCCCGAGTTCGGTCAGCAGGATGACGAGCCTGATGGAGAGCAGGATGCTGGGGATGACCTGGTGGACTTTAGTGGTTTATGTGATGATTAGGGTTATGTTTTATGTATATTGGAATGAATTTAATAAAAAAGGTATTTAGACGTGTTTCTTGTTGGTGCAAATGCATGGACTGTTTTTGTGATTTGCAGGTTGCTTGGAATGGTAATTTAGAAAATAATTTAATTTTTTTTCCCCAAATGTAAGAAAAGCCGACGATTTTGGCATTATTTCGTCGGCTATAATAACTATAGCCGACCAATTTTACCAATTTTCGTCGGCTATAAGTTGTATAGCCGACGGAAATTACATTATTTCGTCGGCTATAACTAACTAATGCCTATTAAATATTAATATATTTCGAGGAAATAGCCGACGAAAATTTATAGAATCGTCGGCTATCATTAACACATTATTCGTCGGCTATAATTAATGAATTTCGTCGGCCATACTCGAAAATACCCGACGAAATTCGTCGGCAATTTCTCCCAGGTTTGGCCGACAAAAAATATTTTCGTCGGTAAGGTCGTCGGCCATACTCTACCATAGCCGACGAATTTGTTTTTTTCGTCGGCCATTGGTATAGCCGACGGGGTTGTTCCGACGAACTATAAATTTCGTCGGCTATTCACTCAGATATGGTAGTGTAAACAATTATTCAATTAATCAAGAGCAATTCCATCAACTAACCATCATCAAAATGAAAAACCATTTTTCCAAACAAAAGAAACTGATAATGAATCATAACCCAACATGCATCTTTTCATATATTATCCGACACGAACCTATACACACATATTTATGTTACGGTATTCCAAGGCAAGCTAGCTAGCTAGGAACCGAAACGTACAGATGTTGGGGGGCAGTCACCTAATAAGGTCATCCTTTCTTGAATCTTGAGTGCTGTGATGATTCAATACATATTTAAATATTTATGTTAATAGTGAAACCATATAGATTATAATTGCTCCAAGATCTCAGGACTGATCCCCTGCCCTAGCATGCATGCAAAATATGCTACGTACTCGTCGACGTACTAGAGATCAGCGGTAACATCATCATCATCTATGGATATTTGTTCTGCCAAATTGAGACTGAGGACATTATGGGGATGGGGAGGAGCCAAGGGCGCCTGCTGCATGGCGAACGGCTGATTGGTGACTGGTAGCGGCAGCGCCCCTGAAGTGACGGCATGTCGGCCCTCAAGCAAAAATATCAACTTGAGCAAGGCTGAGCTCGAGAATGAGAATAAGGACCAACACAATGCTAGAAACAAGTTGGATGGCTGACAAGAAATCGTAGGAAGCTGTAGAGTACTGGTGGTGTTCAACGTTTGGAAGAGGAGAGGCCATAGTAGAGGCGTGTTGGGAGTCTGGACTGTCGAGGAGTTGGCGGGCTATGCGTGGTCTGAAAGATAGTTGGGAAAAGCTGGGAGAGATAGTCATAGTGAACAGAAGGAGGATGACTAAGAAGGGACATAAAATGCGAGAGTGAAAAGAAGATGAAGAGGAGGAAGCTTGTTGATTTGATTTATCTATGAGGATACGAAAGGAACTGAAACAGATAGTACTGCTAGCACGACGTGCTCGATGTACGTAAAGGAATTTGGGTGATCGATAAGAGTGCAGGACCGAGTAGGAATTGTGTTTTGCAAAGGTATCTGATCCTAATTACCTTTGCAATGAAGTACTAAATTCTATATCTTCACAAATGATTCTTTTAATTTCTTGTAGAATCACTTCTAGTCTTCTACAATGATTCCATGGAGGATCTGGTTCAACTTTACAATGGAAGGTATATTTTCCAATTTGTAAAGTGTTGGTCCATTTTACAATGGAAGTGCGTGTTCATATCTAGTACATGCTCCATTGTCCAACCAATTAAATCAACAAGGTAGATTGCATGCCCGCGCTGAGCCAGGGCAGGCAGGAACACAATATTTTGTAAATGTGATGGCATATGTTCTTTGTTTATGAATCATTATAAAGGGTATGGAGTATAATTTGATTTCAAGAGAGAGGCACTTAGAGATTTATTTCCAACGATTAGACCGATGGAGCATTTACATCGAGAGAATTTGATTGGAAAAGCAATTAGGAATGAACGTTTGGGGATTGTTACCATGCCAAACTCCTTTGATTGCCATTAGCATCCACAGCTCTCTATCCATCATCCATACTAGCTTTTCGTAGTATACTTGAGAATCTTAACATTGCTTTTCGTGATACTTGGCGATGTTGACATTTTATCGAACCATGAGAGTATGAATCAAGACTGTCTTGGCTTTGCAAGTAGTATCAGGACGACCGGAAGTTTATTTAACATTAGTCCCCAATATGAACATGTTGATTAAATCATGCCAGTAGTATCAGATATTGCTAAACTTATCCCATTGTTGTTTTTAAGAGTGTGAGTTGTCCTAACAACCAGCGTTTGAACAAAATATGGTGAATTTTAACCGAAAATTTATTTAATGTAATTTCCGTAACAGACATAATATAACTAATTGAACCACTTATCGTGATTTGTCAATTATTGTTCTAGTTTTTCTTCTTTCATTTTTATCCTTTTTTTGGCTTTTGACATTGATCGTGTAGAATTTTGATGGGAAACACATCTTCTCACTAACAACTGAAGAAAATTGTAAGAGCAAGAGGAACAAGACAGCCAGCCAGCACCACAAGATCCAAGAAATCATCAAGACCTTCTCAAAAGAGTACAAGAAAACTGCCAGCTCTGCTTGGATTTTCACTGACCTTTATACAGTGTCAGTCATGCTTAGTTCTAAAATGCTTCAGACTAAGACAGTTCAAGGGTTATGTTCAGCCAACTGGTTTAGTTACATCCACAGCACCTGTTTCAAGTTTCAACTCACACATGATCATATTGCAAGATCCAATACAGTCCCCAGTCCCAGTACCACTGCCTGATCACTGATGGCAATATTTTACTTCCCCTTTTCAGCACAATCACTATTAATATTAAAATCACGTGCCTAATCACATGACCCCTACTCAGCAAAAATGTATATCAATATATCATCATATATTCATATTCACCAAAATCTGCAGGTCATAGTTGCAGCATGTAACAGTCAAAGTTTAAGCACATGATCCCACTGATATCAGATCCCAATTGGACTTTACTATCTTTTTGTTACAGGACTCTTGTAAGTATATATCAACCACTACATCAGAATATCTTCCCCACCACACTCCAATCATAAGCTTCAAACTTATCTCAACACAATCATACTTCACTCACTAAGCATAAATCATAGAGCTACACAAAATATCATATATGAAGGCCTGGTCTAGAGTTGTTGCTGCACTTGTTCTTGCACTTTCTATGGTACTATCAACCTGGCCGAACGGAGCAACAGCGCAGGCTCGTCTGCTAAAATCTTCTCCGGGAAACCTAGCTTCATCATCTTCAGAATCCTTCGAACATTTGCAGGCAAACAGTAAGCGCCCTTTTAAGTTGGCTGGTTCGAGTTTCCGAAGGATCCCGCCAAGTACTTCAAATCCAACGCAAAACAAGTAAAACTACTATCCCAGCTGTTTAATAGCTCCTCTCAAGTAGAAGGTTTCCCCATAATTGACCTGAATTGCCATGTTTTATTTTCCAGGTACGGTTCTCCTTAAGACGGCAGATCAAACAGAAGTACAGAAGTAGCAGAATCTCGATACTACCTAGTTTTATTCAATCTTCTCAATTCTCATCCTCCTTGAAGACATTACAAGTACTACTATTTGTAATGCTGTTACAATTTTGTTTAAGTTTTGAGCTCTGCTTTTGAATGTAAATTTCATGTTTTCTTGAATGTAATGCTTGACTGTATATATAGAAGATCTTTATGTTACAAAAGGTATCGACTTTAAGAACAGAAACAAGAACAAAAAAATAAACACCAGTTCATATCCAAACATCCTATCTTTTCCTCTCTTTTTCTTAGTTTGTTTTATTTTTTTTGGAAACTTTCTCCATGTGCGTTCAATCATAATTAGGTCATACCTCCACCGTGGTGGACAAAAATTTCGAAGCATGACTAATGTAGAACAGCCACATCTTCATGCTTTCAACTTCTTGGGGGATTTTGAGAAAGCATCGTCACCATGCCTTTTCTTCTTTGACTTATTCTTCACTTGAGAGACATCCTCGTCTTTTGAGACTCTTGCAAACTTCTTGTTGCTCTGTTCTCTTTCCTTTGGCTTACGTTTAGAGCCTGTCGTACTCAAAAATGGTGCAGGAGATGCCTGGTGATGGTCAACTGCTTTACCCACTTTTGATTTTTTCTTATAATCATCAGAAAGAAAATTGCCCTTATTTGATTGCTCGGTCTCACTATTGTTTGATGGCCTGGTCTCACTAGAGCCAAATGTAGCAGAAAAGTCTCTCAAAGTTGATTGCTTGGATTCTTGCCTGGACCTCCACTGCTCAGGTCTAGCAGCAAATCTGTCATTTACACAAGCGTCAAGTAAATGAACTGCCAAAATAAATTTTAAATCGAAATGCAATACTGTATTTTCTCATTGTGTAATACGAGCCAGAAGATAGCAGGTATTATGGTAATAAGATCTAGAATAGGGCAGGCAATTGTTAACAGAGAAGAAGCTATGACACATCTTGACTAACGATGAAGTACATCCAAATCTCAGTCATTTGAAATAGAGCATGGTGAACAACTTACCCATCAACATCTAATTTCCTCATGAGATGAGGACCTTGCCTTGTATTCCAAAGCTCACTTTGCACAGCTGCCAACTCAGATACTATGGCTTCCCTCTGTGAAATGTTACCAGTAGTAAAACACTTTTCAACAGTAAAGGACCCTGATGAGTGCAATGCTAGCTCTCCAAAATGTCCACGAGACCTGGAAAGTATACAGCATAAATTCTGATAAAATTATCTCTTAATTACCTAGAACCATAGGACTGAGCTTATACAAAGACATCCAGACAGATGCATAATGTCAAAGCTACAAAAATGTACAATCTACCAAATAAGTTAAATGACATACCCCATAACTAAGCGGCGTTTCAGTTTTGCAGAAGCATCTGAACTTAAAAATGCTTCAATAACACGAGCGCCTCCTGGATCCTTAGCAGTTTCGAGGATATTTTCAGCAGGGATGGATGTAATACTTGTTATGAAAGGCTGTATAAATTCCTGGAGAAGAAAATGTAGTATATTAAAGATCAATATAAGCAAATACAAAGTAATTTAACAACCAGTTCATGAACAGTTGAATCACAATTGCACTATTACTTCCTCCATATTAACAATAAAACATAAGAAAACTTAGATGAAAAAAGCAATGAGAATTCCTTTTAGGATTGAAATCTTGAAATTAAAACCCAAACAGAATTACAGAACGGCAGAGATAACAGTGGCCAATCCCAAAAGGGAAGGCAATTTCCTCTGAAACCAAAATGGAGGAAGGCACTTCAAATCTATATAAGGACAACCCAAGAGGCATCACAATATGCTAATCTATTTATATGTCGAGGTATAGCTACTAACTATTTACAGCAACATCTAATGTCATAGTTTAACAATCAAACTATAAGATGGGTTACATACAATTTGAAATCGGAAAACTTCTTGCAGTATCAAAGAACCCATGACGTGCATTTTAACACGACTTGGCCAATTCCAGTTAGATTTATCATCACAATTGAAGTAGCCATCAAGAAACAGTATTCGGGGAACAATGCATGTTGAAGACTCATTACTTGAATGTACTGCGGCAGCAAGAGCCTCACAACACTGTAAAACAAGAAAAGGAAACAATAATTATGATTATATTGAAGATCTGTAAAACAATCCAACATATCTCCTGTATGTAAGAACCATCCATTTCATATATCAGCGAAATAATATTTACCTATTTAACTAAAAATGCTGAGGTGACAGTGAAGAAAATATGAGAAGAAAAAAACTAATCAATGCTTTATCAACCTTCTGTTCGTAACAATGGAGCCTTTGACTTGCAGCGATAAGTGAAGCAATAACACCGGATTTTCCCATTTTAAGCAGATCCTTGAAGTTTGAACCAAGTTCCTCCCAGATCATCTCCATCTAGTGGCAAAATTAATAAACAACAAAGCAATAGAAATCAAAGGCACACCTTTGTGAAATAAATGCGAAACTTGGTATAGGATATGAATACAAGTAACCAACAGAAACATACTATTTGGACTACTACAAACAGTTTTTCTTCAATTAGAAAAGGAAAAAAAAACCTAATAGTAAAGTTTAATTATTTGTGAGACATACTTGATCCTGATCCTTTGTATGGGAAATAAGTGCTTGGATGGCAAAATTCCCACAATGATGGGTCGAAAGGTCAAATAAAGAGTTCCTAAATATCTTTGAAAAGATACCATTGTACATGATATCAGGAGCTACTTCCAAAATAACCTGCATTTTCAAAAATCAAATCAAATGAGAGCATACCACAGCTACCATCAAGAAGAAAGGTTACCGGAATACAAAATTATCAGTTCATGAACTCGTAATTCATTTTTCATAGTATGCACATTTTCTCAGTGTGGGAAATTATGGTTGTAATTCAGAAAAATAACAAACTGTAGTAATACCATATACATCAGCAGGTGTTGGATAATAAGCAGAAAGAAGTTTCAATTTAGGAAAGGGTACAAAATGTAAAAATACAGCACAACCATATAGATCTGGACATCTGGTCAAAGTAGAATGTTGGGATAGCATTTGGTTTTAACTGTCAGAAATTCATAATCAAGACTGATTTCCTTCATGGCATGGCACCAATCTAATATCATATTAGCATGCCTGTATTTGGCCAGACCTAATTATTAGATGACCGTTGAGTTCTTTGTTTGGTGAAGTTTATGCATACAGAAGCAAACCTTACGAATAATTTTTTTTACCTCCATTAAATGGCTGAATGTTGTTTCTTTCATCAAACCTAAAACATCTCTCACGATAGTTGGTTCAATGGTCTTTTCCTCTACAATATCTTCCCTGGTGCATCCAATAAGAATGGGAATTATTTGCAACAGCTCTTCTTCATCTCCTGCTAACAACTTCAAAGCAGTCTGCCAAACAGAATGGCTTAGTACACCTCAAAATATTCAGACCAGATAACTTAGAAAGGGAAAGCATTAAAAGAATAAAAAAATGAAAAGAATGTGAGACAGAACAAATTGCAGATATCTGATCAAGTTTTGAAATGCCAAAAATCATAATAAGTCACCAATCTCACCAAACCACAAAGAAAATGGCTACCACAATTACTTAACTGAAAGAAACATTGACACAAAATTGATTTATACAATCAGATTTTATTTATTTATTTTTGCTCTGAAATTCTCACAGTCAAATAAGGGTGTCTTGCTTTTGTCAGATTCACATACTAAGGTGGAATGTTTTGCAGGACAATTGTAAATAAATATCACAATTGGGATAATGGATGAAACTCCCTTATGAAGTTGTTTACAATACATTACCACTTAAAAAGTTATGGCTATCATGTTATCAACCAAACGTTAACAACATTATATTATTTTTATATATTATCTATGAATATCTTAACAATAAATAATTTAAAACTAAAAGAAAATGAACTCATGAAAATAACAAATTTGTATGTCAAGAGTTGAGCCATGCCTGCAGAACCAAACTGCTGAACTGATCAACTTGCAGGGTTTTGAAGTTGTTTCGTGCACATTTTAACATTCCAGAAACAAGAGACTTAAGTAAATCTGGGAAGCCAGGTACAACTTGTGGTGAAACATCTGCATCTGATCGAGGTGCCTTGAAATTAAACCGATCTGGTAGGGCAGAAGACTTTCTCATTCGGAAATCAGAAGAATCAAATGGCACTCCTTTAAAAAGGGAGAGGAGACTTCGCAGAACATGAGATCCATAGCAATCACACATAAGATCAACAGGATTCTTTACAATCACCTGACAAGAAACATGCTACAATTTAAAAAATTTGGAACCATTATACAGATAACACTAATTTATGCCTTCAACTTTTGAGTACTTCCAATTTTCAAAAGAAAAGAGAATAATGTTGGCTTTGAAATTTCACAGAATGCTACATTTTATGGTTTCACTACAAATAAAATAGGTGCTGAAGATCAAATTAGAGTGGAAGCACACCTAAGAGCCTAATTGAACCAAAAACTTGTCCTGTAAATAAATAAAAATACAAAAAACCAAACACTTGATACCTTGCATATTGTATTTAGAGTATCCTCAATAACTGCATAGGCGTCACTCTCCTGAAGATGTCTAGATAAAGCCCTGATAGCAGACTCAGCCACATGAGACCCTGACTTATCCATTGCAATCAAAGGGAAGTTCTTTGCAGCGCTTCGAAGAAAAGCACAAAGACAGTCTACTTCACAGCCCTCAACAAGTGTCTGCAAAGTGTGACTTATAATATAATCCGTCGCAAGTTCCATCTCCTTCCCCCTAGTTTCTTCAAGTGCATTTGATGCAGGAAAGAAGCTTAAAGCTTCTGTTTTGGGGCTGGAAATAGGGTAGACACTAGAATAGAGGGAAACAAACCAGAAAATAGAGAAACTTGCTGTAGATTAGAGTAAGGAACGAAATACTTGAGTTCTTGGGCTAGAAATCCCAACAAAACTCTATATAAACTGATTTTAATCAACAATGAACTGCCTACAAGACTCTCATCCTTAGATATTTATACTAAGCTATTGCATCCCTAATAAAGACAACAATTAAAACAAAACCAACAAGAAATCAGAAAGACACCACAGAATACCAAACAACTTAAAACTCAAATTTTAATTAAAAACTTTTGGATGCTCCTGCATCAATCCCACCGGGTGGGAAGAACTCGACTCCGGCGAGAAAGCCTTTAAAACTTCAGCATAAATCTCAGGATCAAGTTTCTTCAGCTCTTCCTCTGCAATCCAAGTGCTTTCACTAGCATGCTTGCCCAACCACTTCACTAAGAAACGCCTGTACTGATTGCCTCTCCTGGACCTCGCCTCCTTAACATCCAACATATCTTCAATAACATCAGGCCTTGCCTTAGGAAGTTGACGAGCTTGTGTCTCTGTTGAGACTGGTTCATCATCAAAGCCTGCAAAGGCATATAAATCTGACACATTAAAAATTGGGCTGATTTGAAGCTCAGATGGCAGCTCTATCACATATGCATTTGAGCTGATCTTTTTCAGCACTTTACACGGCCCAAACTTCTTCGACTTCAACTTATGATAGGTGCCCTTAGGGAATCTGTCCCGCCTCAAATGTACCAAGACCATATCTCCTTCTTCAAATTCTTTCACCCTTCGTTGTTGGTTAGCTGCTGATGCATAAGACTCATTGCTAGCCTTGATAGCTTCTCTCACTTCTTCATGTACCTTCTTGACATGATCAGCAAAGGCTTCTCCATCATCACTAACTCTTGCCTCTTGAGGTAGTGGAACTAGATCAAGAACATGTTGAGGTTTTAAGCCATATGCTGCCTCAAAAGGTGTCTTCTTTGTAGAACGATTCAGTGAATTGTTGTAAGCAAATTCAGCTTGCGGGATAATCTGATCCCATGTCTTCACATGACTTCCAACAAGGCATCTCAGCATATTTCCTAAGCTCCGGTTGACAACTTCAGTCTGACCGTTTGTTTGAGGATGACACGTGCTAGAATACTTCAATTCAGTTCCAAACTTCCTCCACAAAGTCCTCCAAAAATGACCTGTAAACTTGACATCCCTATCAGACACAATAGAGGTTGGCACACCATGTAGTCTCACCACCTCTTTGAAAAATAAATCAGCCACATGTGTAGCATCTGAAGTTCTTGAACAGGGAATAAAATGCGCCATCTTAGAGAAACGATCCACCACCACAAAGATGCTATCATACCCTTTAGCTGTTTTTGGAAGTCCCAACACGAAATCCATGCTAATATGAACCCATGGAGCTTCTGCCACTGGTAGAGGTGTGTACAGGCCCGTGTTTTGGGATGTACCCTTGCCAAATTGACAAATCTGACATTTTTGAACCAGCCTACTCACATCTTTGTACATTCCAGGCCAATAGTACCTTTCATTTACCATAGAAAGTGTCTTGTCTCTGCCAAAATGCCCTCCTAACCCATTTCCATGAAGCTCTCTTATGATCTGTTCACGTAGGGAGCTTGCTGGGATGCATAACAAATTCCCCTTGAATAAGTAGCCTTCATGCAACTTGAATGGCAACATCTTCCATCCCATAGGACCCTGGACTTCAGCCATTATAGAACTAAAGTATGGATCAGTAGCATACTGATTTTTCAATTCTTCAAATCCAACAATCTGGGTGTTCATCACATTCAGCATTAGGGTCCTACGACTCAAAGCATCCGCTACTTTATTAGACTCACCACTCTTGTACTTGAGGGAGAAATTAAACTCCTGAATATATGAGCTCCATTTGGCATGCCTTGCATTTAACTTCTTTTGAGAGTTCAAGTACCTTAAGGACTGGTGGTCTGAGTACACCACAAATTCTTTATAGGCTAGATAGTGCTCCCAATGTTGAATAGCACGAACTAAAGCATAAAACTCCAGGTCATATGTAGAATAGCGGCATTTGGCATTAGATAGCTTCTCACTGAAAAACTCCACTGGTCTTCCTTCTTGACTAAGAACAGCCCCTATTCCCAAATGAGATGCATCACACTCAATTGTGAAAAGCTTCTCGAAATCAGGTAGAGCAAGGACCGGAGCTTCTGTCATCAATTTCTTCACCATTTCAAAGGCCCTTTGTGCGGAGTTTGACCACTCAAAAGAAGAATGCTTCAAGCACTCGGTGATGGGGCTCATAATAGAACTGAAATTGCGAATGAATCTTCTGTAAAAAGATGCCAAGCCATGAAAACTTCGAACTTCCCCCAAGGATTGAGGTACTGGCCACTCCTTGATGGCTTGCAACTTGCTTGGATCAGCTTGCAACCCATCTGCTGAAACAATAAACCCAAGAAACACAACTTCCTTGCACATGAAAGAGCATTTCTTCAGGTTTATATACAATTTCTCCTTGCGAAGGGCTCCCATGACTTGTCTTAAATGGACTAAATGCTCCCCTTCCGTTTGACTATATATTAATATATCATCAAAATAAACGACAACAAATAAACCCAAAAATTCTTTGAGTACCTCTGTCATAAACCTCATAAATGTGCTTGGAGCATTAGAGAGTCCAAATGGCATCACCAGCCACTCAAACAGCCCCTTCGGCGTCTTAAACACTGTCTTCCATTCATCACCAATCCTCATTCGAATTTGATGATACCCACTCCTCATATCTATCTTGGAGAACACCTTGGAACCCACTAATCTGTCAAGCATGTCTTCAAGACGAGGAATTGGAAACCTGTATTTTACAGTAATCTTGTTGATAGCACGGCTGTCCACACACATCCTCCAAGACCCATCTTTTTTTGGTGTCAATAATGCTGGAACACCACACGGACTCTTGCTTTCTCGCACAAATCCTTTAGCAATAAGATCTTCCACTTGTTTTTCCAACTCTACTGCTTGTGTTGGCGGCATCCTATAAGCAGGCAAGTTTGGCAAAGCTGCACCTAGAACAAGATCAATTGCGTGTTGGATACTTCTCATTGGTGGCAACCCTGGTGGTAGTTCATCACCAAACAGATCCTGGAACTCCATTAGTACATGCTGAATTTTTGGTGAAAAATCAGCAAAATTCAAGCTCTGCTCCTCTTCTGCTCCTTTTGCCACCAATGCAAACACCACTCCCATTTCTTGACTAGCAAGCTGAAATTCATAGCATGCCAAGAGGTTATTGACTTTGGTTGCCTTCGTGGTGCTAGTCAACTCCTCCTTAAGTGGTTGCAAAGTCATCTTCTTTCCATCTTTATGGAATGAGTAAGTATTAGCTCGAGTAAAATGAATCATGTCTTTATCATACAACCATGACCTTCCAAGAAGTATATGACATGCATCCATAGGAACAATATCACACCAAGCTTCATCATCAACAGTATTACCCATAGTGAATTTAACTAGACAACGTGAAGTAACTGGTACCTCTTTACCCTTTTGAAACCATGAAACTTTGTAAGGATTAGGATGCTTCTCTGATGGCAGTTTGAGCTTCTCTACTGCTTCTTTGGAAATAATATTCTCAGTACTACCCCTGTCAAGAATCACGTTGCATACCTTTCCCTCACATCTAACACGAGTGCGGAATATGCTACGCCGCCTCCAATCTTCTTCTTCCACCTTTGGTGTTGTCATCACTCTCCTTAGAACCAATGACTCTCCTTCTACTGGTAGAAGATCAATGTTCTCCTCTTCATCAACATACTCATCATAAGCTGGTTCAAGAAGTTCAAACGCTTCCCCTTCAAACTTTGCAAAATTTACCCTTCTCCGAGGACATGCATAAGAAGTATGCCCCTTCTCTCCACAAGTAAAACACTGAATTTGGGAAGAATTTCCAGCTTTTGAGGTCCCTGTACCAGTGTTTTGAAACCCCAATTTGGCTACTTCCTTTCCCTTTTCATTCTTTTCAACACCCACAACATTCTTACCACTTGGTCTTGTAGATGGGCCAGCCAACTGCTCATTGCGAACTCCACGAGTTGCCACAGAGTTCTTTTGCCACGACCCCTCAAAACGTGCAGTAGTAGACCTTCTAGCTGCTCGACGTTGCAACTTTTTTTCTGCCATTAAAGCATATTGCTGAGCGTCCTCCAAGTTGTACAATCGAACAACTCCCATCTCATCTCTAATGGAAGAGTGTAATCCGCTGAGATAGCGAGAGGTCAACTGCTCATTGGTCTCATTTAATCCAACCCGAATAGAAAGACCATCAAACGTTGAGGAGTACTCTTCAACAGATGAACTCAATTGCTTTAGGGCATGAAACTTCTCATATAACTCCATTGCATAATCAGCAGACAAGAACTGCTTCCGCAACTTTGATTTCATTTGCGCCCATGTGTTGATTTTCTGCTTCCCTTGTCTAGCATGTTGCTCTTCAACTCTCTTCTACCATTGAAGTGCAGTGCTCTTCAATTTAAGCTTCACAAACAACACCTTCCTCTCCTCTGCCATGGGCTTCCATTCAAAATAATTTTCCAAACTAACCTCCCAGTCTAGATAGTCTTCTGCGTGCATCTGTCCAAAAAAATCAGAAACTTCAATTTTGACTCCTCCACCACTCAAATCCAAGGCACGGACCAACCGCTCTTCCAATCTGCCGCGATTTGGGCATTCTCCATCTCTAGCACCATCATGGAAAGGGTTGTCAATGTCTTGTTCTTCCTCGGGATGACCTTCCGATCCATCTTCCGAGGTGTTGAGGCTGCCTTCCGGACTCTCCATACGGGCTCCCCTACGTCCCCGACCTTGAAGAGCTTGAACTGCTCTTGTCAGGTCCTCAATCATACGGCGCATCTCAGCCATCTCTGTTTGTTGATCCTCCGAGACTCCTCTTCCACGGCCTCTGCTACGTCCTACCATTTTGCAAGCCCAGAGCGCTGCTCTGATACCAAATTGATGCAGGAAAGAAGCTTAAAGCTTCTGTTTTGGGGCTGGAAATAGGGTAGACACTAGAATAGAGGGAAACAAACCAGAAAATAGAGAAACTTGCTGTAGATTAGAGTAAGGAACGAAATACTTGAGTTCTTGGGCTAGAAATCCCAACAAAACTCTATATAAACTGATTTTAATCAACAATGAACTGCCTACAAGACTCTCATCCTTAGATATTTATACTAAGCTATTGCATCCCTAATAAAGACAGCAATTAAAACAAAACCAGCAAGAAATCAGAAAGACACCACAGAATACCAAACAACTTAAAACTCCTATTTTAATTAAAAACTTTTGGATGCTCCTGCATCAGCATTACTACACAAAGACGACCGCTCCTCAACATCAATCCCCTCACTCTCGAAAATGTTAGCAATCTCAGAAAAATACTTTGCCGTTTCGGGGTCAACCTGTTTCCTGCAGCAAGTCCTCAAAAACATTAAACCTCCAACATTTCACAACCTCTCCACCATCCCAAAAACCAATCACTCCATATAATGTAGTACCTCACAACAGTTTGTACTGCCGAATTCGAACCCCGGCCAGATGCGTTTCTACTAACACCAGCATCAAAGGACCGACCTTGACCTTGACCTTGCTTTTCAGGCTTTCTACTCATACTCATTTTCTTCCTACCACGTTTATACGACATGTCGTCCTCCATTGAGGTCTCAAACCTTCTCAATGGCAATGCTGCAGACCCAATAGCAACCATAATTACTCCTCCTACTTCTCAATTTTCAACAGCTTCCCTACTATTAAATTTAGCTTAACTACCAAATAAGCCAAACATGAAAACGATTAATTCAGCTAGAAATATATAAAACCCAGTAACCCAATTACATCAATAAGCCGAAAGCTATTAACTTTGAAATACAAAGCGTCTGAAAAGTGAAAACCCAAGTTGAAATACAAAGCTTGAAAAATGGGTGAAGCTTACTTTGTAGTCTGCTGCTATAAACCCAACTGTATACGGCGTTTTGAGGTTTAAGGGTTTAACCAGAAGCTCATAGTCGTGTCGTGTCGTGTCGTGTCCACAGTATATATAGGATTCGTTTACGACATGTCGTTTAGAACAGAATGGGCAAAGGCAAAACTGTACTTAAACCCATTTTAGAATCAAAGAAACAAAAAGGGAGGACCATCGTTCCGCAGAACACGAACTAGAGAAGGTAAGGCTTAACCATCTGATTTGTTTCAAGAAAGTTTTGGTCTTTGATTGTTGTACTCAATAAAGTTTTGATTTTTGGTGGTGGAATGCGTGGTTGCATATGTTGGGTTATTTGTGGATTTGCCAAGCTTAGATTTTGAACCTAGCTTTTGGTTCTGTGCTAGTTATTATATGTTTTGCTGATTGGGAAAGCAAAGTTTGTTTTTTGATATGCTAATCTTTTTGCTATTTCAATATTCTGGGTTTGCAGTGTCCATGTGATTGTCAAGCTCATACAATGGAAAACGAGGACAAAGATGGCCAATGCAAGAGTTCAACTGATGAAGTTAATGGTATTTGAAATAATCATCAGAAATATATTTTCTCTTATTTTTGTGTTCTTAATGCTCTATTATTGTTTCACATTGTTTCTAGATGTTAGTTAGCCAGCTTCTGAAGCCTTGATATTTATTTCTTAGTTGGTAAAGTTTCAATTAAAAGTTATTTTAGCTGCTTCTCATGAAATACTTATCATCGCTGTAGAATAGGATCACTGTGATTAGGACATTATCTTTTATTTCGTCGTCTAAATGCTCTGTCATTGTATCACAATGTTTCTAGATGTTGGTTATCCAGCCTCTGAATCCTATATAATTATTTCTTAGTTGGTATAGTTTCAATTGAAAGTTGTTTTAGCTGCTTCTCATGACAGAAGATTCCAATCTGTTTTTCATACTCAATTTGCTGATTCAATTTCTGATGCCTGCAGATAAAGTTACAGAGAGATCCATAGACCAAAGAGAAGCTCTTCCAGGGGAACCTAAGTGTGTCATTTGTGGCCGTTATGGTGAGTATATATGCGATCAGACAGATGATGATGTTTGCAGTTTGGAATGTAAACAGACTCTACTAGGCAGGGTTGCCAACACCCAATTGACAGTCAGTCACTCTCCTCCTAAACGATTGCCTGCTAATGATGAGTGTTTTTATGTTAGAGATGCTGGTGGTCAATCTGGAACTTCATTCTTACCTGATGATCAGACTGAGTCGCTTAGAAGAAGACTTGATATTCATGTGATGGGAGATCACGTTCCCGGACCTATCTTGTCATTTGCTTCATGTAATCTTCCCCAAAAACTTGTCCAAAATATAGAAGCTGCAAGCTATGAAATGCCCACACCTGTCCAGATGCAAGCAATTCCGGCTGCATTGGGTGGCAAAAACTTGCTTGTCTCTGCCGACACAGGCTCTGGTAAAACTGCTTCATTTCTGGTTCCAATAGTTTCTTTTTGCTCACATTTTCGCTTTGAGCACTTAACGGGCCAGAAAAAGCCGTTAGCTATGGTTCTAACTCCAACCAGAGAGCTCTGTATACAAGTGGAGGAACAAGCTAAGTTGCTTGGTGAGGGTTTACCTTTTAAAACTGCACTTGTTGTTGGTGGCGACGCAATGCCCAGACAACTTTTCCGCATTCAGCAAGGAGTTGAGCTCATTGTGGGAACTCCGGGAAGACTAATTGATCTTTTAGCAAACCATGATATTGAACTGGAGGATGTAAGGATTTTTGTTCTTGATGAGGTAGATTGCATGCTCCAAAGGGGCTTCCGGGATCAGGTGATGCAAATATTTAGGGCTCTATCACAACCCCAGGTTTTACTGTATTCTGCAACAATGTCCCAAGATATAGAAAAGATGGTGAGCACTATGTCAAAAGATGTTGCTGTAATCTCTGTTGGCAAGCCTAACAGACCAAATAAGGCTGTGAAACAGGTACCTATATGGGTTGAGTCGAAGCAAAAGAAGCAAAAGCTTTTTGATATATTGCTGAGTAAGCAGCATTTTAAGCCACCTGTGGTGGTTTATGTGGCATCGAGACTTGGGGCAGATCTCTTATCTAATGCAATTACAGTCACAACTGGTGTGAAAGCTTTGTCAATCCATGGGGAGAAATCCATGAAGGAGAGGAGAAATGTCATGAAGTCATTTTTAGTGGGAGATGTTCCTGTTATAGTAGCCACCGGTGTTTTAGGCCGTGGACTTGATCTCTTGAGTGTAAGACAGGTTATTGTTTTTGACATGCCCAATTCCATTAATGAGTATGTCCACCAGATTGGTAGGGCATCTAGATTGGGAGAAGAGGGTACAGCAATTGTGTTTGTATGTCAGGAGAATAAGAAATTGTTTCCAGAATTTGTTGAAATTTTAAAATCTTCTGGTGCAGCTATACCTAGGGAGCTTGTTAGTTCACGGTATACGGCCATCGGCCGAGGCCAGAAGAAAAGAAAGCATGAGTAAATGAGGAATGATGTGATCTGTAGCTCAATGCTTGTGCTTTAGTCTCTTCCCCTTTACTTTTCTCTTCCATCAGTGCCTAGCAGTCTAGCAGACTCAACCCGCTTAAGGTGATGAATTGGGTAAAAAATTACTGGCATATATATCTACTTTCTAATCCTACAATCACATAGAAAGATGCTGTGGTACCACAGAAAAAAGCAACACATTGTAATGCACTATCGCACTAATATGTCTCTCCCCATAATTTAGTTCATTTTAATTAGACTTGTTTCAAGAATCAAATTGAGACGGAGTTTGAATGTTATTGAGCACTATGTTTTTCTCAAACATGTCATTGTAGTTCTCAGTCTATTGTCATTCTCTGTTTGGTAAATTATGCTAATGGGAGGCATATTGAGAAAACCAATCTGAATGAACTGGTAAAACTTGACTCAAGAAGTCAAAATTATAAGTAAAACAGGATCTCGATATGGATTTCAAAAAGGTGATGTTTGTATATAGACTAGCGCAATGTTGGAAAATCTTATCCGTCGTCATATTTGCAAACAATGCATCATGGTAGATTGGTATCAAGTTAGCCAAAAGATAAGTTGGAGCTGCCCTCTTAAGAATGGTTCCATAATTCTTACAAAGACTCGAATGAAATCTTCTACTAGACCAAAGGACGTCTCAATTAACCGGGGGGGGTTTATGGGATGAATAAAACAATTGCCACTGATCCTGTGTTGTTTGATAAGAAAATTGCTATGTTATCGACTCTCTTCTTTTTTTTCTTTTCTTTTTTGTTGTTGTTGTTGTAGTAAGTTTAAATTGAATTCGTTAGGTACAATATTAATATGGTAAACGTTGGAAGTAGATCAGTTCTGCTTTGGTGGGAGACCAATTTTCTTGTGGTAGATCAAGTTCATACATTATTGTTGTACAACTACATCAATCAGGTGTATCCATTATTTATGATTTCATGTTTTCTTTGATGAAAATGGGCAATGTTCTTAAATTTTGCAACTCGATCCAGCTGCCGATGGAAGTCCAGATGAACAAATTCTGAATTCCAACGATAGAAATCGAAACAAGTAATTGCAATGTGTAAAAACACAACAAATTAAACCTCACCATTTCCAGAGTGAGACACTTGGTTGATTTTAACATTTTCAAACTTGAATTGTCACAGCTGGGATATGGTCCTCCAGAGTGAGCTCTCCACTTATGCAAATTTCAAAATACCTAGAACTTCCAAATTTTTTTTTTTTTTTTTATTGAAAAAAAATTAACAACAAGATTGTGTTGATAATTCAATTCATATACGACAGTTCATTAGCATTTTAATTAGTACTTTACATACATGCATGTGGTATGACAGTTCCATATGCTCTACCAGATCTTCCCAATTTGGATTCGAAAAGCTAATTTGCACGCATTATTCGAAGGGGCTAATGATCTTTAATAACCTCCTGTGCCACGGATAATCTGATATTAAAAAGAAATAGATTTCATTACGCAGAAAAACTTGTGGGCGGCTGAAGAACTTCAATCCGAATCTTCCAGATGATCAACCCTACATTAAATATCCAAAAGTAGTTTTGATTGATCATCAATCATCTTTCTTGATTGATAAACTTCACCTGTTGTTCTTAACATAAGAAAAAAGGTCACAACAAGGAATAAAGTTGAAACATTTATTCATGATAATTTGACAAACCAGAGATAATTTGACACTAAAATTCTCTTGATACGAGGCGATGATTGTTTTGCATAAGATAGATGAACTATCCATTACAAATTTCCTCTGGAATGAATCTCTATAGGAAGGCAATAATACTTCACATAACATGAAGTCAGCATGATGCTGCAGTTATCTGATATGATATGTATGGTTCGGATGTTAAAAGCCAGAGCTTCTCAGCAATATTAAGACCGAAGGAGAGGAGGCATATAATAGCTACCAGCCTACCAAGACCATGTCAAGCTTTGAAAGAAAAACATTCATTGTAGTTTTCTCCATTCAAGTTGTTTTTTTTTTAAGCCTAACTTGAGCGAAAATTATTCTATGCTCGAACTTTTGATACTCAGTCATGTTATATCATTCTCGACCGTACTGTTGAATTCTAACTATTAATAACAATTTACGGTCATGATATAGCTAACACTTCAAGTACCGGTACTCTGAATATGTAAAATTTTACCTAACTTGAACATAGGACATGAGTGACATTGAATTGCATATTAATGGAAAACACTTTTCTTTACGTGGGTCGTGCAAGAAAAGAAGAGTTAGGATGAGGGACTCGTTGGATTCTTGTTTCTGTTGGTGATGAAATATAGTCACTACCCTGCCGACACTAAATTGATCAAGGCTGGACATCATGGTGTTAATTTACTTAATTAAGCTATCATAGTAGAGAATAAAATAATAAAGATTTTGATACTGATCGATGATGTTCGGAGTTGAAGTTTAATTAGCTGTTCATCTCAAAAGAACGCAGTTTATAACACTTTCTAATGATTGAACAGTCGGTCATAAAATATGTTTCTTTTCCTTTTGACCTGAATCACCGGATTCATCTTTTAATTAAGTGGCCGGGTGAAAGCTCAGTGGGTGGTTCATGGTTGCAGTCCATTTACAGCCTTAGTTAAAACCAAGTGAGCTTAATTCCTGGAGAATGATATAATTTGTATACAAATTTATAGATATGATAATAAATTTTAAGTAATTTTTTTGTTAATCTAATTAGTTTTCCTATTATAATTGATAGTGTTGTAATTAACTTGGTGCAAAACAAATGTGGTAAATTCGGTATGATCAAAAATATGTAAAAATATAAGGTAAGATATTGCATATATAAATTGAGATAAATATTAACTTGAATTTAGAAATTAAAATTTCAGAAATAAACAAGATGGTATGAAGATATATTCAACAAATACTGAATGAGTTTCAAGATGGATTAGGAAAAGTCGAGTCGTGTGTATCATACACTCTCCTTAAGACAACTACGCCGCCTCTAAGGGTGCAAAAGGTCTGTTGGCGCTCGTCTCCCAGGATACAACGACTAACGAATTCCTAAACTGGAAAGAGTATCGTTCGTCTATCACCAGAAAGGAACACAAGAGCATAAGAGAGAAAGCTTTTGAGAGGAGAAGAGTTGATTGTTGTTGGTGTGTGTAGATACTTACTGTGAGGATCAATGACCATGAACAACTGAAGTTAATCACCTACTAAATGGTCATCAGCATATGTTCAACAGGTTTCTGAAGAGTCCAAAAAGAATAGAATCCGGGCTGGGTGCAAAAAGGAGTTTTTAGTGCTCTAAAGCAGCCCAAAATTAGACATATGAACACATAATCTTGTAGTCCTCATTATGGAGAATACAAATCCAAGTTCATTTTTCATTAATTATAAGTGTAACACACTTTAATTAACCTATTTAAATTTGGTTTCAAAAAGGGTTTTTAACCCATTTTTCCAACAAAATATATTATGCTAAAGTAAACCACATTTAAATTTGTGACCAATCATTAAAAATCTTGATCACATTCATATTTTAGCCAAGCGTAAAGAGCATATGAAAGAAATCTTATATAGAAAAAGGCTTGGCCTGATTTGTGCTTAATTTAGAGTTAAACTTTGTTTGATTGGTATGGGAAGCCAACTGAATAAAGGAAAAAAGTAATCGCAAATCATGAAAAGAAAAAAGAGCATATAGAGTACGCTGTTCTCAACTATTACAGAATTTATGCTTAACAAAAGCAATTAGAAAATAATTGTAAGAACAAACAGAAAGGACCCAAAGGAGCTACAAATGTTAGATGTAGTCCAACATTAGCTAGCTAATTGGTATCAGCAAAATAAGATATACATATAAAAAAAAGAAAAATTATATTAATGGTCAGTACTATGGCTCTCAAAATTTCGAAATGAGATCCTCTCCTCATCTCTCTCTCCTCATATCTCCTCATAAAGCAATCTGGACCGTCTAATTTTAATCTGACGGCTCACAATCCTCTGTTACTATTCACACAACTCCCCCTGCAAAGCAATCTGGGCCGTCGAATTAAGATTGGACGGCCCAGATCTTATGAGGAGATATGAGGAGTGGATCCATGAGGAGAGAATCCGGTTCCCAAAATTTCAAAGGATTGTATGTAACATGTCTGATGCGCCCATGATGGCTTGCAGATGATAATATAAATTTCGTTTGTCGAGGATATGTGTTTTTCAGTAATTAGATTTGAATGAATCGTTCTAAATCTATTGGGACTGGCAGAGTGTATCTAGGGCAGGTTTGTTTATCACCTTATCTGATGGAAGAATCTCTCTGTGTTTTTGGAAGTTGATTTTCATTTCTATATCCCATCCATGCCATTTTGGTACTCTGTAATTTGTTCTTGTTCTTGTGATTTATAACTGCAGGGTCATTTCTTGCCTGCATGCACAATAAACATCTTAAACGAGAAGAGTCAGGAAACTGTGTTATGCACACTGGTCAGAACTAGCACGAACGAGTTAGCTAACTCTAGCTGCAATGCTGAATCCTTATATATATTAAATCGATCATTTATTTGCAGATTTAACCAGTAACAACTACAAATACAAAGTCGGTAGGAGAAATAAGAGCTCTCTCTCTCTCTCTTTGCTACGAAGAACATGATCACATGAGACTACATGAGCGAGCTAGAGAAGATCGATGTCCGAAGCTGGGTGCTATGACGAGGCCATGCAAGAATTGAAGTTTCAAATACTTGCATATAAAAAATAATGCACATTTAGGTATCGGTCTCGTTCAAATCAAGTTGTCATTACTTAACTCACTAATGCAAATTATGTTATATCCTAGTCGACGACTCTTGTTTCTTTTCTCCCAGTCTCGAGACTTCTTTTAGAACAATAGTGATTCATGCATACTAAGTATGAACAATAATAATGACAATTATGAAAGAGGGCTAAGCCTTATTACTGATAAAAAGACAAACCATTGCAACTAATCAAGGAAAAACTAACAGTGAAAGGATTCTACCTTAGATATAACATGCTTGTTTATTTCAACCTGCATTGAGCATACTGGGAGTATGATCACAATTTTTTCCTATTTATTTTATTACTTCGCTAACAAATACTATGCCCGTATGTATTTTACATTAATTACATGTACGGTATAATTAAAACTATATATACATGTCAGCAGATGTATATATAATTAGATTTTTGTGCGGGTGTTTTCCGCCGTATACAGAATCATATTGATGTTCAAGTTGTAAGAGAATGTACAAAGTCCACAACATAACATCAATCCTACGAATTGTAGAATTTCCCGTTAAGTTAGGTAGCAAAGATTATCTAGTAAATCTGATAACTTAGTTTAATGCAAAAGTTTAAGCATCTTACAACAAACTATTAAAATTAATCAAATCGAGACGGGTTGTGTAATATATCAGTATAATGGCTCGCGTTCTCTCTCTACCTAACCCTAGCCGCCCTCTCTTTCTTTGTTAGGGGCGAAGGATTGTGGGACAGCGGCGACGGCGACAGAGGCTTAGGCGATGATGGCTACGGTTGAAATCCAATATTGGGGTTTAGCATCTCAGAAGACATGCTATCCCGCTCTCTCCTTAGAGAAAACCTACAAACACAGACGACATCTTTCGACGGCGGCGGCGTTTCGACAAATCAACGGCCTCTTGGCTGTAAACATTGGATTGGAAAGGGTGGCTATGCTGTCAATGGAAATCGACGAGGTAGATCTTTCTTTTCCATTCCATTTCAATGCGGCGCCGATGGGCGGATGCGACCATGGTTGAAGCTAGGTTCCTGGGCTCAACTGACGTTGACATGTGAGGGAGGAGAAGACGGCGAACTGGTATTCAATTTTTTTTCTTCATGGCAGGCGACGTTGATGAAGGTAGATCCGAAGAGACTGAAGCTGGATCTTGTTGAGATTTTGGATCGGATAGATCTTGGTGATTTGGTTGTGGCTGGCAGTGATTTGACGGCAGTGTTTGGTGTGTTGGTGGTTGTGGTAAGCATGTTGGAGTATATGCAGCTTTGGGAGCAGAAAGGGGTGATCGACATGCCGACGGTGGTAGGCGCCAGACTGATGGCGGTGACTCTGAACATTGTTTTTAGGCTAGGGTGTGGTGCCGAGTTTGGGCCTGGCTTATTTTGGGCCTTCACTTTGGGGTGGATTTGGTTGGATTGGGTTTTTATGGCCCTAAATATAGTTATCCTGGGGATAGTCAAACAAGTGAGGGGGGAGTTTTCTCCTCTTATCGCTAGTTTGGACTAGTTTGGACTAGTTTTTTGAATCTGGTCACGGTGTCTTGGGGTATTTGGTTGTTTCAATTTAATCCTCGATCGCTTCTAAATACCTTGAGTACTGGTTTTTGTGCTTCAGTGGCCCGATGAAAAAGTGGGTGTATTCGTGATTATATTAACCTAGTTCTTAGGTTGGTGTGTCATAAGGGATAGCTCTTAGTGGTCGGCCCTCATGGGTGTATTATATTTATACTGCCTACTGAATAAAAGTGTTGGACTTTCGATTCAAAAAATATATATATATAAGTATAATTTGGAATTAATTAAAGTACAACCAAACATGACCTAGGTTTATTTGTTAACAAGTTTTATACGTAGCGCACAACATCCAAGTAAAAAATCTACAACAAGTACCAATTGCATACACATTGATGAAAATATTAATTTTGCATGTTACGATATGTAGAATAGAAATTGTTGTACGTGTATGGATATATTGTACATTAATTTTAGTATAATTTTAACTTTAAATTTTAAAAGTCTATTGATTGAGTTAGTCTGTCGAATCTAGACAGATGAATTATTTTATCACCTCTATTAATTTACTAAACAAACCAATTGTTGATTCTAGTCGTACAAACGTGCTAGACAATACCGTTGTATTTGTAGTGTAGTCGAAAAAATTTATGAAGCTAGTCGAACAATACATGAAGAGACACCCTCACATGGCAATAATCACTTCATAGTCTTCATGCAAATTAATTTCAAAATTAAACAATAGAAGCTATATATGAAAATGGAAAAACAAAAGAAAATTGTTGACAGACTGACAATGACTGAGGGGTGACCAGAGCCAAGAGCTACACTCTTCACTCCACTCTTTAAATACAAACAACTCAATCCTCAGTACACCTCACACACACCCCAAAAATGGCCAGAATCAAAGAGTTTCTTACCCAAGTGTCCCAATCCAAGAAGCACAAGAAGCTCTTCTTGGCCCTTATAGCCACGGTTCTACTAGTCGCCGCAGTCATCGGCATAGTCACCGGAGTTAACAACAAAAACTCCAACTCCGACAATGAGTCCCTCACCGCTGCTCACGCCATCGTCAAAAGCTCCTGTAGCTCCACCCTCTACCCCGAGCTCTGCTTCTCCACCCTCGCCACCTCTGCCGCCACCACCAACGTCACCAGCCTCAAAGACGTCATCGAGCTGTCGCTAAACATCACCATCAATGCGGTGGAGCACAACTTCTTCACCATCAAGAAGCTGATCAAGAAGCTCGTCAAGAGCCTCACCAAGCGCGAGAGGTGCGCCTTGCACGATTGTCTTGAGACCATTGATGAGACGCTCGATGAGCTCCATGAGGCGGTGAAGGATCTGCTTCAGTACCCCAGCAACAACAAGACTTTGACTTCCCATGCCGACGATCTCAAGACGTTGATAAGCTCCGCCATTACCAACCAGGAGACGTGTCTCGACGGGTTTTCTCACGCCGAAGCTGATAAAATAGTTCGGAAATCCTTGGAGAGGGGTCAGGTAACGTTTCTGTTCGAAATCTCTCTATATCTACGGTTATATTTTAAGTCAAGCTAGTCTTCTCTTTTTCCCATATATTGGAGTCTAGTGAGTTTGTGACCGACTGAACTTTCACACACTTATACACGTATGATTCGATAAGTAGCATATATTTCTACTCGATCTTCATTTTTTCGATTAATTCTATCGATCTTCCTTAGATTGCATGGACTCACACGATCAGATTATGACTTTACAGTATAAATTTTGTGTTTATAATTACATCTCTTGTTAGTGTTCTTCACTATTCATGTTAAGTGACTACGAATTAGTGGTTGGCGGTGTTTGAACTTGGTAGAACAATTGAAAAGGGTTATCTATAGCAAGTGAGATTAAGAAGCGAATGTGAAAACAATTCAAAACTACAAAGACTTTTTTCAATAATTTTATGTCATACATTAGTTTGTTTATTTCTACACCGTTTATATATTTCTTTTTATGTATTGGACCTACGTTTATAGATACATTACTGTTTTTTTGTTCAGAAATATGTAGAAAAGTTGTGCAGCAATGCGCTGGCCATGATTAAAAACATGACTGATAACGATATTGCAAACGAGATGAAAGCCATGTCCTCGACGACCAACCGAAAGCTAAAGGAGGAACATTCCGACGGATGGCCGGAGTGGCTGTCCGCCGCAGATAGACATCTCTTGCAATCCTCTACCGTCACACCAAATGTAGTCGTGGCAGCCGACGGAAGTGGGAATTTCCAGACTGTTTCGGCCGCAGTGGCGGCCGCACCGTCAAAGAGTAGTAGCAGATACGTGATCAGAATCAAGGCCGGTGTGTATAGGGAAAATGTGGATGTGCCAAAGGCCAAGACGAACATAATGTTCTTGGGCGATGGAAGGACTAACACAATTATTACCGGAAGTAGAAATGTGGTCGATGGAGACACAACCTTCAATTCCGCCACAGTTGGTTAGTCTAATAATTTTACATTGATTATCTTTAGCTAACTTTTATTTACCACTTGCATTTACTTAATGTTTTTAACTACTTCCTGATATATTTGGATAATCATCGGGTGGTTGTCTGCCTAGGGTTCATACCCCGTGGGTTCCATATGTATAGCCCCCATGCCTTTAGTTAGGATAATGTGAGCCAAGTTGGGGGTGACAGAGTATTGGATAGGTCTCGTTTAGTGATGGCATTGCTATGTCATGTGTGACTCCACAAGAAATAGTGTCCCTTTTTGCATCATCTCACAAAACCTGCCACACAGATTAAATGACCTCCTTTAAAACTTCGATTAGGGCTTCTATCTCGGCTATCTCATATGCATTCATGTAAATTTTAACACACTTCCGCTCTTAATAACATGATTTCATAAAATAAACTGATACTAGTCTTGCTTTTGTGAGTTGGAGGTTGGAAAATTACTATTCTTTTGATATTTCAATTTAGTATGCGTTATTTGCGCTTTTTTTTTTTATAAAGAAAATTTAAAAATTTCACACATATTTCATTGTCATGATTTTACGTCTAATAAGATACTTTATATGTAATTGTGCTCTTACCACTAGAGTTACAGGATTGTGTTATCTGTTAATTAAATTTAATTTCTTATATTACAGTAAATTTAAATATAGGTTTTTTTGTACTTTTCTTACAAGTTTTAGTGTAGCACCAACATGTTTTTTTTCTTCCTTGAAAAGGGCAGTTTTCTCATGAAAATAAGGTAACGTCTGCTGTGAGACTCTGGTTTTTGTCGTGTCGCCCCATTTATCTGTCTGTGTTTTTGGACCATAGTACTTCCCTTTGTCAGGAATATATATACAAACCTTGGTGTTGACTAGACAGAGCAGACCCCCCAAGTTTCAAAATCCCAGGCTACCAGAAAATTATATGTAATCTTTAAGTTGAACTTTCATCCATAGCTTTGATTTCAATATAACAAAAACCAGCACATGGCCTTGGCTTTTACAAAAGCCTATCGTTTTTTTATAAAACTTCTGTTTTTCTGATATTCGAATCTTAAAAGATTGCTTGTTTATTGGTGACCTATCATCATCACCACCATCATACTCTACTACTACATTGATCATTCTCTGTTGCTTTTCTGAATTCTCCCCAGTTTGAATACTCGATTTAGTATACAACTCTATCTTGTTAGCGTTATGCCATTGTTAAGTTATCTTCAAGGTTCAAAAACTAACTAGCCGCTTAGGCCTGTTTTGGCAGACACTAGGAGGACGGAGAATTGGCTTTGAGTGAAAGGCGAATAGGCGGACTAGACGGCCTTATTTTAGAACACTAGTTTTCTTATACTTCATTTCATTAGATTGATTAATTAGCGCCCACAATTTAGATATATATATATATATATGTCATTATTGTAATGTGAAGTTGTCTCCTCGCGTCTATATCTTATAAGCTGCATGAGTGTGTGGTTTACAGCTGGACGTACCCTTAGTGACTTTTGTTTTTACTTATACGTACCCACCAACTCGCTCGACTCTTCTATTTCTTTGGCCAAAGACTTTTATGGACAAGCTGCTTTCACTGTTTGCATATCCCAGTAGGATGCTTCCTCTTCCACTTTCTTCCTTGCTCGTTTTCCTTTTCCTACTTTCCTCTCATTTGTTGTTGCATCAATCATGGCACTTTTAAAACCCTAATTGAGATCTTAGCAATCACCGACACTCCAGTTCTTTATTTTCCGAAATTATGTTGGAGTTAGATCAGAATCTGTCTCTATCTGGTTTGTTGCAATAGCAGCCAGCATAAGGCATGTTACACCATGTGTCACCGTCTTGTACTGTCTTCAAGACTTCAAGTAACACCTTTCAACCTTCATTGTGCATCTGATACTCGGAAAAAATTGTGTTTTTCCAATGTTTAAATGTATGTTTCTAGAATCCCGCTTCTCTGTTTCAATTTGCTTAAATTTTTATAATTATTGGACCGAGTAAAAATGACAATACTTATAAGTTTCTTGCATAATCCGAACTCGATATGTTCACAGTTTTGAATTCATGAAATTGAAAAAATCGATAATAGATATTATCTGAATAATGTGCAAGTGGGGTATAGATTTTATTAAATCTTTTCCTTTGTCTTTTATTCTACAGTCTTTTCTTCTTTTGTGTATGTGGGTTAGATTCTTTCATGGCGTTTGGTCCTAGCCAGCTTCTGTATAGCTGAGTCATAATGGATTCTATTGATGATTGTTGTCCCCATTTTACCAGAAAAATTATTAGCCACCTTCCAAAGTTGCCCAAAGTTGCATCTGTTGCACTCATGCACGTCTCACCCATATTTGATCGATAGACATCAATTCAGAGTTTCAGACCAAGCAAACCATTTACTACCCTGCAGGGACACATTAACAACTACAGTACTAGACAATAAACACGACAGTTTGATCATCGATATACTTTGAAACAGAGTGTACTAGCTATTTGGTATATGTACCAACATATATTCGTATAAAATGCTTTTATACACAATGTGCATGTAGTTCTGAAGCCATAACGTATAAATCTGTATGGTTGCAGCGGCGGTTGGTGCGGGATTCCTAGCCCGAGACATCACCTTCCAGAACACTGCCGGACCCTCAAAGCATCAAGCAGTTGCTCTTCGAGTTGGTTCCGATCTCTCGGCCTTCTACCGCTGCGACATTCTTGCGTACCAAGACTCCCTCTACGTCCACTCGAACCGTCAGTTCTTCGAGGGGTGCTTTGTTGCTGGTACAGTCGATTTCATCTTTGGAAATGCGGCAGTTGTGTTACAGAACTGTGATATCCATGCCCGAAAGCCCAATTCTGGCCAGAAGAACATGGTCACAGCACAAGGGAGAACCGACCCTAACCAGAACACCGGCATTGTGATCCAAAAATCAAGGATTGGTGCCACCTCTGACCTGCAAGCTGTGAAGGGTAGCTTCAAATCATACCTCGGGAGGCCGTGGAAGGAGTACTCGAGGACTGTGATTATGCAAACATCCATTACTGATATCATAGACCCTGCTGGGTGGCTCGAGTGGAGTGGGACTTTTGCCCTAGACACATTGTTCTATGCTGAGTACGCTAACACCGGAGCTGGAGCTGGAACTTCGCAGAGGGTGACATGGAAGGGGTACAAGGTGATTACAAGCGCCACCGAGGCTCAGGCTTTCACACCAGGGAGGTTTATTGCTGGTGGGAGTTGGTTGAGTGCTACTGGTTTTCCATTCACTCTTGGTCTGTAGAAAGTAGATGAGTAGTAATTCTTGTAATTTGTAATTGTGGTTCTGTTATTCCAGTGAGTGTGTTGTTCCGGCTTTGATTGCAGTATCAATGAAGATACTGTTATCTGTTAGTTAATTGAATAAGAGAGCATCCTTATGTTTCTTTATGCCAAGGGAATAAGAGTGCTTAAAGTGCCCCAATCATAGGCTTTCACTAATACAAATATGATCAAGTAGTGTTGGTCTTGTTTTAATCATTTCCTCGTCTCAATACTATATTAGACAATAGTGTTCGATCACAGTTCATGCAATCCATTTCTGTCCCCAGAAATAGTGCTTGTTCACCAAAGAAATTGTGATCTGTCGAATCCAATGCTTCCTTTCAGTAAGAAGAAAGAGGCAAAAACACCGAGTCATCTACTATTAAAGGCAAAGTTCATGTTCTGGATATGAAACTGATATCAGACTCAAGAGGGAAAGGATGGAATGAAACTATGAACTTGAGGTCCATATAAACTAGTGGCCGGGCTATATGCAGTGATATAACATCGTGCTTCATTATGGGCTGGCTCTGTTACAGTGAGTTATTTCCATCTTATAGTCTCTTTAATGGATCCTAAGTGTTGCTTAGCTTCAGTAGTACCTATAAATCTGGAGGAATCTATTTCCCTACTGGCTTTTTGTGGGGTGAAGCATCTTTAAGTTCTGTGTAGCTAGCTTGGACTCAAAGTAGTCTGGTTGGTGTTGCCTTTCAGTTGTAAAGAACCAATTTGGCAAATTCATGTTGTACATTTGATCAAGGCTCGTTTGGTGTGTAGATGCCGATGGCCGGACGTCAATTTCTCTACCAACAGGCCATTTACAACTCCTTAATTAGCGTTATTCGGCATATGGTGTGTCAACTGTCAAGCATCTATTTATCATGATGAACACTATGATACCTGAATGTAGTAACACTTCTGAACTCTTGAAATTTTTGTCTCATTTTTAAGATTATATTTAACGAATGGCATGAAAATTCAAGACCCCATTTCCAGAATTCAAGAGAAGCTTCATATATAATATCTGAGTTTATGATTGTCGATGTTCAATCCAAGAATTTTACAATTGCAAAATGATTGCAATCGGGAAAAAAAAATGCAAATTGATTTGATACATACCGCTAACAAAATCAAATAACATCACCATAATCATAATGAAATAAAATTCTATCAAATCTTCATCATATCAATTTAAATAAAAATGAGATTAAAATAAATTCCCATCATCATCCTTAGCATTAACAACACTCTCTAAGCTCTCACGAAGAATGAAACTATATAAATAAGGGCGTATAAATAACTACCATTTTATATAATTAAGCTTACAAACAACACTACTACACTAGGCATAATATTTTTTTTTTTTGCCAATAAGGCTCAAACTTAATTGGGCTTCATAGCCTTTCATGGCGGGTTGTGTATTTTTTTGTTTTGGTTTTGAAGAAAAAGGAAAAGTAAATAAGAAGAAGAATAATAAAACAACACCTAAGGGCATTTGAGGAAATTAGAAAATAGTTGACAACCATTTTGGACAGATTGGACTAATTGGTCGAAAATTGAGACTATGAGGAGTGACCAATTGAAATTGAAATCACGAGCACTAAACTGTCGAGACTCTAAAAGTATAACGAGCGATATATATATGTAGTACGTACTGTTCTAAGTATGCTAGCTGCTGCTTCCTACCTGCAAACCAAGTCGTTCTTTCTTTGTGTCTTAACTTTCAGCCGTCTTCTTTGTACTTTGCTGTTTTAGCCGTTATGTTTGATCATTTTCTCGTACATTAGAATATGAAATTGTGATCTAAGAGACATTTAATTAGGTTTCTTTTCATTTGTTGCACAGAAAATCCAGGATGAGAACTGGAATGTGTTTTTGGGTCCCCTGTTGGCGCAATTGCCGGCTTCATATAATGAGCTTCAATTCAATTCATTCACATCAGCACATGGTGTTGCCGTATACTAGTGTGATGCCGCTCTTTGTTCATATGTACGTGTTTGGTGAGTGATCAAGAAAAACTTCATTGAACATGATGAAGATTACAACGGATTTGGAAATTATTAACAGTAATCCGATAACAACCAGATTACACAGTTCACATGATTGCAGATATGAAATTCGTAAAGACACAAGAAAAACAAACGCAAACAAAGACAGACAAACACGACAAAGTAAATTCGGCCAAGAACCTTCTCCGAACCAAAACAATGTCGTTATTTGTGTCAACAAACGAGATTGTTCCGCCTGAACACCAGAACTCAAGATAAGCTAAAGAAGCCAGCCAACCTGAGAAAAAGCTGCAACAGCTGACTAACTTCTTTTACTTATGATAGGGTTTGATCACTTTAAAAAATATATACCAACTGTTGAAATTGAGAAGCAGAGTAGAGAAGAAAAGTTCTCACTGATAATTATATTATGTTGTTGTTGTAATCCTTAAAGAAGCAATATAGCAATGCTATTTATACACATGCTAGGCTATCAACCACTAACAACTACAAGCCATGCTGCACCATGCTGCACCATGCTTTTAGAGAAACCAGCCATACTGCACAGTAAAAGAAGCTGAACAGTAACAGAAGCATAACAAGCAAGGTCATGACGTGTTGCTCCAAACTTCAAGACTTCAATATCAACCATACTTCCAATACTCCCCCTCAAGCTGGATCAAGGGAAACCTTGAGCCAAGCTTGTCAAATATTCGATGAACATCAGTATTCGATGAACATAAGTGAAAAAGGCAGGGGAAGGAAGTCTCCGGCTGTTGCTTCCTTCTCTTCAAGAGGCCCCAGCCTGGCAAGTCAAGGAATTCTGAAACCAGACATTATTGGACCAGGAGTAAATGTTCTTGCTGCATGGCCGTTCCCTCTTGACAACAACACAAAATCAACATCCACTTTCAATATAATTTCCGGAACATCAATGTCATGTCCGCATCTCAGTGGAATTGCAGCTTTGCTCAAGAGCTCTCACCCATACTGGTCACCAGCTGCCATTAAATCAGCCATAATGACTTTTGATGAAACACTTCAGCCTGCAGATATTTTAGCCACTGGTGCAGGCCATGTCAACCCATCAAAGGCCAATACTAGAATGGCAAATGAGACTTTGGCGAATGAAAAACAAGCTTGGGGCTGACTTCAACAGCAGCAAAATAACAAGATATAGCACTTCATTTGCATACAACCTGTAAACCCTGCCTAATTAACCAATGTGTAGACACCAGCCCTGTTTCATCTGTCCAATTGCTCAACTTCTTTCTTAATAGATCAAACATATGGACACTTTCCAGATTATATAGCACAACCCCAATCCAATACTCAATTGGCATAGCAGTAACCAACAGCAACATAATCAACCCAACGGCTATATATCAACTCCCAGTAAACAGATCATTCCAAGCAGCATAATCAAGATAAAGTAGAATTCTACGATCCATCAAGATGTAATAGTTGGGAAAGAGATTACCAAAATCCTCCATAGAAATCATACCGCAAACACACATTGATTGACATAAACATCTCCACGGTCGACACCACTGCCCACCGCCGTTTCCCTCCTCCGCCGCTGGCTGTTTTTGCTTGGTCGGTCGGGGATAAGCTTTAACGAGAACAATGTGGTCGAACCACCACCACTCCACTGGTCGTCACCGTTTCCCTCCTCCGCCGCCGGCGGGGTTTTTATTTCCTCTCGTCTCGGTCGGTCGGGACTAGGCTTTAACGACGACAAAAGAAATAGTAGATCGAAGATGCCGATTCAAGAGAAGTGTGCTGGAGCAGATCGCTGCACAGGATTGAGTTGTGCTGTCGAGTTGAGTCGATGAGTTGACTCGCTGAGCTTACTCGGACGAATTGCTGAGTTGCTGGAGTGAGTCGTCGAGTCACCGAGTTCTTGACTCGGAGCCTTGGAAATCGACTCGAATTGAGTCGAGGTGCTGTGTAGCCGCTGCTCCTCCGTAAGAGGCACACGATCTGGGCGAAACCGGTACAGCTCGATCGCCATAACGCGCTGCTGTTTGGTGTGGACCGCTCGATCTGGTTGCCACCGTTCTTGATGCGCCACCGTTTTCCCCCTCCGCCGTTGGCCTTCAACGACGTGTTGGATTACAAGCAGAAAGGGTCCGACCCTAATGAGGGCTGGAACAGCTTCAAGCCCAAGGCTTCTGAACTGAACGTGGTCAGCGACAGGTGGAACTCATTCAAGCCGAAAGCTTCCGAGTTCAACTCTTTCAACCCCAAAGTTTCAGACTTCAATTCGTTCAACCACAAAGTTTCAGACTTCAATGGTTTTAACCAGAACTTGAATGGGTTTAATCAGAAGGTTCCGGACTTTAATGGATTCAATGAAGGATGGAAACTTGGGTCTTCTGCTAATGGAGCAATCAATGGATGATTCAACAAGGGGATCTACTCCAAGCCGTCTGAGTCTCTCCCCAGAAATGAAACCAGGAGCTAGAGGTGTTGTGATCATCCGCCACCATAGGACATCCGCCACTCGCCATCCGCCATAGGATATCCGCCACTCGTCATCCGCCATAGGACATCCTCCACTCGCCATCCGCCATAGGACATCCGCCACGGGCACACTCGCCATCCGGTGCTATGAGGAGATGGCTTCAGTTCATGGAGAAGCTCGTCATCGCGTCAACTCCGGCGTCGGAGCTGACGGTGGACGAGGAGCTCATTTCTTCACTCTTCTTCCTCTAATGGTCTGACCAGTCCCACCCTTCAAATACCCACCAAGTTTTCAGACCAAAGTTCCCACCTTTCTTCTTCCTGAGCTCATTTTGAGCATACCCAAATGGCCAAACTCACTCTCCGATCAGAAAGCTCCCACCTTTTCTACTCACAGCCCTCATCTTTCATCTCAGCACCAAAACGCCGCCGTTTGCTGAGCTTACCTCCGAAACCCAGCTTGAAATTCCGAGTCTTTTGCAGCATTAAGGAGAAGGAGAGCGTCAAGAGAGTCAATGGGCTCCCCGGCGATAAGGTCCACCGGGTCGGGTCGGGTTCGGATTCTGAAGGCGAGTCGGGTCAGGAGAGTGGGTCTGGGGCTGTGGGGTTTGATTTGGACTGGCCTCCCTGGAAGAACATACCTCAGAGATATAAGCTCATTGGCACAACTTCGTTGGCTTTTGTTATATGTAACATGGATAAGGTGAACTTGAGTATTGCTATAATCCCAATGTCGCATCAGTTTGGTTGGAGTTCGTCTGTGGCTGGATTTACTCCTGGTTTGGTTCTGTCAAGAATAAGCTATTGCTGAGCTAGACACTTTGGGAGAAGAATCTTACAAGGATAGCACTCTCGCCATCCGCCACCATATCTGACTATTTTCAACACTCATACACACCAATACTCCCCCTCAAGCTGGATCAAGGGAGTGCATGATTAAAAAACTCCCTTGAGCCAAGCTTGAACAATGGTATGATTCAGTGGGAGGGAGGAAGGGGAAATGAAAAACGAGGAAAAAGATGAAATGGAGTGATCAATGGTGGCTACAGATGATGGAGCTGCTGCAAATGGTCAAGGATAGTGCAGCAGACTAATGAATGGATGGCCTAACGTCACAGGCGGCTTGAGGTTACATGAAAACCTCTAAACATGCCTTTCTTCCATCATGAAGGAAGAGCACAGACAGATTCCTTCCAAAACAGATAAGGAAATCAAAGGCCAAACAGAAATGCCGATAGTCCAATATCGGAAATATTGAGGCTACGCTAGAACCTCGAAACAGATTTCTCCTCCAAAATAGGATGAAAGAAATCAGAACTTGACAATGGACAACATATTTCTCTTCCAAAGCGTAAGAAGAAGAATTCAAAAAAGGTCAAGTAAATATGATTTATGGAACACATGATTTTGGAAATGATTCTACAAATAGATGTTGTAGATCAAAAATCACGTGTTTATGGATGCGGAAGCCACAGATTATGAACAATGTGAATCTAAGAACTCTAACATGAACAATCTATTGAACTCCCCCTCTCCCCAAATCTCATGCCAAGATCCATGATTTGGATCGGACAGGAGAAGGGGAGAGGAAGAAGAAAAGGAGATTAAGAGCTAGGCCAATAGAACCTGCTCTGATACCATGTTGAAATTGAGAAGCAGAGTAGAGAAGAAAAGTTCTCACTGATAATTATATTATGTTGTTGTTGTAATCCTTAAAGAAGCAATATAGCAATGCTATTTATACACATGCTAGGCTATCAACCACTAACAACTACAAGCCATGCTGCACCATGCTGCACCATGCTTTTAGAGAAACCAGCCATACTGCACAGTAAAAGAAGCTGAACAGTAACAGAAGCATAACAAGCAAGGTCATGACGTGTTGCTCCAAACTTCAAGACTTCAATATCAACCATACTTCCAATACCAACCATGCTTAACAACTACCTACACAAGCATTTTTATTTCATATTAAAAAGTATGTGATCTTGAACATAAACGATCTTTATTGTAAAATATTGTATAGAAATCATTGGAAGGATGATTTGAAAGCTACTTCTATTCCGCAACTCTAAATACACGTACTGTAGCTGTAACTCTCTAAGAGAGTAGTGCTCAGCCTTAAACCTTATTCTCTATATTGTGAGTTTGTGACGATTCCACTTGGCAACCAAAAAGAAGATATGTATCGACATTGTTGCTTCTAAATGTCGAGCAAAGGATGCTCACTCCAATCTTTTTTTGACATGTTCATAAACTAGCTGAATATAGAATAGAGAAAACCCACATTTAGTGGCACACCGGCTTCCCAATACCAATTATGAAACGGAAGAAAACGCAGCACAGAGTCCTCATCACCTAGCTCGTTGAACTAGTCCTATACATACATACATACACTACCTGCTCTGAAAACTCCCCATTTCTAACCATTTTCTTTCTATGCATGGTTGTCCTACTCCTACGTGAGAATGGAGGAAACTACAATTGAAAATGAAGGTTCCACTCGTTTTGCTACTCGGCTTAATTGGAGTTTTGGACATGAGCAGAACAACTTGGTCTTCAATTATATATATGGTTGGTCTGCAGATCGTCATGAGGTGGGGAGTTGACATTATATGTGGGAGTTTGATGTGGACCATTTTCTGTTTTCTGTTTGTTTCATTATTCTTTGTGTGGTTTACTTAGCCGTGTCCGACTACCTCACTTGCGCTCTCCTTCCTCGATCTCTGCTGATCAGAACACAGCTTCCTACTACCAAAATGGACAAATAGTTTCCAAACTTGGATCTGCATGAACAATAATACAGCTGGATCCATCTCGAATCCCCTAAGAAAATGATCAATCCTGGATAGCGATCTTGTGAGATGAACCGTGATTATAGGCTTCGATCAAGAAATGCTACATGTAACTTTGGAGTGAATATAGACAGTTGTACATGTGTAAGAAGTAAGGCCATGTGTTTAGCATCAAATAAACAAAACATCCAGAAGGGCTTCCCCACTCAAAACGTGGTGGGATTAATTATGCTCAGTAATTGCAACACAATCGTATTGTTTACTATAAGAAACAGAGGATCACGATCACAAACTAACTAACTCAGAAGCATCACTCCCCTCTCCATCACTACCAGTGAGTACCCAAGCTACCGAAAAATCTTAGCTTTCTCTAATCTAAACACTCACACAACATCGGAGTACTTGAAAACATGGACTCCATGACCTCCTTTAAAGGCTACGGCAAAGTCGACGAGCTAGAAGAGCAAGCCTTCCGCCGCAAAGCCCGAAAGCGCTACATCACCATCATCGTCTCCGTTATTGTCCTCGTCGCCGTCATCATCGGCGCCGTCACCGGCACCGTCATCCACAACCGCAACAGCTCATCCTCGCCTTCACCAGGACCCACCACCGAGTTGACTCCCTCCGCTTCCTTAACCAGCGTCTGTAAAATCACCCAGTACCCCAGCTCGTGTTTCTCGAGCATCTCTTCCCTCAAAGACTCCAACACCACCGACCCTGAAGAGCTCTTTAAGCTCTCTCTGCATGTCGCCATTAACGAGGTCTCGAAGCTCAAAGACTTCCCTTCAACTCTAAAAAGCAAGATCGGAAACGACACCAGGCTCAACGAGGCCATGAAGGTCTGCGAGACCCTCTTCGACGACGCTGTGGATAAGCTTAACGACTCTCTTTCCTCCATGGAGGTCACTGCCGGCGAAAAGCTACTCACTCAGAAGAAGATCAATGACCTGAAGACGTGGATCAGCGGCACCATGACTGACCAAGAGACTTGTCTAGACACTCTCCAAGAGCTCAATTCGACTCTGGTTAAGGAATTCAGGGATGCTATGCAGAACTCAACGGAATACGCCAGCAACAGCCTGGCAATTGTGGTGAAAATAATGGATACATTGTCCAAATTGGGTGCTCCGTTACACCGGAGGTTACTTTCCGTACCCGAGTTCCCGGGCTGGGTGAGCCCGGGAGACAGGAGGCTGTTACAAGAGCAGAACGTGACTGCGCACGTGACCGTGGCACAGGATGGCACTGGGGATTTCAACAACATTCAGGAGGCTGTGGATGCTGTGCCCAAGAAGAACTTGACCAGGTTTGTGATATATGTGAAGCAAGGGACTTACTCAGAGAATGTGCTTATGGACAAGAGCAAATGGAATGTGATGATGTATGGAGATGGCAAGACCAAGACCATTGTTTCTGGCAGCTTGAACTTTGTGGATGGGACTGCAACTTTCAACACAGCCACTTTTGGTACTAAATCTTCCTCATTTTCTTGTTCTAAATTCAATCTTAATTTTCTTTCCCAGTTTAGTCTGTCATTGCTTGTGTTTGAGTTTGATTAATTTGTTCCTAATCTGTCACCATCACTTAGCTAGCGAAAACTGTCTTCCAAAGTTCTCAATGTATTCATTTTTACTTTCTTTAAAACAGAAAGAGATCCCAGTGTGATTGGGGTCAATTAGGAAACCATAGCTAAACCAGAGTTGCGTTTCTGCGTATGTTTTGATATTGGTAGTGTTAAATTGAGGACCAGGCACATGGTTTAGGCGTCACCATGTTAACCTGATGTGCTACTTCACCTAATATGGTTCTCCATGTTGTTGGTCTTGTTGTTCTTCTTTATGAACAAATCAAAGTTGGTTTGAATACTAATAAAACTGAATTGGATATCTGGGTGAGAGATACTGATATGTGTGGACGGTTGATGCCCCCACCATGTGCTTGATTGGTTTGAGTGGATTATATATTTGCTTTGATCTTCATCAGGTGGCCCCTTTTGTTCCATTTATAATATGTGACTGATGCAAGTTAGCATATAGGCTTGACCCAGAAATGCAAGTTTGGCCTGCATAACCATGTGGGTTTTTTTTTCTGACGTTTTCCAAACGATAGTGATAAACATGTACATGTCTGCACTGAAATTGTATACCAGTTGACTCATTCTATGGCTGGTAAGAATTAGGCATTCACATTGTTATGGAAGTCAAAAACCAAATTTCACTGTTTCAGCCATTATATGTATTGTGATTCGTGTCGTCTTACACTATAGAGTCATCGTAGACAACAGTTCCTCAGTTGGTTTCTATGATATTATAGAATTTATGAAGACCCTTAAAGTAACTGTCAATAATTTTAGAACAATGAATTGGAATTTCTTTTGTTCATATTGAGAAATATTTGAGTTGAAGTTATTGTGAACTTTATAAACTCAGTGTCTGAAATGTCCTGAATGCTTACAATGTGTGTATTTTGCTTTACCAGCTGTGGCAGGAAGAGGCTTTATTGCGAAAGATATAGGGTTCATTAACACTGCTGGAGCGGCAAAGCACCAAGCCGTGGCATTCCGATCTGGTTCTGACCAATCTGTGTACTACAGATGCTCATTTGATGCATTCCAAGACACTCTCTATGCTCACTCGAATCGACAGTTCTATCGTGATTGTGACATCACAGGCACCATTGACTTCATATTTGGCAATGCAGCCGTGGTGTTCCAGAACTGTAATATCCAGCCGAGGCAGCCAATGTCAAACCAGTTCAACACAATAACTGCTCAGGGAAAGAAGGACGAGAATCAAAACACCGGGATTTCAATTCAAAAGTGCACAATCTCGCCACTCAAAAACAACATGACAGCTCTAACATACCTTGGCAGACCTTGGAAGGAGTTTTCCACCACAGTAATTATGCAGTCCACTATTGGTTCATTCTTGAACCCATTGGGGTGGAAAGAATGGGTTCCTAACGTTGATCCACCTAGGACCATATTTTACGCAGAGTATCAGAATAGTGGAGCAGGATCGAGTGTGGATAAAAGGGTTACATGGCTTGGTTACAGGCCTTCTCTTACAGATGATGAAGCAGCCAAGTTCACAGTTGCGTCCTTCATCCAAGGTAGTGAATGGTTGCCTCAGACTAATGTGAATTTTGAGACATCCTTGTGAGGCTGTGATCTGAGAAATCAATGTTCAGAAATTAAACTCCTTTAGAAAGAATGATTCAAATTTTAAATATATACCTTATTTTCGACATACAGCTTTTACTATTTAACATGTTTGACAGAATTCTGTCATACTCTGTGAATGCTCTGTTCTCTTTTACACTTTCCAATCTGTTTTGGAAGGTTATTCTGTAACATTCTTTTTATTACACTGAAAATACATGCAGAAGTTCCTTTTAAACATGAATCGAAATGAGTACTGAGCAAATTCCTGATTCTTGTTCTCTTTCCTACTGTATTCAGGATAATGTAAGTTGAGCAGAAATAGTGGTTAAAACCATAAAGAAATACTGTTGCAGAAAATGAATATACCATAACTTTGTCACAACCTGTTAGAAATGACGATGAACAACTAAATAATAAGATGCTTCTTTGATGATAGCTACTTCAGATCTGGTATAGAACCCAGATGGCATCAGATATAAGCTGAAACAATGAATATGAAAACCACATGGCTCATTTTATATTTGAAAAAAAAGAAGGATTTTTTTGTCAAAGTTTTTGGAATCAATGAAGGAATTTCATAAAACGACTCAAGAGAGCCGTGAGGAATCAAGCTGGAGAAGGTCCAGAATACATTCCGGTGGATGATCCAACCAGGTTGATGCACAATTATCTCCAAAAGCTAAAGCAGATATTCTGACTATGAGCTATTCTATTCCATTACAAATTCTTGGACTTGGAGTGTGCATGAACTGCATATTTGAAAGTTTGCTGCATACGTGCTTAATAACATCAATTAGGCCTCCATTTGCTAGCAAGCTAGGATTTTGTGTCTTCACTTCCCAGATAGCCTCAAGGCAATCACTTTGCACAAGCACATCTTTTGCTTGAATAGAGTACAATAAATTCACTCCTTGAATGGCTAGGAGCCTAGGAGCTCACACTGTTTTGGTGAAGCTTATAAGGTATAGGCCCTGCCTTGAAGGTACTTGCACTGTCTCTCAAGACACCACCAATTCCACCGATATGGTGAGTGGGCAAAAAAAGCAGCGTCTACATATAGGGTCATGCCGCCATTAGCTGCAGGTTTCCACACCTTCACAGCAGTTTAAGGCTTTTTAGTCACTGCATTGGTTCTTTGATACTCCTCCAACCATGCACAGCTACTCAACCATATATCTGGAGTTGTTTGTGCCTTGTCTTTCCATAAAGCACTGATTCTGTTCTTCCAGACTGACCACAGTAGCACTAGCAGCTTCTCAAAGGTTTCATCCTTCATTTGTGTTGCTCTTTCAAGCATCCATTTCTTGAAAAGGCTGCCACTTTCACACCGGTTAGGCAGCCCTCCTACTTACGGGCCTTAAAATCATGGAAGTATTTCAGCATAAAAGTAAGCTGATGTATAGACAGATACTTGTTTAATCATTATCAAACTCAACAATTCCATTCTTTCCAAACACTCCCAGCATCATTAGCAAAACCTCATATTTCCCCGTTGACAAAATACTTGTCTATGATACAACATTGCACGGTATGTAACATGATTGTAGACGTTGATTTAAAGAGAGTTTTCTTACTTGACCCCTCTCTCTTCAAATCAACGGTCCACAACCGTATTGCATAGCATGCAACATTGTATCAAAAAATTTCTCCTCACATAGCGTCAACTAATTTGGCATCGAACCTGCGTGACACAATCTAGACACCACAAGACCTAGCTCCGGGCAAGAATTAATTACTCTCCTAAATATGCACAATCTCTGCTGACATGCACAATAGTTCTTCTATTTTGGACCAAGTAAATAGATACTAATTTGAGGTGATCTTTTATGTGTATAAGGTTGCATTTGATTTAGTAATAATCTTTAAAAAAAAAAATTTCATTTTTGTTTAGATTTCGTGCCTCGAACGTTTAAGATTATATGGGTTCGTGGTACTAAACCAAGTCAAAACCTTTGATCTCCATTTCACTACCTATCAAACTATGACTGATTATATTTTGTCTTTCACTTGGTTTTTGTATTTCAATATTATGTCTTGGACATAGCAAAACACATGAAACTAGAATTCCAGAGAGTTTTATTTTTCTTTCGATGTAACACATAATGTTGATCATACAAAAAGAAACTGCGACCTAACTTTTCGTGTCCGAAACGACCATACTCCACAAATCCACAGATAAACATTGAAAAGGAAAGTAAATCATAGAAATAAATTTCACAACATAAAAACAACATGGTCGTATTCTGTGGGCGCATCACAAAGGCGTGGGGAAGAGGTAAATGAATCACCTCTCAAAATCGTGCGTTGTTGGTTTCGTCGAACGTGCCCCCAGGAAAAAGAAACACAACATCACATAAGCCTATTTGTCAGTCACCGCATCCAATCTCATAGTCCTCTTCAACTCAATCACACACTATAAAAGTGAAAGGCATGCGGAGATTCGTAAGCGGCAGATTGAGAAGCCTTATTGCCCAATCTTTACAGACCAAACAGCACCAGATTCGACCTCACCACAACAACCAAACACCTCTTCTTCTAAGTCGCTTCTTGTCCTCCTCCACTGCACTTGTCGACTCTCCTTCTTCCATGGCTAACAAGTCTCCTTCTCCGGCCTCTCTTACTGTTGGGAATATCAATCCCAAGGTCCTTTTCTCTTCTGGGTTTTTGTTTTTCTTGTGTTAAAGTTTGCATCTTTTTGGTGAAATGTTTGTTGGGTTGTTTGTGGTTGATTCGTTTAAAGCTGTTTTTGTTATCTGGGTTTTGATCATGTGTTAAAGTTTGAATCTTTTTGGTGAGAAATATTCCGGGTGATTGGTTGCTGTAGTTTTTGAGTTCTGGGGTTTTGTTTTTCTGTTAAAGTTGTAATTTTTGGGGTACTTGAATCACTGTTTGGTTGATTAATTCAGTTGTGTCTGTATAGACGGTCAACGAGTATCTGATCAAATGTTTCTGAATCTAGGAGCGGTTTGATTTTATTTGTTGTTTTATATTTTGGGGTTTATGATCAGATTTATCTTGGAATATATTAAGCATATTGGTAGCTTTCATATTGCTTTAGCTTTCTTATTTTCCAAAATAACAATATAACATTAGTAGATGCAATCGGCGTGATCCAGTTATCTGCATATGTTAATTACAACCCACAAGTAGTCATCTGTGAGTAGTGACATCATTAACTGAATAATTTTGGACCCGAGTTCTTTCATTTTTAGTGAAAGCTCTGTTGTGTTTTAACTCTTTGACAGCTTCAACTTGCATCTGGATTATTCTGAATGGATACTTGTGTTTTCTTATTTTGAAGAGGTTGATCGGTAAATGCTTTGTTCTTTGCTCTAACTCCCTGTCAAAATTATTGTTTGATTTCTTTTAAATGAAATGTTTTCTCTTTGTTTTCTCAGGTTGTGAAGTGTGAATATGCTGTCCGAGGTGAAATTGTCATTCTTGCCGGGGTATATAACTGACCAAATAAATTTTATGGCAAAATATAAGTTATTTCTTTTTTTATGTTAGCGCCTATATTAATGCCTTTGTGATGTCCTTGTGCCACAGAAACTTCAAGAGGCTTTGAAGGCTAATCCAGGCTCTCTTCCTTTTGATGAGGTGTGTTTTCTTTCTCCTTTGATTAGTTGCTTGTTATATTGAACCCATAGATTAAAGGCATTGTCACTCGGGGTACTGACCTTCGGTTGTGTTCCACAGATACTTTTCTGCAATATTGGAAATCCTCAGTCTCTTGGTCAGCAACCAATCACTTATTTCCGAGAGGTTCGTTTGGTGGTTTGGTGGATTACACTCTAGCGATCAATATTGAAAACAACTCAAATTGATTCTTTATGATTGTCTTTTTTGTTTTTTGTTTTTTTAAAGGTTCTTGCATTGTGCGACCATCCAGCCATCTTGGACAAGAGTGAAACACAAGGCTTGTTCAGGTATGGGAAGATTATATGCCAAGTGTATAGCTGAATCTAAGTCGAATGGTTTTTGTTAAGTTTTATGATGTGAGTACTGTTATTTGGAAGATTATATGCCATGTGAATATCTGAATCTAAGTCGAATTGTTGAGTTTTATGATATGAATGCTATCTGTTTTACTAGTGGTTTTTTTTTCAAGTCTATTGTCGATACTCATAAGAAGGTAGGAACTGAAATGCCACTATTTCATTTAAACAAGGTATAATCAGTCTTGTCATTGGATCATTTGCACTATGAAGCTATGAGATCAAGAGAGCTAATGCAATTTTGTAACAAGAAACAAAGGACTCCCTGTGTTGTTAGACTTTATCATTATTTTGATGTCTTTATTACATTGCAGTGCCGATTCAATTGAGCGGGCATGGGAGATTCTAGATCAAATTCCTGGAAGAGCAACCGGTGCTTACAGTCACAGCCAGGTAATAAATCATGAGTATTACAGTTTGAATATTGTATTCCACTGCACAGAAATTTGAAAACTGCTGACGAAATTCATAAGTGGCACGGTATAGTTGGTATCCCAAATGACTCATAACCCCTCTTCATCTGTTTTTCCAAATCAGGGTATCAAGGGGTTACGTGACACAATTGCTGCTGGAATTGAAGCTCGTGATGGATATCCTGCTGATCCAAATGATCTTTTCTTAACAGATGGTGCAAGCCCTGCGGTATTTCTCGACTACCATTCTATATTGCAGAAACATTCCTACAATGCTATACAAATTATATCAAGAGAACCATTTGCACTCTGCAGCATCAATAACAAATCATTTTTGTTTCTCTTGTATCAGGTCCATATGTTGATGAGATTGCTGATAAGATCAGAAAACGATGGGATTCTTTGTCCCATTCCTCAATACCCTCTATACTCCGCTTCAATTGCTCTCCATGGTGGCACACTGGTATGTCTGGATTCAACTGCCCAACTCCATAAGCTTAACTTGAAGTCTTGATGTGATTGTTAACCGCAAAAGCAGTGGTTAAAAATTATGAAAATACAAAAACCCCAAGTTATATGTGTGCCAGAAAGTCAAATTAGTAGATATCTATGAAGTTCTATACCAGTTATACTATTGGAATATTCAAATCTATTGTCTGGTTTATGCAGGTTCCTTACTATCTTGATGAGGCATCAGGGTGGGGATTAGAAGTTTCGGATTTGAAGAAGCAATTAGAGGATGCAAAGTCTAAGGGTGTCTGTGTAAGGGCCTTGGTTGTTATAAATCCAGGCAATCCAACCGGGCAGGTGAGCTTTGAGTTGCTTTTAACCTGCTGACTTTTCAACAAATAGCTGACATGGAGGGATGATCTGGACTCGTCATTGGTTGAAATTATATTTGCTGTTTTATCTGCAGGTTCTTGCTGAGGACAATCAGAAGCAAATTGTGGAATTCTGCAAGAAAGAAGGTCTTGTTTTACTGGCAGATGAGGTATGATCAATTACACTTTCTGACATTGTTGGAGTTTTTTGTATCTTAGTGGGTATGTTTCAGTTACATTGTGGTCTTTATATTCATTAATTTCATGCAGGTGTATCAAGAGAATGTATATGTTCCTGATAAGGAGTTTCATTCATTCAAGAAGGTAGCCAGGTCTATGGGATACGGTGAGAATGATATTCCACTGGTATCTTTCCAGTCGGTCTCTAAAGGTAATTTGGTGGAATGTTTAGTTTGTCATGATGCAAGAATATTTGCTATTGGAATTTAAATCTGTTTCTTCTGGCTGTAGGGTACTATGGGGAGTGTGGGAAAAGAGGTGGATACATGGAGATCACTGGATTCAGTCCTGAAGTGAGGGAACAAATATACAAAATGGCATCTGTCAATCTTTGTTCTAATATCAGCGGTCAAATTCTTGCAAGCCTTGTCATGAGTCCACCAAAGGTCATTTTCTCTCATTAAGTAAATGTTTTATATCACTATTTTGCTACAAATATATTTTGAATTTAGGATTAATTATCAAGTGATCTTAAGATTGGAACTTGCAAGCCATCAATATTAAAGCAGGCCAGTTGGAATGTCTAAAAATTAGAAACGGCTCTTCCTCCTTAAAGTGAGTGCCGCTGATAATGTAAGGTTTTGGTAAATTTGAGCTACATTAAGTTCTCAAATGCCTACATTAGAATAGCAATTCAAGGGCATTGGAGTATTGGAGGACAGTTTTATTTGACTGCTCAGGGCATGGGCATCTAGAAAATCAGTTGCTCTTTAATTAGTTACCATCTGTGGCGGATCATATATTAACAGATGAAGTTTCTTTGTTGAATGCAGGTCGGAGATGAATCCTATGAATTGTATCTTTCAGAGAAAGATGGAATTTTGTCATCCCTAAAAAGGCGTGCAAAGGTTAGTATGATACAGCAAAGATAACCAGTCTGTTACATTTGTTCTGAATAGCAGTAGTTACACTTAATTTATTTCCCTCATTGTTTCGTTGATTATACAGACATTAGAGGATGGGTTGAACAGCCTAGAGGGTGTGACATGCAACAGAGCTGAGGGGGCAATGTATCTCTTTCCCCGCATAGATCTGCCTCAAAAGGCAATCGACGCAGCTGCGGCTGAAAATACAGCTCCAGATGCATTCTATTGCAAACGCCTACTGAATGCCACTGGAATTGTAGTTGTTCCTGGTTCTGGTTTCGGACAGGTTAGTTGGTAGACATTGTAGTGATATCCTCTTGTTTGCTCTTCTAATTATTCAAATCTCTTAAACTTTTCCCCTTCCGATCAGGTTCCTCGCACCTGGCATTTTAGATGCACTATCCTGCCTCAAGAGGATAAAATTCCAGCTGTTGTCGACCGTCTAACAGAGTTTCACAAAAAATTCATGGACGAGTTCCGCGACTAGATTACCCCGTCCTTTCAGTGGTTCGGAATAATAAGGAGTGCGGTAGACATTCAGTAGAGATGAATAGATGAGCCTTCTGTGAAGATCTCAATTTCAGTCTTCTTTTGTTTTTATGGAGAACAGAGTTGGACAACATAGTATGTACTGATACAGTCACATTGTAATCTTACAGTTTTGAATCACATGCATAAGGTTTTTGCAATTATATTTTACAGCCTATATGAGTTTAAGAGTGCCCACCATCTTAACCAAGCACATTGCATTAAAACCAAGTGGTTGCTCTGTCTCGTTCTTCTATTCAGACAGTTTTCAATTAGGTGCCGATCTTCCTTGCAGAATAACCCTGATATTAAGAACTGCTGGGTTCAGGGACCATTAACAAGTTGGTGCATGTCTCTATCACTATGGAAGTTTGAAGGGTTTTGCTGATTGGATTCAATTTACAATATTCTGCATTGTAGATTCCATGTGGAACCCCTTGAGATCGGATAAAGATCATCTTCTAATCTTTTTTTTCAGTTTACCTTCTTTACTTTTCATCTAATGGCTCACAATTTTTTTTTTCTCTACACTCTTACTTTTGTGCTTTGAGGTTGTGAGCCATTAGATTAGATGGAAGATCATTCTCTGTAAGCCTTTCAAGAGAAAAGTAAGAAAGTCTGGGAAATAATTGCATTTCATAGAAAGCATTAACGGTTTATGGCCAAAGTGGTGCAGCTTTTAGTGAATCTATGGTGTCCTGCACAAGTTAAAAAAAAAGATCTCTCCTTTCCTTTATACTCAGATCCTACAGTTTCTTGTTTTAGCCAGTGAAGTAAATCAGTCAGTTCCATAATGCTAATTTGGGGTTTGGAGTTTGGGGTTCGGGGTTTAGGGCATGGCCACATGTCAAACTGTGGTGACTCCAGACCCCTGCACGGATAGATTGGTCCCTTGCTTCCAACAAGATGAGGAAAACATTGGTTTTGTTGAGATTGTTGGATGATAATAATGCCAACATAAGCGAAAGCACAGGACCAATCTACTTTCACAGCTTGGCTTTGCAGGCTTACAGATGTTTGGTAAAGCCAGACATATGCCCATGTGATGCACAGTGTTTCCAGTTACCAGCTAAACTATTTCATGCATCAAAGAGACAAAAGAAAATATAAATCAAAATATGGGTTGAATGTTGAAATGTTCAACAATTAACTACCAGTTCAGCAACATAAACACAAGATCACACTCATTCGAACATTTCAAAACCATGCTTCTCAAGTTCTCGTTTTGCAATTCACGTTCCATGTTTCATTTTTCATCTTAAAATTGTGTCTTACTTTTTTTTAACTTGAGGGTGAATTTCATTCAGAAAGAGGAAAAGGGTGAGACACTGAGACCGAGTGTGAATGTCATGCTCCATGTCAAAGTGAACTTGTGCGATGACCTTTTACTGCATTTTTCTATTGGACTTACAAGACACTCATTCGAAACTAATCAAACTATTGTACTGATTTTTCACTGTGACAATAGAAGTACAGAGCAAGCAAGTCACAGTGAATTTTTCATGACCGGTTGTGGTTACTGCAAGGGAAGCAACCGCAAGAAATGTGGCCAGAAAAATGAGGGTTGTGCCGACTTATCATCTTCTGAGCTGGGTTGGTGGCCTTGTGAATTTGTTCAGTGTGTTGTTGCCTGGCTTCTGCTCTCAATTCCTCAGCTTTTCTATGCACAACTGCCATCTTCTTCATCAACTTCTCCTCCAGGTTTGATCTCATCTTCTGTATCTTCACCTAAACATCAAAAGAAGGTGTATCAATAACCAAATTGCCAAAAGCAAGCATGCATCAATGCCACTCAATTTGGCTTTACAAATGCAAATTAATATATTCAGAAGAACAAAAAACCAAGCTTCCAACCATAAGTAGTATCCAAACTCATTTGAATACTCAAATTCCCCATTTCCCCATGATTTCTTAAATACGGGTTTCACATGGGTTGCAAACTTGCCAGTATATTAAAATCTGAGGATGAAGACTTCTAGCATTCTTCTTTTGTTCTTTTAAGAGATAAGCATGCATAGAACGATATTATACTAAGCAATGCACTTCTACTGAGATGTGATATAGTGAAGAAAACAAAAGGAGAATGGTGTCCGAGAGTGACGGGTGGCTCGAGATTGAGGAAGCCAACAAGAAGCCCTGTGAAGCACTTGAACTATAGAGGGAATAGAATAGAGTTCAAAGGGTAGTTGCTAGCTTAGTTGGCAGAGTTGCATTGCGGTTTGACAATGCGGCCACTTAGTATCATGCTCTAAATACTTTAGCCGTTTAGGATAGCAAATCTTCTCTTATAATAAGTGTAAAGCATTACGGGAGGAAGTAAAAAGTATTGAGTGTACAGGGCAAGAACAATACACTAAACAAAGGGGTTAATGAGATGAAAACAAAAATGCAGCACTTACTGAAACCATAGATTATTATCATCTTTTTGTGTTCAATTCCAGTTCATGCTCACCATCATATAAGAGTTGAGTAACTGATTAGTCATAATCTATTTTGTGGAAATAACTCTCAATCATAAGCGGATTACAGCAGTTAAAACAATACTAACTTCACTATGATAATAGCAAGACATAAATAACAGGAAGCCAAATACTAATTCTGGTTCCTATGTCTTAAGTTTGTCATTTAGCCAAAGACCAACAATTGGTTAAAGAACACAAACAGGATCGACTCAGAACCCACCAAGGGAAAAATAAAAGGGGAACAGAAGTACCTCAAGCTTTCTTGACTGAGCTTCTGCTTTTGCACTTTGGAGGTTGACCCAAGCTTGAATTTTTGCTTCTTCTCTCTGATACCTGTACAGTCAAAAACACAGTTAGAACTAAAACCCTCTTATGTAACAATAGGATGGTCTGACGCGGTGATCCAATTACCTAAGGCAGCATTTGTTATTTTCTTCCTCTTCCCAAGCAGCAGCTCTTGGTTCAGACATACCTTCTTGGTATCCATTGCCTGCGTATACATTGCCTGTGTCAAAATGCCTCAGGCTCTTTGATATTTCCATTTCTTCCTCTTCCCTTGAGTTCCAAGTCGACGCAACTGAATCATATTGTGTCCCAAGTTGAAGCTTAGCTAAATGGCATTCCTGCAACTGAGTAATATCAATGGTGTTATTGGTGCTGCTAGTGTGCCCCAAGGCCAATGGCCCTGACCTATTTTCAGGGGTGTTATGGCGCGCAGGTGATGGGCACTTGAATGGTGTGTGACACCTCGAAGTTGTTGAACTGCCGAGAGGAGTCATCTCTGTCCCAACATCCCGATGTTCTATCTGATGACACTGGTCTGTGCCTGCATCTTTCATGGTTTCGCAGGCTGAGTTTTTGAACAGAAAACCTTCTCTAGTTGGCTCCAAATACTTGAAATTTGGCAGAATTGGCTCTATGTCATCTACAAACTTATCTGCATAAACAAAACTCAAACTTGAAATTATAGTTGTTGGAAACTGAAAGCAAAGTCATAGATATATAGCTCTTAGTCTCCAATTCGAACAATCTGAATTCTAATTAAAATGATACATTGATACAAGTTCAATACAACCTACTGTACATATTTCAGCTCAAAGCTTAAGAACAATGCTTACATGGTTTGTAGAATTTGAAAGAAACTCAGCAAACAAGAACATTCAAAATCCAAAACTCAATTCTACATTATTTGACTTGAACAATGTCCATAATAACAAAGTAGAGCAAAAGGTGAAACCATCATCAGCCTTTTACAAGACAAAAAACAAAAAGAGGGAAAGATGACAATGGCACAAAAAGGGGACCAATTTGATAAACAAAAGCCAATTGGTGAAGGTTCCACCACTACAGTTGAGGAAGTAAAGATCATACCTTTTGGGAGCACATCCATTGAGCCTAAGCCACCCTTGAAACCTTTGGTAGAACTGTTGTGATTGTTCAAAGAAGCAGACCTCTGAAAGCTTGAGACTGCTTTTGACACCTCCATTTGTTGCTGCCTAAAGTTGTCACATTGCTTGGCATTGCTACCCTTAGTGGTGCTGTGAGCTGGAGAATCATGGCAAGAACTACTAATAAGCCATTTCTCAGCATCATCCCACTTTGAAGGGAAGCTCTTTCTGGAAAGATTCCCAACACTGAAGCTGAACACAGGCCTTCCTGGAGTAGGAGGAGCTTCTAGGACTTTCTTGTGTGTGACAACAGAGGTCACTCCCTCTCTTCTCTGAGCAGAGGAGTCAAGATAATTGCTTCTATTGCTTTCTGGGCCATTGCTTGGTGGTGGCAGAGGGAATGACTTGACAAACTCAGCTGTCTCTTTAAGATTAAGCTTGCAAAGTGGGTCAGGGAAATTCTCTGCAAATGGGTTGCTCTTGCTTTTCCCATAGAAGCTTGTGTTGCTCTCCAATGGTGGTTCCTGAATCACACATCAAAGCCCAGAAATCAGAAGAAAACAAACAATAGCACAGTAACTAGAACCCAATTGGGTAAATAAAAACAAAGACAAAGAACAAAACCAAAACCAAAACCAATGTGGAGTCTTTACCACACTAGATGAGATGAAGTTTGGAGCTTGGAAACATCTGGGGCTTGTGAGATCCATGAAGAACAAATATTTTGATTTGGGAATCAGGTGTTCTTCTCTTCACTCTTTAGTGGGTAAGTGCAATTGTGTATCTCCACCATATGGGTATAAAAAAAAAAATTACAAGTTCAAAAATTGCAGAGAAGTAGCTAAACAGAGAAAGAAGCATTGACTGCTTATGTGTGCAAGTTGAAAGTTGAAACCAAAAGTGTACTATTGCAAGAAGTGAGTCACATGGGGCTAGCCAGTTCCCTAGCTCTGCCTTAAACTACTGTAGTGACATAGTCGTACTTGTACAGAAGAAGCAGAGGAGGACTGGTAAAAGAAGAGAGGATCTTTGGGAGTAGTGGACAAAAGACACTCATGAGTCCCAAGCGTGAGGCAGAGAAAAAAATTGTCCGGAACAACAAGTAATTGTTTATTTTTGGTTTTGGGAAGCTTCTTTTGGTTTTTTTGATCCACCATTGTTTTTACAGCTTTAGGTTTACGGGATCAAATGGTGTCTCTCACTGTCCCTTTCCTTTTGGCACTATGTATTTGTCTGTCTTGGCCTGTAAGAACTGGTTGGGTCCTGTAATCTGAGAGGTGATTACAACTCACAAGTATAACTCGCCAAACCCATCGAATCGGAAAACTAGTTACCGAGGATGAATGTATATGTAATTACTGAAAATTTCTTGTATGGTTGCGTGATCGATATCTATAATCACCACAAGATCTACTGGTGTTAGTGGAGGCATGCATAGAGTGTGGTACGTGCCTACGTTTTACAGCAATGATGGTAAAGTAAGATGAGACTCCTCAATCGATCTTCTTATACTCGAAGTATAGTTTCTTTCTTTGCTGCTAAAGCTGTTTTAGAGCAAGTAGGGAATGCGAACGTTAATGTTTATCAGGGTATATATCGTTGCTCCCTCAATCTTGTGTCCTTTGTGTGGAAGAGCCCGCCAGAGACGGTCACCTTCTAGGTATAGTTAATACTGCCATTGTCGAGATGTTCATATGTAGTTGAAGTAAGTTTGGCTCACTGGCTTGATATGCATGCATGGATATGTTGTCACATTTGAGCAAGGGCCAGCTGCCCCATCCGCCATTGATATTCAATCTTCCATTGTAATGTAAGGAAACGTTAGCATCCACCTTTTCTATTCTGATGACAACACTGGCCTAGAGATGTCGAGACGGATCCAACATTTCTAGTAAAAGTAAAGAGACGTTATAGTTTTTGGTCCCAATTCAAAAGTCTCTTGGACTCTAAAATGGCCATTCTAAACTCCAATTAATGGACATAATATGGGCCTATTAACAAATATGAAAGGAATAGGGAGCTCACCTATTTTACTTCTTGGCCCAAGAACCACAATATGATCATTATGATATTAAAACCTACTTAAGGTTCTTAATTAGACATTTGGAAAATGTCTCAATTGCCATTATTGATTTCTATTCATTCCAGAATTTATGAGATTTGTTAACAGCGATTGTGTTGCTAAACTGTACGTACATATCCTTGAATAAGAACTCAGATCCAAGGACGCTCTAGGAATTATTTTCGCACTTTACCCTTTGCCTAAATCATGACCTAATTAATATGCTTACCTTAGGCAACAAAAAAGCTGGAGTAGAAGACTGCAAGAGCTCAACCGAACCAAAAAAAAGTTTACATAATTACCCAAAATTACATTTTTATAGTGATATTTACTAATAACAAGTCCTAATTTTTTTATATCATCAGCATAGAATTAACAGTAATGGGCTGTTAACATGTCCATTGTTTAATGACATAATTAACCCTGAAAATTCATAAATTACAACCCATGTCATCTATATATATATATATATACATATATATATATATATATATATATATATATATATATATCCACGTATTCTCAGTCACATAAAACCCTAATCCTCCCTCCGCCGACGACGACCACACCAACCACTGCCTCCCTTCGCCGACGACGACCTCCACCACCTCAACCACTCCTCCTTGCCGCCACTGTCCCACCGATCTCCCTTGGTTCCTGCTCCGAGAAGCCTCAGCCTTCGAAGCCGCCGCGAATTCCAACAACGACTGGACATCGTAGGTCTTGTAGGTCTCACGCACCACCTGGACGTCGTAGCTTTAGAAGAGAGGCGCTCCGTTTTCGCCTTGCAAGTCGTCTCCGGCGCGGACTCGATCCCCGTCGTCTCCGGCGCGGACTCGATCCTCGACAACGTCGGCGATCTCTATGTCTACAAAAACGTCTACAATCTACTCCCGAAATCCATCGCCGGTCTCAAAGGCCTGAAGACGCTGAAGTTCTTCAGCAACGAGATCAATCTGTTCTCGTCGCCGGGAGATCGGCGATTTGGTGAAGCTAGAGGGCCTGAGGATCTCGTCGCCGGAGTTCGACGGTTTGCCGCTCCACAAGTTCAAAGGCCTGAAGGAGCTGGAGCTCTCCAAGGTCAAGTCTCGCTGCTCGCCGATTCCGATTCTGAGCCAGGTCGCCGGACTCAAGCTCCTGACAAAGCTATCGGTATGTTATTTCTCTATAATTTCTGCTGCCGGAGATTTGTTGCTTGAAGAGCTTGGAGTTTCTAGATCTTTCGTTTAACAAGATGAAGACTTTGCCTGGAGAAATTGAGAATTTTAGGTTAATTTTTTCTGAGTCTCAGTGGTTTTGGAAGCGCGGCGGAGGACGGCGGAGTTTCTGAGGGTAATAGCATTATAATCGCGGCGGAGGATGGCGAAGGTGGATTTTCTGAGGGTCAGTAGCATTAGAATCACGACAGAGGACGGCGGAGGTAAATTTTCTGAGGGTCAGTAGCATTAGAATATTTTGGTTTCTGAGGTTCAGTGGTATTGATTTCTGAGACTCAGTGATATTGATTTCTGAGGGTAATTTTGTAATTAATGAGTTAACGGATTCTATTACTTTTGGATGGAAACTTGTTAGTGGTAATTTTAAAAAACAATCTTGCTACTGGTAAATATTAACACAAAATTGTAATTTTTGGTAAAAACCTCCTATACGGCTTGCAACACCATCTTGACAGTTGGGGTGGCCCATACAATTGGGTACAATCCACTTATTTATAAGTTGTATTTTATTTGACACTTTTCTGATATGAGATCTCTCATCTCTAATATATTTAGTATTAGGAGGCACTCATTAGGAGAGAATCCGGATGCTTTGAGTTTGTGAGATTTAACCTAGTTCGATACATAATTCTCGCAATAGTGTCATGTGATGTGTTTGTTCGGAAGTTATAAGTCTTAACATATGCAATATCAGTTGTCATTGATTTAGTAAGGTAGTATGATGACAGTTCAGCATCATGCATGAAGCTCTGTTATCTTCCATGGCAATTGGCACATTTCATTTCATTACAGAACAAAGAAAGCTGATGCAGATCGAAACTTGAATAACAGGCAAAGTAGCTATACCTTTGACCTTCACCCAAAAAAAGTCATTAACGTGGTTCGTTCAACTTGCGGTGAGCTATATGAATTATTAATAGCTTAAATTAAGGTGAAGGTTGCCTCAAATGTATCTGACTCTTCTAAATCCTCATCCCTTAAACCGGCCAGGTTATATCAATAAGTATAATATTATGTATCATTTATCAACTACTTAAGATATATTTCTTGACCTTAACTTAAATCTGGGTGCCATGATAGTGCAGCCAGAGGCATCTTGTACAAACGCAATCAAAGGAAAAAAAAAAATCAAAGTCACCTTAATTAGTGTTCTAACTCGTCACCAAACAAAACTCCAAAGAAAATCGTATTATCACTTGAGTGGTTAAAGTGATTTTGATCCACTGATCATAGTATTACCATCGTTTATAGATACACTGTTCGTGCATACCTCACTAATCACTATGCTTAGTCTAAATGGTAAGCGGCAGAAATTGGCCTAACCTCACAGGTAATTATGGAGACCAATCTATCGTTTCGACCTCAAAGATGAGTCGTATAATTCATAGTAGCACCATATTTCATTTGTATTACATGCGTATAATGTTTGTTTTGAGGTTGAATCGATGTATATTTTATCGATATTCACATATTGTCTCAGACTTACTATTGTGATTGCATATACATAACATGTATACTATTTAAAAGCATTTTGATCATATCCTAATTAGAAAATGTATAGGGATAAACAATTTGTAAGAAATAAGAGTAAGCTAATTAGATGGAGGGTGATAGATATGCCACTCCGAATAGAAATGCCATACATATGATGGAACCTCAGATCACATGCTCCATCACCTAAAGCTAGAAAATATATTTCTTCTTGAAAAGTCACATATATGCTGTCAATTACTGGAAGATATGATAATTGAATTATTCTAGCACGATGACTCTCAACTCTCTAGAGTATTTGAGTAGCTACTGTGATGCCAAATTGGAAATGGGATGGTGGTGGTGTTAGGTCTAGTTGGATAACGTTAATTACCTCACTCAACTAGAGAAAGAAATAGTAATCTATGAACGTGATATTGATTGATGGATAATTGTTCTTAAATATTGTTGTTAGAGCAAGTCTTTGCTGATGCATCACCAATCCTAGAGTAAGTTTGATTGCAATCAGATTCAATTCCATCAATTCATTTTTGAAATCAAGATTTGTATGACGTTCGAATTCCCTAGACATAATATAAAGAAAATCATTTCCTTCATTTAATCCAATGTTTTTTGTATTTTTTATTCGACTATTATAAAGAGGATTTTTTGCCTCTCTGGAGCATCCACCTCCAGAGATATCAATCATACACTTGTATGTCACGCAAACATATAATTTGTAATAAAGTTAAATTTTATTTTTTGAATCAGATGACCGAACTTTATTAAAAACCAAAGAAAAAATTTTAACAGTACGATATTCAGCTGTAATCACAGCTTCAAAAAAAGAAGGTGCAGCAAAATAAAATTCATCCCTAACCAAAGTTCTGACATGTGCCGCCAAAATATGCGTTGCCTTATTTCCCCCATGGCGAGTATAAACCACTACCCAAGAAATCTGTTCTTGCAGCTGGACTTTCACATCCTCATAAATCCGACCCAAACGTGAAGTGTTAGGAACATCTGAGATCTCCAACTGTCGCTTCACCTCAGACGCATCTGTTTCCAGTAAAGCAGGACCAAATCCCTGATCCGAAGCAAACAATATTGCCTTACTACAGGCCAAAATCTCAGCATGTTCTGTTGACATCAAACTCTGTAATATTGCGCCCCCCCCCCCCCCCCCCCCCCCCCCTCCCTCCTGCAAGCATCCTCCCAGAATGATCCCGAATGATAAAACCCCAACCTCCCTACCGAGTTGACTGACTATATGCTCCATCCACATTGACAGAAACCAAAAGGAGGAGCCTTCCATTTAGCTAAAGGAAGTCTTGGCACCCGTACAATAGTAGATAAGTTATGAAACTTGAATTCATTAAGACGGGCAGCGAGTTGGATACTCACATCCTGAGCCGTCACCTCTTTCTGGTTCCATACTCTCTCATTCCTTTCCTTCCAAAAAGACCACAAACTAAACACCAAATCCCCAAAAAGTGACAGGTTCAAATCATTAGCACAGGAAACAAGCCAATCCAGAACTGTTGTATGTATGCTATTCCACCTATAGCAAACTTCACCAAGAACAAGATTAAAATAAATCACATGTTTCGTAAATACGCAATCTCGGCTCAAATGCAATGTAGATTCACCCAAAACACCACATAAAACACAATTAGTTCCCTGAACTTCCACCTTTTCAAAGTCAGACTATCTAAAGAATGTGGAATATCCAGGCAAATCCTCCAACCATGAACTTTAGCCTTATTTGGTATTTTAACTTTCCACAATTTTTTCCAAAAAACACTACCAGGTATCTGGCCTATGGGGGAATGACTAGAAGAGTGTACAAAAGCATACTTGTACGCAGTCTTCACTGAAAGTCTCCCATCCTTTGCCAGTTTCTAGCATAGACGATCACTTACAATACGTCTACTCAGAGGGATATTGAGAATAACTGCCACCTCTTCTGCTCGAAAGCATCTCTGCACCTTGGACACATTCCAAGTACCATCTCTAACAAAAAAATCACTAACTCTGCCAACAGGTTCAGTAACAGGTATAGAGAAACTATGTTTACCAACATCTGATCCAGGTAGCCAATTGTCCACAAAGGTTTGTATCTGCCTACCATCCCTTACCTGCCAATAAATATTACCCTGAAGCAAAACTCTTGCTCCATAAATACTACGCCAGGAAAAAGAAGGAGAATTACATTCCGGCGCTTCCCAAAAAGAACAATGTGGAAAATACCTTGCCTTGTAAATAGAAGCAATCAACGAAGAAGGATAAGCAAGAATGCGCCAAGTTTGTTTCGACAACAGAGCCATATTGAAGTTCGACAAACTACGAAAAGCCAAACCCCCTTCCTCCTTCGGGTTGCATAAAATATTTCATCGCTTCCAATGAATCTTCTTTTTATCTAGTGTACTCCCCCACCAGAATCTCGCACACGACTGTTCCAGGTCATCACAGAAATTTTTTGACAACTTAAAAACACTCATAGCATAACTCGGAAGAGCCTGAGCGACCACACTTATCAGGATATCTTTGCCAGCTCCACTAAGCATACGACCCTGCCAAGCCGACATCCTGGTTTCCAGCCTTTCCTTAATATACTGAAAGCTAGCCGATCTCTGTCTACCTACATAAGTAGGCAAACCCAAATATTTCTCGTGAGAATCCACAACCGGCACCCCCAACCTGGAAGAAAGATCAAACCGAACCTCTTCAGACACACTCTCACTAAAAACCATGGTGCTTTTGTCAAAATTTACCCTCTGACCAGACGCCCTGTTGAACACATCAATAACTTCCTGAATAGCAATACATGTAGACAAAGAGGCCTCAGCATACAACATACTATCATCCGCGAATAAAAGATGGTTGACCGGTGGCGCACCCTCACAAACAGCAATACCTGGTAACTCACCATTTTGCATTTTCCTCTGAAGAAGGGTGGAAAAACCCTCTATTCCTAGCAAAAACAAATATGGAGAAAGAGGATCCCCTTGCCGCAAACTTCTCCCTGGTGTCAAATAACCACGTGGTCGACCCCTAATCAGAAAGGCATATTGAATTGTAGAGACACACTGCATGACAATATGTATCCACCGTTGATTGAAACCAAAATGAGTCAACATACGCTCTAGGAAAGACCATTCCAACCTGTCATAGGCCTTGCTAAGGTCCAACTTCAGTGCCATATAGCCTCTACCCGAACTTTTATTATGAACAAAGTGAGCCATCTCATTTGCTACCAGAATATTGTCCGTAATCAAACGACCTGGAATAAAAGCACTCTGAAAAGGAGAGATAATATCTGGAAGCAAGACCTTCAAACGATTTGCTAAGGCCTTTGAACAAATCTTATAAAAGACATTACATAGAGCAATAGGCCTCAAGTCTGACATATGTTCCGGTTGATCCACTTTTGAAATTAAACAGATGTGAGTAAAGTTTACCTCCTTCAGAAGTTAGCCTGTATGAAGGAAACACTGGACTGCTGCCACCATCTCAGGGCCAACCAACTCCCAGTAATGCTGAAAAAATAAAGGCGGCATCCCATCTGGACCCGGCGCCTTCGTAGGATACATCTGAAATAAGGCCATTTTAATTTCCTCTCCAGAGAACTCCTTATTCAGTTGTGCATTCATATCCTTAGTAACACACGGAGTAATAGTCTCCAAAACCAAGTTGACAGCATCCATATCCAGAGCAGAGGCTTCGAACATTTTAGCAAAATAATCTGAAACCACCGACTTCAAACCCGCATCATCCTTATGCAACACCCCATTTGCATCAAACAATCCCTTCAATGTATTTCTCCGTTTGGTAACAGTAGCTTGGTTATGGAAATAGTTCGTGTTTCTATCCCCTTCCTTAAGCCACATCACTTTCGACCTCTGTTTCCAGAAAAACTCATCCTGGTGTAACAGGTTTTGTAAAGAAGCAAAAAGAGTCTTCTTTTCAGTTTGTATGGCTTCTGTAATAGAGCATCCCATTAACTCCTCTAACCTAGTCCGAATCCCCATCATCTGAAGTTGCTTGCCTTTGAACACATACCGCTGCCATTTATCTAGGTGAATACGGGTTTTCTTTATTTTTTGTGCTACGATATACATGGGATAGCCTATAACTTTCTCACCCCATGCATCCGAAACCACCTTGTCACATTCTGCATGTTGAAGCCAAAATGATTCAAAATGAAAGCGACGAACCTTCAACCGGGATGTAACCGGGGCTGTGCTTGCTCTCAACAAAATAGGTACATGATCTGAATATGATGGCGGGAGATGAAAGAGCTTGGCATGAAAAAAAATATCATACCACGCCGGCGTACACACCGCCCTATCCAGCCTAAGCAGAGTCTCTGAGTTGCCCCAGGTCGGCATACTTCCATGGAAACCGAGGTCTAGCAACTCGCCATACCCCAAAGCATCCCGAAAACCCTGCATTTGATGATCCGGCCTCACCGCCCCATCCACCTTCTCACTGCTATTTAGGATTCCGTTGAAATCCCCTATCACCACCCATGGAAGTGAATCTGCATCCGCCAATTCACGCAGGAGTTGCCAGGACTTGTCACGATCTCCTGTTGCCGCAAAGCCATAGAAGCCCGTCAGCCTCCAAGACTCCATGCCCGGCGCATTCAGAACCACCACGTCTACATGGTGGGCCGACGACGACAACACCTGAACTCAGACTTCATCCGTCCATAAGAGACCAAGGCCGCCCGAACGTCCGTCACTCAACACCATCGTCGACTGAGGGAAACCTAGGGCTGCCTTCAGACGCAAGAAACCCTCCTCCCTGCTCACCTTCGTCTCGCACAAGAACACGATTTGAGGCCAATTTTGGGCGACCAAATCCTTCACCGCTCGAGTAGATTCATCACTACACATTCCCCTACAGTTCCAACTCAGGATATCAAGATCCATAGGGCCGATTTTGAACTTTTGCCGCAAACCCTAGCAAGCAGGGGCGGTAGGATTTTTTCCCTAAAGTTTGAGAATATATATGAGGATCTTAATATAAAGTTATATATTAAAGGGTCATCTGTTGGTTTAAATTTTAACTAGTCATGAATTTAAACCTCATTAATATTATAAGAGTTGAGTGAATTAAGGGATTATATTAATAAAAAGAAGAATAAAAAATGGAATCCTAATAAATTCCATTTTTCATGGCTTAAGATGATCATGAAGTAATGAAAAGACCCACTAACCAATGATGGGGAAGAAAGCAGCATCAACCATCAATCCCGAGTTTGGTTTCACCGGCATGAACAGGTAGGAGATAACCAAAGTGGGTCATCTCAAATTTGTATACTCTACTACTACCAATATAATGATACACTATATGACAAGACAGAACCCATCAATAATTGAATAATCAATCTTGCACCTTGAAACCTTGCTAAACTATAGGTTTCCACCCCATAAAAATAAACATATGAAGACTTACAAGTAACATACAATAACTCACTAGAGCATCATATTCTATTTCTGGTTGAGCATTTGATCCCAAAGCCCCACCCAAACTTCCAGTACCTGTTCTTCATCCCTCTCCTCTTGTTTCTGCAATAAGATCAATGACTGCTACATGTTCTTTGCCTCCTTGTATCTCAATCCAAAAGTCTGGTCCTGCTATAAAGCCTTTCAGAACAGTTTTTAGGCTCAAACACACTTCTCAAGTCACAGTGCTCAAGAAAAGAACATCTGCAGTTCTCAAGATCAGATCTTGCTTGGGAGAAGAGGTTAATATTCTTCTTGTTATGATCAGCCACCTTTGTCTTATTTATATTTGTCATACTTCCAATCCCCATGAAGTGCATATATTCAGCAGATGAAGATCACCAACTTTTCGTTTCTGAAAGAAGTCAAAGAACTAACAGGGTGGAATGAGATTAGTTCAACAAACATTTCTTGATGAAGTTTGATTGGTTTTCTGTACAGGTTTTCGAGGATCGCTACAATGGAATAATCTGCTATAAAGATGCCAGAGGGGAGATTATTTGCGAAGGATATGATGAAGGTCCTCGCTATCACCACCAGAATCAGAGGATATATAATCAATCAAGGTACAAAAACACAATCCAATATATTAAAAAAAAAAAAAAAAATGAAGATATTCAATTCAGCTAGTTTAGTGATTCACATCTGATTGATATTGGTGTCAACTTTCCAGAGATGCCGAGTTCTTTGAAATGCTTCAACAGAGGTGGTATAACTTCATGACAGACACAGAATTTAACAAGGCTGGGAAAGGTATTGTTCTGCAGGAGGGAATCAACTGCAATGGCTTCAACACTCTCCACTAGTCAGCTTCCAGCTCTTGTCAATCTATATATATAGTATGTAACATATTACATTTATAAAGAAAGACAAATCCTTCCTTTAATCATAGGACTGAATGTCATGCACCAATATTGCACTGTCTTTGAAGTTCATTCTTTCACCACAATATGTACAGATCAAATTTCCAATGCTTCTGCACTCTGCTTGATTTTTATGTTCCACAACAGAGAAAAAGAAAGGAAAAAATAATATATATTCGCTCAAATTGCTCATCAAAACAAAATGTTTTTTTTTTTTTGATGATCAGTTCAGAACATCCGGTATACTTAAAATTAATTATGCAGATTGGGTCTTCTGACTGCTCAGTTCAACAGAATATAATCAATTCTCAGAGGCTTTACATTTCTAGCAAGTAACAGTGATAATTTCCATTTCTCTTTGGGGGTTCTTTGACGAAGTCCTATGCTTGGTTGGGTTTGAAGAACTTGACTAGAACGTCTCTCTTTTATTTATGCCAAGTTATGAACTATTATACTGTATAGAGAACAGGTTTACTTTTGCAGATCACACGCTATTTATTAGTTTTAGATCCGTAGTCATAATCCAGAGAGAGTAAAATAAAGACAAGTAGATGACACTGAAAATAAAAAAATAAAAAATCAATCATATTTACAGATATACAGGACTAAAGGATTCACTGTATTAATTCTGTGGTGCTAAATACATCAAACCGTATTTCCCTAAAAAGGATTTTTCATGGAGAGGTCATCCAATACCATACCCCCAGCAGAAAAACCCATGGCTTCAACAGCCTTCTGCATCTTCTATCAAATAATCATGAATTTCTCTTGTAATGAGAAAATACAAAAAAAAAAAAATTAATGAACACTGCTATACAAAAGAATTGGGATGTAAGAAAAAGAAAAAAAACTGCAAAAATAAGCATGCAGCAGGGTCAGTTCCTGAACCACATGCTTAAATGTACAAGTGAACTTCAAAAAAAATGTACAAGTAGACTAACTCACAGTATCATTCAACCGAGGCACCCCCGTGTGCAGCCTCTTCACCGAAATCAGACTGGGATGTACTTGGAACAATAGTTGGAGGAGACCAATTATCTGGAACCATCAGAAAATAGGTTGTCATGGCCTTCCTGAACCTTTTCTTGTATTGCTTTGGTGAAATTACGGTCGGAGATGCGTTCTTTGGCCCACCAAGGATCCCTGAAGCTTTAACCCACGTTTCAAGGTGCTTATCCCATGTATACTGCCTCATGAAATCAATGATCCCAAGTACTAGCTCATGCTTCTCTTCATCCACCCCGACCAGTAATGAATAATCCATTACATCAATTGACTGCATCACCACAGGTATGAACATGGATATAAATTACAATGGGTAACAGCAGAATACAGGATCCTCTTATCAGAAAATGCTTACACAGAGAAGAGAGTTTCAGAACTTACAGCAAGGAAAGCAGTATCATTCCAGACAGCTCTCTCCAGCAGCCGCTTCGCCTTGTTTCCGACGAATATTGGAGATGTTGGCATTGCCTCTATCAAGTTCTGATCCAGCAGAACCTTGTTGCTCCCACTAGAATCAGGATTATACCTTGACCGCGAAGATCCTTTGAGATCATAGACACGTGTTACAGTCCTTCCAAACAGAAGATTCTCCATAATCAAAACATCCATCTTTGTTTCTTTCCCTCCCTTAACATGCTTCGACGTAACCTTCCATAAATCAAATATAGAGCAAATCAATAAAACATAATGTAGGTAATACAGCAATATGGTTTCATAAAAGTAAACAACTGTTACTGCAACTTGCTAGGCTTGGAAGCTTGGGTACCTGATATATCCCCAGAATTTTTGCCAGGCAGGTTGGACTTCCTGTGCTAATTGAATCAGAGAGGTACTTGAAATATGCAGGAGCAAATTTAATGAAAGATTCCAGCTCTGTCTTGGTGACTTGTTTGATGATAAACCGGTCATCCAAGGTTTTTGCAAAGAAGACATTGCTCTTACCACCTTGGGCTCCCCACTTTTTACAACGACTTAGGGATCTTACAAAGTCAATCTCAGAGGGACAACACATCTTTCTTAAGGCTTCAAAACGCTTTGCATAATAACATGTGACGGAGTACTTAACCTTACCAAGAGGGCCATCATCTCCAAAAGACACTCTTGCATGCAAAGCCTTTGTATATGAAAGTGGATCCAAACCGAGGGAGCCACGAGATCCAGACATTGATAATAGGCTCTCCTCAGTAGACCCAAGACTTCTATGAGTTTCAGAAACAGTATCATCGTCTGGATGCATGACTGAATCAGTAAAAGATACTTGGGCCGTAACATCCCCACTGTCTTTTGCTCTTTCCAATTCATCACTGGTTTGTAACTTGTAATCTGATGAAACAAGGGCATAGGCTATAAGACTTGTGGGTTCATCATCATATACAGGGACAACAGTATCGTTATCACCCACAGGCAAGAGCAGCCTGGCACCACCTTCCAGTTCCAACTCCCGAAAGGATGAAATGTAGACTGGATTGTACTCACCAAGTGTATCAAACTTCTGAGCAGCAGATAAAAAATTCTTATTTAGTGAACGGTAGAAGTTGAAAAAGGGCATTTTTAACCAGCTTACTGTGTCTTCCATATTCTCAGACCCCTTGGTCGACAATGCAGGTGATACATAATGGGAAACTTTAGTCCCAGTTTGGGCTTCTGCATGGTCTAAAACCGGAGAGGCATGCGAAGAAGTTTCCACCGCCACATCAGCAACTGGACAGGTGGTCTCCTTTGCTATTGCACCTCCAATGAGATTTTCACCGGTCCATGCAGTCTCAAGGGTATCTGACAAATTCAACAAGAGAGGACACTCGCCATCAGATAGGACCCTACGAAGACCTGTCCTTGGTGTTAAAGGAGCAGACTGAGCACCAACACTTGTGCTAGTAGGGAGATTAGCTTGACCTTTTCCCATATTCAAATCATGGCTCATGTCCTCTACATGAACCATGTCAGCATTAATAGCAGAGCTAGTAAAGCCTCTCTCGTGGTCAAAGCCATCACGAAGCAGTGCATCCACCAGAAAGGAATCACAACTATTATAGCCTTTTCCCGGCTTTGTTTCTATGTCCATCTCAGAAAGCTTTTCATTTGTAGTGACGGGTTTCTCCTCAGCTGGAATTGAGCTGCTCAAACTATCCTGGAAGCTGTTGTTATCTAAATTATCATGGAAGCTGTTGTTAGCTAAAGTGGCTGCATAAACCAAGCGGTGGTCCCACATATAGGATTGGAAAAATAACTGCCTTCGCAATCGATTGATATCCAGAATGTCGATAATAGGTTGGCCCTTCGTAGGTTCTCTCTTCAAAGTTTTCTGCAGCAACTCCTGAAAGTACGTCAAGAGAAATATGAGGAACCAGATATCAACTCAGAAAACTTATTTTCATAAAATAAACACCATCTTCTTTCTATTTTTGGTTCATATATAGACTGATTCGAACTACAACTTCGTACAGTCCAGTACATGCACTGCTTTTTGTATCTCTTGTTCATGTAAAAGGCTACATCCGTGTAAATGAAAACATCAAATGAAGACACTAATACATTATATCGACCAGAAAACTTGTGACTGCCACACATAATTTTTAACTCTTAACCCAAGGATCTGGAAGATGAAAATGGGTTATAAAAGGAACTATTATACCATTATCCCTGGTTCTTCCAAAAGTAGCACATGAATTGAAGGCCTTACCTCAAATTCCACCTTCTCCTTCTGTAACATTCCTTCCAGTTCCACTATTTGGTGTCGGGATTCAGCTGTTACAGTGCCACTAGTGATTGACCCTGAACCAGATCTTTTCTCCGCTATTTGACTAAGAGCATTGAGCACCTCGGAGAAAAGAAGCTCTGCTCGATCAACAACCTATTATAACAAGATAAAAACATAAGTCGATGGTATATATAATCATGAAATATCCCGACATGTGACCATGTACCTCATTAGTTTCTTTTTGTATCCACTCCTGCTTCTTGGAAACAAAATCCAGTTTCGAGGGTGGAAGATAGACAGAATGAACATCAATCGATGCATACCGAAAGCAAGCAACCATTTTCCCAAATCTGCAAAGATTATACGTGTTAGAGTTCTGTCACTACTTGAATGACCAAGTAACTCATCCATCATATTATATATCATAAAAAAAAATTTATAATATAGAATTGGGCCGCTAATATCATCCAAGCAAGTCATCCATCAAATTGTATACTATAACAAATGCAAATTCTGCGACCGAAAGAAATTACCCATAGAAACGAAGACAATCTCTATGTAAGGAATGGCCACAGCTCGCCACTCTGCTTGCAGCTGCGTGGTTTGAAAAACTGAGCTCCAAAAACTTCCCAAAAGACAAACCCCATGCGGCATCAGACATCACTATTCTCCGAGTAGCCGGAGGGAATCCACTGATCCTTGGACACCTCAAACATCTGTGCCACATCCAGATCTTCCCTTCCCTTTCACCTGGTAAGAAAATTTCTGGCAGCCTCTTAACAGATATAGTGAGTGTACCCTGTCGGTGAGTATAACAATGAACATGTGCCTCTGATGGCATCTCGCAGGAATGGCATTGATAGGTCTGGCATATATAGTAAGTTGATTTCAGTTTCAAGTTATATTGGAACATTACCAAAAAAGTGAAAATAAATTTGAACAAAATTCACCTGATCAAATAAATGGTCTCGCAAAAAACGTCCTAAAGGTTTATCAAAAGTTCCATAGTATTTGATTCGGAACAGATGTGACCTCTCACAGACAGTCCCCTTCCACACACATCGAGATGATAAGGAAACTAAAATGCTCTGATGGTCAGCAGGTGACGGAGGGAACTCTTCATTCAGAGTTCCTTCATCTACAGCATGGGTTTGACCATCTTGATGCAGCATTTGATTGTCTGAACTAACTAGCTGATTTACACTTGGGTCATTATGGGTATTAGACAAGATACCTTGTCCCATGGCATCTGAAGATCCCATGTTATTTGCGGTAAGATGATTAGACATAATACCAGAGCCAGGTTTGGTTGCAGAAGTTTCCACCACCCAAGAATCTTTAGAGCCCATCTCATTTTGACTATCACCGATATGAAAAATAACACCGTTCCCAGTTGGAGCAGAGTGTAACCCAGTCGAGTTGGTGGAACTTGAAGTCAGATGAACAGGTAGAGAGCTACGACTAGTTAGTAAACATGGTGGTCTACTCCTAATTGCTGACTCAAAATCTGAAACCGGGACACTGTTGCTTCTTAATGGTTCACTCTGATATTGAGCTCCCAGAGACTTTCCATTGGCACCAATTATAAAACCAGGTACTGTTGAGATGGACCTCTCAATACTTGATGGTTTATCTGGAAGTGCCACAGTAATTGGAGACTGGAATGGGAGTTCGGGCAGAGAGGCTCCTTCATCAGCAAGAAAGGATGTCTCCAAAGCCAAGTGATATGCTGCGAAAACCCCATACTGAACCACATGCTTCACTTTTTTCAACTCATCCCCATTGGCACCTCTGAGTAAAATCTGGAATGACAGATAAAAGATAGCTATAAAGATTACTTCACAGAAAAAATACTAGAATCGGATCAGAAACTAGTTAAATTTCCATGATGTATGCTATCACAAACTTAGTAATTAGGTCCTGCCTGGGAGTTAGCCACAGTAACAATTATGTGGATGATAATATAAGAATCTGCAAGAGAACCAGTTTCCGTAAAGAACCCATGCAACTCATAGCCACAATCTTTGTGGATGCTTACAGCCATGCTATTAGCCTTTTGAACTTCTAATACATTATCCATTACCCCTATCATAGTTAGTTTCGAAGACTTACAGTACAACCCAATGGTTTTGGGCAGCCTTCAAAATACATCAATGTCTTCACCAGTTTCTTCCCACCCTGGCCAGCAGAACCAAGATCTTCCAGGAACCTCTCAACATGAAAAGTGTCACAGTACCCCAACTTCTGTGAAGAGAGATGATCGATAGAGGGAACTATTTGAGCACCTGTGCACCGAGCTATGCGCTCTAAAAGTGGCCTCTTGATATTTAGAACAAGTGATATGTTTTTTGCAAGAAGATATTCCTGAGCATATCGGGAAACTGATTTCTCCACCAGAAGGACATCAGGGTGGTGTGCTTCTATCTTTGCTACTGCCATCTTTAAATGGTCCATCTCCTACATAAATGTATAAGAACATAAAAAACATTAATTAAAAGTATCCACAAATACCTAGAGACCAACAACTAACATCTAAAAGAAGAGACTACATAATCAAAACCTGCTGTAGAAGAGTATCAAAACTTGATAATAGGTTAGAAACTCGCTGGTACTCAAGAGCGCCACCAAGAATCATGAACCGAGGTTTCTCCATTTTAGATGCCATTCGTCGATGAGCCACATTTTTCTTACAAACAACTCCTTTGACCACCATACTAAAAGCACAGCAATCAAAATATAAGTAAAAAAAAAAAAAAAAATCACATACAGGATCCTACATCAATAATGATTTTTCTTCTTCGATTGAAGGTAGGGAAATGACTAGAGTCAAACTTAAACGGTTTAAGTTAAACCACTGCAGCTATAATTTCTCTCACATCAACACACAAAGATTAAGAAGAAAACAAAAAAAAAAAACACAACCACTATTGGTTAGCAAATGTCATTCCTTTTCCTCATATGAAGATAAAAAATAAACCGTTAAATTCATCAAGACAATCTAAGTAGAAATAATCTAGAACGGATACATTACAGGCCTACAACAAGGTTATTATTTGTAAGAGCATTATCTTACTAGTGTAATCACTTTTAAAATATACATACCATGACTAATAGAACAAAGTTCACTTCAAATAACGTAAAGTTTTTCATTAAAAGTTTGAAGGAAGAGATGACGGTCAGGTGTTCATGCTAAAGCGACCGGGCCCTTTAATATTTGGTTATAGAATTCCCTATGTATGTTTTTGCAAACTCGAAACTATGCCATTTTAATTTGGTGTCCGGCATTATTATTCAATCATTCTTGCACAAAATTCGAACATTAGATCAGTATTGCGTAATAAAAGAGTAAAACGATAAGACTGATAACAAATAAATTATAGTGCTCCATATACCTGTCAGATGGACAGCCAGAAGCTATGCATTTTACTTTTACATAACCACCAGGATCCATCCCTCCACCTTTGCTCATATCTGGCTTTAATAGAGTAGCAGCCTCCCATGACAGATATGTAATGATCTCCAACCAACTTTCATTTTCACCTTCCTGGCCTACAGGGAGGTTCTCAACCTGCAATAGCTGAGCAACCAAAGCCCTAAAGTGCCCATCAACCACATTCTTCATCACCTTTTTATGCTCCTCAACTGGACGATCCCTATTGCGAGATTCCCCGCTGCCAAAACTGCTTGAAGCACGTAAGGTTCCCCACTCTCCTGCAGCATCACCATCATCATCATCATCAAGAAGAACAGTTTCTCTTTCATCTTCTTCATCTTCTGGTTCAGGGGGTAGCCAGAGAAGGGCATTGTTTTCAAAATCCACAGATTCTATGTCAACATCCCCTGCAGAATATAAAGAGGAAGCACATTCATCACCCATATAATGTTCATCTTCTTTCTTTTCAAGAGGTGGAATTTCATCTAGACCCTGCGAGTCAAAACTTTGTAGTAATGGGGAGCTGCTTAATTGCTTCGCATCAATGTTATGACCATCAATATCCACCTTATGTGATTCATCATGATTGCTCATGTCATAAAACTCAACATGATCATAGTAATCATTGACTTGAGGATAATTCTTAGAATCTGAGTGATATGTCCCATAATCGACATCCTCGTCATCACTCCTGATGCCACAGAATAAACAAGCAGTCAGCAGCTGTAATTACCACCAAATACTATGGAAATTTCTAAAAATTCAAGTAACCAAATTTATTAATTAATTGTTATCTTCTTATATGTATTTTGGGGATAGTGGATCGTCAATAGCTAGAATGCAAAGAGCAGATATATACAAAACAAAATATGTAGGCATATGTAAACAAAGATTTAGACGTGCACAATGTCCTAGTGAATCCAACATGAAGCACAAAAGAGATATCAACCTGGTTGTTGAAATTGCATAATGATTTGGAGATGAATCCTCTATATCTGCAACAAAATCATTGGTCCTCCAGGAGGCATATTTGCTGTGCTTGTCTGAGCTTGTTTCCATGAGAGATGATTGACAGGGGCTAAGACCAGAGCTATTTTGAAGGTGTTGGTATGGTCCAGTTGAGTATGGGGCTGAGTTAAGAGTGAAGCTACTGCTGTTACCAGTGCCGCATGACTTGAAGCTAGTAAAACTTGTTACCGATGGTGAGGTACTAAGATCTAGATGAGCAATCTGTATTCCATTTTCATGAGTAGCTGCTATGCCTTGCTCATGTTGCTTGAAACAAAAATTGCAGACACGAATCCTTTCCCTCTCCTCCCGATCTATCCTTGGCGCAGGAATTGAGTTTTCTGTACACTTTGCACAGAAAACTCGCCCACAAAGTCGACAATGATGTTTACGGTTAAACACAGTGAACTGTGCATCACACTCGTAGCATACCCTACAGCTATCATCCGGCATCCAGAAATCCCTCGAAACATTAGCCGGCTCAGATCGCCAAGGGATCCATGACTTCACCAAGGACACAAACTGGGAGAAAAACTTATTGGGGGCAGCCATCGAAAAACAAGATACTCCGCTGCCCTGATCATTTGCCAGCCTTGCAAATTACAACCAAAACTCTAGATATGAAAAACCTCCACAAACTCACCTCCAAACCAAAAACTCAACCACTGAAGCTTCTCATCAACATTTCAGAAAATGCAACACAAGTTTCCAAAATCATCAAGGCAGCTCCCACTGATTAATTCTTCAACAGAACCTGGGCATATGAATTCAGAAACCAAGTCACAAACCAAGATTGTACTCCTCCTAGAAACTCAACTTTTGACTAAACCCCAAATCACCCCACCAACAATAAACCCTTCTCTAATTATTCCAAGAACTCAAAATCCCCAAAATAAAAAACACAGAAACAACAACAACACTGGCTTCTACCCAGAAAAACAAATACACTTAGAGACCCAGTATTAAATGAGAATAAAGCTCCAATCTTTACATGACCCAACTCAAACCCATCTGTCTTCACGCGTAAATTTCATTAACTCATCCAGAATAACACACCAAACCCTCTCCCCTTCCCCAAGTAAACCCAAAACAAAACAAAAATAATTATTTAAAAATCTAAAATTAAAATTCTTCATTCACAATCAAACTAACAAACAAAACAACTCGAATTAAAATCTCACCTCGCAAATTCGCAATACAAAAGAATCAAACGGGTCGGGTCGGGTCGGGTCAACTAGGTTTACAACAGCCGGCGAAAACCTCTCCGATTCCGAACCCGAAATTCAATGCCGACGACGACGGAATGCTTTGGATCAACAACTCGTCGATTCCGTCCACCATTCACAACGTAACGGCTACCATTTTTTTTTGCCGTTTGATTTTTTTTTATTTTTTATTTTTGCAATCTTGAAATTAATTCACAGTTAACAAGAACAACGGCAACAAATCAAGAACAGCGAATCTGTTATATATCAAAAACCTCAACATCACCGGGATTAATTGATTGATGGAATCACTAATCTTTCTTTATTTTATCAAAAAAATTAAATCTTTTTTTTTTTTAATTGGGTTTTCTTTTTGGTGATGGAGACCTCCCTATTAACGTGGCTGCGCAAAGTCTTTTCTATTCCGGTACCGTGCCCAAAACGACGTCGCATCAAACAAACTGACCCGTAAGTCAAAGCGGAGTTGGGCCCTGAAGTTACGATATTGCCCCTCCGTTATGTTCGAGGAGGGACAGAGATTTGGATTCTCCGAGTGTTTTGTTTTGCTTGCGTGGTAAGTTACGACTTTGAGTGACAACTGTGTCCAATTTGGTAAATTCCAGTCACTGTCTCCGCGCCAATTCGACCATAAACAGCGTCAGCGGGACGTTGACTTGGATCCTACTTAGCCGGTAGCCGTCAGCCGATATCTAATTTAATTAAGTAATTGATTTTCAACTTAATACTAATTTTAATTTGGAATTAATTATTGGGTTGGTTGTTATTTGTTAATTTGCTGTGTGTAGTGATGTTTATCTGTTTCTGGGGGAACTTTCTTATAATTAGCTGGAAATTAATTATTTTGACAAGATTCTTTCCCTCTAAAATAAATTTGAATTTTCTGTGTTTAATCTGGTTGCAATGAGCATCTAAATACATCGAATATGATTTTGTTTTCAGTATAGAGATCTGATTTTGTTTTTGTCTTTGTTTGAAGGAAATGCCATTAATTAACCATAAGAATTTGTTGAATGAAGAATGAAACTCGATCACCAGCTATTACATTCAATGTCAACAGTTATGATAGAATTTCATGACGTACTGTGTAAATATTTCCATCTGTTATATCACTGGTAAAAATATCCGTAATCGAAAAGTTTGATTCACACAAAGTGCCCTAAGCGTGATTTAAATGCAACACGTAAGAGGTCAATAGTTTACTCACTCGATCGATTAGCTCATAATACACTGCTTTAAAGGGTAAGAGATGAACAGTCTGCACATAACATTGCTGTTAAAGCCATATTATAGATAATTAGACTACTGTAAATAAAGGACAATATAACGATTCACCCACAAATGAAGGCTGATTTATGTTGAAGAACAATTATATATTCCTAGGCTCCTAGCAGCCGAGTGATCGACGTAGAATTGATACATTATTTCCAAATCCCATTGATTGTGTGTACGTATGATGGCGCTAGCTAGCTACAATAAAATGTTCTTTACAGATCGTAAGCTTTTCATATGTGACTAGGTAAATGTGAATGTGCCAGCAAAGGAAATTTGAATATTGTTTTAGGAGAAACACATAATAAGCAAAGTGTTATTTTATTAATTGATAAGGAGGCCTTTATATATGCATTACATTAAGTATCCTGAATAATTAAGGATTCTCTATCTACTAAAAATACTACATATCTAGTCTAATTAAGTCAAGACACACCACGGAAGTTACGGAATTATCATTCCTTGAACACTCCCCCTAGTGTCGCGTACCTAATGTGATACGGTGTATAACATGTTGCCTCGCTAAAACCTTGCCAAGCAAAACAAAAATCACTTGGGGTAAAATAAAAAGCTTGGTTGAAGGGAAAAGAGCACAACACACTAACTACAACTGAAGATTACATGTGAGATAGACTCCCCCTGATGTCTACAAGACAACTCCCCCTGATTGGTAACTCAATCTTAGAGTTTAGATTATTGACGTATACAAACGCTCCTCACAAGCTTCAAAAGTAGGCGTGGCCAATGATCTAGTTATTGAATATGGCCACATTATCCTTGTATTAGACCAGCTACACTTAGCTTTACTTGGTCTTAAGGAAGAAGGTTGCTTAACAACTCAAAACTAGAGTTCGCGTTGAAAAACAGATTCACGCGTAGTATGACCTTCGTGTACTTAAATAGTCATAACTCATTCGATATAGTAGGTATGAACAAACCGTAAAGAGTTCTGGAAACTAGACACCCATATCTTTCCAGTGATATAAACTGCACAATGTGGTTCATCCTGAGATAATCACAAACCTTTGTCGAATGTGACTGATCTGAAAATTACTGGACATATTCGTCCTATTTTGCCAAAACAGCTATAACTCACTCAATATGATAGCTATGATCAAATGGTTAGTGTTCCTAGAAAATAGACATATAGACCTTTTCCATCGGTACTAATTTCACTATTTTCTAATGAGTGGGCTATCTTGTAATCCTCGTGGAATTTGACCTACAGAACCAGGTAGATTCTAGAATTGCCTTTTGATATGCCTTTCATGATGGGATCGAATGAGCCTAAACCTTTCACAATTGAAAGATAGTGCCACCATATACTATGGCATTGTGTGAGCGCGTCTAGCCATTACCTTGGCTTTATAATTTTATAGCGAATGAGATGTCGAGTCGAGCATATTATAACAAGTACATGATTGCGCACATGGTACTTAGATGGAGAGTTTCATCTCCCAAGACTTCTCGTCATATAGACGAAACGAATCTTCTCAAGACATCGACTGATCATGGGATACATATAGGCTTTGGTTTAACGTCCTTTAGATTGCCATAAGCCGATAGATGAATAAGTTCATCACTAACGGTTCTCACTTTCGTGACCAAGTATTCCTAAGATCATTTCATTCTTAACGTCGGATTTAGTAATACCTCAATCACAATTCATCCAGAGTTTATAAGCAAATAGGCATGATTCTTTACATCCCATCTCCAATCAAGTAGTCACTCAACCGTGTGTACCATATCCTATCAGTTTGTCAGAACACATAAAGTGATCGTTTCAATCTGATAGCATAAGCACTTCGTGGTTTCTGCTCACTTGATTTGGGTTAAAACTAATCCGTTCAGGATGTTTATGTACGTCTCTTTACTTAGTCTCAATAGAGATAATACAAGCTGCATGTTCAGTTTTTCGGAACTACCTAACTGACAAGGTGGTAGAGTGCAATATGACTCTATTACGAGAGCATATGTCATCATAGTCGATTCCAGGGCGTTTGTGAGATACCTTGCGCCTTAAAGTGAGTCTAGGCTTTTTTTCTCACTATGTTTTCCATCAATGTTTATCGATAAGGTTTACACTTGCGGTGTCGGCATCACCTGACCAATGACCTATCTCTTTGTTTAAACTGGATCGCATATCTTTCCGTGTAGGCCAATTCACAATGTTGGTATTTGCTTCAATGAAGTGAGTGTGTTTGATATCTAACTCATAAACCACGTTCTCATGTACACTAGTGTAATTCACATTTGTAGAGATCTCCATATGGATTGACTTTTCATTAAGGCGTCCCCCAATGATGACCATAATCCAGAAAATCTATGAGACGAATGAGTTGTCATTGATCAAAGGATCAAGTTGCGCCATATATCGAACTAAGTGCCATCTCTACACTTCTGTGAGAGTTATGCCTAGTGACATCATCTACCACTTTTGTGGAGTCACCATGTCACCATCTATGGGTGACAACATGTCCATGTATCCTGACATCAATCCTTACAGGCATGCTTGAAACAAGAGTACTATTCCAATATTTTCTTTGAAAGACCAATAGTTTGCTCTTTGCAGTATGTATATCAAATCTTGCACTTTGATTTATGGGACTTTGGGGAACATGATGAGGCACAGTGGGGACAAACCACGGGAAAGTCAAGTCTTTCTACTTGAACATACTTGTGCTTATCTCCTCCTAACGACGGGAAGACTGGCTCATCAAAAAGTGACATAAACGAGATCGCCTGTTAATGTTTCTATATAGCGGACTATATGTGGAAGCTTATGTCTTATTCAAAGACTTTATTCATAATCAAATAACTCATAATTAGGAGCTTATGGTGGCGTAATTTAGCACATAAAGTATGTGGACGATAAAGGGTATTGATTGTTAATAGTTATACGTTAAAAAGATACATTATGTTACAAAATGTAACATGCATATGCGCTTCCTGAAACATTTCACTGAGTTCTGGGACACCAAATGCTACTGATTTTAGGATTCCAACACCACCGGCCTCATTGCCGGAACCGACCGGGAACATACCTAACCGGTAGGAACAATCACCGGAGGTCAGTGAACGTTTGTGTCAAGCGGTTCAGCACCTTTCAGGTATCTAATGGCTCTGAAATTTTATTAGCAGGTAGCCATGGATGTTAGGAATCGGTGGACCAAATTTCACCTCAAGAACCGTCCTAAAAGTAGGTGAACCGGTCCGTCCAATGATGAGTCTGCGAGCTGGAAAACCAGAATTTCTAGGTTTTCTTGAACTTTTCAATCATTGTCAAGGTACTTCGTAATATCTAAGTGTTATAGCTTGAGTTTAACCATTAGATGAATCACCAAACTATCATTGTGTCTCAGAATTGAATCATGATAGGGCATTAAGGCCATCATCTTATGTATCATTATCTTTAGCGTTGGAGGGCGTTACTCCGAAATTTTACTAAAGATTAGGCTTCCATATAATGAGCATAGCTGATGAAGGATCATACGAGAGGGATTATATGCAGTTTTAAATACATAGAGGGTGCTTCCATTAACTTGGAGGAAGACTTAAGTGACGTTAATGTCATCTTTATGCCTTGAGCATTGCTCATGACACTACCAAATATTATGTTGGTCATTTTTTATCCCAATAACTTCTTTGCTCAAAAGAAACAATGTCCATGACTTTCTTGCATATATGGATCATTAAAATATGTCTAAAATTCCGGACGATGTTCATTAGAGTTTACATGAGTCGCCGATTTCAAAGAATCCGAATCATAGTGTATGTGAAATATATTCACAATATTGACTCATAAGTTGTGCGCATTCATTATAAGTGATACTAAGAAATCAATTCAATTTTCACAATGAGTTTCAAGGTGATAAACGTTGACACAAATATCTTTATGTAGTGAGTAAAGTTCGATTGTTTCTTTATGCATAGATAACATATGTGACTTTGAATCATAATGTCATAAGACATGGAAACTTTGAGCATGAGAATGCTCTATGATTATATGTAATGATCTAGCCATCATAGTCACAATGGATTTATGAAGTCAATGAAGATTAGCTACACACTCAATGTCTCTATGATACATTCATAAGAGTGTAGAGACAAGGTTTTATGCCAAGTCATATAAACCGGAATATATATGCAATTCATATAGAGTGCGTTACATGGCGTGTAGTATTACAAGATAAAACATATGCATTCTTAAAGGCGTAGTAAATACATCCGATAACGCTAAAAAATAGAGCCGGAAAACAACCAAATGAGCCAATATCGATACTATATAGACATAAATGTCTAAAAACCAAGTATCAAGGACCGGGGCTATAAGCTAGCTAGCCGTGGCCGAAGCCAAGGCAAGGCAAGGTCGAGGCCGAAACCAAGGACGTGCCAAGGCCGAGGTCGAAGCCAAGGACGTACCAAGGCCGAGGCCGAGCTAGGGTGTAAGCCGGTTATGGATTTTCTATCTACTAAAGATACTACATATCTAGTCTAATTAGGTCAAGACACACCACGAAAGTTACGAAATTAACCTTTCTTGAACAACGATCACTTTATTCTAGTACTGATTCTACAGCACTAGTACCCATAACAAGCTTTTCGATCTGTTTCACAGTGCTGTTGACAAACACGTACAGTTAGGTGATTTATGGAAATTGAACTGTTTGGTGAAGGGTGTATTTCTATATTTCATGGGAGGGAACAATGTGTTTCAACCATAAGATTGTTGTGAATGAATATTAAGCAGGAGCAACATGTTTGTCCAAATCAATGACGGAATCAAATGGCATGCAGTTCTATCGGCCGGAATGCTTTGATTGTTAAGAACCACCCAGTTCCAGCTTCCAACCAATTAATACGTACGATACATAAATCAGGTTTTAGTACTCTATATATAATATATCATGCATGAGAATATACATAAATCAGGTTTTAGTACTCTATAAGGAACATTTGAGAATATCATTGTCCTAAGATAGCAAAACGGTATGTACTAGCTTCCTTGAAGATTGACATGATTAAAAGTGATGACTTGGAAGGAGTTGCTAAGATGATCCTTCAGGAAGAAACGGGATATAATGAGTGGTCAATAAGACCAACAAAACTGAAGGGTAATGTGTTCACTCACACAAATGAAGGCTGAAGATGAAAGTTGGCACATAAGCTCATTCATGTTTAACCAATATTTCCAGCTATTCTAGAGATTGATACATTGCTAACCAAAAGATCATGCAGTTGGTTATGTATGTGATTGTACGTCTAGTTCACCAGAAGCTCTAATAGCATGATCAATATTATTGAAGATCAAGGTTTTGTGTATAATATGCTAGCCAGCTGCAATGTCACGACCAAATTGTCGACTAAAAAGTTGTGCTTGAATTGCAAGTTACAGACTTACAGCCGTACATTTCTATGTGTGGGCAGTGTGGCTAAACAATTTTTATACCGGCTCAACCAATGCAAAAGGAAGATAGAAATAATACAATTGTTATTTATACTAGATTTTGGCTAGTACCTCGGTTATTTATCTTTAACCCTTTGGGTATGTATATTATGTATTACGATATTTATACATAGAGAGAGTGGAGAAAATTAAAGTATCAATATAAGCTGTAAATTAATATATATATCACTGAAAAAGATATCAACATAGATTGAAGAGGTTTTGGTAGGTTTGTTGGCTGCTCGGTATTCATTCAATCAAGCCATATCCTGAATGTGGATGCAGCCTTCTTGCCTAATCTGACCAAAGATCGAGTCGGATGGGTAATTCGAGATGCGCAGGGACATTTCATTGCTGCCTTTGCCAAACCAGTATCATATACAACATCTCCAAAGCAGTGTGAGTTATTAGTTATAAGAGAAGGTATGAATCTTATTCACTCGTTGAATCTTCAAAATGTGATTATAGAGAGTGACTCCATGGAAGCTATAATAGAAGCAAAAGCAGTAAACCATGATTTCCTTGCAAATGGAGGGATCATAGATGATATCAAAAACACTTGGTGTCGTTTACAGGATGTTGAGCTTTAGCATTGTCCTCGTTTATGCAACTTCGTTGCACATAGATTAGCTGCAATTGGTTTTGAAGCCTTTTTTGGTACGACTTGGATAGAACGAGCACCTAGTATACTGCTAGATGTGCTGACCTATGATTGTAATCATCTTGCTTAATCTCTTTAATGAAGTTTACCTTTAAAAAAAGAGGAAAATTCACCAATAGTGCCTCAACTCTTGTGATCCGGTCAGTTTGATACCCGACCTTTAAAATTGATCAAATTGATACCTAAACTTGTGTTTGCCATCAATGAGGTGCCATGTCCAATTGCCGTCAACAATTTATTGACGTGGGTCTAAAAAAAGATAGACGTGGGTCCCAAATAAAGATCGCCACCCAATTTAGCAGGATGTGGATTTGAAGAGTTTTTTATAGAGAGAAAGACGGTGAAGAAAAAAAAAGAAAAAAAGAAGGGAGTATGAAGGTTTTAGTTTCAGTAAAATGACTTCATTAGCCATTTATGTGGGACCCACGTTTAAGCCACGTCAATAAATTAACGGTACTGCAACGGAAATTGGACGGGGGCATCTCATTGATGGCAAAACACAAGTTCAGGTATCAATTTGATCAATTTTAAAAGTCGGGTATCAAACTGACCAGGTCACAAGAGTTGATGCACCATTGATGAATTTTCCTCTTAAAAAAAACATAGATTCAAGAGTTGTATCGGGTGATATCAACATAAATGATGTCAACATCAAACAGTACTTACGTTTAAAAATTGTATTTTATATTTATTTATATTCAGTTTAATTAAATTCCAAATAACGACCTCATCTTTGTCAACACTCCACCCTATCAAGCTTTGTTTAACTTTTTTTTTTCCCCTTCTTTAAGATGATTGTGATTTTATGATTTAAATGATTATATGACCATGTTAGCAAGGTCTACCAAATGGCAATCTTCTTTCTATGGGTATCTTTGCAGTTGCCCTAGCAAATGGTACACAACAAAAAATGATTTTGTAAATAAGGTTATCACATACCGGTAGCTAGGAACCATACCCTGTCTCATATTTTTAATAAATTAATTTGTGTTTGTGTTGAGGTACACGAATTTTTGTTAGAGTTTACTATAAATTTATTTAACTACCACAGTCGGTCAAGTTGGGCTAAGTATGGAACACATATGCATCTAGGTTCGAATCCGCTTATTAGAATTAACGTGGTAATTAGGTCTCAATCGATATCGTATGATCATGATGAGTTGTTGACTTAGAGTTATAGAGGCATAGGCATGAACTATTAAGTGATCAGATCGAAGTGTGATTAAAGAAGCGTGTTTGGCAATTGCTGTAAGACACAATGGCAACTAGGTAGGCGTAAAAGCAAAGGAAGTAGAAGTGCGAGTTTTGATCATCTTACATTAACGATCCACACAACTACGACATGTTGGTTTTTCTGCTTTAATTTATATGGTTTTGACAAATGAGCTTAGGACTGAGGTGATTATTGGAGATTAAACAGTTTAGTAAAGGGTAGTGTTATTCTTCTTATGGGAGGTGCAACATGTTTGGCCAAATTAAGGAACTCTATCGCTAGTCACATTCCACAGCCATATATGTTCCTTAATTTGTATGTTCTTCTGACCCAAAAAAAAAAAAAAAATAGGAGCATGGATGTCCAATGTGACTAGCTAGAGTTCCGCTTATTTTTTACAATAGGTCGAAGGCTACAGGCACGAGCATATATTAAACTTGGACTTTCATGCATGAGCACTATAGGAAACCATTGGATTGCAATCCATGTAAAATAAAGTAGTGTCACTGTCCTATTAACTTTGTTGAAGCTAGCATACGAGGTAATTAACATGTTTATCATACTCCGAATGCTGAACTAGCTAATGATCGACGTACAAGTACAACAGGCCCGGTAATACAAGATTAGCAAAGTATCACCTTCTTCAAACAATCTGAACGAGGACATGCAACTAAGAAAACAAAGCCAAGTGCATCTAGCTTCCCCTAGCCTAGCCACCAATATTTGTATAACCACACTTCCACGCATGTGTTCAACATTTTTCTCAAAGGTTTTGAACGCATGTAGAAATATAATGAACGATTTGGTGGAGGTGATGTTATGTGTGCGTGGGGGGTGTGCTTGAAGCTATGCCTTCAGTCATATGATAAATTTCTTGTAGTGCAGCTTGTTTGTCCAGAAATAGAACAGAGAAGAAAACTGATCAATCAATGGCAGATAATGAAGTGGCTCAAACTTGCAGAAACATGCACAGAAAGATATGGTATTTTATCATATGAACTCAGTCAGCAAAACCCAATTCATCTCTTATATCTTATATCGATCTCTAGGTCTTGCTCTGACTCAGTCACTGATGATTATCCGATCCAGAACCCCATTGATAAGAACCTAATTCGTAAATACAGAATCGAGTTCCCATCTGCAGACTTAAAAGAAATACTCTGGCCTGTAAAAAGTACCTCCCACTTGCTTTATCAAACGAAAATGCAGATGTCAATCGGGAGAGAATGAACAATATATTAAGGTATATGGTCGATTTCTCTTAGATTTTTTGACCTCATTTTACATCCCCAGAAATGTTAGTATTAGAGTATGATGCACCACAATCTAGCCGCCTTGAGTGTTTAGAGACGCATGCAGGAGAGTAGAAACGGACAGACTGCAGAAAATATATATTAACATGTAAAGATGAAGGTAACAAATTATAATACACTCTCCTACTTTTTAATGGCCTCAGCATCAGGGTCAGTTTACCTTTTCTAATTTGTATATGTTTATGTATGCTTCAGTGGGTTCCTTAGGGCAAAGCACAAACCCAGTCTTTGTCATCTATCTGCAGGCAGCCAAATCCGTACAAAATATATGCAGAGTCTGCAACCACTTGGCTACCAGATTATATATATATAGTGATCATTTCATACCTACTACTTCTTGCAACTGTCATATACGACCCATTTATAAAACTAAATTTAAATAAATTAATTAAAATATGTTACACTTATGATTAATGAGAAATAAACTTGGATTTGTATTCTCCATAATGAGGACTACAAGATCATGTGTTCATATGCCTAATTTGGTTTTGAGATGAATGAAAAATTGTCATCCAAAGTTGGCTATTTGAAATGGGGAAAACAAAGTTTGTCCCACATTGGATAAAGAGAAAAGTAAAGAGGGTTTATATAGAATCATCCTCCTATGAGGTATAGTTGTGTAAACACAAACTATACACTCTCACGCGCAAGGGGTGCAAATATCGGCTTGGAGCACTAAAAAACTTGGGTGTGCCCGCGCGACCTGCGGACACGAATGCAACACCGATTTGGGCTCCATAACGCAGGGGGTGCAAATATCGGCTTGGAGCACTAAAAAACTTGGGTGTGCCCGCGCGACCTGCGGACACGAATGCAACACCGATTTGGGCTCCATAACGCAGGCTCCTTTTTAGACTCTTCAGCTGCTGGAAAACCTGTTGAAATTCCAGTATTATAACACATAATTATTCAGCCATTCATGGTGATTAATTTTGTGTTGTTTTTTGGCCATTGAGTTCCCTGTATTCATTGCTGACTTTAAAAGCCAAAGCATTCCTCACACTATAAAAAGGACCTCCTATTCCTTAGTTTCATACACAAAAAAAAAACATCAGCTCTTCTCCTCTCAAATTCTCTCTTCTGCTCTTGTGTTATTGTTCACTTTCTGGTGATAGAAAGAGGTACTTGCTCCGGTTCGCAACTTTCTTGCAGCAGTGCAGCTCCAAGAATTTGTTAGTCATTGTATCCTGGGAGACGAGCGCCAACAGACCTTTTGCACCCGTAGAGGCGGCGTAGTTGTCTTAAGGAGAGTGTGTGACACACACGACTTGACTTTTCGTAATCCATCTCGAAACTCGTTCGGTATTGGTTGAATATTTCTTCATACCTTCTTGTTTATTTTCTGGAATTTTTATTTCTAAATTCAAGTTATTATTTATCTCATTTTATATATGCAATATCATACCAATATACATTTACAGTTTTATCCTCAAAAGGTAACAGGATTGACAACGCTAGCTTCAGAATCAAAAGTTATTAGCAAAATCAGCAACTGTGCAAATCTTATGGTCAGGACTCAGGACTGTTAGTTTTAGTTTTTGGTGGAATTCCTTAAAGACTTAATACTTTTGGGTTGCTGATTCTCAGAACATGGTATATATCAGAGGCTTTGTTGGTAGTGAAAATATTCCAATCCTCAATCTTCACTTCTTTCTCGTCAGTTTGCAATGCGCTATCTCCCTTCATGGAAATGCTAGCAAGTAGCAAAATCACGCTATTTTTTCATTTATACACTGTAGTTTCATGATTGGAGGTGTTCAATGAAACCTTAAAATCATCTTGGCCTCTAACTGTATCTAACAGACAGATCTAGAAAACAAAGAATTAAATCATGAAGCTGCATGCACAGCGAAATAATTAGAACTAAAGGGTTGTTGATGATGAGGTTGAATAAACTATATAGTAGCTAGCATTTCATATTCTCACCTTGTCTTCTTCAATCTCCATGCCTAAAAATGGGTTGCAGACATGAGGAAGCTAGAGAATTTTAGCTTGATAATGTAGGTTAATTAAGATATGATGAGCCACCAAATGATAATATACTAAATTGGTGATCCTATTAAGTATCATTATTGCTTTGAAGACCAAAAACCCAGCACAAGAGGAACTAAAATCAAATGTATGTATGCATGTAATCCCAAATCCAAACCTTGACGATTGCACTTGTTAATTAGGTAAGCTGAGCTAAACTATATATAGCTGCAGTGAAATCCCCCTATATGACGTACTTCAGTGACTAGTTATTGATAAGATTATAATTCCTTATGTCATTTTATTAGGTCAACTGGATATTAAGTAAGGTTTGAACCGCCCTTTCTGAGTGTTTTAAAGTAATTCTTAACAAAAAGTTCAAAAGTGAAATATAATAGTACGTAGAACTTTTCTAGTAATTTATGCATAATTGCATTTATATATATATATCTTCAAAATCATACAGATACAATGGCAAATTAATCATCAACTATTGTATTCTAGCCAGCAGCCAGCCATGCATATGTCATAATCCACAATTAATATTTACATACATAATGTTATTTATGGTTTTATTATTTTAGTTTTCAATTAGGTTTTGTAGGGTGTTTGAAGTGTATATATATAACCTCTAAGTTTGTTGCTGAAAAAGAACATCTGCCTAGCTAACTTCTTTCAAAAAAATGGCAAAGGTTTATCCCCAAGCACCTCTTTCTTCTTCGTCCCCTGGCTGCTATTTTACTTCAAAACAAGAAACATTCACAGTATGGATGAAGTCTCTCATAGTGAATGGCCATGGTTGCACTGTTTTCGATTCTAACGGTCAGATCGTGTATCGTGTAGATAACTACGACTCCAGAGGTAGAGCTAAAGTTCATCTGATGAATTTGAAAGGCCAAATCCTCTTCAGCATACTAAGAAAGGTACGTAAGTTCATAGCATCATAATATTGATGAGTACGTACTTAGATTGGACTCAGAAATATGTTTTCTCAGATTAAGTAACATGTTACTTTGTTATGCAGAACTCCAAATTTCTTGGTGTCTGGGAGGGATACAGATCCAGTAATGGTAAAGAGATCAACCCGAAAAATACACCCAGTTTTCAAGTAAAGAGAAACTTTAAAGGCAAGGCAGCATGTAAAGCCACAGTGGGACTAGACAAGAATCAAATACAGCAATACAAAATAGAGAGCTGGAGTAATGGAAAATCAGCCTGCAAGATACTAGACAAGTTTGGAAGACTTGTTGCAGAGGTAATTACAGTTGTCTCAGCTGTTCTTACTGGTACTACATCGATCTGCCACCACGTATATATATATATATACTGATCGATGATTTTCATGTCTTGCTAAACAGGTAAAGAGAAAGCAGTTAGAATGTGGAGTGGTACTGGGAGAAGATGTTTTGACACTGGTGGTAGAGCCCTTCATGGATCACTCTCTTATTGTAGGGCTTCTTGTTGTGTATGGTCTCATCAACCATAAATTGTGATAGAGTGAAAACAAATCAGCAACAAGAATGTATATTAAGTCTCTAGCTACTAATTTAACTAGTTTTTGAGTCTTTAATTAGCTACTTATCCCTTGAAAAATCAAGGACGACTAAATCCGGATTGTAATTAATTAACTATATTGTGTCAATTGATCGAGATGCTTATTGACTTGTTAGAGAATCGATCAGTACTTACTTCAGTTGAATTCTAACTTTGTATTCAATTCGGGAGTAAACATTATTTCTTACCTTGTCAAATATATGCTTCAGAACTTGCAAATCTGCCTCTAAGTTAGTAAGGAAATGAAAAACCACGGCCGGCCCTTTGTCATATTTTACATATGCAAAGAACTACACTCACTCGATGTGCAAACACAGAGATAAATGTGGAGACATATTTGAACAGGCAAAAGACTGAAAAGGGTGAATTCGCATAATTTTAAAGGACAAGCAATACAAGAGTAGAACATTGAGCTAGCCCCCCCCCCCCCCCCCCCCTTTGGTAGCAAAAAGAAGGCAACAAAGCAAGGACAGTTTCAAACAAGGGCAGTCTTAGTGAGGAATGGCCAAACTCTCCCTCTGCCACTGGATCGACGTCACATACCAATGGCTCAAGTTTCCATCCTTTATTATGTGTTTTCTAATTATGTATATTTACACATGGTTTCTTCAAAAAAATTAAGATCTAGGTTACATTTAGTAAAATGTGAGATAACCTAAGTCGTGGTCGTATTTTGTTATGCTAAAAAAGCAGTTATAATGTAAGCTTAAATTGTCCCATATGGATGCTTTTCACTTGAAGCTTGTTAGCCTCTCTACTTAATTAGCAAACTTAGTGGAGCTCGGCATATGATCAAGTAGCTAGTATTTTATTTGGTCATTAATTAATTAAATAAAAGTTATTGTTGTAAAAAGAAGGTAACACAAATACACATGTAAACAAATTCATGTTACGTAGCTAAATTCATGCTACGTAACCACCTGATTCCCAGTTTCCCACCAAATCAAGCTCAGTTTTTTGTAGATTTGTTACGGAATGGTATAGCTACGATCGGGTTTGTTCTTCGATACCATAATGGAAACTCTCATGCTTTTTGCTAGTGAAGTTATTGGAGCAGTAGGTGTTCTTGTAGATGAAGCAACTACACTCCTAGAAGCTTTACAATCAATTTTGTTGAATAAAGTCAGACATTTTGTTGTGCAAGGGAACTCCAAAGTGCTCACGGATTTTTTTTTAATAAACAGTTGGTCATGTCTTGGCAGATTAAAATTGTGTCGTGTATTTACACGACCGTGCATACAAGAATTTCCGGATTGAGTGTTGTGAAACGACATTTGCTTGCTTGTTTCATAATTAGACTTTAAAATCTTCTGACATACATAACGTAAACTAGCTTCATAGCGGACCAATTCGCAGTTTTTATCCATTCACATTCTACTTCCTAAGTTTTGTTTTACATCCTTCCCCGTAGTTGTGTCTGCAGCGTTCCGCTTTGATCAACTGACAAAGGGAGTCCCTCACACACCCGGTTCAAATAGTAGAACATTTGAAACAATAAAGATTTTATGTGTGCTAATATATATATATTTTTTTTAAAAAAATTATGTCAGAAAAATAAAAAAGGGTGGCGGCTATTGAGTATTGACCAAGTGAAGACTATCATAGGGGTTTAGCGGCCTCGTTTAGGCTAATACACGGTCGTTTGGGTATAATCAGGCTTAAATCGGTAATCACCCTCACACTCACCGGAATCTTATTTATCCCAAAACAGTTACCGGCAAATCCGCCTTTTTTTCTTTTCCTCTCTTAACTCTCACCCCAACCCCAAAACAAACCCAACGCATTAATGTGGTGGAGATCCGCCTCCTTCATTCTCGACAACCGACCCCAAAACGACGCCGCACCGCCCCTCACCATGTCCGACGCCGCCCTCCCAAACCCTAACGCCGCCTCCAACTACTACCAGACCCGCGCCGCCCACACCGGCGTCGTCACCAGCGACTGGCTCGCCCAGGCCCAGGCCGCCGTCGGCCGCAGCCTCGACGACCACGCCTCCGCTCTCGCCGCCGACGCTGAGCCCCGGCTGGCTTCTGATTCCGGGAAGCCGTTTAGTGTTATTGAGGAGTTTAATAGCTGGCGGAAGCAGCCTGATTTGGCTGAGGCCGTGGCGGCGATTCGGGCCTTGGCGTCGGTTATTAGGTCGAGCGAGGCTACTACTATGATGGAGCTCGAAATTGAGCTCAAGAAGGCCTCCGATTCTCTTAAGGTAGCTCACCCTCTTTCTCAGTGCTTTTGATTCTTTGATTAGCGAGTAGAATAGTAGTAATTGTACTAGTTCAGTTTAGATTATTTTAGCTTGGAAATCAATATACTGAAATTGAAATTTGTGATTCATGAAATCTCTCTCTACTGAAATTTAGTAATGTTGATTTTGAAAGGAAACATGTTTGTACTGTTAGTCAATTAGGCACTTGAAATTGGCTGAGCAGAACTCTAGTCAGTCGTAAACTTAACCAATGCATTGTTCTTAATTGTATTGTTAGTCATTTAAGCACTTGAATTTGGCTGAGCAGAACTGTAGTTGCTGTCAGTCGTAAACTTTACCATGTCAATAACAAGGCTATGCTTTTGGTTACTTTAATAATAAGCCGTGGTAGCGCAATATAATTTATACTGATTTTGCTTCTATGACATTAGGAGAGTTTTCAGTTCTTTATATAGATAATAAGCCTAGATGGTTGGGAATTAGTATGAGAAGTCTAGCTAAAAACTTTGTTTTCTTTTCATAGTAGGAATATGATTAACTTGATTCGCCTCTGTTCTGCTTCAGTCATGGGATACAACGTCTATATCTTTGACTGCTGGATGTGACTTGTTCATGCGATATGTTACTCGAACTTCAGCTCTAGAGTATGAGGATTTCAACTCAGCCAAGTCTCGTTTGATTGAACGGGCAGAGAAGTTTGGGGAGATATCTACAAAGGTACATAAGTCATGGCCCTATGACGTGTCTTTGAGATACTGTTAGAAGCTTCCAATTATTCAGTTACACTTGTTCCTATACTGCAGGCTCGCAGAATCATTGCTGTACTTAGTCAAGACTTTATATTTGATGGTTGTACCATCTTGGTTCATGGTTTCTCTAGAGTTGTTCTAGAAGTACTGAAGACTGCCGCACAGAGCAAGAAGCTCTTTCGAGTTTTCTGCACAGGTTTGCTTCTTTATCATGCTGTCAATTATATTGGTGTGTATTGTAAACTGGTATTATCTACTTGGCATTTGGTAGAAGGGAGTTTTCAGATTTTGGTTGTATGTTTTGTTTTACACTTTGTGCCTTGCATCTATATAATAACCTGAATAGGTAAGGTGTCTTAATGTATCTCAGTGTATTACAGTCTTGCCATTGAGGTAATTAGTAAGTAGTAGGACTGGTATTGAATATCTTCCATGTGAATTGTTCTGCTTCACTGTTATCATCTGATTTCAATATGGGTTCTGTGCACTGCAGAGGGAAGGCCAGACAGAACAGGATTGCGGTTATCAAATGAGCTGACCAAGCTGGATATTCCTGTAAAGCTCCTAATAGATTCTGCAGTGGCATATACCATGGATGAGGTCGACATGGTGTTTGTTGGGGCAGATGGAGTGGTTGAAAGTGGAGGAATTATAAATATGATGGGAACATATCAAATTGCATTGGTGGCTCATAGCATGAACAAACCAGTTTATGTGGCTGCTGAGAGCTACAAGGTATTTCTTCTATATGAAGTGAAGCAAACTTTATTGTATCAGTTAGTGCATTCCTTCAGGCAGTTATTTTCTTCCGTTCTGGCGATATGTTTGTGAATTTATTTGCTGCACCTGCAAAAGATTTTCCCAAAATTCTTATGTTCTATGACCCCTCACACGGTTTCCATTTGGTATCATTGCTATGAGACTTCAGAGTAGGAATTGCAATTTGGGCCTTTGTAAGCTCCCAAGATAGTTCCATGAATTATTACATATTTGATTTGTTGCTTTTCAGTTCGCGCGCCTTTATCCATTGGACCAGAAAGACATGGCCCCTGCATTACGCCCCATTGATTTTGGAGTTCCCATCCCGTCCAAGGTGGAGGTTGAAAGATCCGCCCGTGATTATACACCTCCTCAATATCTCACTTTACTATTCACAGACTTGGGTGTGCTCACCCCATCGGTTGTCAGTGATGAGCTGATTCAGCTTTACTTGTAACCATTCATGATATGGATTTTGGCCTTAAACATGGCTCACGTTAACCCCAAATTATGAACGTGTTTTAATCTTTGGTAGTTAACGATGTTGTATTTTCGCTATTGCTTTAGGTACTTGGCCTTTGTATTGCTGTCAAGAGTAGTATTGTTCTACAAAGTTTAGATCAGTGGATTACTGGCTCAATTTTGGTAGTTCATCATCTGCCACTCTGTCGCTTGTTCAATTTTGTTAGCATCCGTTGAAGTTCTCTCAGGAAAAGTTTATTTAGATGAATCCAATGATTGAAATCCAGGTGAATCATAATTACCAATATGCATGAGTTTGTTCAGACAAAAAAAAAATGTTGATATATGTCTGCAAATTTTAAATCATGGAAACCTATTCCTCCCCTTTAACTAGCTTCACCTCTGGATTACTGATCAACATCCTCCCAGTAACCTGCACCACAAGAGTCTTTATTAATTTTTCTTCACTATTTCTGCCTATTCGCAATAAAGTTAGCTAAACAATATAATGGAGCTGCTCTAGCAGCATCAAAATAAGCAAGCTCTTCAATGGCTTGAGCCACTAATTCGGCAGCGAACTTCTTAATTGGCCTCTTCAACGCCTATGAGCTTGGGATATGTAGCCTTATCGCTCGCCAAGTCTTTTCCGGCCGTCTTTCCCAGTCCGATGACTTTGTGACGTCCAGAATATCATTCTTAACTTGAAACAACAGCCCTATACACCTTGCATACTTCCTCAATTTTTCAAGTTCAATTTCATTCCCTCCTCCCATTATTGCTCCGCAAACCGCAGAAGCCCCGAGGAGCTTTGCAGTTTTATGAACATGAATGTACTCCAACTCTTTCAGTGTCACTTCCTTGCCTTCACTATCAATGTCCATTATTTGACCCGCAGCAACGCCTAACGAGCCAACAGCTGAACCAAACTCCACAATGCTCTTAATCACACGTTCCGGCGAAACATTTATAGTCTTGGCTGCTATGTGCTCAAAGGCAAGTGCCAAAAGGGCATCACCAGCTAGAACAGCAGTCGCTTCACCGAAAGCCTTGTGATTTGAGGGTTTTCCCCGTCGAAGATCGTCGTTGTCAATGCAAGGAAGGTCATCATGAATACGTGACATGGTATGAACCATTTCAACAGCACAAGCTGTTGGAATTGCTAAAGACTCATGCCCTCCGACTAGTTCACAGGAGGCAATGCATAAAACTGGACACATACGCTTTCCGCCATCTAAAAGGGAATAACTCATTGCCTCGTGAAGTTTCTTGGGATGTTGCAAAGGCACAGCCTCATTCAACGCTTTCTCCACCTTTTTTTTTCTTAGTGGCCATGTATTCTTCAAACTCAAATAAGACTGCATCATCCGCGAGCAATGGTTGGGCTGGAGACGAATCATCTACTTGTTCATGGAACAAGGACCGATTTTCCATGGGGATTGTGCTTGATCTGAGGCTAGTGATTGGTTTTTAGAGGGACTTTTGGAACCAATAATAGGATTATGTGAAGGGTTAGATGTTCATACCTTTAGATCGTTGCAAAAATGGCCATTGGAGATAAGGGATTCTGGATTGATAAGAATTCCAGAAACTCCGGACTGGAATGGACCCTCTTGTGTGTAGACTAGGGGTGGGCACGGGTCGGGCCGGACCCAAAATTTGTGTAACCCGACCCAAAGCCTGAAAAAATCGGTTCGGTTCGGGTCGGTTCAGACTTTTTGAGCTTTGGGGACCGACGAAATCCCGTTCGGGCTGGTTTGGGCTTTTTTCGGGCCCAAAAACTGAGGCGAGGCAGAGGAAGGCAGAGGCGAGGCCGAGGCGAGACCGAGGCTGGGCGCGGCGAGGGCACATCACAAGCAACTAGGAAAAACACATCACAACTTTACTACCCAAAACACTCGCCTCGCCCAGCCTCGGCGAGGGCACATCACAAGCAAGTAGGAAAAACACATCACAACTTTACTACCCAAAACGAATTGAAACCGCACCTCCATTGAGAGTGAGTCACTGATTCAACTCTCCCATCTTCTTCTGGGTCCAACTCTATTACATAGCTTCAACCTCAAAAAGCTTCAACCTCAAAAAGCTTCAACCTTTACTCCCCCCATCTCATATTCTCGCGAGAATTTCATAGCTAAAAAGCAAGGCTGGGCGCGGCGAGGTCGAGGCTGGGCTGGATAAGGCGAGGCTGAGGCAGTCTTCACTCTTCAGAGGAAGGGTGATGGGGCTGAGGAAGTGAGGGCTGTGATAGGGTGACTAAGATGAAGATCGAGACGAAGATGAAGATGAGGCTGTGATCCATCAATCCAACCTCTACAGGGTGTTTGATGAAGATGAGGCTGTGAAGATGCGGCAGTGAAGAAATGAGGGGGCAGGGTGATCTTAGGGTTTTTAAAAAAAAAAAAAAAAATTAATTATGGACCAATCAGAACATGACACATGGCGTTACAAATATGGATCCGGCCTGTTCGGGCTTTCGGTCCAATGAAAAACTGGGCCTGAGCCCAACCCGTTTTACACACATTCGGTTCGGGCTTTCATCAGTTCGGTATTTTGAAAATCAAGGCCCGGCCCGTTTCGGGCTTTTTCGGGTTTTTCGAGCCAGGTTTTCGGTCCCTCGGGCCAAAACACCCAGCCCTAGTGTAGACTGTAGATTAATAGTATTGTTGACAGTAGCCATAGAGATGCTACCCAGGCCCCCAGACCCGCAGCCAGGTCTCCTGGACCCGACCCAGGGCCCGAGGCCAAAGCATGAACACCTGCACCCGCGCCCGGACAGGTCTTACCTGTGACCTGGGCCAGGGAACCGGGGATGGCAGCTCCCCAAACAGGGGCCGAAACAGTACAGTAATATGTACATAAGGGGGCCAGTCCCACATCGAAGAGTGATGCCAGTCCTCACACCCGACAGCCTATATATGGGTCATAACTGCCCTTATTAATAGGTAATCAATACTTCAACTACTCATTCCCGCTTAAGTTATCAGTTTATTCCAACTATACTGACTTAGGCATCGGAGAGGAATAGACCGACCTCGCCCGGTATTCCCTTAGTTAGCAGGGTTTGCAGGCAGGAATCACTAGGCTTGGGCATGGGCCGGGATGGGCCTGGTGTTGACTCTAATCCCGGTCCTAATCCCGTAAATTAAAATTGGTACGGGACGGGCTGGAATTAGCCTTTTTCAGAAGTGATCTCGGCATGCCCGAATCCCGTTCAGGATTAGGCCGGGATCGGGACCAAAACGGGTTCACAGCTTCACACAAAAACTTCCTGCTGGCTTTTCCTAGGCAGGTTTGATGCACTTGCCAGGAACTGAATGCAAGAAGAGGGCCTCCCACACAGTCGGGATCAGCCTAGTAAAGAACCATAATGGTGGATCATCATACCCTGCTGTTAACTATAGATTAGAAGCTGCACAATCAAATCATAGAAATCATTTACATAACACTCATTCATCCCATTCACATATAACATACCCCTTTTTCTTTACACTTCTTCACATCATAAATCATATTTGCCTCCAGTATATTAGCATTTAACGAGTTGAGATCTCTCATACAAACAGAATACGCCCGACAGGTCTGATTTGGAGGGTTGGTGCTTGGTGTATCCCACAATAAGCTAAATGGTTTAACTCCATGCTACAAAGCCAAAAAGAACAAAGACATGGCTAGTCCTATTTATCCCTTGATGTCAATATGGCTTAGTAGCTTAAGGATGCAGAACCTATACGAACTACACATCCTACAACTTCACAAAATTATCCATATGAATTGCATATCCTAACACTTCAACATTAGCAGAGTTCTATTACTCTGTTTAGTCTAAAAGATACATTCTGATTTATAATCGAATGTACTAATTTATAATCGAAATAACCTTACAGGCAAAAGCAACAGGGTAGAGAAGCATAACCTTCTACGATAAAGAACCGTAATCAAACTAGGAACCAATCACTAAATCGTTTGATTGCAATGCATACAATCAAAACATCAACCAATCACCCATGTATTCTATCAACACTAAATGACCCTCCATTGTAAACATTCTACATCACCATCTAAGTATAGAAAGAAGAATTGCACTTAAAATTTAGAAGACAGATGCAACAAACAAAGAAACCATATGAATAAGAGATCATGATCATCAGAAAAAGGCAGACATCTTAACAATCAGAACCAAATAAAATCCAAAATCAAGTCTTGATTTCCATAACTCAAATGTCAGGGCCTGGAGCTTCTTCATTTCGCCGATCAACAAGCTTCTTCCCTCTCTCTCTCTCTCTCTCTCTCTCTCTCTCTCTCTCTCTCTCTCTCTCTCTCTCTCTCTCTCTCGCAGAGACGGCAGAGTCCTACGAGGCTACGATGAATTCGATGTCTCTCTCTCGGTGGCTCTGGAGTTGATGAATTAAGATTTAGGAGGAAAGAAAGAGAGAATTGGGAATGCCGGAATGGATTGAATTAGGGATCGAGGTGAGGCGGCAGAGTCCTACGAGGCTACGATGAAGTCGATGTCTCTCTCTCGGTGGCTCTGGAGTTGATGAATTAAGATTTAGGAGGAAAGAAAGAGAGAATTGGGAATGCCGGAATGGATTGAATTAGGGATCGAGGGATTCTGGGTTTCTGTGGGAGGCTAGGTTACTCTTCAACAGCACAGATTAAGCCACATTGAATCCAACGGCACAGATTAAGTCATATTTATATATATTAATATTAATTTATTTTTACGGGACATGCCGAGATTTAACGGGCCTAAATTGGGCTAATCCCGATCCTGTCTCATTACTTTAAAACGGGATCGGGTCGGGACGGGATCTGAGTTTTTAACATGCAATCTCGTCTAGGAATCAGAACGAGATCGGGATTATGGGACTAAACGCCCAGGCCTAGGAATCACACCAACATCCACAAGTATCTGTGAATCTACGGATTTAGACAGAAACAATTGGCGCCGTCTGTGGGAAGAGTACAAAAAGTTTGTGTTGTCGTACGAACGGGAACAGAATCGATCAGTCTACGGGTCGCAAAAAAAAAAAAACATATATGTCTGGAAGCACAGGAGAAAAGGAAGGAAATCCAGGGGACCGGTGGGTTCTGGAGCTGGTACTAGTCCAAATCCCGGGGGCGGGACAGGGCAGCCCGCTGGAGGTTGCAGTCAAACCGCTGCCGTTAGCCGAGATCAGGACGGAACCATGGGCGAATACGACAGGGCTGCACGTAGGAAGGACCCGGAAGAAACCCACCAAGTCTTGAGCCTGGAACCCGCAAACATAGGGGAAGATCGGTTGCCCAACAACGACAGCTCGGACGATGTCTCCAGTCCAAGCCAGTATGATATGACAGGAGAAATAGAAGAGATGCGAGCGGAAGTAAACCGCTTGCGGACAGAGCGCGATCGGGACAGGGCAGAGGCCACCACCAGGTATCAAGACATGGAAGCGGTCAATGCCGCACTGGTGGCTGCCTTGGAAAGAGGCGAGCAGCGCAATGCCGCTCTGGCAAAGTCATTCGCACCGCCCACAAAAGAGCCTCCCCACCAAGAGGTGGGCCAGTCATCAGGAGGTGAGAGGGACACCGGCGTGGCGGGAGACGTGTTCCCTGTGGACGCGGTACCACCAAAGATCGTCCCAGCTCCTCAGAGGAATATCAGCTCGTTCGAGGAAGATACCATCACCTCGACCGCACGGGCACTACAGATACTATCTGACTCGGTCTCAGAGATGAAGGCCCAGATGGAGGGCAACGAGAAAAAGGTTGCGAGACCGCCGGAGAGCACATTATTCAACAAGCGGACCGGACCGTTCTCACTCCGGGTTCTGGAATCCGGAAGAGCGGGCACCCAAAAATCGCTAAAGCTGACATACTCCGGGGCCGGCTACCCATACCAACACCTGGACAGCTTCCGGTCCCAAACGTTTGCTAAACGCTACTCCGACGCCGTTTGCTGCAACACATTCCAGGAGACCCTGTCCGGGGAGGCACTTAGCTGGTTCTACGAATTGCCGGCGAATTCTATAGAGGCATTCGAACAGCTGGCCGACAGGTTCGTGGGCCGATTCATATTACGGGTCGAGGGGGCCCGGACCTCGACGGTTCTCTTCAACTACAGGCAGGCAGACGGCGAAGAGCTGCGAGCTTTCGTTAACCGTTGGCAAACGGCCACTGCCGGGGTCAGAGACTTGGACAAGCGGATTGCCGAATCCGCCTTCAAGCAACGTTTCCGGCCCGAAAAATTCTAGTACGCTGTGCGGGTGGAGATCCCGCAGGGTTACGATGAACTAATGGCAATGGCCAGTAGGCACGCCCAAGCGGACCACGAAGCTTATGGGTCTCGCCAGCACAAGAGAAGGCAGGAGGAACCTGACTCCGCCCGACAGGAGGCAAGAAACTGGCAGCAGGGCCACGACCGAGGAGCCGCATCCGACAGGAACCCAAGGAGTTGGCCGAACCAGCAGCGCCGGAGGGACACTTTTGACACCCCCCAGCGAGGTGGCAAGCCCCCGCCCTACCAACAAACCCGCCCCCTCAGAATACTGCCCGCGGGACGACAAGAGGTATTCTCCACCTTAACCGCTTCTTACGAGGATATCCTATATGAGAACGGGAACAACATCCCCCCTCCACCAAAAAGAAAGCACCCAAAGGGGAACCTCACCAGGGCGCAGACCGGTAAGTACTGCTCCTACCATGATGAAGCCACACACCACACAAACGACTGCCTTGTCTTGAAAACAACGATTGAAGGCCTAGTCCGTCTCGGCGACTTGCAACTGTATCGAGGGTAACCCGGACAGTGGGGACCGTGCGGCTTTCGGTTGTCTATCCCGCGACACCAACGCTCATACGACCAGTCGAAGTCTTAGACCCCTATAGAGGCTCAGCGGTCCAACAACTTATCAGCCTGAGAGAAAGGCCAGCTTTTTTCCCTTCCTATACACAACTAGCTAGGCATTCCAACCAGTTCGGCAGGTGTAATTTCAGCAGTTATTTATCCCAACTTTGTTTTCAACTAAGTACGTGGCAATCCATGAGCAGCCAAGTCAGGCAAATTGAAAAAACATAACACAAGCTCAGGCAAAATGTCTATTTATTATAACTCAGGGCAGCATTTACAAAAAACAAAAAATAAAAAAACTTAAAGCAAAAAGAGAGAGCGAGAGTGTACAAAGTCTGAAGTCTGCTAGGGCACTTCCGCCCCCCCCCCCCCCCCCTCCCCCCCCCCCTCTTCAGCAGGAGCTCCTTCAGTAGCGGTTTCACCAGCGGCGTCTTCACCAACCGGCTCGGTGCCACCCTCTAGAACCTCTTCCTCATCCGCCTGCGGCGGCGGCAGCTTTGAGACGTCAAGGTAGCCCTTACCCTTCCAGTCGTCATAAGCATCGGCTATCCCCGCCTCCCGGGCCCGTTCCAACAAATCAAGAAGCTCATCGCTTTCCTGATACTTCTTCACTGCCCGCTGGTACAGCTCCGGGTCATTTTCATCGACCGCCCCGCCGGCAGAAGCGGATACCGTCGCCACCTCCCGTTGGAGCTCCTCAACCTTGGTCTCCAGCTCGGCCCTTTCCTCCTCCAGATCCTTCTTCTCCTCTTCAAGAGCCTCGGCCTGGGCCTCCAACTTGGCCACCTACTTCCTGGCCCTCTCCTCCAAGCGGGCCTTCTCCCGTTGGAGCTTGGATTTCTCCAACTCCAAGAGGTCCCGGGTGCTTATCAACGCCGGCACCTGCTTCTTCAGCTCCGGCAGGTCTTCACTTGCATCCAACTGATACAAGTGGTACAACAACTACAGTTTAACATGCACTGGTTAGAAAGCAATAGAGCACGAAATAATGAACGAATACCAGTGGCAAACTATCCTTACCTAGAGGGCCACCTCCTTGGTTTTCAGCCGGTTCTCCTCCGGTGGCCCTCCCGGAGCCACAATCTTCTCCAGCTCCATCCCCTGCACATCCATGTGCAGCCTCCGGGCAGCTATACTGCCGGCCCAGCCCCGTCGCATGAGCCTTCTCCACCCCCGATGCTTCTGTGCCGGCAGCAGCAGAGCTAGAGGCCGCAGGAACATCACCTTGGGCAGTAGTAGGGCCGCCAAGCGTCAGCTTCAGCCTCTTGGCCAAGCTCTCACCAATCGACCGGCCGGTGAAGGTAACAACCACGGAGACCGGCATCTCCCGGGACCTCTTCCTCCTCTCACCCAGGTCAACCTGTAAAGGAGAAGATTGGGCGGCAGATAGTGGGGACCTGGTGACAATTGGCACCGGACCCAACCGCTGTGGAATCCTTGAAGCACCACCCGGGGGATTTCAAGCCCCTTCAAGAGCCTTCCCCGGTCTAGAAGCCGATTGGGGTCCCTAAGCGTGAGTCTTTACACGCATTAAGCCTTGATCCTCGTCCGCAACGTCCAGCGAAACCGGTTTATCATGTACGGTCAACCCCCCTGTTCGTCGGTCAACCGTGGACCGCGCAGCGGCGTCTCCCTTTTCCTTTAGCTTCGAGACTAGATCCTGATTGTCCATTAACAACGTCTTGTAAGCTTTAATTGCCGTCCGGAAAGATACACCTGCAGAACACAAGGCAAACATATTTGTTAACACCAATACGATCAGAGATACATCCTACATTCCACCACCCACCAGGATTCCCCCCCAGATGACACAGTTCCAGCACCTCCCGCTGGATAAAGTTGTAGGAACTCCGCTCCAAGTCCGACCAGCACCCAAATACCTGGGCGATCCTATCTCTCTCCAGCTCAGATAACTGATACGACTGATCGCCGATCGGCTGAAAGGCACCGGGGACCCGGTAAGTCCTACTCCTCTTCTGCCAGCCACCCCTGCCATTACCACCTTTTTCCTCCAATTATTGTTGAGCCAGAAGGGCAAGCGAGTTATCACCAGCTTAAGTCCCGAGCGGAAAAGCTTACACACCCCCGAACCTTACTCTTCTTCGAGTATGTCACCCGGTACAAGGCCCGAAACTCATTTACCGTTGGGCAACTCACATCACTCAGCCAGTAGAGACAGCCCAGGCTCAGTAGTTGCCTCCACTAGTTCTGGGGAAGCTGTGACGGTGATATCCTGATGGCACTAAGAAGGTACTGCACAAAGTCCGGCAGTAGGAGCGATAGCCCATGCCGGAATTGGTCCTCATGAATGGCAACCCAACCAACCTCCGGGTTGCAAGCCGACTCTCCGGCATATAGAGGCCGTAGATCTACTTCTCCGGGAATATTCCACCTCGCCCGAAAAGCGGCAATCTCCCCGGGAGATAAAGAGCCCTCCGGCTCATCACAACTTATGGTTTTATCCCCGTCCACAAGTATGTGGCGTGGGACCCCCCCTGGGTGGGTAGTGCCCAAGGACACTCCGTAGAGAGCATCCTCCTGTCCCAGAGACCCGGACGTCGATGCCTCGCCGGTCGACCGAGCGCTGGCGTTAGGCCCCGAGGAAGAGGAGGCTAGCCAATCCTCCATCCTATCTTGGTCGTCCCTCACCGGTCGCTTGGCGGCCGAACCAGAAATCTAACTGGAGCTCCCAGAATCCATGTAACCTAGAAAAAAAAAAACCCCTTGCCTGATCAGAAACACAATCTAAAACAACCACTGCAGGGCAGTACGAAGCATATAGTGCCTCAACACAGCCCACACCGGCCACTAGGCATCTCAGCCAAAAGTTTCCGGTTCTCTCAGAGATTCGGTACTACAAGGGTCCTATCCAAATGGCTAATCTAGATACCACTAAATGCCCATCGGATCCACCCACGAACAGAAAAAGGGGAGGAGAAACAATTTCAGAATCGCAAAGGACTGTGACTCACCGATTAGTGTGCACGACGACGGAAACGCAACAGTTGGAAAGCACCGAGCAATTGTGTTGAGCGAGGCTAAACAAGGGATCAGTTCTCAGCCAAACGAAAAACACACGAAGAGGCAAGGGTTTATATGCAGGCCCAGTGCCCTTGAATTCCCCCCCCCCCTCCCCCTCCCAAACTACTCAATAGAGCAAGTAAAGCGCCCGCGGATCCGAGCCACCCGCCTATCTCTGACCGTCTCCTACCGGCACGTGTCCCAGTATTGGTAACTTCCCAGGCCATCATAACTTATGGGACTAATGGAATACCCCCTTCAATGCATGTCAGCCACTTGCCTCGCATGCGGAGGGTAGTTGAAAGAGCAGCGGACATACTCGAACCGTCCCGCCTAGAGCCTACTCCACCTAACACTGAAATACTCCAACAAATCGAGGTATCCCACCGGAAGAACTCTTCCTCTAACACAGGAGACTTCTTCCCGCAGGCTAGAAACCCTGCAAGATTATTATTGTTACCGCTGATATATTCCAACAAATACGGGGCATTCTAACATATATTTTAACAGTACGGGGCATTCCACTGGTTGAATTTATTCCACATTTACAACCAAAACACCAACGACTCGATATCCCACCGGGAGAAGTCTTCCTCTAACACAGGAAACCTGTTCCCGCAGGCTAAAAACCCTGCAGCAGTCTTATGTACAGATATTTCAACCGTAGTGCCTGCTCCAGTTCAACGGTTTCCTAGTCCTCGGTCCATCCATCTTCGACTATTGGATGCGGTATCGGACCGGCCATGATCGCACTTGCTTATCGCTCTCCTATGGAATAACCGGTTCAGCGAATTGAGACATTCCTACGGACAGCTGTGTAAGACCTAATGGATCCAATGTACCACCGGGCATTATAAACCCGGGAGACTTGATCCTCTAACACAGGACAACTCTTCCCGCAGGCTAAAAACCCTGCACATACTTCCCACCAGGAGGACCAAATGTAGTGACGTTGGGGACGGCAACCAAGGACTACTCCCGGCCACGCCACCCCACCGGGACACTTGATCCTCTCATATATGACAACTCTTCCCGCAGGCTAAAAACCTTGCACAATACCTCAGGCCTGTAAGAACAAAGGCTGGGAAACCATCGGAAATGTTGACCGGTGCCAACACCCCAGGAGACTTGATCCTCTCATACAGGACAACTCTTCCCGCAGGCTAAAACCTCTGCACATCCTATATGCCTGCAGAAACAAAGGCAGCAGGAAATGTGGGGACGGCGACTGAGGCTCTCTTGGCCACGCCACTCACCGGGAACTCCTCTAAAATAGGGCACGTTTCCCGGTGATACATTTTCACCTCGTCATCCAATGTTTAAATCAACCAGTGCCCTATGCGGCTATGGTTCTAAAACATGGGGGACTCGTTCATCCCATTCGCTATTTTCACAGGGTTTTCCCGGAACATAGCACGGCGGATTTCAACGTCACATCATCCCATTCGCTATATTCACCAGGGTATCCCGGAACATAGCACGGCGGATTTCAACGTCACATCATCCCATTCGCTATATTCACCGGGTTTTCCCAGAACATAGCATGGCGGATTTCAACGCCACATTATCATCTCACGTACTACATCTTGTACCCATATGCAACCGTTAGCATCAACATCATAACCATGCACTCATCACATTATGCATCATCATAACAGGTTTATTCGAACACCCGGCCAAGCCCAATCTTAAACGCGGACTTGGGGGGCTAGGGTACCGGTGGGTAAGTGCCCCAGCTGGTCTGCGGGCCTATAAAGGAAGACATATTTAAGTCCCCATTCCAGATGGCACTTGACCGAGAACTTGGGGGACTTGTTGACAGTAGCCATAGAGAGGTTACCCAGGCCCCCAGACCCGCAGTCAGAACTCCTGGACCCGGCCCAGGGCCGGGGCCAAAGCATGAACACCTACACCCGCGCCCGGACAAGTCTTACCTGTGACCTGGGCCCCGGAACCGGGGATGGCAGCTCCCCAAACAGGGGTCGAAACAGTACAATAATATGTGCAGAAGGGGGCCGGTCCCACATCGAAGGGTGAGGCCAGTCCTCACACCCGGCAGCCTATGTATGGGTCCCAACTGCCCTCATTAATAGATAATCAATACTTCAACTACTCATTCCTGCTTAAGTTATCAATTTATTCCAACTATACTGACTTAGGCATCGAAGCAGAATAGACCGGCCCCGCCCGGTATTCCCTTAGTTAGCAGGGTTTGCAGCCAGGAATCACACCAAGATCCACCAGTATCTGTGAGCCTACGGATTCAGACAGAAAAAAAAATCACATGAGGTTATTCCTTCTGTTAGAGTCTTGGACCATACCACATCAATTTATTCGCACATGCCTGTACGTTGTTATATTATTTAAACACTTGCACCTGATCAATCATACATTTATATATGAGATCCATATGATGAATTGCATGCTTTATTTGTCACGTAAAAACATAAAAATTCTCAAAACTGTTAAAATTTATTGCAAGCACAGTGTTTAGAAGACATCTTACATCAGTATACCGGTTTATTGACAAAGAAAAAAATCATCAGTATACTGATTTATGTATGATGTACTATAGAAAGTTATAAGTACGAAGACCAAAAGTTTAGGGCCTCAAAGACCTCAATTCTATGTGTCATGTCTTGTCACATAGACACATCACACTTTTAAATTAAATAATGTCGTGTCATTTTTGAGTAAAAACAATCATATTGTTTATCAATTCAATTTATTAGTGATAGTTTCTTACCTATACAATCACTAGATTTCATGAAATAATAATTAATAGGGAGAATAACCATTTGCACAAAAATGGAGAAAAACTTACCCATTTCAATGTTACCTACCCACTCCAATAAATCTTGGCAAAAATACTAAAACCACATCTCTCTCTCTCTCTCTCTCTCTCTCTCTCTCTCTCTCTCTCTCTCTCTCTCTCTAGCTAGGATTTCACTATTCTCAATCACTCTCCAATCCTCACTACCCTCACCCTCCTCCTCCTCCTCCTCCTCTCCTCCACCGCCACCTCACAGCCGGAAACCACAGCCTCCGCCTTCATCAGCTCAGCCAACTCGGCTTCCCCCGCCGCCATCTACCTCAATCCCCGACGCCGGAGCGCGTGGCCTCCCTCGGCATCTCCGCCGTCCACCTCGAAATCTGCTCCTTGCTCTACCCCAAGGCTCCATCGCCTCTTCCGACCTCCACTCCTTCCCGCACACCAAGATCGCCGCCATCTCCGTCGCTAACGACTTCCTGGAGTCATCGTCGGAGTTCTCCCGCTTTCTCTTCCCGCCAATTGACACCGTCCATGTGTAGCAGCCAAGTCCAAGATGCAGGAGATGATCGAGGTTTCAAAGACCCGACTCGCGTCGACCTTCGAAATCACGAACTCCGCCGCCTTGGGGAGTTCCACCGAGGACGACGTGGCATGCGGAGGAGGGCGTTTGTAGGTGGCGAGGGAAGAGGAGGTGGCGGTGGAGTAGAGAGAACCGAGTCACGCGCCTCACTCGAGTCAGCAAAGCCATGACCAAGTCGAAGATGCAGGAGATGATCGAGGTTTCAAGGACCCGACTCGATTTCTCTCTAATTTTGCATTTGCAAACTCTTACTGGGGGTTAGTAATATTATTACTGGGGGTCAGTAATCATCTTATTAGGGGTCAATAATCATGTTATTGGGGGTCAGTAACCTGGATACTTGGAGCCAGTTAGTAATCATCTTACTGGAATCTTGTATAAAATGTGTTATATGATATGTCTCTTTAGTAAGAAGTATGTAAGACCTCATTTATTTGGATTTGGAATCCCTTTTGGAATTGTGATCTGTGTTATATGATGCTACTTAGTTTCATTTGAAAAAAAATCAGTAATTGTTTATAAGAAGTCAGCAAAGTTGCATACTGGGGGTCAGTACCATACTTACTGGAATCTGTATGTTGCTTACTGGGGGTCAGTAACATGCTTACTGGAATCTATAAGTGCTTATTGGGGGTCAGTAACCTGATTACTGAGAGTCAGTAACATGCTTAAAGTCAGAGTTAGTAATTTAATATTGAAAAAAAACATTCCGGTGAAAAATTTGGTAACCGGAATCCGGCGACTCCCACGACCGGACTCTGGCGACCGGCCATGGGACGCCGGCGGAGTTGGGTGACCTTTCGGCAAAGTTTCTCTTTTTTCCACTTTTTCAGCACGTTATAATTCAAAAATCTGTTAGATAAGACAGAATGACAAAAAAGGAAGAAAAAAATTAGGCAAACGTTTGTTTAATCCTTGTACTTATGGTCGGTCATCTATTCAGTCCTTGAAATTTCAGTTTCATCTATATAGTGTTTTAAGTTCTAATTTTTAATTTGAAAAGTCCATTCCGTCAATTCTTCCGTTAATATGATGATGTGGCAGTTAAAGACCCTCCCAAAAAATTTCAGAATTACTAAAATACCCTTGTATTAGTTTTCCCTTTAGATTTTCTTCAATAATTTCTTTCTTCATTGTTTTCATTTCATTTTAAGGAGAAGTGAATGTCTTTACTCACCAAAATCCCTTTCCATTTATTTCTTTATGTCTATACCAGATTAATTTAACTTAAATTAAAAATGATAAATTTATTTTAAATAATTAAAGAAAATCAAATGGAATATTATTCTAGGAGTATTTTGGTCATTTTATAATTTTTTGAAGGGTTTTTAACTGAGGATTTGACGGAATGGATCTTTCAAATTAAAAGTTGGAACTTAAAGGACTATATAGATGAAACAGAAACTTTAGGGACTGAATAGACGACCGACCAGAACTATAAGGACTAAACAAATGTTAACCCAAAAAAATTAGAATTGTACTAGGTTGTAAAGATTTATTCAAATGGACAATAGGAATTGTTACCTTATGTTTAATAGTGGAAGAAAATAAGATGGTCATTAGAATGGGTAATGAGGGGGCCAAATTAGTACTAAATGTACATTTTCTCTAATTAATATTTCAATTTGAATTTTTTAATTAATTATTAGAGCAAGTAACGATTGTTTAGGATTATATCACTTACCATATTTTATAAGTGAACTCTATATACATACCATAATCTCTATCACATTTAAAATTATCAATTTTTTTTTTATAGAAAATGTCTATTTATTACTAATTTGGTCTCTCATTATCTATTCCAATGACCACCCTAGTTTCTTCCCATATTAAATATAAGGTAACCACTCTTATTGCCTATTTCAACAAATCTTTTCAACCCTAGTACAGTTTTAATATTTTTCCTTCTTTTTTTGCCCTTCTGCCCTATCTGTCAGATTTTTGAATTATAATGTGCTGAGAGGTTCATAACCGCAGCGGTAATTTAGGACGCAGAGAGAGCTCGAGTTTCACAAAGAAGGAGAGAGAGAGAGAGAGAGAGAGAGAGAGAGAGAGAGAGAGAGAGAGAGAGAGAGAGAGAGTCTGAGTAAGTCAAATCGCTGAGATTCTTAGATTCAAATAGGAGGATCGGAGAATTCGAATATGAGATCTTGTTGCTTTGATTTCGCGTTGCTTCGGAAATCGAAAATCTAAAAATCGGAGGATTGAATTCGGAGAATCGGATACTTGGACTCGATATCTCTTTTCGGTGTGATTATCTCTTCTCCTTTCTTGTCTCGATTCCAGCAATCAAGTTACTGACTTTCAGTAATCAAGTTACTGACCCCCAGTAAGCAAGTTACAGATTCCAGAAATTAAGATACTGACTCTCAGTAACCAGATTACTGACCACCAGTAAGCAACATACAGATTCTAGTAAGCAAGTTACTGACTCTCAGTAAGCAACCTACTGACCCCCAGTAACCAGGTTCTCTCAACGTAATCCGGCTGTCGGTATCTCCATTCTGCTCCTTACAATCCCATCACTTCTCGCGACCCATAACCTTACCCGTCTCTGATGCACTGGCGTCGTCGCTTCAGCCATACGCCTCACTGACGATTCAAACACGTCATTGCGCTTGGTGATTTGGCTCTTGGAGTCGGTGATGAGCTTGGAGAGGCGGTATGAGGGGATGGCGGTGAGGATGGAGACAGCGGCGGCGCTAACGTCAGTGTCGGGGAAGCCGGGATCGGTGACGACGCCGATGCAGACAGTGTCCCAGAGGTCGGCAGTGAGGTCGGCAGTGAGGTCGAAGGCGAGTCTCTTGCAGACATCAGAGGCGGGGGAGGCGACAATCCCTTCGACGACAGACTTGGCGAGGACGGAGGTGTCGCGGTAGGCAATGGACTACTAAAGGGACTGGAGGAGAGGGCGTTGCACTGCCGTAGGGCATTGTTGGAGCGCAAGTCGACTTTGATCTAGGAGAGGTTGTGGTCAGGAGAGAGAGAGAGAGAGACACTACCAGAAAAAAGGGTTTTTCCGACGAAAAAAAAAAAACGGCCGACGAATTAAAATTTTCGTCGGTAATTCTAAGGAATAGCCGACGAATTTAATTTTCGTCGGTAAAAAAAAAAATCGTCGGCCATAGTTTAACCATAGCCGACGAAACCGTTTTTTCGTTGGTATTTTAAAAAAATCGTCGGCTATATTCATATTTCAGTCGAAGATTTGTATTTTCATCGGCCTTTCTCAATAACATTAGCCGACGAAAATTTTTGGAAGTATGGCCGATGAAGTTGACATTTTCATCGGCTATAACTATATTGAAAAATACATATTTTATTTTAGACAGAAAACGACAAAATAATAGCCGACGAGTACTAGGTTTGATTTCGTCGGCTATGATAAAAAAAAAAACAAAAAAAAACCAGCTTCCATTTTCTATCACTATCGACAAACCATTGCTTCATCCTTCAAATGCAAATATGTCGTCAAATAAGATATGACCGAAATAATGAAATACGTGTACGGTTGAAAAATGACAAGATTCCGACAAAATCTGTGTGCCGAATGTTGCGGTTAACTGTTTTTTACTTCCGTTTTCCTATGAGTAGCCTGACGTTTGGTAAATATTTTGAGAAAAAATTTTAAACGATTAGTTGCGTCTCATCGATTTGAAACTATTATATGTTGAAGGTCAGGCAAAAAAACGTCATTTAGACAGGCCAATTACCATTTCTAAGCGTTTAAAGGGTTGACTCACCCGGTTGACCGTCCCGATCGAGCCTTTAACGTTGTCAGATGTAGTTGGATTTTTTTCATACATGTATTTAAGGTGAACGGTGATATCTGACGGTTGGAATAGATTTTCTAAACTTTTAGATTCAAAATCAGAACATATGCACTAATGTTCCTTAACTTGTTTACCAAGTGTTTAAGTGAATGTATAGTTTCAAATAGTTACTATACGTACACTCTTCAAATGCAAATATGTCGTCAAATAAGATATGACCGAAATAATGAAATACGTTTACGGTTGAAAAATGACAAGATTCCGACAAAATCTGTGTGCCGAATGTTGCGGTTAACTGTTTTTTACTTCCGTTTTCCTATAGGTAGCCTGACGTTTGGTAAATATTTTGAGGAAAATTTTTAAACGATTAGTTGCGTCTCATCCATTTAAAATTATTATCTGTTGAAGGTCAGGCCAGAAACCGTCGTCTAACTAGACTAATTTCCGTTTTAAAGCGTTTAGAGGTTTAACTTCGTTGTTTGACCAAAAGTTTAGCCGACGAAAATTCTATGTCGTCGGCTAAACTCTTGCGATCCGCTTATTGTCCGCCGTTGGATGGCTCAGATCCAACGGCTGCTGATTGTCTAAAGCATAGCTGACGAAATATTTGAATTTGTCGGCTAAACTCTTGCGATCCGCGCCTTTTCATTGTCCGCCGTTGGATGGCGGAGATCAGACGGCTGCTGAGCGCCTAAAGTATAGCCGACGACATTCAAAGTATAGCCGACGAGTTCAAACATTTCGTCGGCTATTCTTCAAAATAGCCGACGAAATCTTTTTTAATCGTCGGCTATTCTTTCGGGTATAAATCAGAAACTGTCGAACCCTAGCCGATTTTTTCCTCTCTTCCTCCTCCTCCTGCTGCTACTGCTCCAAACCGGCCCTCTCCCGTTCGTTTCCGCCGCGCCCTCCTCCTCCTCAAATCGGATTTTCCTCTCTTCCTCCAATTCCGGCCTCCTCCTCCTAGCCTCCGATCCTCCTCCTTCCTCAAATCCTCCTCCAAGCCTCCGGCCTCCTCCTCCTCCTCCTTCCCCTCCGCCTTCCCCTCCTCGTCCGACCTCCTTCCCCTCCTCCTCCGGCCTCCTCCTCCGATCCGGTTAAATTTTTTTTTTTTTCAATTTAGTTTAATTTTATAAATTGTTATATATTTAATTTTAATTATATAAATTGTTATATATTTGTTAATAAATTTAATTTTAACAAATTGTTATATATTTTTTATATATTTTATTTTAATTATATAAATTGTTATATAATAAATTGTTATAGATTTGTTATATATTTAATTTTAATTATATAAATTGTTATATATTTGTTATATATTTGTTAATAAATTTAATTGTTATATATTTGTTATAATTTAGGTATAGAAATTGTTATATATTTAATTTTAATTATATAAATTGTTATATATTTTTGTTAATATATAAATGGTTATTTGTATTTATATATATGTTAATAATGAAATATAGTTATATTTGTATATAAATAGTTATATTTAGGTTAATGGTTAGTATTATTTAAAATTAGTACAAATTCAAATATTAATTTGTTAGTATGTTTTGAAATATGTTACTATTATTGGTTATTATATTAATTAGAATTTGTTATTTAATGTAATATAATTTAATATTAATTAATGTATTAATGCCTCAAGCTGCAGATGGCTGATGCATTCAGACAGTTCTTCGGAGGCCGTCGTTCCAGATTTAGGGGTTCTGGAAGTTCCGCCGGTTCCGCAGAGTCCGACAGGACCCTTAGCCATCCTGAGAGGACCACCATCCAACCGCGGAGGAGTGTGGATTCATCCCAGCCGCGGAGGAGTGTGAGTTCTCGGCACCAGACCCTTCTCCAGGCGGGGCGGCCGTCGAGCAGTTCACGTCCCCCTGTCGGGCCAGATGCTCCGAGGTTCAGTAGGCAGCTATTTCAGGACGAGATAGCTGCAGACGTTCCTCATGTCTGTATGCCTGAAGTTCATCGGGAGCCGATGACGAGTCCGACGACGTCTGCTGCTGACTCGACTGAGGGGCCTACTCTCCCAAATCAGCTCTACCTCCCGTACAACATTCCTGCGATACCCGAGGTCGACTTTCGAGGTGTGCCCATATGGCCTGCTATGCCTCAGTACGTGAGTGTTGCGGAGGCATACCAGCAGCAGCCATTTGAGAACCCTGAGCTCCTGATTTCGGCGAGGAGAAAAGGAAAGTCGACAGACGAGTCATCCAGTTCAGGTAACATTTGATTTTATTAATTAAATATTTTATTAAAATTAACGCATTAATATTTAATTTTATTAACCAATCGTCGTTTATGTGATAGGGACAGCCGCTAGCAGTTCAACGAGGAATACGAGAGGTGTCATATGTTTTGACACGCTCAGGAGAACTGTTGAGAGCAGCGGGAGGATCCGGATCAACGAACCTCCTAATCAGGAGGTTCAGGGGAAAAAACACCGCGACTACACGGGTTGCGTGGGGGCACTGATTAGGGACAGAGTCCCTATGTTGTGGACCCGGTGGGCTGATGTGCCCGAAGAGATCAAGAGTGAGGTGAACAACGCCGCGTCGGTGAGTAATTTAAAAAATTTAATTTATTTTACGTAATATTTAATAATTTTCGGTATTGTTATAATTGTAAAACTAATAAAATATTATCTTTCAGACATACTTCGAGATTGCAGAACATAAGCTGCATTGGGCGGACGCGATGCAGTCGTTGAGGTACGTTGGGAATTCCTTATCTTATAATTTGAAATATTTTATGATATTAATAGTATTTCTAATACACTTTTGTTTTTTCCGTAGGTTCAAAGAGTGGAAGAACGAGCTCCGTTCCCACTTTAACCAATACGACAACCGTGGTCGTATGGGTACTCCCTGAGAGTTCATGTTCAGGGAGTACGAGTGGCGTTGGTTGAAGACAGTAGACTTCAACAACCCACTTATGCAGGTAAATACTAAACTTAACTATAAATGTTTATTTTGTTAAAATTTTAATTATTAGTTTAATTATTTTATAATTATTACACTAAAATTTTTTGATGCATTTTTCTAATATTTTATTATTTGTTTGAAGCAACGGTCTCGGGTAAACTCTGCGAACCGCCGCCGTAACACAACCCCCCATCATGGTGGTTCTAGGCCGTTTGCACAATATCAGGAGGAGGCGCTTAGAGATCATCCTGATAGCAACCCGTACGTGGAGACGTTCAAGATCGCTTATCCACAAGCGCAGAACAGCTCGTAAGTCGTTGATTACGATTTTAAAATTTTAATTATTAATTTTACTTAATTATATATTTGTTAGAATATTAATTTTTTTTTTTTCCCATTCAATTAGGAGAGGGTGAACCGGGCCGAAGAAGAGGTGTTCCAGCAAGTAGTTCGGGAGACACAACCGAACATTTCAGAGGCAGATCTGGAAGAAGGCCTGCGCCAGGTCGACCGATCGAATGTCCAAACGGCAGCGAGGATGTTCGACGCAGGCTTCCCACACCGGTCAAACCAATACTACTGCCGGGGTTTGGGAAGTTCTGGAATAGGGCTCCTGAAGACCACTAAGGGAGGTCAAAAGAAGGGAGGCGGGGACAGCCAACAGATGAGGGGGGAAGTGCAGAGATTGACCGCAAGATTGGCGGCCGAGTCCCAGAGATCACAGGAGCTACGCCGCAGAACACAGCAGTATCATTTGGATCTGGCCAATTGGCATGCCGAATGCGACAAAGTTCGGCAACACAACTACGCCGCCCAACAAAACTGGTGGTGTGATATGTTCGCGGCACAACAACACGCCCTTGAACCCCCGCCCCCGTTTCAGCCGTTAGTTGAACCTCCAATGCCTCAACCTCCCGATGATGACGAGCAGGATGTTGGGGATGACGTGGTGGACTTTAGTGCTTTAGGTGATGATTAGGGTTATATTTTATGTATATTGGAACAAACTAAATAATAAATCATTTAGACGTGTTTGTTGTTGGTGCAAATGCATGGATTGTCTTTGTGATTTGCAGGTTGCTTGGAATGGTAATTTAGAAATTAATTTAATTTTTTTTCCCCCAAATGTAAGAATAGCCGACGATATTGGCATTATTTCGTCGGCTATAAGCACTATAGCCGACAGTTTTTACCAATTTTCGTCGGCTATAACTTCTATAGCCGAGGAAAATGACATTATTTCGTCGGCTATAACTAATTAATGCCTATTAAAATATTAATATATTCCGACGAAATATGCTGGAATCGTCGGCTATATTTCAGAACAAATAGCCGACGAATTTCGTCGGCTATAGTTTACGATATCGTCGGCCATACTCGAAAATATCCGACGAATTTCGTCGTATATTTTGCCCAGATTTGGTCGACGAAATTAATTTTCGTCGGTAAAATCGTCGGCCATACTTGAATATAGCCGACGATTTCGTTATTTACGTTGACCATTGGTATTACCGACGGCGTTTTTCCGACGAATTATAGCCGACGAAAATTTCGTCGGCAGAAGGAATAGCCGACGAAAATTTGGTATAGTCGACGAAATTTTTTTCGTCGGCTATTCTCTCCGATCTGGTAGTGAGAGAGAGAGAGAGAGATTTTAGGAAGGAGAAAAGATGTGGCTGTTGTTAAGGATTAAGCTAAGGGGAAAAATTGCTTTCTTCACAAAATTCATTGATTTGGGCTATAAACAATAGAATGGGTAATTTTCCCCTCAATTTTGTGCAAATGATCATTTTCTTTTCTTTTTTTAAAAGAAAAAAAAAACTTTTTCTGTGGACGAATTATATATGTATATATATTTGGACGAATTTTCTTTTGCACCAGTTTTATATATACATTGATCGAAATATATATATGTATAAACGAATTCATTAATTATAATTTCAAAAATTTATGTTTTTTTTCACATTATATTTTGGTTTTTAAATCTAAATAGGGAAGTTATATTTGAACCTCCAAATTTGCTATCTATACCTCCACTATTTTTCTATTTTATTTAGACTTTGTCAACTCTTGCAAAAAGACATATAAGGACAAATCAAATAATCTGATAATTTTCTTTTACTACTTCAATTGCTTGATCCCAATTCTTGTATCTCTTAACAATCAGGCTTTGATAGACATGAATGAATTCATATTGAAATTTTAGATTTTTTCTCTTTTCGTTTTCAGTTATTTTTGCATCATTCAGACTAACTTATTCATTCAAACAACTTCTTTACGTGAATTACATCTGCCTAAACTCTATACTCTTGAAGTGCAAAACTGATATATACATTGTCGTCCATGGTACTTTATTTGATTCCCCTTCACCCATTCACTACTTGAAACAAAAAACCCACTCCACCATTAAACAAATAAATAATACGGAAACTACCAATTCAAATTCATTACATCTTATTATATGAAACTGCTACAAATACTTATCAATTATCATTCACACATAACCAATTCAATTATCCGCAATGCGACACAGTTATCATCTCTAGCAGTTTTCTTCCGGTGTTCCGAATCATCATAATCCTCCTTCAAAATAATTGTGATTTCTTCTTTGTGAAAAAAGACGAATTGTTAGAAGAGATTGTTAGAGAGATGGTATATTGGTAAGTATGAGGAGGTACACTTAGGTTAGTTTTCAAATAATTAAAAAGTAAAAGGTAGGTGTAATAAGAAGTGGAGGTATACATAGCAAATTTAGAGGTGCAACTAGAATCCCCCATCTAGATATGAGTGTAATGAAAAAAAGATAATAAAGTATATATGTTTTTTATAGAAGTAAACACAAATAATCTGGAGTCATTAGATTTGTGAATGATATGATTGTCTTTTACTCAAAAATGACATGGCGTGATTTTATTTCTAAAAGATGATGTGTCTATGTGACAAGGCTTGACACATAGGATTGAGGCCTTTGAAGCCTAAATTTTTGAAGCCAACAATCATTTTCCTATTTTTATTGCTAACGCACTACACATTAATAGTCTTAAGACTAACGAGATCAAACCAAACCTGATATACGTACAGGTAAGTTTCCTCACATCTACCAAGTTTTAAAAACGGCAAAAAACGCTAGTAACACCTATCGCATCTCTGCTCCTCTCTGCTAGGGTTTCGCCGAACCCTTGCTGCCAGACCGGGGATTGCGACAAAACTTACAAAAATGCACCGTGGATCTTGATCTATTGAGTTGGAACTGCAGAGGGATATGTGGAGATGATACAACAAGAGCCTTGCAGGATCTTATTGCACAAAATCGTCCCCAAGTCGTTTTTCTATGTGAAACAAAGATCAGCAGCGAGATGGATTTCTTGAGGCTGAAGCGAGCGCTAGGGTTTCCTCGCGCGGAGATGGTTCTTAGCGAAGGAAGATCGGTAGGATTGGGACTGCTCTGGTCTGACGATGTATCTCTCCAAATCAATTCCAAATCGGCACATCATATCGATGCCGATGTGGTAAACGCGCCTGGAATGGCTTCATGGAGTTTAACCGGTTTCTACGGATATGCAGCGACGGGGGAAAGAGAGAAATTGTGGCAGCTACTCCAGGATTTGGCAGACGCGAGTTCACCGTGGTTGGTGATTGGAGACTTCAACGAGATCATGAACAGCAGTGAGAAGATTGGTGGAGCCGCGAGACCGGAACAGCAAATGCGCGGCTTCCGGGATGCGCTAGGGTACGGCGATTTGATTGATCTGGGATTCCAGGGCGTGATGGCGACTTGGGGGAATTCTGAAACTCTGCTGCGTTTGGATAGGGCAGTCTGCTCTTTGGCCTGGTTCGACTTGTTCTTCCATGCGAAGGTGTTTCACTTGCCGCCGTTCGATAGTGATCATGTCCCCCTCTTATTAAAGGCCAGTACAACGCCGATTGCTACTCGTCCAAAGGTGCATCGCTTCTGTTGCGACTTGGGGGAATTCTGAAACTCTGCTGCGTTTGGATAGGGCAGTCTGCTCTTTGGCCTGGTTCGACTTGTTCTTCCATGCGAAGGTGTTTCACTTGCCGCCGTTCGATAGTGATCATGTCCCCCTCCTGTTAAAGGCCAGTACAACGCCAATTGCTACTCGTCCAAAGGTGCATCGCTTCTGCTGCTACAGCACGAGGAGTGTGACTCTGTGGTGAAGAAGGCATGGCAGGAGGAAGTTTATGGCCTGCCTATGTTCCAGGTTGTTACGAAGCTTAAGAAGGCCCGTATTCGTCTTGATAAATGGCATAGAGCAGCCTTTCGGGGTCGACAGATCAAAATGATGGCCATACGTAACCGGTTAACCGGTTGGAAAAGTTGATGGGCTGCTATATTACTCCTGAAGGTCAGGAGGAAAAAGCAGTTTTATTCAGTAATTTGCAAAGCTTGTTGCACTAAGAAGAAGTGTTTTGGAAGCAGCGGTCGAAAGTTCGATGGCTAAAAGAAGGTGATCGTAATACTAGTTATTTTCATCAACAAGCTAATGTTACGAAACGTAGAAACTCTCTGAAAGGATTGTTTGACGTAGAAGGGAACTGGCATGATGATGTTCAGGGAATGGAAAAAGTGGTTACAGATTACTTTGGACAGATTTTTAAAGCTTCAGAGATAGATACAGAGGCTCTCAATCATACGTTAGCAGCCATTGACCCATGTGTAACGGAGGAGATGAATGGGCAGCTGTGTAGTGATTATTCCAGTGAGGAGATTAAACAAGCTGTGTTCCAAATGTATCTGACGAAGGCACCGGGGCCTGATGGTATGCCTCCCCTATTTTTTCAGCATTATTGGGATCTTATTGGGGGTGAAGTGGTATCCGCAGTTCAGAATTTTTTACATACGGGACAGCCTCTGAAACAGATAAATTATACTCATGTCTGTTTAATCCCCAAAGTGGAGCAACCTCAGCATATGGCGGATTTACGTCCTATTGCATTATGTAACGTCATTTACAATATTTGTTCTAAAGCGATGGTGAATCGCTTGAAGGTAATCCTTCTTGCAATTATTTCTCCATTTCATAGTGCATTTACTCCTGGTAGATTAATCACTGACAACATCATAGTTGCCAATGAGATGGCTCACTTTGTGCATAATAAGCGATCTGATAGAGGTTATATGGCTGTGAAACTGGATTTAAGTAAAGCCTATGATTGTATGGCGTGGCATTTTTTAGAGCGGGTGATGACACGATTTGGCTTCAGTCCCCCTTGGATTCGGATTGTTATGCAATGTATTTCCACAATCAGGTATTTTTTTCTGATTAGAGGTAAGGCTCGGGGCTATCTGGTCTCGGGTCGTGGTTTGAGGCAAGACGATCCTTTGTCACCTTATTTATTCATGTTAGGAGCTGAGGGATTTTCGGCTTTGTTGACACAGAAGATGCAGACAGGGGAACTTCCTAGTATCACCATCTCTGAGGGAGCTCCACCGGTAAACCATTTATTATTTATTGATGATAGTATGCTTTATGTGGAGGCCTCAATAGCTACTGGGAGAGTGATACAGGAGGTGTTTGATGTGTACAGTAGAGCCTCTGGCCAAAAAGTGAATTTTGATAAGAGTTCCATGGTTTTTAGTGACAATGTGTCTGAGGAGAGGCGATTGGCTCTCTCGAATTTATTGGATGTCCAGGTGGTGGAGGCACATCAGAAATATCTGGGACTTCTAACTTATGTGGGCAGACAAAAATCAGCGACGTTTCAATACATCAAGGAACGTCTAGAGTCCAAGCTCGCGGCATGGCAAGGTAAATTACTCAGTGGTGTTGGAAAAAATATTCTAATCAGTACGGTGGCTCAGGCTCTTTCAAATTATACTATGGGTGTGTTCAGACTTACCAATTTTTTTTGTGATGATTTGGAACAACCCTGTGCAAGATTCTGGTGGGGTAGTACACTGGATAAGAAGAAAATACACTGGAAGAGGTGGAATGGTTTATGCAATCCGAAAGAAGCTGGTGGCTTGGGTTTTCGTAGTTTGTTAAACTTCAATTTGCCAATGCTTTCGAAACAAGCGTGGTGGGTTATCTCTAATCCTTCTTCACTGATTGCTTCTATTTACAAGCCGAAATATTACCCAAACTGTTCTTTCTGGGAGGCAGAAGAGTCTACTTCTCCTTCTTTCTCTTGGAGAAGTATTTTTAGCGCCAGAGATGTCCTCAGGGAGAATATTTATTGGCAGGTTGGAGATGGCATGCAGATACAAACTTTTGTGGATAACTGGATTCCAAGATCAGTAATGGGGAGACCAACGTATGTGATACCTACTACAGAATCGATTTCCAGAGTGAGTGATTTGTTATGTGGGATTGGAGAGTGGGATACTGCTAAAGTGAAGAGATGTTTTTCGGAAGCAGAGGCTGATATGATTATGAGCATTCCTCTTAGTACAAGATCAAGTCGGGATCGGCTATGTTGGAAGCTAGCATCAGATGGCAAGTTTTTGGTGAAGACAACTTAGTGGTATGTTTTTATTAACTCCTCTAGTTATCACCATATCCTTCCAACTATTGGTCAAACTTTCTGGAAAAAATTATGGGGAACTAATATTCCGAGTAAAGCAAAAGTACATGGATGAAGGATTTGCCTAGATATTCTTCCATCTTTGGGGAGTTTATTGTTGAAGAGGGTCATGGTGGAGGGGACTCATTGTGTGTTATGTGGTTCTTTAGGAGAATCGACTTTACATTTGAGTCGATATTGTGTGTTCATTAGAGGAGTTATTCAGTCTCATCCGATTCCACAAACCCTACACGAATTTCCGCTGCAAAACCCAAATCCCACAAAAAAAAAAAAAACATAAACACAAAGCAAAAGGCACAGCACAGACACCAAAAACCTAAACAGAAAATCCAAACAGTAAACACAAAAGCAAAAACAAAAAAAGGGAGGAAGAAAAATTGTGAAGTGCCATCAGATCTTGTTGGCGAGAGAAAAAGCAAAAAACAAGAAGCTATCATCACACCACCACGTGCAAAAAGCAACCCAGCAGAATCTGCAGCCCAGCCCAGCCGCGTAACCCAGCCACCTCAGCCGAGCCGAGCCAGTTGTCTTTGCTACACAGCAGGCCCTGTCCCCTGCCTCTTCTTCCTCTGACGACGTTGTCCCCAGCTTTCTATCCCACGTGCAAATTTCCTGCAACAACAAGTTTCCTTCGGTAGTTGGCATGCCTACTGCAGAGGACAAGTATTCATCTCATGCCTCCGCTAATGTAGCACAGTCAAGTATGAATGGTCAGACTATTTTGAATAATACTTGGATAATTGATACAGGGACATCATATCACATGACAAATGACCCTAATCTCTTGGTCAGAGTTAAACCTTGCTCTCAAAATGTTGTGTCTACCGCTGATGGTACCCCAACTGCAGTTATTGGAGAAGGTTATGTCGTCTTATCTGATACTTTAACTCTTGAATCTGTTTTACTTGTTCCATCACTATCATATAATCTCATGTCCGTTGGTCAGATCATTCTAGCCCTTGCATGTATTGTTACCTTTTATCCATCATTATGTGTGTTTCAAGACATTCTGACCCGACAGATTCTTGGTTACGGTGTACGAAGAGGGAAATTATACTATTTGGAAGCTAATCAGGTTCATGGAGTCGTGACTGGTCGAGAAGCTGTGTGGCTTTGGCATCGTCGCCTAGGCCACCTCAACTTCCATTATCTCAAGAAGCTGCAACCTTAGTTGTTTTCTGGTGTCAACGCTTCAGATTTCCATTGTGACACATATGAACTGACCAAGAGTCACCGTTTTTCTTATTCATCAAGTCTTCACAAAAGTCCGGTCCCTTTTATGAAGATCCACTCCGATGTTTGGGGCCCTGTAAAAATTTCTTCACTATGTGGCGCTCGTTATTTCGTCCCTTTTATTGATGACTGCACCCGAATGACTTGGGTGTCCCTCCTGAAGAACAAAAGCGATGTTTGTTCCAGGTTCAAAGAGTTTCACAAGATGGTGTCTACACAATATCAGCTCACCATTCGTGTTTTCCAATCTAACAATGGTGGAAAATATATTAATGGCCCTATGCAAGAGTTCACACAATCTCATGGAATTCGACATCAAACTTCTAATTCATATACTCCTCAGCAAAATGGATTGACAGAATGGAAAAATCGAGAGTTGCTTGAAGTTGTTCATGCCTCATTATTTGGCATGAATGTGTCTCGTGAGTATTGGAGAGAAGCTGTGAAGTCTGCTGCCTATCTTATTAATCGTACTCTTTCTCGTGTGATTGAGTTTCAAAACCCTCAACAACAACTTCACAAGCTTCTTTCGATGTCATCTATGCCTAACTTGGAGCCTCGTGTATTTGGTTGCACCGTGTATGTTCATATTCCCAAACCTCAACAAAGTAAGCTTGATCATCGTGCAAGAAAATGTATTTTTGTGGGTTACGCGAAGTTTCAGAAGGGTTATAGATGTTATGAACCCCACACTAACACAATACATACATCGCTTGACGTTTCTTTTCGGGAATCTGAACCTTATTTCTCCACAGGAATTTCAGAGACTTCCCTTCAGGGGGAGAGAGCTTGTGAATGAAATTCACAGTACTCATTTGATTTAGAAGAATTTGAGCAATTAGAAGCATTGGAGTCGAGGTTTGGAATTGGTAACGAGGACCAAAGTCGCGAAAGCAATACTAATACTAAGACTGACCAAAACAAGCAAATTAGTGGACCCAACATCTCTTTTTCTCGGGAGCAGATCAGCTGTCCCTAAATAGCCTGTGCCAAACCTGTCATGTTGCTATAACATAGTACTACCAAGATATTAAATAGCATCCAACACCACTATTCGCCCATTCATATGTTATTACACCAGTAGTAATGATGTCATATTCAAATGTTAGGAGAAGAAAAGTTCAACCTAGAAAATAAGAACTTGAAAGTTGTGAGTTAGTGGCCAGATGTCGAAATTATAGCAACGTGACAGGTTTGACACAGGCTATTTAGGGACAGCTGATCTGCTCCCCTTTTTCTCCTTACCAGCACCAGCACGTGCAGATTGGCTCTCTTCCTGATCAACATGTGCAAGCTGGTGGGCCAGTATGTCTTCCCAAGAGTTGTCAACTAAAGAACCTGAGCCGCATCTAGCCGAGCCAACCTCTCATGCCGCGCCACGTGTTGCTTCACCACTCTTTCCTTCTGAGTCGACAGGTTGTGCAAGTGGTGCAGATCTTTTTCCTGCTGACTTTCTGATGATTGTGACCCTATTATTACTGATCCACCAACTACATATGCTGCGAATGTTTCTCATCAGGTACCATTACTTTCCAATGAACCTAGAAAATCACATAGAGTTACTAAGGGTATTCCTCCAAAATATTATGAGCCAGACATCAAAGCCAAAGCAAAATACCCTATAGCCAATTATATGCCTAATCAAAGGCTATCTAGATCACATGCACTTGTTGTCGATCAATTATCTTCTGTATCTATTCCAAGTAGTGTACAAGATGCATTCGCATATCCCAAGTGGAAACAAGCGATGAATGAAGAACTTGAAACCTTACAGAAAAACTCAACTTGAGATATTGTGACAATGTCACCTGGAAAGAAGACTGTTGGATGTCGTTGGGTGTATACAGTGAAACTCAAAGCAGATGGGAGTATTGACATACATAAAGCCAGATTGGTTGCCAAAGGATACACCAAACGCTATGGAATTGATTATGAAGAGACATTTGCACCTGTAGCAAAGATCAACACTGTTCGAATATTGATCTCACTAGCAGCAACTAGAGATTGGTCTCTTCGCCAATTTGATGTGAAGAATGCATTCCTCAATGGAAATTTAGAAGAAGAGGTTTATATGGATGTACCACTAGGAGTCAAAAATAAGCCTTGCGATGCAGGCAAAGTTTGCAAATTGAAGAAGTCATTATATGGCTTAAAACAATCACCCAGAGCTTGGTTTGGAAGATTTTCAAAACCAATGAAGGCGTTTGGTTACAGACAGAGCAACTCATACCATACTTTGTTCATTAAGCATAGTCAGGGTAAGATTACTGCCGTGATAGTATATGTTGATGATATGATTGTCACAAGAGATGACCCGAAAGAGATGGAGACCCTACAGAAATATCTTTCGAAGGAGTTTGAGATGAAAGACCTTGGGCAATTGAAATACTTTCTTGGTATTGAAGTTGCAAGATCTAAGAAAGGAACTTCTTTATCCCAACCTAAGTATGTACTCGACTTGTTAGCTGAGACAGGAATGCTTTACTGTAAACCAGTTGAGACACCAATTGAGATGAGTCACAACCTCGCCATCTATCTGAATCAGGTTCCAACAGATAAAAGAAGGTACCAACATCTAGTAGGGAGACTTATTTATCTTTCTCATACTAGACCTGATATTGCTTATGTTGTGAGTGTGGTTAGCCAATTTATGCATTGTCCCAGTGAAGAGCATATGGATGCAGTATATCGTATTTTGAAGTATCTCAAGAAGACACTTGGAAAAAGTTTGTTGTTTAAAAAGAAGAATGAATTAGAAATCGTGGGATACACAGATGCTGATTGGGCAGGTGATAAGACTGATAGAAGATCTACATCTGGATACTTCACTTTTGTTGGAGGAAATCTAGTGACTTGGCGTGGTAAGAAACAAAAAGTTGTCGCTAGATCAAGTGCAGAAGCAGAATTTCAAGGTATGGCACATGGCGTATGTGAATTGTTATGGATCCGAAATGTGTTAAAAAACTTAGGTGTCAAACTTAAGAAGCCTATGGACTTGCATTGTGATAATAAGTCAGCAATTGAAATTGCTCATAATCCAGTTCAACATGATCAAACTAAGCATGTAGAGGTAGATCGATTCTTTATCAAGGAAAACTTAGACAGGAAAGTCGTTCGATTTCCTTTCGTGTATACAGAAAACCAGTTGGCAGATATTCTTACAAAAGGTGTGTCAAGGAAAGTGTTTGACGTCTCAATTGACAAGTTGGGTATGATCGATATCTATGCGCCAACTTGAGGGGGAGTGTAGAATATTCTAGTATATTTACTTTCCCTGCTTGTATAGGTGAAATATCGTAGGATATATTTTCCTTGTAAGTATAGATTTGTATCACTATATACACCTCCTATTATGGAGAAGAGTAATATTATTGAAGTATTAAACCCAAATTATATTCTTTTCTACTATTTGTACACCACCTCGGTGGAATGGCTTGGTCAGTGTGCTAGTGAGCTCAATCTGCTACATTTTGGGGAACTCCTGTTCATTCTTTAGTCAGTTTGGAAGGAAAGGAATGAAAGAGTCTGGAATCTGAAGTCCATGGTCGCATTGGATGTCAGTTTACAGCTCGCTGCTAATCTAAAAGATTTCAGAGTTCATAATTTGTTGGTACCTAAACAACCCTTGGGGAGGGGTTCTGTCAAATGGAAAGCTCCATCTTTGGGACTTTGTAAGATTAATGTTGATGGAGCTTATTCTCAACTTAGTCGAAAGGGTGGTTGGAGTTTATTATTCGAGACCATTCTGGAAGGATGTTGGCCGGTGGTGCGGGTCCTACCTCGGGTTTGGTGTCGGCAGAACATGCCGAACTAATTGCTTGTTGTAGAGCGGTTGCTTTTGCGGCAAGCCAGGGCTTTACTCCAGCAATTCATATGCTTCAGAAGTGAAGCGGCAACTGGAGGAGACAGCTGGTCCTAATACATCGAGTTTGGGTCGGATACATGACGATCTTAGGTTTCAGATTCAGAACCATGGTACTTGGATGGTGTCTCACACTAGAGCTGCGTATTGTTTGGCAGCGTATGCTGTTCTTTGGATATTGATGAATTTTATTTTTCTATGCCTTCTTTTCTTGACGCTGTTGTGACAGCGGAATACTGTACTATTTAATCGTGGTTTCCATTAATAAATTTTTGTCAACCAATTCAAAAAAATATCAAACCAAACCTATTTAATTTCTATGAGAGGTAATATATATATATGCGCCCAAGACCTCAATTTGTGTAAAATCAAATAAAATACTGAATTAAACAAGAAGTGAAATCAACCAGAAGTATAAGCAAAACAATAATGATGGCTATGTCTTGACCGTGTTGTGGCAGGAAAAAATGTCTGTCTAATGCCTTCACTTTTTATAATGGGGAATATGAAGCCTGATGCACTCTGAACACCATAAAGATTTGTATATGCAGTAAGTAATGAGCACTATAAAATTTTGGATTGATATACAAGTTGATACCAAAGTACGTAATGGAAGTATTTTCGATGACATACCAAGATAAATCGAAATCCACGCCATAGGCGTTTAGGTGAAGGAAATGGAAGCATTAAGCGGGCGACACCATAGATGGCTACACCAAAGATATGGAGAAGTAAATGCAGTGGACGGGGATTAAGACCAGAGAGAAGGGATAATATTCCAGATGAACAAATGCCTCCAAGGCTCAAATAGCCAAAACACGCTTCCCGGATTGCTCGTCTTGCTGGATCAGGTGATTTACAATACGCCTTGTACAAAGCACCTGCTAATGTGTTTATACTAAATGAAAAAGGCTGCAACGAATGCAAAGAACTATGTCAGCAAAGCAAAAGCCATAGAGAATGCCACATTTGATATATTCTCCACAGAAAAAAGAAGTTAAGTAATGAGTTTTCTTAATGACGGCTTTACCTTTCGCAGTGTGTAAAATGATTCAAGGTAACTGCACAAAGTAGGTGCATCATTGAGATCACGTAGGGGTCTAAGAAGATCTCGGAGAAGAACTATGTCTGAAAGAGCCACCGTCATTCCACCTCCGGTTAAAGGATGCCTCATGTTGAATGAATCCCCCAACAAAATGGTACCAGGAGTTGGAATATGTTTAGCAGCCATGGTTTTGTTTTGCATGGATCTGATGTTTCCCTTATTGACAGCAGTCATAAAAGCACTGTGGAGCTCAACCGGAATCTGAAACACAAAGTAGTCCTCAGATTAGTAAAGCACATCGTGCATGTGAGAGTTGAACTCAAGAAAACTACAGATGCGTACCTGAGGAGCCACTACAGTCTTCAAATAGTTTGCCATTTCACCACTAGCTACTGAAGGCACTTTTGTTCCAGGTACATCGACCAAACAACGAACCTCAGTTGAACTGATGGGATAAAACAGAATGGGTGAAGGGTCTCCCAAAATGACAAGTCCATGATTTGCGTATGGAAGGTCACAGTTCTCCAAAATCAAACCAACAGAACAAGAGGGACTTTCAATCTGCAACGTTAACTAATACATTAAATCAGTTGGTCTTATATTACCCTTCGGAAATACTTAGAATCATGTGAGTCATGTCCTAAAATTAAGCCTTATAACATGCTCGATTTATCAAGGTGGTAACAAATTGTTACCTTGGAAGCACTAAGAGATTTGCGCAGATTTGAAAAGCAACCATCGCATACAATTGTTAGTGGAGCATATGTTCTCATCTCCTCTCCAGCTTTGTTCTTGTAAATCACCCCTTTGACGATGCCTTTTTCCACAATTAGTGTCGTCACTGATCCTTGTTCCAATTTCACACTGCAATGAAATTCCATGAGTAAAGATTGTTACAGATTCCACAAAAGTAGTCATACACATATCTGTAGAATATTGTATAATGTTTAAGGACAATGAGAATCACTTTGAAAGAGTTGCAGCTTTTTCACGCATTCTCTGAACGAAACGACCATTGTGGAAACTCCTCCCAGCCAAATCTGAACTGCCTTTTTCCAAGGGATAAGACCATGTTGTAACCTTTCCATCTTTGTAAAGAACATAACCAAACACCTTCTGAGCATCAATGGACTCATTTGCACAGTCTGCAGCCACAAATAGCCATTGTTGATTAATATTATTTAATGTGTCAGCTGAATTTACATTCAATAAGAGCAAGAGAACAAAAAAAAAACATCTGACATATTTAGCAAGCAGAAAACACTGTTCATCTGACTCAATATTTCTGGATTGTGTCCCTATTTCATCTTTAATTACAATTGTGCCATTCGAACTTTTTGATCCACATATGTTTCCGCCTTTTACCCAATTCAATTAGACCCAACAATAATATGTCTTTTATTCTCTTCTTCCTCTATTGTGCTCCGCTCAATACCACCCAACCTAAACTCAGATTCCCAGTCTTTCTTCACGTGCGGGGACTTATCCTCGACTTTTCAGCTATGCCAAGATAATAACACTCGGTTGATAATGGTTTCTTCCAGACTTCACTAATCTACCCGCAGCATTAATGCGCGGAAATTCTACCTCGTAGTTACTATATGTCGAAGTACCGTAAGAACAAAAAATGAACTCTAAATTGGTTTGGAAATTGCTCACCCTCAAGATCCAACTCAATTAATTTAAGATAACCCCCAGGCTGCAAAAGCTCACCAACAATTCTATCCGGCTCCGTCAAGTCTCTTTCGATGACATGCACACGGCGTCTTTCCTGCAACAATAAGCAAAACGTCATGTTAAAGATGAAGCTAATACGTTAGCCATTAAAGCAAAACCTCAAATCTAACTGTGCCACTTTAAGGACTGCCTATGTACTCTATTTTTCAATTGGCGGGGCACAATTTTTGCAAAGACTAAGGTGGTGTTCGATAACATTTTCATATCCATATTTTTATTTTCAACTTTTACAAAGAAAAAGTGAAAAAATCAGTATGATGTTTTCACTTTTTCATTTTCATTTTCAAAACTGTTTTCAAAAACTCAAAAAGATTACCAAACAGGCCCTAAAATACTCTTGGTTCTCTCCTAGTCATTGTGAAGTATGTAGCATCATGTACAATTTGAACTACACTACCCATGCCATCAGATACGTACAAAATAATGAGAAAAAAAATGTTGACCCAATTTGATAAAAAAAAAAAAAAAAATTCAGAAAATTACTCACACTCTATGGGTATGAATGATCCACCTTCGTGGATGGTAAAAATGTAGAAGTGGGTAGTTAATCTTTAGAAGAAAAAAAATTAATAAGTTAACTACTGCAGATCAAGACTAAAGCGACGAACAATTAACATAGGAAAAAAACTTCGTCGCTTCAATACATGCAGGCGACGAATATTGGACTCGTCGCTTAAAAAAAAACGACGAAGATTGCTCAATATTCGTCGCTTCAATAATTTCCAAGCGACGAATATTGATAGTTCGTCGCTTCAGTTTATCGCAGAACAATTTTTTGGAAAATCTAGCGACAAAGTTTAGTAATTTCGTCGCTCAAATATAAACGAAGCAACGAATATTGGGCAATCTTCGCCAGTTCGTTGTTTTTTCATCTGCTTAAGCACCAAATTATAATTAAAAGAGAGACTTGGTTTTTCAATTAGTAAAGTAATTCATTTGAACTAACTGACCGTTGGATGTCAAATATTCGTTTGTTATGGTGCGCGGTTAAAATTAGGGATGGAACAGGCGTCGTTTGATGGTCTGATCGTCAAGATAATCGAAAAAAACGCACTTTGACCACAAATACTCTTTGACTGCCGCCCTCCGAAAGCCTTGCTCCGCGCGAGCAGGGGACGGTAGAAGGACATGACCACGGGGTCGGGAATGTGACAACCCCGTCCCCCAAAACTCTCTCGGGATGGGGTCCACCCATAGGGCATATTAGTGGTATTTTCGGTTTTCTCTTTAATCGGACAACCAAACGACGCTGGTTTCGACCCAAATAACCGTACCCCTTATTTTACATACATGTCACATCCAATGGTCAATTTTACCGACGGAGGTCCGCTCCAAATAGTGCCTTCAAGAAACAACAACTTCTTTGTTAACCTAGTATAAAGGTTAAGCAACATAGGAGGATACTTGGGTTTTCAATTAGCAAAGTAATCATTTTGGACTAACTGGCCGTTGGATGTCAAGCGTACATATATTATGGTACACGATTCAAATTCGGGACGGAACGAGCATCGTTTCGTCGTCCGATCGTCGGGATAACGGGAAAAAAAAGTACTTTGACCACACAAATACCCTTTGACCGCCGCCTTCCGAAAATCTTACTCCGCGACGGTCTGGGGACAGTAGAAGGGCATGACAACAGGGTCGGGAATGTGGCAACCTCGCTCCCCGAAAGGCCCTCGGGGTGGGGTCTACCCATAGGACATATTAGTGGTGTTTTTGGTGTTTCTAATGATCGGACGGCCGAACGACACCCGTTCAAGCCCAAATTTTAAACGTGCCCCTTATTTTACGTACATGTCACATCTAAAGGTCAATTTCACCATTGGAAGTCCGCTCTAAATAGCACCTTTAAGATGTAGCAACTTCTTTGTTAACCATTAATAAAGGTTAAGCAACATAGAGGGATACTTGGGTGTTCAATTTGCAAAGTAATTCCTCTGGACTAACTGACCGTTAGATGTCAAATGTACGTATATTATGGTACACAGTTAAAATTCGGGACGCAAGAGACGTCGTTTGGCTGTTCGATTATCGGAAAAACCGAAAAAAGTGCACTTCCAAATCGAATTTGTAAGACTAAATTCAAAACCCTAGACCCTAAAATTTGGTGCAACCCTACCTGTAAATAATATATGGTGCAATCCTAAATTAAAGGCAAACTAAGTTTTTATTGCAAAATATGAAGAGAAAAAAAAAAAGGATCTCAACACCAGTAGATTTTGAAGCGACGGAAGATGTTAAGAGTATTGAAGCGACGGAGTTTGTCTTCCTTCGTGCTTAAGTGCTTCAAAAAACATCGTCTACTTTTTCGGCGAAAATTTTAAATTTCCGTCAAATAGTTGAAGAAAATTTAAAATCATTTTAAGGGACGGAAATTGGCTTCCTTCGTCGCTTAAGGTCGACCAAAAATCCCCTCAACGAGCAACTTCACTCACTCTGTATTTCCCATTTTCTTTTCTTGATGCTTCATTCGATTCAGTCTCTCCCAAAATCCTATTTTCATCACCAGCACAATAGCCCAGCACCACCACCCTGTCCAAAACCCTCTCTCTTTCTCTGTCTCTAACCCTCACTCAATTCCAATTCAAACCCGAAAGTGAGAGAGCAGAAGACCGAGAAGCTTCGTGCGGTGGTCAGAGACTGCGTCACTAAGCACCTCTACTCGTCGGCGATCTTCTTTGCCGACAAAGTCGCCGCCGCCTTCACCAAAGAGCCCGCCGATATCTACATTCTCGCTCAGGCCCTAATTTCTTATTCAATCATTGATTCAATGCATAATTTCTTTACTCATCGTGCTCAGGCTCTGTGGCTCTCGATTGGGTTCGGAAATGGAAGCCAAACCTCTGTGGTTATCTAGGCCAAGAATAGGTTGTTAATTTTTGTTGAATTTATAGAAGATATTAGTTTTCGAGTTTTCGATTAGTTAATGTGTATGAGAGAGTACTTGAACTAGTGAATGGACTCATTGTAGAGAATTGGAACAGGTTCGTGTTGTGAGCACTGTGTATGCTGAGGAGGAGGTGGAGTATGGTTTGAGGGAGATGGTTGGTGCTGTCGAGGACAGATTGGGAACATTGCAGCCTTCTGCGCCGGAGTTTGTGCTGTGGCGGACACCGTTTTATGATGTGAAGGTAGTTTTAATCGTGTTGGTTGGTTTTTATTTGGTTTATGAAGTGTGCTAACTTGGCTGTTGTGTGGTTGTGTAGAGCTTGAGGGATATTCCTGATTCCTACAATGACTTTACTAAACTTTGATTGCCAATAACAATGCCGCTTCCGCCAGCTACATTTGCTGCTAGTGCAACGGAGTTGGACTGGGGTAAGGTTCCGGAGACTCTTAATGCTTTATGCTTCTGATTATACTTCTACTTGATGGTAATTTTAGTGAGGAGAGAGTTTGTAATAGTACTGATGGTAATGGTAACTGTACTATGATTTAGGTCCTATGCCAACATTTGATGATTTGAAGGAGTTTGTAAACACAAATTCATGCAAAAGGCCAGAGAGCTGGACTTCAATCAAGGTAATGTTTTGGACTTGGCATATTTACACTAAGATACTATCATTTTGTCAGTATACCGTTGTTGGCCATGAAGGTCCTGCTATTCTGCTTGTGCATGGTTTTGGAGCCTTTTTGGAGCATTACCGTGACAACATAGGTCACATCGCTGAAGGTGGTAACCAAGTCTGGGCTGTTACAATTTTAGGATTTGGGAAATCAGAGAAGCCAAATATCGTGTACATTGAACTCCTTTGGTCTGAAATGCTTAGAGATTTCATTCTTGAAGTTGTTGGTGAGCCAATGCATCTTGTTGGGAATTCAATTGGTGGTAAGTTATGTACTAAATTGTAGATTTCGTCTGATATAACAATCCTTATGATCTTCCTTTTAGCATGCTTAGACATACAAAAACAGTTTCTTTAGCTTATCCATCTTATACTCAAACAGGTATGCTAAGGATCTTGTCGACGTTTTGTACAGTACAAATGGACTTGACTTCGGAGCCGCAAGTGATGGTAGTGCAATTGGCTTGATGGTGAAAAAATCAAATGTTGTTGCTTCATTGGCACAGTTTGTTTCCGGACAAGTAGTTTCTAGTAGAGTCGGCCACTGCTTCAGCACTTTTAGGCAAGTTGTCTGTCAGTTACCTGCAAGAACAAACTCTCTCACTTCTTGGTCTGAACCAAGTGCCTAGATTGTCCAGTGAACATGTCAATCATGGAGCTCTTAACATTGGATTAGGTGAATTGCTGTCGAATCTATCCCCTGAGACAGCACTTGAAGCATATACTCCACCCCTGGGAACAAGCTCACAGGGAAATGTTTCAACTGGACCAACCGGATCCATTGCTCTAATCACTACCAGATCTGAGGGAATAGCCGACGAAAAAAATTTCGTCGGCTATGCCAATTTTTCGTCGGCTATACCTTCTATCGACGAAATTTTCGTCGGCTATAAGTCGTCGGGAAAACCCCGTCGGTAATACAATGGCTGACGAAAAAAACCAATTCGTCGGCTATAGTAGAGTATGGCCGACGAATTTACCGACGAAAATATTTTTTGTCGGCCAAACTTGGGAGAAATTGCCGACGATTTTCGTCGGGTATTTTCGAGTATGGCCGACGAAATTCATTAAGTATAGCCGACGAATTCATAAATTTTCGTCGGCTATTTCTTCGAAATATATTACTATTTTAATAGGTATTAATTAGTTATAGCTGACGAAATAATGCACTTTTCGTCGGCTATAAGTTGTATAGCCGACGAAAATTGGTAAAATTCGTCTGTTATAAAGATTATAGCCGACGAAATAATGCCAAAATAATCGGCTATAACTGCATTTTGGGCAAAAAAAAAAATACCGGATCGGAGGAGGAGAATGAGGAGGAGGAGGAGGCCGGAGGAGGAGCGGAAGGAGGAGGAGGCCGGAGGCCGGAGGAAGAGGAGGAGGCCGGAGGAGGCCGGAGGAGGGGGGGGAAGGAGGAGAGAAAAAAGGCGGGATGAATCGATTTAAAAGATTTAGAAGGAGAATAGCCGACGATTTAAAAGATTTCGTCGGCTATACTTAGAGAATAGCCGACGAAATCGTCGGCTATACTTTGGAAGATCAACAGCCGTCGGATCTGAGCCATCCAACGGTGGACAATAAAAAGGCGCGGATCAAGAGTTTAACCGACGAAATATAATTTTCGTCGGCTAAACTTAGAGAATAGCCGACGATTTACAATGTTTCGTCGGCTATTCTATGAAAACATACTAAACTGCCGTTTTGAGGCCCTAAACGAACTCGAAAGCCCGAAAAAGCCCACATATCGTGGCGAAGCTACGAGTTTGATTCCTGGCGTCGTTTCCTTTCCGGAATGGTATCACAATCATCATTCAGACGCCGGACGCCTAATCTGCAGTAAACCGGATTTTGACTTATTTCATTATTTCAGCACACGGATTTTATCGGAATCTTGTCATTTTTCAACCGTAGACGTATTTCATTATTTCGGTCATATCTTATTTGACGACATATTTGCATTTGAAGAGTGTACGTATAGTAACTATTTGAAACTATACATTCACTTAAACACTTAGTAAACAAGTTAAGGAACATTATTGCATATGTTCCGATTTTGAATCTAAAAGTTTGGAAAATCTATTCCAACTATTCCAACCGTCAGATATCACCGTTATGATTAAATACTTGTATGAAAAAAAAATCCAACTACATTTGACAATGTTAAAGGCTCGATCGGGACGGTCAACCGGGTGAGTCAACCCTTTAAACGCTTAGAAATGGTAATTGGCCTGTCTAAATGACGTTTTTTGGCCTGACCTTCAACAGATAATAGTTTCAAATCGATGAGACGCAACTAATCGTATAAAAATTTTCCTCAAAATATTTACCGACCGTCAGGCTACCCATAGGAAAACGGAAGTAAAAAACAGTTAACCGCAACATTCGGCACACAGATTTTGTCGGAATCTTGTCATTTTTCAACCATAGACGTATTTCATTATTTCGGTCATATCTTATTTCACGACACATTTGCATTTGAAGGACGAAGCAATGGTTTGTCGATAGTGATAGAAAATGGAAGTTGTTTTTTTTTTTTTTTTTTTTTAATCATAGCCGACGAAATCAAACCTAGTACTGGTCGGCCATACTTCCAAAAATTTTCGTCGGCTAAAGTATGAATATAGCCGACGATTTTTTTTTTTAGCGACGAAAATTTTATTTCGTCGGCCGTTTTTTTTTATTTCGTCGGGAAAAGCCTTTTTTCTGGTAGTGAATGTTGGAATCCGAAATTGATGAGATTATAAAGATTGATGAGTTTATATATGAATATTGCAAAAGACAATGGAATGAAGTGTGTTTGTGTTATGTTGGATGTGTGTTTTATGTTATTTGAATGTGTGTTTTGTGTTATTTAGATGCGAATGAAATTTGTTCAAACCAGACCCAGGAACATTTTTTTCTTCTCTGTAACAGACATGAAGCAACGAACATTGATCAATATTCGTCGTATGAAATTTTATCATCCCATGTTTTCTTCTCTGTAACATGTACTCTAGCGACGAATTTTGAACCAAACTTTGTCGCTTCGTTTTCCAAGCGACGACTCAATGTTTGTCACTTCGTTTTTCCAAGCGACAAAGATTGGACTCGTCGCTTGAGACAACGAAGCGACGAAGTTTGGTTTAAAATTCGTCGCTTCGGTGCTGAAACGACGAGAATGAAGTGACGACATCCAAACGACGAAAAAAAGTCGTCGCTTCTGTGTTGAAGCGACGACTTTTTTTCGTCGCTTGGGTTCTGTTCTGGAGCAGTGGTTTGACGTTTTTTTTTTTTTATCTCCGATAGTCCGATTGGACATTGTTTTGGGTTGGAGGCCGTGGCGTTGATGCCCGTGGTACTGCTGGCTTGACTTTCAAGGGGAGATGTAGAGGCTGTACGTGTGTTCTGCCCAGAACGGAGATGCGGAGCTCGGGTTTGCCATATGCATGCAAAGCTCAAAGCTTTCTGGGTTCGATTTTGGCGGGTACGCTGCTTCCAGCCAAATGTTAGAAAACTCAATACTTTCAAATTGGGACGTACGTAGGTACGAGTTTAAGTTGTCAAGCCTAAAGCTTCAAAATTGAATCGCATGTGGGACACCCTCGAGTTTAAGGAATCAAGGACTCAAGGTCTCGGTGAAATTTTCCCAACAATTCGCAAGAATAAGCCGGATTAGTGCTGGGTTGAATAGTAAACACAAGATATATATTCCATTGATCAAACAATCAAATTATATATTTTAGTTGCTCAACTTTGTTTAAATTCTAAAAGAGATGAAAATCATAATCTGACCTTGGCAAGAGTATAAGCAAGAGCTGCACCGGCAACTCCAGCACCGACAATGACAACGTCGATACTTTTCTCCTCCTCCTCCATGTTCGTCAGAAACACATCGTTTGGAAACCCATTACTCTGTACTCCTCCACTTAAAGCCCTAACCTTTTTGTTTCCGCCAAGAGTAGTACTGGTTATCGTGAACAAAATAGAACTCAGCAATGAAGCCAGTATTCCACCCATAATAATGATAATATATACGTAAAACATCATCTTAACAATATTGATGATAACTAGAATGTGGTTTCTGGGTCTATTGTTGTTTGTGATTTAGTTATGGGTGATGTGAAGGAGTTGTGAATTATGGGAATCAAGTTATGGAGGATTTTTTACAGTAGCTGTCGAGGATTCAAACATTGAATTCATGTAGATGAAGGTGCTATATATGCCGTTATTTTTGACAATATGAAGAGGCGTCTATTTATTTAATAATATATGTATAAGTCAAAGTTTATGAATTATGATTTATGACTTTTTCTCTTTCTTTTTCTTTGAGAATGATAGAATGCTTTCCGATAGCTAGTCATAAAACCAACTATATATTGTTAGGTCAAGTAGGAGCAACCGACGTATTGGTGCAGCTGAGAGAAGGTCCGCCGACCATCACCGCCTCGGGTCAACTTCCTTACAATCTTTATTTCATTCAATTAATGTTCAAGAATATTTAAGACTGATTATAAATCTTTGAAATTTAAAAGGCTCAAAAATCTATTTCATTGCATTAATATTCAATGATATTTTAAAATCATTAAACTTGAGAGTTTTCAAATTAACCCTTCCCCCCCTAACTAGCTAGCTACGCTATTGCCACCAATTCAAGCAGCCACCACGAGATGGAACCAAGAGAAAACAAAGAACAAGAGCTACCAGGTAAGTTGATAGAGAGGAAGTCATCAAAGGTGGCAAGCTTAGGGATGTGTTTCGCACCCCCACAAACCCGGAAGCGGATTCAGCGCACTAAGTGCACTTGCACCAATAGTGTGTAAAACATTTTCACAGTCATTTCTTCAACTCCGTCAGTGTCTCTTAATGTCTCAATAGTTGGGTATTGTAGACGCTACTTTTTATGATCTTTGTTCTTGCAATTTTTTTTGTTGCTAATCATATTGACATAGTAACTCCTCACCCCTCGCATATTAGGGCTATATAAATAGTTAATATGATTAAACAAATGGTTAAAATTGCATATTTGAGTGTCAGTTCACTTGCACCTCAGTGCGGTGAATACTTTGCCCCACAAATCCTAGAGGAGTCGGCTAGGTCTGTTTAATTTAAATTATTATTTAATTTTTTTTTTTTTGAAAATGTTTGAATCACTATTACACTACACATCACACATTATGTGATTTGATTAAAAAAAAAAAGTCTACTTGGAGATTCGAGAAGTGGCGGCCTATATCTCTATCTCTATTATTAAAGCAAAGATTGAGGTCCCTTTACTACAATGCTTATTGAAAATATCTTTGTATCTATACTATTAATTATTAAAGAAACTGTAATATCTCAGAAATTCATTATTAATTTCGAGTGTATACTTGGAATTATTAAGTTCGAAACTAGTGAAATAATGTGGTTCGGGAGCGAGCAGAAGTGTTTGGTCGAATTATTATTTAAAGGTGTTTTTAAGAGGGTTGAAAGTTGACCTTTTTATCTGTCGTGAATTTCGAAAAGTTTTCTTCACGAAAGTCGTAGAGATCGACGATACGAGTTCGTAGACACGCGGTACGCGTGAAACGGACATCGTATGAAGAACTTACGACCTGTTGAAATTATTTCCAAAATCAGAAATTTCTATAAATAGTAAGAAAATATCTGAAAAAGTCAAAATTTCCCAAAATATCAGAAATTCCAGAAAATATCGCGATTCACTGTTCATCGTCCCGATTTGGATTCTGGAGCTTCTTTTGCATCGTCCGACCACCTCTCGAGTCGTGCTACCTATCAAAATGCTCAGCATAACTTCCTCTTCCGTTTAAGCCGCGCCACGGCCGGAGCCATCTCCTATGCGCGGCGTTGCGAGGCCTGAAAGGTCCAGCCGCCGTGGGCGGCGGAGCAACTCGCGCTCCAGGCGAGGCTGGGGCTCAAGGCAGCCCTCATCTGGTTCTTCTCCTTCCTCTGAGCATGGTTCCGTCGGTCTTGGAGCGCATTGGCGACTGCAACCGAGGCGGCGGCGGCGGATCGGAGATCCACCTAGCGGCGGTGTATCCGGCCTCTTCCCGGACGTATCCTCGGGTGTTCCAAGTAGATTTCGAATCCTTGAATCTTGATCTACATGTTGGTGGTCTTGGTTGCAGGTTTGGGTGATGTTTTGGTGGCGGCGCGTGGGGCCCACGTGCAGCCACTTTGGGCGGCTTGTGGTGGCGTGTCTGAGGGTTTTTGGGGCATTTGGGTGTTCTGCTGTATCGTGCTCTTCGATACGAGCGCATGAATATATTATTTGCGTGATTCGGTCACCGTATGACCGAATTATGTATTTTTAAATCCGTTAATTATGCGATTATTAATTTACATGCATGTCGGCCTAGAATTTGGGATCGAATGAGCCTAAACTTTTTTCTCTTGAAAGAAAGTATCACCATATACCATGGCATTGCGTGGGCGCGTCTAGCCATTACCTTGGCTTTATAAGTTTATATCGAATGAGATGTCGAGTCGAGCATATTATGATAAGTACATGATTGCGCACATGGTACTTAGATGGAGAGTTTCATCTCCCAAGACTTCTCGTCATATAGACGAAACGAGTCTTCTCAAGACATCGACTGATCATGGGATACATATAGGTTTTGGTTTAACGTCCTTTAGATAGCCATAAGCCGATTGATGAATAGGTTCATCACTAACGGTTCTCACATTTGAAACCAAGTATTCTCAAGATCCTTTCATTCTTAACGTCGGATTAGTGATACTTCAATCACAATTCATCCGGAGTTCACATGCAAATAGGCATGATTATTTACATTTCATCTCCAATCAAGTAGTCGCTCAACCGCTTGTACAATATCCAACCAGAAGATCTGACCCATATAGAGAACATCCTAATCTGATAGCATAAGCACTTCGCGGTTTTTGCTCACTTGACTTGGGTGAAAATTAATCCGTTCATTATGTTTATGTACATCTCTTTACTTAGTCCCAATAGAGATGATTCATAAGCTGCATGTTCAGTTTTTCGGAACTACCTAACTGACAAGGTAGTGGAGTGTGATATGACTCCATTACGAGAGCATATGTCATCGTAGTCGATTCCAAGGCGTTTGTGAGAGACCTTGCGCCATAAGGTGAGTCTAGGCTCTTTTTCTCACTACGCTTTCCATCAAAGATTATCGATAGGGTTTACACTTGCAATGTCGGCATCACCTGACCAAGGACCTATCTCTTTGTTTAAGCTGGATCGTATATCTTTCCGTGTAGGCCAATTCACAACGTTGGTATTTGCTTCAACGAAGTGAGTGTTCGATATCTAACTCATAGACCACATACTCATGTACACTAGTGTAATTCGCATTTGTAGAGATCTCTATATGGATCGGCTTTGCATTGAGGCGTCCCCCAATGATAAACATAATCCAGAAAATCTATGAGACAAATGAGTTGTCATTGATCCAAGGATCAAGTTGTGCCATACTCGCATTCGGCGAGTGTATATCGAACTAAGTGTTCGCTCTACACTTCTTGTGAGAGTCACGGCCTAGTGACACCATCTACCACTTTTGTGGAGTCACCGTGTCACCATCTATGAGTGACAATGCGTCCATTTATCCGGACATTAATCCTTACAGGCATGTTAATACAAGAGTACTATTCCGATCTTTTCCTTGAAAAAACCAATAGTTTGCTCTTTGCAGCATGTATATCAAATCTCATCACTTTGCTTTATGGGACTTTGGGAATATGATGAGACACAGTGGGGACAAACCACGGTAAAGCCAAGTCGTTCTACTTGAACAAACTTGTTCTTCTCTCCCCCTAACGAAGGCTAGAGCCACGTGCTGATAACGTGTTGTAGGAGAAACAATAGATAAGCAAAACGTAACCTTTATTGATAGATAAGAAGACTTTTATATAGGCATTACATCAAGTATCCCTACTAATCAGGGAAATGGGATCCTCTCCTCATCACTCTCTCCTCATATCTCCTCATAAAATAATCTGAACCGTCCAATTTCAATCTGACGGCTCACAATCCTCTGTTACTATTCACACAACTCCCCTGCAAAGTAATCTGGGCCGTCGAATTAAACTTGGACGGCCCAGATCTCATAAGGAGATATGAGGAGTTTTTTCATGAGGAGAGAATCCGGATCCCTAATCAGGGATTCCCTATCTCTAAGGTAACTACTAATCTAGTTTAATTACGTCAAGACACACAACAGAAGTTACGGAATTAACCTTCCTTGAACAATAATTTTATTTTTAGTTCGTTGTGACTATTGAATTATCACGTTTTCGAATTTGAATTTTATCTTTTCAAATTCGGGACGTGATAGAAACAAACTTTGTTAGTCAAAACAGAAAAAATGTACCATTTTAACCCTTTAACATTAATGCTAAAAAAAATAGGGGATTTTCATTCCCACTTCCATTTTCGCCCATAATTAGGGACCAAAATTAATCGAGATTTACCGACACAGAGAAATAAGAGACAAGAGAACGAGGAAGCTATCGGGCAGAAACGAAATCAAAGCCTTCCATCAACCTGGGCGGAAAGAGAGAGCAGAGAGGAGTAAGTTAGTACAGAAGCTTAGGCTTCTTAGTGGATTAGAAGAGAATGTGGAAGCTTCGGTTTGGGGACGAGGGTGCAAATGACCCTTACTTGTTCAGCACAAACAACTTCCTGGGGAGGCAGACATGGGAGTTCGATGCAGAAGCAGGCACGCCTGAAGAACGGGCGGAGGTCGAGGAAGATCGGCTAAGATTTAACAACAATCGTCACCAGGTCCAGGCTTGTAGTGACCTCCTCTGCCGAAATCAGGTGCGCTATATTATTCCTAAGTTCCAACTACATTAATAGCAGGCATTTTATGGTTATTCTTTTTATTTGTATTCTTTGTTACTTTATATAGTCGTTTTTCTCTTTTAAAAATAAAACAAAAAACTGTTTTCCGAGAAACCCTACACTAAAGTATTGCCGGAGAGAGAAAATCTATATCACATAAAGATACAATACATAATATCGTAATACAAACTCTATCTAATATCACAATCTATTCTTGAAATTTACATGTTTTTTTTTCTAGCTAGTTTGACAAAAGTCGTATATCCTTTAAAAAAAAAAAGGAGCTTATTATGTGGTTTTGTGCAAATGAGCGGTTTCCCTGTATCATTATAAGCTTGAGGAATTATTTAGTGAAATTACTCTCTTTTTATATCATCGAATTGAATATATATATATATATATATATATATATATATATATATATATATTTGTAGCTTCTGGGAGAAAAAAAGTTCAAACAAACAATTCCCCAAGAAAAGGTAGAGGATGGTGAGGATTGTACATATGAAAAGGCCACCATTGCATTCAGAAGGGCAGCTAGCTTCTACTCTGCTTTGCAGTCACCTCACGGCCATTGGCCTGCTGAAAATGCTGGTCCCATGTTTTACACTCCTCCCTTGGTGAGTACGCACTGCAATTCCACTATATGCCTAAAACTGTTTGATCAGATGCCTCAATAGACAAATTTCTTAAGCTAGGGGCACTTCTTCCGCTAGTTGGTATACCGGAAATATCAAAAGCATGCCGAAAATGAGACTGATACATCTTGGTTTTGGAGCAATTAGATTTGATTGCTACTTTTCACCTTTTCCTTTGTTTGTATGAAAATGCAGGTCATCTCGCTCTATATTACAGGGCATCTTAGTAAGATGTTCTCAGCAGAACATTATAAGGAAATACTTAGGTATATATACTGTCATCAGGTAAAGTACATAGAACTTAGATGTGTTGTGAAATGAACAACCAAGTTTGTTTACGTTTCTATATATGTATTGTTCTATATGGTATCAAACTATCAATATAGCTCAAGAGTTTGAACATTGCAGAATGAGGATGGTGGGTGGGGATTACACACACAGGCTCCTAGTATGATGTTCTGTACAATTCTTAACTACATTTGCATGCGTCTACTTGGAGAAGGACCTGATGGTGGTTTAAACAACGGTTGTGAAAGAGCATGCAAGTGGATTCTTGATCATGGTGGTGCTACACATTCATCGTCCTGGGGAAAGACTTATATGGCAGTATGAATTTTCTCTAAACCAGTACAAATTAGTATCCTATTCTCACAAGGGTATCTTCTAATAATCTAGCCACCAATATGTTTTCTACATTTTTAACTTAAAAACCGGATTTGTTGTTGACTATCAACCAATGACTTATTGCAGTCTCTCTCAGATTCTTAGTTTTGTTCCACTGTAGATACTCGGCGTGTATGAGTGGGAGGGATGTTACCCTATGCCCCCAGAATTGTGGATTTTTCCCTCTTTGTTCCCTCTGCATCCAGGTTTGTTCAATTTCGTTTTACTGTAACTTGGTTAGTTCTGCCATTTGATGGATGTTATAGTATCCTCCATCTTTATCTAGTTAGATAGCCGCAAGAAAGTAGTCCATTATATGTTGAGGAGAAGGGTTTTGACTTGGCACCCTAGCCTTGGAAGATGATATATTTAGTTTTTGTTGATCCTTGCATTTAGTTTTATCTCTGTAACTTTCTAATTTTAAGCTCTGTATGCTCAGCAAAAATGACATGCTACTGCCGGTTGGCTTACTTGCCTATGTCGTACCTGTTTGGGAAAAGATCTGTTGGGCCCGTCACACCTCTCATTCTACAACTGAGAGAAGAAATGTACAATGAGCCATATAATGAAATTCAATGGGGCAACGTACGCCATCTCTGTGCAAAGGTGATTAATTCATAGTTCATAACTTCATACCAAAATGAGAGGTTTGTAACGAGTCATTTATTTTCTAATGCAGGAGGATAACTACTATCCTGGTGGAAAGTTACAGTGTTTGATGTGGGATACTCTTAACACAGTTTATGAGCCTCTTCTTTCTTGCTGGCCCTTAAATAAGTTCAGAAAGAAAGCTCTTCAAAAAACTATTGAACACATTCATTATGAAGATGAAAATAGTAGATACATAACAATTGGAGTTGTGACAAAGGTAGTTAAATATTAAACTGAGGGAAGGTTGGGAGACACTGTAAATAACTAAAAGCATCTATTCTTTGATTATGTAACATTAATTGTTTATACAGCCATTAATGATGCTTGCTTGTTGGATTGAAGATCCAAATGGAGAATCCTTTAGGAAGCATCTAGCAAGAGTTGCAGATTACTTATGGGTTGCAGAAGATGGAATAACTACGCAGGTCTGCGTAACTGTTTTCTACAGCTTTAAACTCGGGCTATCTAGCTTTAATTTGAACTTCTTTGTTGAATGAAATGCTACTTTGGAGGCCAAAAAGAACATACTAATTGTAATACTTTACATGTGTGTAGAGCTTTGGTAGCCAGGCGTGGGATGCTAGTCTTTCTGTTCAAGCTTTACTTGCTGGACATCTCAGTGATGAACTCGGAACTGTACTTCAGACAGCGCATGAGTTCCTAAAAAAATCTCAGGTTTCCATGCTTAATGGGTCCTAAAAGCCTCCTCTTCTTGTTTTTCTTTAATTTTGAGCATCAAGCCTCTATATTCTTCTTGTACATTCGGCTGGCTGAAATATTTATTTGCTTGTGACACTCAAGGTTAGAGATAATCCTTCAGGTGACTTCTTAGCCCATTTCCGTCACATTTCTAAAGGTGGTTGGACTTTCTCTGACCAAGATCATGGATGGTCAGCATCTGATTGTACTGCAGAAGGTTTGAAGGTGACTTTTGTCTCCTGTGCTTTACTGGATTTGAGGACCGAGCCTCATCCATAACAATCATATATTGATTAGTAGTTATATGTGTTACACAGTGTTGCCTATTGTTATCAATGATGCCAACGCAAGTTGTTGGTGAATCGATTGAGTCTGAGCGCTTGTATGATGCTGTCAATGTCATACTTTCTCTACAGGTGAGGACTAGATTATATTAGATATCTATGTGTTTATCTTGTACTGCATCTACAGGTTTAACTTAATAGTACTTAACTCGAGCAACTAGCTCATTTGTAACATTTTCATTACTTGCTCTTTGTCTCAAGTATTAATCTTTATCATTTGATTCAGAATCCAAATGGTGGTGTATCAGCCTGGGAGCCAACAGGAGCTCCACAATGGTTGGAGGTAAACCAAGATTAATTAATATGGTAACACCGAGTTTGTAAGATTCTGTGATTTTCTTGTGCATCGTTACATTGAGTCATTGACATGCATATACTTTCCCTGCTTTTCAGTGGTTCAATCCAATAGAATTTCTCGTGGATGCTGTTGTCGAATACGAGTAAACTTCTTCACCCAACATTTCATTCTCCGAATCCTTATCTCTAGACATACATTTGTTGAAACCTAAACTAAGAGTTATGCAGGTATGTTGAGTGCACTTCATCTTCAATTCAAGCCTTAGCTTTATTCAGGATGTTATACCCTGAGCATAGGAAGAAAGATATCAATGATTTCATCACTAGTGCAGTACAGTACCTTGAAGACATGCAGACACCTGATGGCTCATGGTATTTTTTTTTTTCCTTTGATTGATATATTTGAGACATGTTAATGTACATACTTTTTTTTATTATTATTAAAAAACAAGTAAATTGACTAGTGCTACTGCTTTCACATAGGTATGGAAAATGGGGAATCTGCTTCATCTATGGAACATGGTTTGCAATTCGTGGGTTGAAGGCTGCTGGCAGGACTTACCAAAATTGTGAGGCAATACACAGAGGTGTTGAATTTTTACTCAAAACACAGACAGATGATGGTGGTTGGGGAGAGAGCTATAATTCTTGTCCAAACAAGGTATTTATTTCTATTTTTATCTACCCATTTGCGTGAATATGTGGGGAGGTCTATTGGTCAATTCCCAAAGTATTCATAGCATTATATCCTCAAGGGCCCAATATTTAACTGTAAAATATTCTCTCTTCAGGTAAAGTTAATTTTTTTTTTGTAAATCTGTTGTGCAGATTTATACACCTCTCGAAGGTGACAGATCAAATTTGGTGCAGACTGCAATGGGATTAATGGGATTGATTTGTGCTGGACAGGTTTGTATTTACTCATAATACATGATGCATGTGCTAATCAAATCCCCAGTATCTTTACCGTTGTAATTTTCTTTTGATTTTGTTGGTAATAGGCGGGGAGAGACATTACTCCCATTCACAGAGCTGCAAAGCTTTTGATTAATTCTCAGTTGGAAAATGGAGATTTCCCTCAACAGGTACCATTCTGTTTGGTTATTATATGCTGTGAACTGTGCAGCAGGGATACCATCACATTTTACTAATAATTCCTCTCTTTATCCTTTTGACAGGAAGTGATGGGGGTTCTTTATGTTACTGCCATGTTACACTATGCAGCATACAGGAATATCTTCCCGATTTGGGCTCTTGCAGAATATCGCTCCCTTCCCTCCTTCTCGGCACATGTGTAGATGTACATGTTCGTGAAACACTAATGGGTTAATTAAATTTTACCCCCTGAAGCAAGGGAGTACCCAACTATGAAAATTTACTGTATAGCTTTACACATATTCAAGGAATGGAAATCAATACCTACTCCCCTTAAATAATGAAAATAGGGGAATGATTCCAGAGTTTATCATGGGAGCTGCACAAAGTTGATTCCCAAGTGTCAGTAAACAAAATTTTGGGAAGAATGGGAATAAATTCATTCCTTTTCCCTGTTAGTAACTTGGTCTTCTCTAAGCTGTTTTTATCTCTGTTACTAGTTTCTTAAGCTTTTTGCTATGATCTTGATTTTTAGCACAGAAGACTGCGGCAGAGAGCAAGAAACTCGTTCGAGTTTTCTGCATGCACAGGTTTTCTTGTTTATAATGCTGTCAATTACATTGGTGTGTATTGTGAAATGGAAATATCTACTTGGCATCTGGTATAGGGAATATTTAAATTTTGGTTGATTATTTTGTTTCACTTTCTGGCCTTGCACCAGTAGAATCCCCTGAATAGGTATTACAGTGTATCTCACTGATTATTTTGGTTTCTTTGTGTATCTCACTGTATTACACTTTTGCCGTTGAAGTTATTTGCAAGTAGTAGGACTAGTATGAAATAATTCCCATATGATTCGTTCTGCTTTATCGTGATTGTCTGCCAAGTCTCAATAAGCTGTTCTTCAAACAGGCTTACGGTTATCAAATGAGCTGACCAAGCTGGAAGTTCCTAATAAGCTCCGAATAAACTCTGCAGTTGCATATATACCATGGATGAGGTTGACATGGTGTTTGTTGGGGCAGATCGAATGGTTGAAAGTAGAGGTATTATATGGGAACTTATCAAATTGCGTTAGTGGCACATTGCATGAACAAACCAGTTTACAAGGTTTTTCATACCGTCTTCTATATTTAGTGCATCAAACTTTATTGTATCAGTTGTGCATTGTCTTTATCCACGTATCTGTACATACAGTATTTGATTTCTTGTTTTCATGTTGTTTATTATTGAACTTGTCCTCAGTTTCAAACTTGGGTTCATAGGGTGAAATAGTTCTCTCTGGTTTTGTTTGGACATGTACTCAAACTCTTCACTTCAAATTTTACACAAGGAATAGATCATAGAAATGTAACTGGATGAGCCCTTTTAACTTTTTAGAGCCTGCTTGGGACTGAAACTAGAATCGCAATATATAGAAGATTTTGAGAAGTACTTCCAAGTACTTTTGTTAAATTTGAATATCGTTTATAAGCCTTTAGTCGCATTGATGAGGAATTTGATCATTTAGAGTCCAGGAATATAATGAAAAGTAGGAGAAAACTTGTAAGATGAAGTGTAATTTGACAAGAAATTAGCAGAAGAAATAGAGCCCAAATATAACACCAGATTATTAGATGCGTAGAACAAGTATCAAACAAAAACTCATCATAAGTCTTCTTTTCCCGAGTAATTGAAAGTCGTCGAATTGATTACTATTGGGACTGCTTACACTTGACAGTCTAAGCCTTGTTCTTGTTGAGGAGCTTCTCCCTGAGCTCTGCAACATCAATATCTTCAAAGTGATTTTCTGGAATCCAGTTCCCCGTCTTTGGTTCTCTCATCCAAAATACTTGCTTCTTCTCCTGATCATCTGCGATGGCTATGCTGCTGCCGGACGTTTTCGTTGTTGCCATTCTCTTCATTGTCGTCACTGCCGGCTGCACTCTTGCAGTACTAGTACTCTCTGCAGCTACTTTGTACCGTACCATCTCTTGCTGCATTAAGAGAATAAAACTATTAATATTGGCATTCGAATTTCCGATCATATTGATAAACTCGTATTTATGTAAAAGAAAAAAAAAAAATCAAATGATTACTAACCTGAGAAGGCGAAACGAGTTCATGGGAACCTTGGACATTATAAAAAGATCTAATAAGGAATTGAGTCTCAAGATGTGACAAGATGTGAACGATTTTTCTTTTCTTTTTGTGAAGGGTTCATGAAGAAGCTGTGTATTTATAGGCTAGTATCGATCTTAGCTAGTTGGTAGTTTTAGGACGTTTGGGAATCCTAATCACAAAGGGATTTTCTTGCTAATTGGAATTCAGATGATTCCTACTTTTATTCAATATCGACAATTATATATTCCGCCTTCTAATGACAATATAGTTTTAATACACAGCTAAGTGGACCTGGTTGATTTGGTAGCGTTTGCCGGCAGGTTAAAGACGATGACGGCGGCGATGGTGTGCTATTCCGGAATTGGGTCTGAACACACACTAAGTGGATCTGGTTTTAGTTGGGTTTGGAACGTTGGTTGGATTTGGCTGTTCTGGAATTTGGTGTTTGGGCCTTCATTTATTTTGGACGTCTTTATTTGGTTAGACTGGGTTTTTATGACCCAAAATGGATTTTAATTGTGAATCGACAAGGGCATGCTCTCTATTTGGTTGGACAAATTTATTTAAAATTTCTAAGTGGTTCGGGTCTGCTGAAATAAAGGCGCTATAAACGGTCTTGAGAATGTGGATGTACTTTTGGTTGTTAGAGATCTAGGTGCAGCTAGGTATTTGATGGTCATAGGGGTAACTCTTATTGTCGGCCCTTTTGAGTGTGTTATTTTTTGTACTGTCTGCTGAGATATATAAAAATTCTTGGCTTCCAATTCAAAAAAAAAAATATAGTTTTAATAGTTCTATTTTGATTAGTAATAAATCGGTGCTCGACCTATATATGGCTGGCAGCCTGGCATTGGTAGATATTCACTCAACAAATTAGTGCTTCCTTGCATTGCAAGTATCATGTGTATTCCCAATAATATTGATATGTATCAAGTTTAATTAGAGATATTGACTTCAAACTTGTCAATCACGCCCTCAATATTGTAGTTGCGGAACGGCGAATGGTCTGATATTCTGAACATCAGGACCAGAACATACATTTTTCCAGCCCATTATTCCGAATCAACTGCAAAAGCTAGTGATTCTCAGAGCAATAACTCTAATAAAATAATTGAAGAAAAGAGAATTCTAAGATGCATGGGGATCCTCATCTTCTAGACGAAGCTAAGTACGATGTGTGTTGTTTGGTCCGAAATGACGTCTTCATTGAGAAACACTGCTTGGTACCGGCCGGTATCTAGCTACGGCATTGGTTCTGGCATTTGAACAACGTCACAAAACGTGTTCAATCTAGTAGTGTTAGAACAATTGAAGTAGCTCGATAGACTCAGGATACGTACAAGTTTACATTATGTAAATATCTACACATGCATTTATACTCACCGAAATGTTAAGGGTAATTGTGTTGAACATACTCATTACGTAACAGTGTAGTCGTAAAGTTCTCTCCGCTTTCTTCTTAGTTTCTCCTCTCTTTTCCGGTTTTCCCTTTCATTTTCAATAATTCATGGATTTCTAACACGAAATACTTGGTATTTGATCAGGAGTACAATACATAAACAAACTTGCATATATGTACGTGTAAAGAAATATTAATGCTACTGTTTAGATGAATAACTTATGTTGGTGTTTAAATCCGGAGGGCTAAACAAGAAGTATAATATAAATAGGTCGACACGAGGTTTATAGTGGTTCACCATGTCATCGGCGGGTATGATTATGTCCACTTATAATATACTACGATCGGTCAATAAGCCATGCGGAGTTACAAGAGTGTGATGACAAGCATTCAATCATCTATCCTATCTAGGGGAGCCTTCCTTTTATAACTAAGGAAGGCTTCCTCCTATTACAAGTTTCCGATGTGGGACAAATATACATAATAACTACTCACGAAGCTTATTGCGGAGCATGCACTACCAGAAAAGGCCTTATAGCCGACGAGGCCATCTCGTCGGCCGTTACCATTAATTCGTCGGCTATAGTCATAGCCGACGAAGTATCGTCGGCTTTAGTCTCGTCGGGAATGCTCCGTCGGCTATACTATAGCCGACGACATGAGGCGTAAGTCGTCGGCTTATAAACCGCGGGGTATAGCCGACGAATAAAGCGTCGTCGGCTATACTTCGAACATTGCCGACGACAAGATCGTCGGCTTCAACAATTACGTAATTGCCCCTAAACCGAAGTATAGCGACGACACTATCGTCGGCTATAAGTCCAATATAGCCGACGACACTATCGTCGGCCATAACAGTCGCCGGTACCAGGAACGGCTTTTTTTTTGCCTGAAGCCGGGAGGGTATAGCCGACGAGATATGGTAAACATCGTCGGCTATAGCCATTATAGCCGACGAAATAATGACAATATCGTCGGCTATGACCCCTAAATATTTAAAAAAATTTAAAAATTTAACTCGGGCCCAATTTCACTTCGTCTTCGGTTTGGCTGCAGAAAATGCACAAACAAACATCCAAATATCCAACAAATATCCACATCAATCCATCCCTAATATCCTACATACTGTACAAATTAACCCACTATCTACTCATCATCACCCCCTAAACGCGTAGCGTCGTCGACCGGATCGTTCGAGTTCCGGTGGCTATGGCTGTCCTGATCGGCTGGCGTACTCCGATGCGGGGGGGGGAGTGGGGACGACGAACTGGGGCATCTGTGGCGGAGGCGGGGGCTGGAGTCCAGCCTGCTGGGCCTCCCAAGACTGCTGCATCCATCGGTACATCTCCGCCACAGATGCGTCTCTGGCCTGCTGCGCCGAAGCTTCCGCGGCCCTCGCCAACTCCGCCTGCTGGAGCGCCTCCACCGCCCTCGCCAACTCCGCCTGAGTCCTCTGCAGCTGCGTCTGCAAGTCTCCTCTCGTCGAAGCCGCACGCTGCGTGCTGGGATTGGCCGGCGTGTACTTGAGAACCCCATCTCCCGCCGCGCCTAGGCCTCTCTGGTAGAAGTAGTTGTTCCCCGTCCCTACCGCCGCGTGCATGATCTGAGAGGCCAAGCGCGGCTCAAGGGTGTCGATCGTGGAGGCAAACTCCGCGATCGCCTCGTCGGACGCCCCGTCTCCCAGGGTGTCTCGCGCGATCCCGAAGGTGATCGCGTCGGTCTCCGCATCGATTTCCGCCTAATTGACAAGAAAATATAATAAACGAATTAAAAAAAAAATATATAAATTAATTTAATGAAACACTTTTATTGAAGATGGGCGAATACTTACCACTTGGTCGGGACGCCCCAGATACATCTGCGCATGAATCCACGACAACGGCCTCAGCGGTCGGTCCCTCCTCGCCATCTCTGCCCACTGCCTCCAGGAGCGGGCGCCGCCGTGGTGGGGGTGCTCGTTCCTCCTGCGGTTGTCGCTGTTCGTCCGCGAGATTTTCTGTATTATAAGAACGAACATATAAACGCAAATATAAATTAGTAACTAAATTAAAATATTACGAACTAACCAAAATAAAATTATTAACTAATTTAGTTACTAACTAATTTAATTTAATTAGTAACTACTTAACTAACTAATTTAATTTAGTAACTAACTAACTTACTAACTACCTAATTTAATTTAATTTAATTTAGTAACGAACTAACTAACTACGTAACTAACCAACTAACTTAATTTAATAACTAATAACTAACTAACTAACTAATTAATTTAATTAAGTAACTACGTAATTTAATTATTAAATAACATTAAAAAGTTATATACTAGCAGGCTAAATTTTCTTACCGAGACCCTGTCGCTCCCGAAGTAGGCTACCAGCCATAGCCACTCGTACTCCCTGTACCGGAACTCGTGGGGGGTTGCACCTCGCCCCAAGCGCTGCTCCACATGGTACGTCCTGTAGTGCGTGGACAGCTCGTTCTTCCACTCGGAGTACCTATATTAACAAAACACAACTGTTAGATATATTCGTACACTGCCAATAAATATATTTATACAAAAAAAAGCAAAACACATAACCTGTTCTTCAGCTGCTCGTCTCTCCACCAGTCCAAGGTAGGATGGACTCTAAACCATTGCTGCAATATTATAAATTAATTAGAAAATATTTTTATATAGTTATAAGGACTGAATTCATAAATATTTATTTTCTATAATAAAAATCATATTTAACTCACCGACAGTGCATTGTACACTCGCGCCTTGATCTCATCGGGCACAGAGCCCCAGTCGGGCCACAACAGTGGGACCCTGTCCCGCACGAGCATGCCCGTCGCGTTGATGTACTTGGTGGTGGTGTCTCTCCGCTCAATCGGGCGTCCATCCTCACCGGGACCGGGCAGGATCTCTCTGATCCCACCGGCCAGCTCCCTCTCCAGGGTCGACATGTTCGCTGGCCCTCTGGTCCGTCTCGTCCCCGCGGGTTTATTGACGAGGACGCCTGTTTCATAATTAAAATGAATACATAGTTAAATAATTATTTAAACTAACTAATTAAATAATTAATTAAACAATCTAAATAATTAATTAAACTAATCAATTACCTGCGTCGTTGTACTGCTTGTCCTTCTCACGAACGGCCCACAGGCCGCGGCAGTCCTCTGAGTCGAAAGGACTGTAGAAGTAGGCCTCCTCCCAGGGAATCTCGTGGGGCCGGTCGTGCCTCCAAATCTGCCTCCCCCTGGCGTCGTACTCAGGGATGGCAGGGAGGAACTGGACCATGTACATCCCCGATGGCGGAGACATACGGGGCGTGGACCCTGAGGGGCCTGCTCCCCCTGACGGTGGGCCCCGTAGCTGTGGACGCTGTCGCTGTGGGGGGACAGGGAGCATCTCTGGAGGGTCCAGATCGGCGCGCGGTGGGGTCGGCTGCCGATCCTGGAACAGTGCTGAAGTGCACTGGGGTCTGGTGGCTCTGTGTCCTCCTCCGACACTCGAGTCAGGGCCCGCTCCCGTCGACTCATACGAGGAGCCCCCACGTGGATCGCTCGGGGTCAATCCCATCAACGTCTCCTCTCGTCGACTCATAGGCCGGCCTAGGCCCCGACGACCGCTGGATCCGCTCCCCCCACGGCTGGATCCTGCCTGAGCGTCGGGGTCGCTCTCGGTCCGTCTGCCAAGCCATCGGTCTACAAAGCGACGGTTTCCTGCACAATTAGTATATAAATTCCATAAATTGCACAAAAATTCCACAAAAAAATTAAAAACTTCATTCAATGTATATATACCTAAATATATTTATACCTAATTATATATATATATATTCCGAAATATAACACAAAATTCCTTAAATTTCACAAAAAAATAAAAAACTTTTTTAAATATATATATATACCTAATTATATATATACATAACTATATTTATACCTAAAGGTATATATATATACCTAAAAATTCTTGTTAATTCCTCAAAATTAAACAAAATTCCACACAATTCCATAAATTTCACACAAAAATAAAAAACTTCATTAAATGTATATATACCTAATTATATATATACCTAAATATATTTATACCTAATTATATATATATATATATATTCCGAAATATATATATATATATATATATATATATATATATATATATATATATATATATATATATATATCCTCCTAAAAATTCCACAAAATTCCACAAAATTAACAAAAATTCCACAACATTAAAAAAATTTCCACAAACTTCCATATACCTAATTATATATATATATATATATATATATATATATATATATATATATATCCTTCACAAAATTCCACATAATTCCAAAAAATTAACAACAATTCCACAACATTCCATAAATTGCACAACAACCCTAAATTCCACATAATTTCACAAAAACCATAAAATTTCACAAAAATACCTAAATTCCACAAAATCACAAAATTCCACAAAATTAACAAAAACCCTAAATGAGGGAGAGGGGGACTACCTGACATGGTGGTGCGGCTAGGGGACGAGGACGGCGGTGCGGTGCGACGGCGACGGCGGCTAGGGAAGGACGGCGCCGATCGGTTCGACTTCGGGTCGGGGAGGGCTCGGGAAGGCCGGGGACGGGGTGGGGAGGGGTGGGGGAGGGCCGGGGAGGCTTGGTCGGCGTCGGGGAGGCTCGGACGGCGTCGGGGAGGCTCGGGGAGGGGTGGGCGGCGATTTAGGGGTTTAGGTTTTCTGCAGAAATGGGGGAGAGGCGCCTCTGTTTCAGTTTAAATCGAGGGACTATAGCCGACGATTTCATTTTAATTCGTCGGCTATGACTATAGCCGACGATTTCGTCGGCTATAGTCTCTAACTAAATCCGGGCCGGGCCTAAGTTGGGCTTTGCGGGCCGGTTATAGCCGACGAAGTATGCATATCGTCGCCTATAGTATGCATATCGTCGCCTATAGTATGAATCTCGTCGGCTATAGTCAAGGACCTCAGCAGCCGTCAGATCTCCCCCATCCAACGGCGGACAATGAAACGGCGCGGATCGCAACACTTTAGCCGACGAAGTTCTGTATGTCGTCGGCTATTCTTTGGTCAAACTTTCGGTCAAACCTCTAAACGCTTTAAAACGGCAATTGGCCCGTCTAAATGACGTGTTTTGGCCTGACCTTCAACAGAGAATAGTTTCAAATCGATGCGACGCAACTAACCGTATAAAAATTTTCCTCCAAATATTTACCGACCGTCAGGCTACCCATAGGAAAACGGAAGTAAAAAACACCTAACCGCAACATTCGGCACACAGATTTTGTCGGAATCTTCCCATTTTTCAACCGTAGTCGTATTTCAATATTTCGGTCGTATCTTATTTCACGACACTTTTGCATTTGAACGGTCTACGTATGGTAACTATTTGAAACTATACATTCACTTAAACACTTAGTAAATAAGTTAAGGAACATTAGTGCATATGTTCCGATTTCGAATCTAAAAGTTTGGAAAATCTATTCCAACCGTCAGATATCACCGTTAAGATTAAATACATGTATGAAAAAAAATCCAACTACATCTGACAACGTTAAAGGCTCGATCGGGACGGTCAAACTTTTGGTCAAACCTCTAAACGCTTTAAAACGGCAATTGGCCCGTCTAAATGACGTGTTTTGGCCTGACCTTCAACAGAGAATAGTTTCAAATCGATGCGACGCAACTAACCGTATAAAAATTTTCCTCCAAATATTTACCGACCGTCAGGCTACCCATAGGAAAACGGAAGTAAAAAACACCTAACCGCAACATTCGGCACACAGATTTTGTCGGAATCTTCCCATTTTTCAACCGTAGTCGTATTTCAATATTTCGGTCGTCTCTTATTTCACGACACTTTTGCATTTGAACGGTCTACGTATGGTTTCGGTCAATATACTTTAGCCGACGACTTGCAAGTCGTCGGCTACAGTATAGCCGACGAATTGTAAGTCGTCGGCTACAGTATGGGCATTATAGCCGACGAATTATGGTCCATTTCGTCGGCTATAATGCTGATGTTTCTGAAAATTTGCCATTTAGGGCCTGAAAATTGCCTATTTCACCTGATAAATTCCTGAATATCGCACAAACAATTCAATACAATTTCCCAAAAATTCGGAAAACGGTAATTAAGGACAAATTTTTTTTTCATACATGCATGCACCTTTGTACACAAATACATACATAAATAGTATACTAAGGATGATAATCAGAATCATCCTCATCACTTGAGTCAGACGTAGTATAGTAGTTAATATCTGGCAACCGGTGCTCGTACTCGTCGTCTGAGTCATCGTCTGCCTGATATAGACGATTCGGATTAACATCATACATGGGCACCTGACCCCTAGGAAGTCGAACCACTCTGCCCGGCGTCACATTATTATCGCGGATGGTGGAGGATTCCGGAATGTCGCCGGCGTCCGGCTCTTGGTATGCGGTCGCTTCTTGACACTCTGTGCTCACACCAAGTGTGGTAGCACTGTATATGTCTCGCTGAGACACATGGTTAACTACCTTCCACGTGCCTTTGTTCAAAGGATCGTCAAGATAAAAGACCTTTTTGGCCGCTGTGGCGAAAACAAAGGGGTCGTCTTCATACACACTAGTGGCGGTATTCACCGAAAGTATGCCGTACTGATCGATCCGTATGCGGTGCGGCCTAGTATCAAACCATCGACACTTGAACAAGTGGACTTTCATGCGGTTCCCATAAATGAGTTCAACAACTGACTGTAGGACACCGTAAAAATCCACGCCCCCCTCTGCACCATCCACCATCACCCCACAATTCTGTGTTTTGCGTTCCCCGTCTCTAGCTTCACATATATACTTAACGCCGTTGACATCACACATTGGGCGGACTGTGGAAGATATCGGCTTCATCGACAACAGCCTCAATTCCTCTGAGTAATTTGTATGACCACCACTCGCAGCCACTTGCATCAGCTGAAAAATATAACTCAAATCACTCGGTGTGTTTATGATTAAAGAATAGGGAACTGTAAAAGAAAGCCATCTAATATATATATTTATACACTTACCCATTGTGGAAAATAGTCTGCAAACGTCGTGTTGTGGTAGTCGACATCACCGCGAACTTCCTTGCAGTGAAGATGGGACGTTTCCAATATTGTACCTCCGGACAGTTTATTAGAACCCACCAGTGGGCAATCCCTACCTCATGGTCAGGCAACTTGTCCACACCCTTTTTCTTGAAGCTTCCGTATGGTACAACAGAGTTGGCGACGATAGATAGGTTGAACTCGGGGTCATCTCGACTTGGATGTTGTGGGGGGTCCTCCATCGCTCCCAAGTACAACTTGGCGTACGTTACACACTTATGCGCAATGTAAGCTTCAGCAATACACCCCTCAGGCGCAGATTTATTGTGCACATATTTCTTGTAGTCTCCAAGTTGTCTGCAAGGTTAACAAGTGCATGTTAAGAGCATGCAACTTTTATTTAAAAACATGTATAAATCAAATTTATGAATAACATGTACCTTTCGATGGGATACATCCAAGTGTAGTGTACGGGACCGGTAAGCAACAATTGTTGGGGAAGATGGATCATCAGGTGAGGCATGATGTCAAAGAAGTTTGGGGGAAATATCCTCTCGAACTTGCACAAGATAAAAACGATTTCCTCATGCATTCTCATGAGGTCTGATTTTCTAACTTCTCTAGCGCATAACTTCTGGAAGAATCTTGACAACGCCACCAACGGCTCAACCACTTCATCCTCCAAGTACGCTCGAATGAAAATAGGGAAGAGGCGTTGAAGCAGTACATGGCAGTCATGACTCTTCAATCCGTACATCTTGTTGTCTCGGTAGTTAACACACTTGCTTATGTTACCCGCATAGCCATAAGGATACCTACATAGCCATTAACAACAATTAGATTTCATGCATATATAGTCGTCCAACAACAGATGGCGGATTCTTTAGGGAATACATGCCTAATAAAAAGTTACCTGACATTACTCAGCCATCCAAAGATTTCATGTTTCTGGTCCCTGGTGACGGTGTAAGGAGCTTGGGGCATTTTGCTCCTGCCCTCTCTCAACCACAAATGGTCCCGCAGTCCCATATTTCTCAGATCAACGCGTGCCTTGGGGGTGTCTTTTGTTTTCTTCTCCCAATTCAAAACTGTGCCAACCACGGCTTCACCCACGTTCTTCTCTATATGCATGACATCCAGGTAGTATCTGGTAGCCAACCTGGCCCAATAAGGAAGTTCCCATAAGATGCTCTTGTGTGACCAGAACCTATACCGATCCGGCCTCTCTGGAATCGTGCGCAACACATCGGGATGATTGCTAAGCGGACCAAAGTCATACTTATTCAACACTGCCAATATTTCCTCCCCTGTCCATTGCTCGGGTGCCCAGCCCCTTTCTTCAGTCCCATCAAAAGCCTGTGCATCGTCCCTAAATGGATGGTCATGCGGAAGCCAACGACGGTGACGCATCTGGACAATCTTGCTGCAATGAGGACTGGAGCAATCAACAGTCATGCACTCTGAACAAGCCCTGTAACCCCTGGTGACGCTGCCGGACAACATACCCCTCCCAGGAAAGTCACTGATCGTGCCAACAAGCATGGCATGCATCCGGAACATCTCATTTTTGAACCGGTCGTAGACCAGGTGGCCGTTCAGACTCAAGTACCGAAGCTCCTCAATTACGGGTCTCAAATACACATCGAGACACTTTCCCGGATAACCTGGGCCTGGAATCAACAATGTGAGCATGTTATATTCCTTCTTCATGCACATCCACGGTGGAAAGTTGTACGGAATCAAAATAACTGGCCACACACTGTACTGAAGCTCTTTCTTGCCAAAAGGGTTGAAACCGTCGGATGATAGCCCTAGCCAAACATTTCGAACCTCTGATGCAAATTCAGGAAACTCCAACACGTTCTTCTTCCAAGCCTCTCCGTCGGCGGGATGTCTAAGGGTGTCATCGTCAGGCACATTCCTCTCAGCCCACCATCTCATAGCTTCGGCCGTGAAAGCACACATGAACAACCGCTCAAGCCTATCAATCAGCGGGAAGTACCGAAGTATCTTCACAGCTTTCTTGTTCCCTTTAGGAGTGAACTTATACCGCTCTGTATTGCATAATGGGCAGTATTCAAGATCTGCAAGTCCTTCCCTGTAAAACAGAACGCAATCGTATCTGCATGCATGAATCTTGATGTAGGAAAGGCCGAGATCTTTAAGGATATGTCGCACCTTATGATGACTGGTAGGAAGCCGATGTCCGGGGGGCATCGCCCCACCCCATAGCCGAAGCCAATCATCAACCGATTTGACAGTGCCTTTGTTCTCCGTTTTGATCTTCATCACTCCCATGACAGATTCAAGGACAGTCTTACTGCATCCGGGGTACAACGGAGTCTGTTGCAATGCGATCAGGTTGTTGTACTTTTCCATACCACTTGTGTTGACCGGAGATCGGGGTAATGGCTCGAGTGGCTCAATATCAGGGAAACACTCCATCTCCGGAGGTGGGAGTTGCACATCTGGTGCTTCCTCAAAGACACCGCTCTCACGAGGAAACATATCGTTGATCCAGTTCGTTGTTGGATCATTGGAGGAACTCCCTCTCTCGGCAAATTGTCCATGATCATGACGACCCGCAAACTCTGGTTCACCGTGATAAATCCAATTAGTGTATAGGACCCAAAATCCATATCTAGCCAGGTGTTGCTCCACTGTCTCTATGGAAAACCGGTGTCGTGGGGTGGCACACTTGCACTTTTTACACGGACAATAATGAAGTGTAGTGTCTCCACAGTTAGCCATCACAAAATCCAGGAAACTCCTAACTCCATCATGATACGCCTGATCCCATCTTCCAAGGGTAATCCAACTCTTGTCCATCCTGTAAATTCAAGAAATAAATATAGCTATATATAGATATGTATATATGCACGTACTACGTACGTACGCACATACTAATTAATTAAAAAATTCATCATTACACACACACACATATATATATATATATACACATGCATCCCTAAATTAATTAAAACATCGTCAATCTCCCTAATTAATTAAACACAATGTATTTTTTATATATACCAACAATATATTTTTAATTACAATTAAATTAATTAATATATATATACATTTTTTCATCAAATTCATCTAAAATCACCTATAAATCAACAATCAATCACTAATCTTCAACAAAACTTCAATTCTATCTAACCAATACAACATATATATCAACCCATTAATAATCTCATCTCAACACACATATATATATATATATATATCAAATTAATCACACATTTATTCTAATTAAACTCTAAATTAACACACCTCTGCATATAACCAACTAAATCAACACACACAGCAATATACGTACCTTTCAAGCTTATGGCCGAGGTTTTGGACGATTTCAGAGCGTTTTGGACGATTTCATCGACGAATGAGCTCCCTGATGCAGAAGGTAGATCTGATATAAGAGTTATAGCCGACGAATACCCTCCTCGTCGGCTATAACCAAAAACTTTTCGTCGGCTATAACTCTTATAGCCGAAGAATACCATCCTCGTCGGCTATAACCAAAAACGTTTCGTCGGCTATAGTTATAGCCGACGAGTTGTCGGCAGTCGTCGGCTATAATATTATAGCCGACGATGTGGCCGACGAAATAGTAATTCGTCGGCTATAAGGGGTTATAGCCGACGAGATACTATTTCGTCGGCCGTTTTTTCCCATATCGTCGGCTATAACCCCTTTTCTGGTAGTGATGGTAACATGTCTTCTAGATGCGGCACCGATGATCTTCCACCATGGTGAGGTAGCCGATGCATGTCGGAGGCGGGACCCACCGCGCCGGTTAGACGGTCTACGAGGTCGTTTCTTATGCTTGGCGGTGTACCATATATACCATCAACAACTTCTGTACTATATATCCCGACAGAACGATGCAATACCAGGTACAATATTGTGACACTGTGTGTTCGTGTTTAGCCGGATCAACAATAACCGATTTAGTTATCAAGTGAAAAAATAAATTGGACTTATATAATAATTATGTGTCTTGAGTATTAAGCAATTGATTAAACATTATCTAAATAATAAGAGTTGAATAAGGAATGTAATCTTTGTGATATATTGATAACACATAATCAGTATATTGAGTAAGAATCAAATACAGAATCTTATATGAATTTCATGTCCATAAGGAAACTATATTGAGATCAACAAGGACTCTTTAATGGGCAAGGCACTAGTTGATCACTATATATACATGAGCATTAGTCCATGGTCTTATTACCAACGCATATAACAACCTATCCCATTGAATGAGCAACTGTGAGAGAGATCAGAAGACTAAAACTTGTAGACCGGAGTAACTTGAACAACAAGCAATGGCGATCGGCATCATTAATGCAGCATGTATGAATTTTGTTCTTGTATTTGATTTCGTGTTTACATGGTTTAAGGTTCATTACAGTTTTACAAGATTATTTGGTTTTGATCTTTCAATTGGTATCATGAGCTACTTTGAACCATACATATAAATCGATTAAGGAAATCAAAATTCAGTATTCAGAGTTTTTACAAAAACTTTTTGGCAACAAAAACAAAAACAAAAAACAAACCATTCAGAAAACAGGCCAGCGAAGCTGACCCATTCATAAACAACTTGGGCCTGTGAGCCGTGCTACCACCCTCGACCCGATCCGAAATTACTCTGCAAAGAGATTGAGAAAACTAGTCATTATTTTACAACGACTAGTTTCTGGTTTCTGGTCCGAGCTAGGAGGAAGACGCGCGATTTTGTTCATGAAGTCGATGGGATTCAATACCCGCAGCTCGCAATTCAGGTTAGATTAAGAACAACTAGAGAATCTTATGAGCATTCCTGGCGTGCACATAGGTTAAGTTAGATGGGAACCGGATGAAATTTGGGATTTTTGCATGATTCTCTATGTTTGTTCTTGATTGTTTCGATTCGACTTGTATGTTGTATATGGTATTGTTGTTTGCTTTAATTAACTATGCAGTGCTGTAGCAGAGGTTAAGGTATGTCAATTTGGTGAATCGAAATTTATTGACATCTAGATTGACTTAAGCTATCTGTATAAAATTTGTAAAAAAAATTTTTGGTTATTGTTATGATTTGGTCTCCCATGTTTAACTTTTATCATGACAAGAAATTTACAGAAGAAAGGAATGGTTTTATCAAGATTTGGTTTAACTTGATTTCAGTATGAACATATAGAAATTCCTTGAGTTTTTTGGTTTTTTGCTTTTGTGAATTGTATATTGCACATAACAAAACTCTTCATGATTGCAGAAGATCAATTGAGCATAAAAACTTGAAAATTTGTGTTTCTGGATTTTTAAAACATGCATAGTTTGTATCTATAGAAGTATTGATGCATTGCTTAAAACCTAGAACAGCTGCATACATAGTTTCTAATATCATATTTGGTTATGCTTGAATCTTTTCTTCTGCCATATAGGTGTTGACTGCTTCTTTTATAAGACTTGAGTTTATTTACTGTGGTTTGTGGATTCAGAAACTTTAGTTATATGTTTAATCTACTGCTATATAAGTGTAGTTAAGCATGTGTTACAGTTTGGGATATTGAGATTGATTTGTGAAGCATGATTTAGGTTTGTTTTGAACTTTCTGTGTTTATTTGATTGCCTTTACTTGATGGATTTCATTAAAAACACAGAAGACACTTAACAAAACCCTAGACTTTACAAACAAATAAATACAGTAACAAGAATTTTAATTAAAAATCTTCTTTGTTTGCTCTCTAGGTGTCCAAGTAGTTACTCTTAACCAGATTGAGCTTTTAACTGGTGCCAATTACATAACATGGAGGAGGAAACTGGATATGTATTTTTCTCTCAATAATGAGCTTGATGATTGTCTTCGTACTGAGGTGCCATCACACATAGAAGATAGCGACAAAGATCAATTCTCTGCAGGTTGGGAATATGAGGCCTTATGGCATAGGAAGAACAACATCTGCAGGAACATCATTAGAGCCACCATGACAGAGACCATAGCTGGGACTATCTCAGAGATGGAGTATGCATATGACCTTCTAGAGCATGTGCAGGAAAAATTGAAGAAGACTGACAAGTCAGAGGCAGGGGCATTGTCTCTGACACTGAGCACCCTTAAATATAATAGTGTAGGAGGTGTTAAGGATCACATCCTAAAAATTGAGATTATAGTGAATAAGCTTAAGAATCTCAATTTGGTGCTCCCTTATGAGTATGTTGTGCACACTGCACTTCATTCACTTCCTCTAAGTTTCAATCAGCTGAAGTCGAGCTACAATGCTCAAAAGGAAAAGTGGGAAATTAATGAACTCCTTGCTATAGCAACTGAAGAAGAGATTCAGATCAAAACTGATGATCCAACTTATGGTGTCATTAAGGCTTCCAGCTCGAAGGCAATAGTCAATATGGTAGGCAAGAGCAAGTGGAAGAAGAAGCTAGGAGCTAAGAAGACTAACTTTAAGCCTCATTCAGCTAAGAGTGCAGGGACATCCAACACTGGAACTTTTAAGTAAAAGTTCAAGTGTTATTTCTACAAGAAGCTTGGCCATAGAAAGAAGGATTGCAGTGGCTTTAAGGCTTGGATGATTAAGAAGAGTGAGAACCTAAACCTGTCTAAAACTTATAATTTTCATCTCTTTATTTTCTAGAAGTTGATTTAATAAATGTAGAACCAAATCCCTTTTGGCTTGATTCCGGCTCTCCCTTACACATTCCATGCAGGGCTTCACAAAGAGGAGGAAACCAAGAAGTGATGAAGCTCACATTCGAGTAGAGAATGAGATGAAAGTCTCAGTGAAGGCCATAGGCAGTTTAGTACTATGTTTAAGTTTAGGAAATTATCTTTTTCTGGATAATGTTTATTTTGTACCCACAATGAAGAGAAATTTAATCTTCTTAAGAACAAAATGTTACCATAATTAGATTTTTCTTACTTGAATGAATGTGTGGAATGCTATAAGGGAAAAATGAATAACTTAAACAGAAATGGTGCATATAGGGCTACTAGTCTATTAGAGTTGATTCATACAGACATATGTGGTCCAATAAATCACAAAACTATTTGTGGAAACGTCTACTTCATTACATTTATAGATGATTTCTCACATTTTTGTCACATTCAGTTGTTATCTGAAAAGGCATAGTCTATAGAAACTTTTAAGGTTTTCAAAGTTGAAATTGAACTTCAACTTGGTATGAAAATAAAAACTGTGAGATCAGATAGGGGGGGGGGGGGGGGGGGGAGGATTTTATGGTAGGTATACTGAAACTGGTCAACATAAAGGGTCATTTGCTATGTTTCTTGAAGGAGCACGGCATTAAAGCACAATATACAACTCCACATAATCCCCAACAAAATGGAGTGGTACAAAGAAAGAATAGAACTCTTATAGGCATGGTTAGGAGCATGATGTGTATATCTGGTTTGCCTATATATCTTTGGGGAGAAGCTTCAAAGACTGCAAATTATATTTGCAATAGAGCACCAATCAAATCAGTAGATGAAAACACCCTATGAACTCTGGCATGGGAAGCAGCCAAGCTTGCATCATATGCATGTCTGGGGTTGCAATGCAGAAGCTAGGATTTATAATCCCAATTTAGAAAAGCTTGAGCCAAGATCTGTTATTTGTTATTTTGTAAGTTAATGTGAAAAATCAAAGGGGTATGAACTCTACTCGAGTAAACAGACTCTAAGAATATGTGAGACTTATCAAGTCAAATTTTTTGGAGAGTCTTCATGCAATGCAGAGTATGTAGATTTATCTACAGACTTTGAAGATATTGTAGAGAATTCAGAAAATTCACTTAACTTACAGAATAATAATTCTTCACCATTATTTTCAAATATGAGTAAGGACAATCAAAATTTATTTGAAACTAGAGTTTTGGGGGAATAATTAGTCACTGAGCCAATAAATGAAATTTTTTCAGAAAATATGGAAATTGATCAACTTGTAGAGAATACAGAACCTCAAGAAAATATAATACCACTAGAGCGAAGAGCTTGAGCCAAGTCCTAAACGTAGAAGATCTCAGAGGGAAAGAATTCCCACTTTTGGAGGTCAAAGTGAATATCTAGTGTTTTCTCAAGAAATTGATAACGCATTAGATGATGACACTGATCCAGTCACTTTTAATGCTGCTATTGAAAGTGAAGACTCAGCTAAATGGCAAGAAGCTATGGATGCAGAGATTGAGTTTATGAAGAATAATGAAGTCTGAGATTTGGTTAAGGCATATGAAAATAAAAAAGCAATAGGCTGTAAGTGGGTTTATCAAACTAAAAGAGACGCTAAGGGAAATATAGGAAATTTAACGGTAGGTTAGTTGCTATTGGTTTCACTCAACAAGAAGGAATTGATTTTACTGGAACATTTTCTTTAGCGTCTACAAAAGACTCTTTCAGAATAATTATGGCATTAGTGGCTCATTTTGATATGGAGCTACATCAAATGAATGTCAAAACTGTTTTCCTAAATTGTGAGCTTGAAGAAACAATTTTTATGAAACAAGCAGAAGGTTTTGTTGTTCCAAGGAAAGAGAAAATGGTCTGTAAACTTAAAAAATCAATTTATGGATTAAAACAAGCATCTAGGCAGTGGTATAGGAAATTTGATTCAGTGATATCAACTTTTGGTTTTACAGAAAATATTGTTGATGAATGCATTTATCTCAAGACTGTGGGAAATAATTTTATTTTTCTCATTTTATATATTGATGATATTCTCCGGCAAGCAGTAATGTAAAATTACTTAAAGACAATAAAATCTTTCTGTCAAAGAAATTTGACATGAAAGATTTGAGGGAAGCATATAATTTTGTCTTAGGCATTGAGATAAAAAAAAAAAAAAGGATACAAAACGTGGCTTATTAGGTTTGTCACAAACAAGTTACATTACAAAAATTCGAAAACGTTTTGGAATGGACACTTGCAAATCTGGTGAAGTCCCTATATATGTCTAAGGGAGATAAATTGCATAAAAACAAATTACCTATGTCTGCATAATAGAAAGCTGATTTGGATTGAAAGCCATATGCTACGTTAGTTGGTAGTTTGATGTATGCTCAGGTATGCACTAGACTAGACTTAGCATTTACAGTTGACATGCTTTCTAGGTTTCAAAGTAATCCATCAATTCCACAAACCAGTTTATGTGGCTGCTGAGAGCTACAAGGTATTTATTCTATACGAAGTGAAGCAAACTTTATTGTATCAGTTGTGCATTCCTTCAAGCAGTTATTTTCTTCCGTTCTGGCGATATGTCTGTGAATTTTGCTGCACCTGCATAAGATTTTCCCAAAATTCTTATGTTCTATGACCCCTCACACGGTTTCCGATTAGATATCATTGCTATGAGACTTAAGAGTAGGAATAGCAATTTGGACCTTTGTAAGCTCCCAAGATAGTTCCATGAATTATTACATATTTTGATGCAGGAACATATAAGACAACTTCAAAGATATTATTTGTAATTTAATTATAGATTCATAATCTTTAATATTTCATTAGTTAAATAGTTTAGGATACTATATTACCTTTAATATAGGATATTCGTTTAATTAGTTTTCCATTTTAACCTAGGCCTACTTATTCTCTAAGTTTTGTAAACTCAATATATATGGGTATTGTAATAGTTGTTAGGAAGCTTATGTTTTATGAATAAAATCAGTTTATTTGTGGCATGGATTTGCCCTATTTTATGAGTTCGCTGCTCCTTATTTCTGGTGTATGTTGAGCGACTGTTGGAGGCCCGTATTCGGTACTCTGATCCCCATCAGTTGGTATCAGAGCTCTGGGAGAGCTTGGTGAATTCCATGTCTCAGATCGGGCGAAGAAGGGGATGTTTCAGAATGGAGGGTCGTGACGTCAACAATGACATGACTGAAATCAAAAGGATGTTGAAGCAACTTGAGGTACGTATCGATCGCATCGAAGCTCGACGACGGGGTCGTAAGAGTTTCGATGGGGATGGAAACGTTACCACCTATCATCAACGTATTGATCGCATCGAAATTTTCTACCAAGAAGGTGATGGTTCCGACGGGGAGATATGCGTTGGCCATGTTCATAAGTGCGCTCCGTTGTGTGAGTCCGAATAAGAGGGATATAGTACTTTCAACTACCCTGATTGTAAGTCCACTATCTTTAATTTTCCATTTGTTGAAGAATTATTTCCAGAAAAAGAAAAAAATAGTTTCATGAATTTTGATGAACCGCCGAGATATGATTGTTATGAAGATTGTGCGGGTAAATGTTTGGAGAGTGAGGAGGTTGACTTCCTCATGCAAAAGTTCCACTCTTCTGTGCAATAAAGCATTATTGAAGCCGTGCCAGATCAGGTCATGGAAGCAACATCACCAATTATTCCAAAAATATTAATTGATATTGTCAATGGAATCAAAAATGGTGAGAAGAATTTCGGGTTGGAGAAATTAATTGTGTTGAGCAACTTTCTCAAGTCCATACAAGGAAGGTATTCAAAGTACTTATTTATTTGGAAATGAAGAAGTCAATTTCAAGTCAATCTGTCAAAAGAAGATTTGAAGTAATGGAAGATTTTGCGGGTGATTTTATCAATTAAAGACTTGAATTCGAAGACGAATTCTTTCAAACCAGGGGAGTCTGATGCATGAACATATAAGGCAACTTCAAAGATATTATTTGTAATTTAATTATAGATTCATAATCTTTAATATTTCATTAGTTAAATAGTTTAGGATACTATATTGCCTTTAATATAGGATTTTCGTTTAATTAGTTTTCCATTTTAACCTAGGCCTACTTATTCTCTAAGTTTTGTAAACTCTATATATATGGGTATTGTAATAGTTATTAGGAAGCTTATGTTTTATGAATAAAATCAGTTTATTTGTGTACTGATGGGGATCATGGTACCAAACACGAGCCTCCAACAGTCACTCAACATACACTAAAAATAAGGAGCAGCGAACTCATAAAATAGGGCAAATCCATGCCTCAAATAAACTGATTTTATTCATAAAACATAAGATTCCCAACAACTATTACAATACCCATATATATAGGGTTTACAAAACTTAGAGATTAAGTAGGCTTAGGGTAGAATGGAAAACTAATTAAATGTAATTCTAAAATTAAATGTAAAAAGGTACCCTAAGAATATCTAACTAATGAAATATCAAAGATTACAACCTATAATTAAATTACAAATAATATCTTTAAAGTTGTCTTATATGCTCCTGCATCAGACTCCCCTGGTTGGAAAGAAATTCGTCCTCAAATTTAAGCATTGATTGAGGAAAATCTTGACAAAGCTTTTTATTGCTTCAAATTGACTAGTTTGCCATTGAACTTTTCCCTTCCAAATAAATAGATATTTGGAATAAATGCTTAGTCTTGATTCCATAAATTTTTTCTCCAGCATTAACTTTGCAATCTCAAAACTCATCTGACCTTTGATCTGATTGATGAGATCAACTAAATGTTTGGGAATCTCCATAAGGAATGAATTAACTCCAATGAAGTCAACAAAACTATGCACCAAATCCTTCCGCCGTATTGACTCGAGTGTGTCTTCATTGACATCTTCATCTTCCAATCTTTCCTTACCATCACCAACTTCACAATCTTCATAATCATCATATCACGGTGGTTTATCAAAATCTATGAAACTATTTTTTTTCTTTTTCTGGAAATAATTCTTCAACAAATGGAAAATTAAAGATAGTGGACTTACAACCGAGGTAGTTGAAAGTACTATGTCGTTCTTCATCGAACTCACACAACGAAGCGCACTTATGAACAAGCTCAACACATATCTCCCCGTCGGAACCATCACCTTCTTGGTAGAAAGTTTCGATGCGATCAATACGTTGATGATAGGTGGTAACGTTTCCATCCCCGTCGGAACTCTTACGACCCCGTCGTCGAGTTTCGATGCGATCGATACGTACCTCAAGTTGCTTAAGCATCCTTTTGATTTTAGCCATGTCATTGTTGAAGTCACGACCCTCCATTCTGAAACATCCCCTTCTTCGCCCGATCTGAGACATGGAATCCACCAAGCTCTCCCAGAGATCTGATACCAACTGATGGGGATCAGGATACCGAACACGACCCTCCAACAGTCACTCATCAGACACCAGAAATAAGGAGCAGCGAACTCATAAAATAGGGCAAATCCATGCCACAAATAAACTGATTTTATTCATAAAACATAAGTTTCTCAACAACTATTACAATACCCATATATAGGGTTTACAAAACTTAGAGATTAAGTAGGCTTAGGCTAGAATGGAAAACTAATTAAATGTAATTTCTAAATTAAATGTAAAAAGATACCCTAAGAATATCTAACTAATAAAATATCAAAAATTATAACCTATAATTAAATTACAAATAATATCTTTGAAGTTGTCTTATATGCTCATACATCATATTTGATTTGTTGTTTTTCAGTTGGCGCGCCTTTATCCATTGGACCAGAAAGACATGGCCCCTGCATTACGCCCCATTGATTTTGGAGTTCCCATCCCGTCCAAGGTGGAGGTTGAAAGATCCGCCCGTGATTATACACCTCCTCAATATCTCACTTTACTATTCACAGACTTGGGTGTGCTCACCCCATCGGTTGTCAGTGATGAGCTGATTCAGCTTTACTTGTAACCATTCATGATATGGATTTTGGCCTTAAACATGGCTCATGTTAACCCCAAATTATGAACGTGTTTTAATCTTTGGTAGTTAACGATGTTGTATTTTCGCTATTGCTTTAGGTACTTGGCCTTTGTATTGCTGTCAAGAGTAGTATTGTTCTACAAAGTTTAGATCAGTGGATTACTGGCTCAATTTTGGTAGTTCATCATCTGCCGCTTTGTCGCTTGTTCAATTTTGTTAGCATCCGTTGAAGTTCTCTCAGGAAAAGTTTATTTAGATGAATCCAATGATTGAAATCCAGGTGAATCATAATTACCAATATGCATGAGTTTGTTCAGACAAAAAAAAAATGTTGATATATGTCTGTGTTCAAGGAGAAATTATAATAGGGAGAACTTCTACTTTATTCATTGATAAGGAGACTTTTATATAGGCATTACAATAAGTATCCCGATAAATCAGGGATTCCCTATCTATTACATAATCATCTAATCTAGTCTAATTAGGTCAAGACACATCCAGGAAGTTACGAAAATAACCTTCCTACAACACTCCCCCTTGTGTCGAGCGCCTAATGTCTTCATGGTGCTTACCATGTTGCCTCACTAAAACCTTGCCAGCAAAACAAAAACCTCTTGGGCAAAAATAAAATGCATGGACGAAGGGAAAAGAGCACAACGCACCAACTACTATACTTGTGATTGACATGTGATGTAGCCTCCCCCTGATGTCTAACAAACTTAGAGCTCTGATAACTGGCACATGCCAGTGCTCTTCAAATGTTTCACAAACATAGATTTTCTCAAAGACTTGATAAACAAATCTGCAACATTTGCATCTGAACTCACTTGATTAACTTGGATGTATAGGAATTTCTGTTGTTGCACATTATAAAAGAACTATGCGGGTCAGAGAGATACCCAGCATCTACAAAACCAACTAACACATTGTTGGGAATCTTTGGATAAGGGAGACGGTCATTGAAGGACGAAGAAAGGCCGAAATCATCACCTATGTCGGTCTCCACGTCGCCGGTGCCAGCAGCAATTCCGCGGCGCTGCCGGGGCTGCCGGTGGCGTTGGTGTGAGGATAACCGGTGGTGGAAACCTCTCTGGTGCTAAAGGGGGTAGAACAAACCCAAGTCAATGGAAGCTTTTAGATGTTTAACACCATTTCAATGACGATGAGTAGGCGCTGAGCTAAATCTAGCTAATAAGTTCACAACGAAAGCGATGTCTGGTCTAGTATATTGTGCTAAATACAATAGTGCCCCAATTGCACTAAGATACATGTATTAGCTCCAAGCATCTTTTCATCATCCTCTTTAGGACGGAATGGATTCTTGTGTCTAGACTTTGTCTTTCTTATGAACACGCATGGGCATAAATCATTGTTCTTGTATCCCCTCCCAATCAAGTATTACAACAGACGTTACAATCTAGTTGCACAATGACTTTGTGGTTTAAAGTCACTTGATCGAGGCATTAGAAGTCCTTCAAACACTTTCGTGTATATATCTGCATCTATATCCCCATATAGGTATACATTAACCACATTCATAAGCTGCAAACTTCAGTTTTTGGGACACTACTAAACTAATTAAGTAGTGGAAAGTAATGATGTCCATTACGAGAGAATACATCTCATCGTAGTCAATACCAGGTTGTTGAGAGAAACATTGCGCCATGAGTCTTGCTTTATACCGCATGATCTTATTCTCTCATTACGCTTACGAACAAAGACTCTCTTATGTCCAACAGGTTTAATGTATTTCCGGATCAACTTAACAGATCCCAAGACTTGCCTTTTATTTAACGAGTCTAGTTCTGCCTGTATTGCTTCTTTCCACTTCGGCCAATACATTCTTTGTTGACACTCTGCAACAGAATAAGCGATTACATCATCAACATATGTGGAATTTTATCCACAGAATACACGTGCGCACTTGTGTAATTGAGATTTATGTGTACTCTGACATCAACAAAGGTTCTGTGGCGTCCCACAGAAAACACATAGTTGATCATGGACATAATTATAGTCAGAGACAATCTCATTGATGATGAGCGGATTAATTTGTGCCATCACAACTCGCTTCTTTCGAGGTTTTAAATCTCGAGAATTAAACGGACTCCCCCTCTTCTTGGTGGGAGCTGAGGCCGAAGCTGCTGCCCCTTCAAAGTCCATCAGTGGCGCCGTTGCGATCCGATTCAGCAACAGCGACGCCACGGCGTACGATGGCGTCGCCGCCGACGTCACTCTCTCCGGAAGGTATGCCGACAGCACTAGGTCTTAGGGTAGCCGAACCGATTCCATATGATCGGATCTTCAACCTTACCGGCACATTTGCAGTATGTATGTGCGATCTCGTCACTTTTTAACTCACTTTGAGTAGTGCGGGGATCATGATGAGACAAATCGTTGGGGGCACACCATGTCAATTCCTGACGTTCATTCAGAATGTGAGCATTCCTATCTCCCCCTAACGGCGGAAAGTTTGTCTCATCAAAGTGACAATCTGCGAAACGCACAGTAAAGAGATCTACGGTGGTTGGTAGCAGATTATTATTGGGGATTCACATCCAACATATACCTAAACGTCTTTATAGACCCATCTGTGTACGCAAAAGAGGCGTAATAGATAAACAGCACAACTGAAAGTACGTAAGTACGCAATATTGGGTTTATAACCAGTAACCAGCTGGTATGCACTACACGTCTGGTTAACATTGGGTCTGAAATGAATAAGCATAGCTGCATGCAGTATTATATATCTCCATGCAGAAACTGGCAATTGGTTCCCATAACCAAAAGCCCTAGTTAATAGCCGGAGTTGCTGAAGAGTGGCTTCTGCAAGGCAGTTCTGAGAAAGAATATGAGAAACGGGATGTTCAACTTCAATCCCTATGGATATGCAATAATCATCGAATGTCTTGGAGTTAAACTCTCTAATATTATCCAACCTAATAGATTTAATAGGATGGTCAGGGTGGTGAGCCCTTAACTTTGATGATTTATGCTAAAAGCTTGGCAAATGCAGCTTGTAGATAGCAAATCGACGTGACCAACGCGTCGATGCATCAATCAGCACCTTAAAATACACAAAGGGTCCGCATTCTGGTTGATAGGTCCACACATATCATCTTGGATTTGTAGTAAGAATGGCTTCTTTTGTGTTCATAACAAAGGAAAACAATGGATTCATCTTTGCTAGTGTACAAGCTTTGCAATAAGAGCATTATGCATCTTAAAATACAAATTCGCGCTGAAAATCAGATTCACGCGCAGCATGACATTTGTGTACTAAAACGGTTATAACTTCTTCATTATAGAATGTATCGATAAACCATAAAATATTTTAGAAACTAGACATCGGTAGCTTTCCATTGATATAAAGTACACAACATAGTTCGAACCGAGCTGATCACAAAGCTCTGTCGAAGTTGATGGATCTATAGATTTCCGGACAGATCCGTCCTACATTGCCGAAACGGCCATAACTCACTCAATATGATAGCTATGATCAAACGGTCAGTGTCTCTGGAACTTAGACACATAGACCTTTCTATCGGTGTAAAATATACCATTTTTGAATGAGTGAGCTATGATTTATAGGTCATGCAATATCAAAGCTTGTATGAGTCATAAGATCCAATAACAAGAATTGGAATGAGGTATTCTCATTGAATCTGACTCAACTTCTTCTCTATATATAATGATTCATTAGAGGAAATACACAAGTAATTGTTACCATTCTCATATATCCAAGTGATAACCTTTGGCAATTAGGTTTGGAAAACACAGCAAGATTCGATTTTCTTCTTGGTGCATAGAATACATTCAATGACATCGATAATTGTACCCTTAGGTAACATAGGTTTAACGAATCCACGCTCTTTAACAACCGGCGAGGTTCTAATCGATATAGTCATTGATCATCTATATTGCACATAATCCTTAAACGACTGCCTATTCCTTAGAATAGTGTGGGTTGTCCCACTATCAGCTAGACACTTAACTTCACCGCGAGACATCTAAAGAGATGAAAAACTATGGGTGGTTTTCTCGCGGGACACAGTCTAATCACTACGCCGTAGGATAGAGAAAGAAAGGGGATGAAATCTCATCGAGTGTATCACATGGTATTTGGACTTTATAACTTCGACTAAAGTCGGAAAGTGCAAGGTTGAATGTTACATAACCGAGCAATCATCATCAGAAACCAAAACGAAGCCGAGGCTTCGCACGTTGTGGTGTTGAATACCTTTGGTGACCGGAAGAATGGAGGCTTAGCCTCCTAGGATCGGTGTTAAGCACCTTCTCGGGCGGCAATGGAACTGAGGCCGAAGCCTCTTTGAAAGCACGGTGTCGTGACACCTTTGTGCTGCCGAAGCCGAGGTATCATCACCATGAGGCTGACGTCGGCCACTAGGCCTGTGACGTCGAGCCTAGCTCCAATTATTCTTTGATTTTGATTTTGATTTGAGCTGAGGTGGAATTATAAGTCCAATATACTAAGCCAATGTGACCCAATAGTGTTTCAGAAGAACCACGTGAGTCTTTAAAACACGAACCGGGATTGCTTAAAAACATAAAATTTCTCACAATATGGGAAAACAGAGAAATTTTATTAACTTGCCATCTTTTAATACATCAAAAGCAAGCTTCTAATTCCAAAGAAAACGACTAAGAGATCAAAGTCTATAAGATATGGCAAAGCCATTACAATACTTGAAAAATTCTTAATGAAAAGTCAAACATATAGACTAATCAAAATCCGGGACATCTAATGCTTGAGTAGGCTCTTGAGTCTTAACTTCAGGAATGAAGTGCTCAGCCACGAGATTAACGTGAGGTTGTCATCACTAGTTCTCACTCAGCATGATAATTCTCTTTGCTAGAATTATCTCTTGTAGGCTTTAATCATCTCTTTACTAGAATTATACACGTGGTGCATATGCTTAGAGGAACCACACTTGTAACAAGGAGCAAAAAACTAGTGCTTTTGTTGTTGTTGTGAGACGAAGGAGGAGGTGGCGCGTGGCCACCTTGATGGGTTCTATGGCCGAATCGGCCTCCCCCTGAAGGTGTGGCATTGCCGCCATCTCGTCTCCAAGTGTTGGAGCGTTGTGTCACACGGTTTCTACCATTTTGATTTCCTCCACGTATCGGTTTAAAAACTTGTTGATATGGAGCATTCTGATTCTTATTTCTTTTATTTTGAAGCCTTCCCATAGTGAGCCTGTGGTTTATGAATCTTTTTAATTCCAACAGGTCTCAAAAAAAATTTTGTTATTTATTCAGCCTAATCAACCGAATTTCGGTATGGGTGTCATAAGACATCATAGGCTATGGGGAATTTATCAAGAGTCTTATTGATAAGATCTCTATCATTTTTGTTATGCCAACAGTGTCAAGGTCATAATCCAAAGAATCGAATGGTTTCCCATTTCATTGAAATCTCTGGGATAAGTCTGTCATTGACATTATTTAATCGCTACTGGAGCGTGTCCCTTAATTTTTTATTTTTTTTCTTTAGGGATCTTTTATCGACAGATGTTGTCGCTTCAGAGTTGGATGAATATGGCGTTCTCAAAAATGAGTGCCTAGGCCTTGACATAATCTCCAAATGGGGTAGTGGCTACTGTGTCATTCAGAATGACTGAGAAACTTTTGCTTTGAAAAACAAGCTACACATCGGAAACTCATCGATGGTATTCTTTGCCCTCGAGATTAAGAATCTCAAAATCGGGTCGTGACTATGACGACATCTACAAGAAAAAAGATACGTCGGATTGGTATGAATATGACATATACCATTCAAGTATGTAGAACGGAATTAGAAGGGCTAGCTATGACGTATATGGTCATAAATTTATCTTTTCGATGCATAAAACCGGCGACATCATATCGCACCTTCAAACAGTGACGTACTCAGACATCCACATAAGCATCTTTTTTTTTCTTTTAATTTCCCTTTCAAACGTGATTCTCCCAGGACCATCACTTAAAAACTTCGACCGTAGGGGTAATTACATCCCCATCTTAGGTCTCATTGGCGATATAAGAATGGCCAGGATCAGAGTAGAAGAAGGCTAATAGCGCCCGATATATATATATATATATATATCGTATATGTTTAAAAGCTGGAACTTTTATAAAATCTTACTTGCTAGTTCGCCAATGAACTGCGTTGTAATATAAAATGCGCTTGAGAACTCGGTTCTACTCCTTGTGCAAAATTTGAGTTGCTCTTCCAAGTACGTGCAACGAATAATTCTCGCAATTCCAAAATGATGCGTCGTGCAATAAATTTCATGGAAAAGAAAAACGCATATGGTTAGTCATATTCACCATATACAAGGCAGTAAACTAATAAAGAAATACTGCAGTAACTGTTTTAACCCGTAGGGTAAAAACTTTTTATCTGAGGTAAGTACAATTACCGTTATGCCCCCTCTTCCCATTGAATCCGGTCGCCGATTCGGGTCGGGTCGGACTCCAGGAACCGGGTCGGGTTCGACGAATCAAGGTTGGCCTGGGCTCTGGGGCGTGCGCACGGAGCTGCGATGGTCGTCGGCGCTAGGGCTGGGCCGAGAAGCGCGCAGCGAGGCGGCGTTAGGCTTCGTCGACGATGGACTGGGGCGGCGCCGATCGCGCACTCGATCTGGGCTTCTTCGAACACGCACTCGAGGGGTGCCGCACGGGACTAGCGGCGCTAGACGGGGCAGGCGTCGTCGCTGGATTGAGGATCGGCGCAAGGCCACCGCGGCGGCGCAGGCTTTGGGTCCGAACTGAGATCGAAAGAGGACGATGCAGCGGCTGGGTGCCCAGAATAGATTTCTGGGTGCCCTGAGAATTTCAACTCTGCCGACAAAGATGTCGTCGGCAGAGCTTGGTGCCATGGGAATTTTTCTTTCTTCCGACGATGGGGTTGCCGGCAGAAGGTGAATTCTGGGGAGGGCCTTCTTTGCCGACAAGCAGTTGCCGGCAGAAGAAAAAGCTAGGGTTTCTGAATTTTTTTTTTAATTTTTTTTCTTTCAGATTGGAAACATAGGGTTTATGAATTTTTCATGGCTATTAGACGAAACGCTAGAGCCACGTGCTGATAACGTGTTCAAGGAGAAATTATAATATGGAGAACTTCTACTTTATTCATTGATAAGGAGGCTTTTATATAGGCATTACAATAAGTATCCCGATAAATCAGGGATTCCCTATCTATTACATAATCATCTAATCTAGTCTAATTATGTCAAGACACATCCAGAAAGTTACGGAAATAACCTTCTTACAACAGTCTGCAAATTTTAAATCATGGAAACCTATTCCTCCTCTTTAACTAGCTTCACCTCTGGATTACTGATCAACATCCACCCAGTAACCGGCACCACAAGAGTCTATTAATTTTTCTTCACTATTTCTGCCTATTCGCAATAAAGTTAGCTAAACAATATAATGGAGCTGCTCTAGCAGCATCAAAATAAGCAAGCTCTTCAATGGCTTGAGCCACTAATTCGGCAGCGAACTTCTTGGCCTCTTCAACGCCTATGAGCTTGGGATATGTAGCCTTATCGCTCGCCAAGTCTTTTCCGGCCGTCTTTCCCAGTTCCTCCGATGACTTTGTGACGTCCAGAATATCATCCTTAACTTGAAACAACAGCCCTATATACGTTGCATACTTCCTCAATTTTTCAAGTTCAATTTCATTCCCTCCTCCCATTATTGCTCCGCAAACCGCTGAAGCTTCGAGGACCTTCGCAGTTTTATGAACATGAATGTACTCCAACTCTTTCAGTGTCACTTCCTTGCCTTCACTATCAATGTCCATTATTTGACCCGCAGCAACGCCAAACGAGCCAACAGCTGAACCAAACTCCACAATGCTCTTAATCACACGTTCAGGCGAAACATTTATAGTCTTGGCTGCTATGTGCTCAAAGGCAAGTGCCAAAAGGGCATCACCTGCTAGAACCGCAGTCGCTTCACCGAAAGCCTTGTGATTTGAGGGTTTTCCCCGTCGAAGATCGTCGTTGTCAATGCAAGGAAGGTCATCATGAATAAGTGACATGGTATGAACCATTTCAACAGCACAAGCTGTTGGAATTGCTAAAGACTTATGCCCTCCGACTAGTTCACAGGAGGCAATGCATAAAACTGGACACATACGCTTTCCGCCATCTAAAAGGGAATACCTCATTGCCTCGTGAAGTTTCTTGGGATGTTGCAAAGGCACAGCCTCATTCAACGCTTTCTCCACCTTTTTTTTTCTTAGTGGCCATGTATTCTTCAAACTCAAATAAGACTGCATCATCCGCGAGCAATGGTTGGGCTGGAGACGAATCAGCTACTTGTTCATGGAACAAGGACCGATTTTCCATGGGGATTGTGCTTGATCTGAGGCTAGTGATTGGTTTTTAGAGGGACTTTTGGAACCAATAATAGGATTTTATGTGAAGGGTTAGATGTTCATACCTTTAGATCGTTGCAAAAATGGCCATTGGAGATAAGGGATTCTAGATTCATAAGAATTCCAGAAACCCCGGACTGAAATGGACCCTCTTGTGTGTAGACTAGGGGTGGGCACGGGTTGGGCTAGGCCCAAAATCTGTGTAACCCGATCCAAAACCCGAAGAAATCGGTTCGGGCCGGTTCGGGCCGGTTCGGTCTTTCTGAGTTTTGGGGACCAACCAAAACCCGTTTGGGCCGGTTCGTGCCGAGATCTGGTTTTTTTCGGGCCAAAAAACTGAGGCGAGGCAGAGGAAGCCAGAGGCGAGGCCGAGGTGGGGCTGAGGCGAGGCCGAGGCTGGGCGCGGCAAGGGCACATCACAAGCAAGTAGGAAAAACACATCACAACTTTACTACCTAAAACGAATTGAAACCGCACCTCCACTGAGAGTGAGTCACAGATTCAACTCTCCCATCTTCTTCTGGGTCCAACTCTGTTACATAGCTTCAACCTCAAAAAGCTTCAGCCTTTACTCCCCCCATCTCATATTCTCGCGAGAATTTCATAGCTGAAAAGCGAGGCTGGGCGCGGCGAGGTCGAGGCTGGGCTGGATGAGGCGAGGCGAGGCTGAGGCAGTCTTCACTCTTCAGAAGAAGGGTGATGCAGCTGAGGAAGTGAGGGCTGTGATAGGGTGATTGAGATGAAGATCGAGACGAATATGAAGATGAGGTTGTGAAGATGAAATTGTGATCCATCAATCCAACCTCTACAGGGTGTTTGATGAAGATGACGCTGTGAAGATGCGGCTGTGAAGAAATGAGGGGGCAGGGTGATCTTAGGGTTGTTTTTTTTTTTTAATTAATTATGGACCAATCAGAACATGACACATGGCGTTACAGATATGGATCGGGCCTATTCGGGCTTTCGCTCCAATGAAAAACTGGGCCCGAGCCCGACCCGTTTTACACACATTCGGTTCGGGCCTTCATCGGTTCGGTCTTTTGGAAATCAAGGCCCGGCTCATTTCGGACTTTTTCAGGCCGGGTTTTCGGTCCCTCGGGCCAAAACGCCCAGCCCTAGTGAAGACTGTAGATAACATAAACATACAATATGCATAAGGTTAGCACACAACCTTTATGATACAATCAAAACATATCCCAACACTTCTTCTCCTTATTCCTCCAGGTTGGGTCCTATCCCCTTCAGGAGAACATGACTATTGTTAACCCTCTTGCACCGATGTGGTTTCTGTTATAGTTTTGGGAAATTTCGGCAGCATCTCCCTACAGTTCCTCAAGTGCACAAAAATCTAAACAACCTAATTTGCACTCGAGGAACATTGTAGAGAGACACTGTCGAAACTATATCTCAAAACTGAAACTGAAACCACATGAATAGCTAAAGGATCAACAAAGTCGTGTTCGCCTAAAGTGTCCAAAAATGAGATAATTCGAGAATCAACAACTCATCTCGATCAACTAGATGAGTTGTTGATTCTCAAACGGGAGTTCTAAGCTGATAAATACTACAATTATATATAATATGAAACCATAAATTTACACACGACACCAGACTCCCTCACTAAGCCACTCACATGTTTCAGAAACCCTAACTACCACAATTCACACACAACACAAGCCAATTACATCATTAATTAATAATTTCAACCTAATCTACCATAAAATTCTAATTTTTCTAAATTTCACTATTTCACAAAATTTTATTTTCAGTAAATTTGGATTTAACTAAATTTCACAATTTCACTAAATTACACTAAAATTCAATTTCACTAAATTTCACAATTTTACAAACTAACCTAATCTCAATTTCACTAAATTTCACCAAAATTCTAACATTTTCAATGAACCCAAAACATGGTTATCACAATTTCCATATTCTAACACTAAAACAACAACAAAACACAAAATTCAACACAACATCATCCAACTTCCATTAACCGGCATAAACAACCATTTAAATTGAATTAATACATAATATGCTCTCAAAGAGGGATAAATAGAAGGAAATTGCACTAACCTTACTTAAGAATCAAAGAATTGGCAACAAAAGCCTTCCAACCTCACTTTCTTCTAACTTCTCCCTCTTCTCCTCCAAAAAAAGATGCAGAACCCGACTGAACGGTAAACCAAAAATTTTACCTATATATAGAGGTTGCATTTAAGATGAAGTACAAAGGCACATGAAAAAAAACGAAGCGACGAAGTTTGCCCAATTTTTGTCGCTTCGTTTATACCCGAGCGACGAATTAACTTCACTTTGTCGCTTCAATAACTAGTGAGCGACGAAAATTGAATTTCATCGCTAGATTTTCCAAAACATGGTTCTGGGATAAACTGATCAGGCGACAAACAATGAATATTCGTCACTTCAATAATTTTGTAAGTGACGAATATTAAGCAACATTTGTCGCTCTCTGTTTTTGAAGCGACGAGTCCAATATTCATCGCTTCGATGTGTTGAAGCGACGAAATTTATTTTTCCTTTCTATTCTTCGTCGCTTCAATCCTGATCTGCAGTAGTGATGGATTTTGGCCTTAAACATGGCTCACGTTAACCCCTTCCGCAAATTATGAACGTGTTTTAATCTTTGGTAGTTAACGATGTTGTATTTTTGCTATTGCTTGAGGTACTTGGCCTTTGTATTGCTGTCATGAGTAGTATTATTCTACAAAGTTTAGATCAGTGGATTACTGGCTCAATTTTGGTAGTTCATCATCTGCCATTCTGTCGCTTGTTCAATTTTGTTAGCATCCGTTAAAGTTCTCTCAGGAAAAGTTTATTCAGGTGAATCCAATGATTGAAATCCAGGTGAATCATAATTACCAATATGCATGAGTTTGTTCGGACAAAAAAAAATGTTGATATATGTCTCTGCAAATTTTAAATCATGGAAACCTATTCCTCCTCTTTAACTAGCTTCACCTCTGGATTACTCAAAATCCACCCAGTAACCGGCACCACAAGAGTCTATTAATTTTTCTTCACTATTTCTGCCTATTCGCAATAAAGTTAGCTAAACAATATAATGGAGCTGCTCTAGCAGCATCAAAATAAGCAAGCTCTTCAATGGCTTGAGCCACTAATTCGGCAGCGAACTTCTTGGCCTCTTCAACGCCTATGAGCTTGGGATATGTAGCCTTATCGCTCGCCAAGTCTTTTCCGGCCGTCTTTCCCAGTTCCTCCGATGACTTTGTGACGTCCAGAATATCATCCTTAACTTGAAACAACAGCCCTATATACGTTGCATACTTCCTCAATTTTTCAAGTTCAATTTCATTCCCTCCTCCCATTATTGCTCCGCAAACCGCTGAAGCTTCGAGGACCTTCGCAGTTTTATGAACATGAATGTACTCCAACTCTTTCAGTGTCACTTCCTTGCCTTCACTATCAATGTCCATTATTTGACCCGCAGCAACGCCAAACGAGCCAACAGCTGAACCAAACTCCACAATGCTCTTAATCACACGTTCAGGCGAAACATTTATAGTCTTGGCTGCTATGTGCTCAAAGGCAAGTGCCAAAAGGGCATCACCTGCTAGAACCGCAGTCGCTTCACCGAAAGCCTTGTGATTTGAGGGTTTTCCCCGTCGAAGATCGTCGTTGTCAATGCAAGGAAGGTCATCATGAATAAGTGACATGGTATGAACCATTTCAACAGCACAAGCTGTTGGAATTGCTAAAGACTCATGCCCTCCGACTAGTTCACAGGAGGCAATGCATAAAACTGGACACATACGCTTTCCGCCATCTAAAAGGGAATACCTCATTGCCTCGTGAAGTTTCTTGGGATGTTGCAAAGGCACAGCCTCATTCAACGCTTTCTCCACCTTTTTTTTTCTTAGTGGCCACGTATTCTTCAAACTCAAATAATAAGACTGCATCATCCGCGAGCAATGGTTGGGCTGGAGACGAATGAGCTACTTGTTCATTGAACAAGGACCCATTTTCAATGGGGATTGTGCTTGATCTAAGGCTAGTGATTGGGTTTTTAGAGGGACTTTTGGAACCAATAATGGGATTTTATGTGAAGGGTTAGATGTTCATACCTTTAGATCGTTGCAAAAATAGCCATTGGAGATAAGGGATTCTAGATTGATAAGAATTCCAGAACTCCGGACTGGAATGGACCCTCTTGTGTGTAGACTGTAGATTAATAGTATCACATGAGGTTATTCCTTCTGTTAGAGTCTTGGACAATATCGCATCAATTTATTCGCACATGCCTGCACGTTGTTTTATTATTTAAACACACTTACAACTGATCATTCATACCATATTTTATATTTGAAATTCAAAAACGTTAAAATTTATTGCAAGAACAATGTTTAAAAGACATTTTACATCAGTATAACAGTCCTTATCTAATCCACGATAGAAAGTTACAAGTACAAAGATCTTGTGCTAACACACTCCCACATTAAGGAGTGTACGACTAAAGAAGTTATAACCAAACATATCTAATTCCTGTAAGAGGTAATACATGTTGCCTAAGATCTCAATTTATGTACAACAAAATAAAATCTTGAATTATACAAGAATGAAATCGACCAAAAGTATAAGCAAAACAATAATGATGACTACATCTTGGCCGTATTGTGGCAGGAAAATATGTCTGTCTAATGCCTTCACTTTTTATAACGGGAATATGAAGCCTGATGCACTCTGAAAAGCCAGAAAGAATTGTAGAGTTTGGTGCAACTATTAATATTAATTAAAAATAATAATGTTTCTGCCTAAACCCGGGGGTCTTGGTAGATACTTGATGAATCCAACTCGATCTCCTGCAATCCTGCTTACTAAGGGGAATACCGGGCGGGCCGGCCTTCACCTCTCCGATGCCTAAGTTAGTATAGTTGGAATATATATAACCTGGGCACGTATGTAAGCAGGAAGAGAGACAAGTTACCTATTTATGGTGGTAGTTGAGGCCCATATATAGGTGGTTGAGGGTGAGGGCTGGCCTTACCCTTCGATGTGGGACTGGTTCCCTTCTGTTTGGATATTCTGGTGCCCTCTTTGGCAGGCAGGCGCCCCTGGTCCCAGGACCCTTGGAGGCAGGATAGACCGCTGGGCCCCGAGGCCTGGTGCTGGTGATCCGATCCTGGGTCCTGGGCCGGGCCCTGGTGTACTTGCCGCGGGTCTGTGGGCTTGCTGTAGCCCTTCTGCGGCTACTGTCAACAAGTCCCCCAAGTTCCCGGTCAAGTGCAATCTTGAATGGGGACTTATCTGTCTTGCTCTTGTCCCGCAGACCCGCGGGGTTACCAACCTACAGGTCCCCAGTCCCCCAAGTCCGCGTTAAAGATTGGGCGTGACCGAGGTGAGTACCTGTTACTGATGGCAAGAAATAATTTATAAGCATGTTGGGTAATGTAAAACAGGATTGTGCTCGAGTGTTAGAGCATGGAACGGGGTGGAAACCCGAAGAGTGCATGAGATGATGCCATGCGATAGATGGTGCATGGAATGATGATGATGAGGCGTTGAAATCCGCCATGCAAGAGATTTAATGCATGGAATGATGACGATGAGGCGTTGAAATCCGCCATGCAAGAGATTAATGCACGGAATTCTGATTGGGTCTGCTGCCCTTCGGAGCACACTGATCCCGAACTGGGCATCCTGCCGAATCAGAACGGAGCGGTGCAAACTGGGCCAGAACCGGTTGTTCTGCCAAATCAGAACGGAGCGGTGCCAACTGGGCCAGAACCGGGCGTTCTGCCAAACTAGAACGGAGCGGTGCCAACTGGGCCAGAACCGGGCGTTCTGCCAAACTAGAACGGAGCGGTGCAAACATTTGCTAGTTCTTCTCAGCTTTGTGTTTGAATAAGCGATGAGGTAAACGTGCAGGTTTGTTAGCCTGCGGGGAGATTTGTTCTGTGTTAGAGATACAATCTGCCCGGTGGGATGGTGTAGAGATAACGAGTCTCCCCCATGTGTTCCCAAAGGTATCGCAGTTCAGTGCGATGCAGGGTTTTTATCCTGCTGGACAAGAGTACATGTGTGAGATGTAAACTCGCCCGGTTTGTAAAGCCCATGCGTTTGCCATGGAGGCGGGCGGACTCGACGGGTGACATGCCTGTCGAAACGAGTCCCCCTGTGAAAAAGCCATGGGTCCGGGTGATTATGTTTCCGGAAAGTACTCTCAACCTGGTGGGACATGACGGAACCGATGGGGTGGACCTCGCCCGGGCGTTCTGCCATATCGGTGCGAGGTGGAGTTCATGGGGGCTCGACGGGCGTTCTGCCAAATCAAAACGAGTCCCGGATGAACTTGCAGACCGGACCTCGATCGGGCGTCCTGCCATATCGAAACGAGGTCGTTGGTGTAAATGCGGGGAAGATGCCATGGAGCCGGTTGAATGATCATAACCGCGGACTGCCATGGTACCGGGCGGGACTCGCGCGGGCAACATGCCATATCGGTGCGAGGTCCTGCTCAAACCCGGATAGGTGCTCTTGAAGCGGTTGGATCAGCATAACCGGTGAGAGGTCTTCCTAAGCGGTTTGAATTGCAATGATGATGGCGTGCAACCGTGGAATCTGGGGAAGCGTAGGGGAGCGTGACTCCCTGGTTCCTGCTCCTACCTTCCTGTCGCCAGCGTGTGGGACAGGTGGCTGACATGCATTTAAGGAGGGAGTCCATCAGTCCCGTCAGTTATGATGGCGTGGGCAGTTTTACAAATGCTGGGACACGTGCCATCAGGGAACGGTTTTGTGATGGAGGGCCTGGATTCACAGGCGTTTGAGTTGCTCTGATTGCGTTTTTTGGAGGGATTTCTAAATGCCTAGGGCACCGGTCCCCTCTATAAATAGGTCTCTTCTGCTCTTCTTTCTACCTTTGCTTCTTGTACTTTTTAAGAGAGACCGAGAGAAAAAGGAGGTGGTCCGGCGAAAAAACCCTAAGTTCCTTGCCCCAAGAGATCCGTTGTTTGAAGCGCTCCCAAGCCTCCTTTTACCATTGCTCGTTGCTTTCGCAGGGCGGATTGTCCTCGGCTGAGCATACTAATCGGTAAGTTGTGTTCTTTGCCCCGGTGTTTCTTGCTTTTTGATTTGTTGTTTTGCGGCGGGGGGGGAGGGATCTGTGTCGCTGGCTGGGTCGCTCAGCGGCAAACTTTTGGGGAGAGGCCGTTGAAGGTGGTGTTGTAGTCTGTTGCTGACGAGCGTTAGGGTTTTGCTTTTCTGCCCCTAGATTAAGATGTACACTTCGAGCTCGGAGGAGGCTTCTGAATCTGCCGCAAGAGGTCCTGTGGTGGATGATGTGGAGAGGATGCAGGACTGGCTCGATTCTGAAGCCCCGGAGCAAGAAGCCGCGGACCGCTCCGGGAGCGGTGCCTCGTCCACGTCCTCAGATTCCGGGTCAGATTCCTCGGAAGCTGAAATACCGCACGGGGTGCGCATGGCCGGTGCGCGCGCTGAAAGCTACACGCTTGGTAGGGGAAGAACTGCCGTGGTGTGTGACGAACCGGAGGAGAGCATGACTTCCGCGGAGATTGCCGCGTTCCGGGAAACGTGGGGTATCCCGGACGATATCATTTTGCGTCCATTGAACCCTGGAGAGTCGGCCTGTAACCCGGAGGAGGGTTGGGTTGCCGTGCATCCGGACCAGTTCCGGAACGGGATGTCGCTACCGCTACCTGACTTTGTGCAGTATATACTGAGTGCCCTGCCAGCGTCGCCCGCGCAGCTGCCCGGCCTCCAATGGAGGCGGCTACTAAGCCTAGGCTGCCTATACGACTTGTCCGGAATGAGTATGCCTACGATCAATGAATTCCGGGCGCTGTATAGGTTGTCCTACTCGAGGAAGGCGGGGTCCAAAGGCTGCTTATCCTTCAACTCCCGCAATAATCAAGCGGTTATCACCACTATGCCTTCATGGGTAGACAACAGCTGGAGAAAGAAGGTGGTGATGGCTGGCGGGGCTTGGCAAGTGAAGAGGAGGATGTACCGGGTGCCTGGCGCCTTCCAGCCCATAGGCGACCAGTCGTTCCAGCTGTCCGAGCTGGAGCAGGAGAGGGTCTTGACTATTCTTGGCTGCTGGGACCACCTGGAGCGAAGTTCGTACAATTTCATCCGGCGAGAAGTGCTGGAACACTGTGGGCTTGGGCGGGATCCCGGTGGGTAACAAACCCTAGCGGTGGGACTTGTGCTAGGTTTTGCTCAACAATTTAACGTTTCCTTTGTCCTGCAGGTGCGTCAACCCGGGCGGTGATCAAGCCCGAAAACACTCTTTCGATGGACGGGGAAGATCTCCTGAAGCATCTTACGGAGAAGGGTGCGAGCGTGGCCCGGTCCTCGGTGGAAGCGGACGGGCGGGTTACGTTGCATGCGGAGCCCCAGGCCCGGGATCTGGACGAATCGTCCTACGTGCCGGAGCGAGTGAAGACCCATCACTCTGCGGCAGCAGCGGTGCCAGGGAAGGGCAAGAGCACCGGGGGACCGGTGCGGGTTCCTGGGGGAGAAAACAGGGTCCCCAACCGTGCGGCGAGCCTGGGTATCGCTGCTTTTGTTCCTCGTGCGAGCGCACGTGCCGCTGCTCCCGAAGGGCGGGGAGAGAAGCGGAAAGGGCCAGACGGTCCGTCCCCTTTGCTGGTGACGCTAACCGGCGGGTCATCCCGGGAGGTCCTGGCGAAGCGGGTCAGGACAACCAGCATCGTAACATCCCATGCTGGGGAGGGAGCCGGAGCTGACCGGCAGAGCAGTCCTGCGCCTGCGGAGGCGGTGAGGGGAAGTCCGGACAATGCTCTCGTTCGGCAGATGATGGCGGACCTGGCCAGCTTCGGCCTGGACAAGCCCGGGGTTGATGGCGTGCTGGCGGGTGGCAACCGGCCAAAATGCAAGGAATCCATCTTCCGGGTAAGTACCGCATGGTACCACCGTATTGCTTATATCCTGCCTTCTTTCTTTGCCACTTGACTGCCTTTGTTGCCCTGCAGCTGCTCTACCACCTGTACCAGCCGGATGCAAGCGAGGAGCTCCCGGTGCTGAAGAGGCAGATAACTGCGCTATCCAAGTCTCAGAAGCTTCTGGAGGTGGAGAATTCCCGCTCGGATCGGGAGAAGGCCAGGGCGGAGGAGAGGGCCAAGAAGATGGAGGAAAAGGCCAGGAAGATGGAGGAGAAGGCCCGGGAGCTGGAGGAGCAGAACCGGAGCATGGAGAGGGAGCGGGAGCGGGCTGACGCTGAGAGGGCCGAGCTGGAAGCCAAGATAGACGAGCTCCAGGCACGTGCCACCGCTGCTGCTGCTGGTGGAGATGATCCGGGACAGTTCGACTGGTTCGTTCTTCAATACGAGGAGAGCGATCGGTTCCTGGACTGCCTGGAGAAGGCCCGGGAAGAAGGTATCTCGGATGCCTACACGGAATGGGCGGCGAAGGGTTGGTTAAATACTTCCCTGATGCCAGGTACCTCTGCCGAAGGAAATGCTCCTGTGGAGCCGGTCGTGCAGCAGCTGGTGGTGGAGGAACAGCCAGGAGCAGAGCATCGCTCGCACTTGGATTCTTTTACCAACAGTGCCGAACCTGCCGGAGCTGAGGTCGACGACGAAGCTACCGCTGGAGATGCGGCTCCTTAGGATGTTTTTCTTGCTCTTGCTTGTAAAAGAAACTCTCCGGAGCGGTTTACTTTTTGGATACTTTAATTAACTATGAATATATATCTGAGCTTGCGGGGCCAGAGTTTTCAAAAGTAGTTTGCATATATTTGATCTTTACAATCGGTTGAACCGGCGATATGCCAAACTAACCGCCTGGACCCAGCGGGTTTACCAAGCCGGGTTACCCTCCCGGTCGGGGCCTGCTCCTCTCTCCCCTACATATCTCTGGAGCTGGCCGCTATCAATCAAGCCCTGCACTGCAGTCTTGAGGGCGAAGCACTGGTTCGTCCGATGAGTTGCCTCATCGTGGTACGAGCAGTACTTGCCTGTCTGCGCCGTCGTAAGCTTCCCCTTGGGGTACCTTTTCTGGGGCGGTGGGGCAATGACGTCCGCATTCTCCAGCAGGATGTCCTCATAGGATGCGGTGAGAGTGGAGAAGACTTCTTGATTAGCCGGGGGTGCTGGCATAATTGCCAGGGGGCGCTCTTGGTGGTACGGTGCAGGTTTGTTCTCGGCCCGAGACTGGGGCCTGTCAGAGAAGGGCCTCTGCTGTCGCTGCGGCCAGGTCTTGCCGTTGTTGTTGTTGTTCCGGCCGGGTCGGCGACTCCCGTGCTCGGCTCGCTGGCTGATAGGAGCACAATGTGCGACGATATTACATGCTTATGCCCTCGTTTATGCTTTGTTTAACCCTTATTTGTTTAAGATTGAGTCATAATATAGTTAGTGTCAAATTTGGTAGAGTTTTGTGAAAAATGGTTAAGAATCCGAAAAATGACTAAGTTTGAGAAATCTGGAAAATAGTGTAAAATATGTCTTTTTCGTGATTTTGAGATGAGCGAAACTGTTATCTATCCTTGTCCGAATTTGGCGAATTTTGGCGTGCTTAATATTCATATGTTGAGGAATGTTGTGTTAAAATTTCAGATCAATTGGAGTTCGGGAAGTCACCCAAAAGTTGGCTGCAAAACGGCAGTCCGAGCATTCCAATCCAGGGACTTCCAGGAAATTCCTGGGACTGTGTCCCAACTTCGAAAAATCATTCCCGACGACTTACATGGAATTTGGCCGAGATATTTTATGGGGAGATGGCCCTATGTGTCTAGTTTACGTGAGACTTGGAATCGCATCAATCGGAGCTCCATGGAGGGAGATATGCCGGAATTACTGCGACAAGGTCAAAGCTGCCGATTCCAGGAACCTACTGCCCCCTTTTTGTGTTTTCTGTTTTTGATGGACCAAATGGTGTATAAATGCATATGTGAAGATGGTCCAAGCTTTATGAAGGGAAGAGGAAGACACTAGGCCATGGCATTGAAGAAAAGCATGAAGAAACAAGTTCTCCTAGTCACACTAGGAGAAGCTGCCGATTCTGGCAGATTTGCTGCCTTTGTGTGCTGCCGGCATTTGGGGCATTTTCGATGGATCAAAAGCCTTTCAATTGAAGTCCAAGACCATACAAGAAATCCATGAAGATGTGAAGCCCAAGCCTTGAAGAAAAATTCAGAAAAGAAAACCTAATTGGATTAAGAAAGGAAGGTTGCAAAACCTTATTGTACTAGGTTTTCTCAATCCTCTTTGCACAAGGTGCTGCCGGCAGCCTCTCTCCCTTTTCCTCTATATATAGCCATCTCATATTCAGAAAAAGTAGTCACATTCTAAAGCAAAAACCCTAGCCAAAGCTCTACCAATTTTCAGCCAAAGATCCTACATAAAAACACAAACCAAAAAGCCATCACCACCACCATAAAATCCTGCCGAACCCTGCCCATATTTCACCATTCATCCAGCCACCACCGAACCATATTCCCTTGGATCCACACGACTTGAAGCTCTCAAAGGTGTCTCCAAAAGTGTGATCTACTCCCTACTCTTGGTTTGTAATAGTTTTTATGTAGTTATGTGTAGTTTTGTCTATGAAACTCATGTGTATGTTTGGTTATTGTGTTTTCATGTCTATATGAGAAACAATTGTGAATTTGGTTTTATGATGATGCATGTTAATTTAATTCTTATGGTATTAATAAAGAATTTCAAAGATAAGTTTCGAATTGCATGCTAAATTGTAATGAAAACATGAAGTAAAGAAATAAGATTAGATAGGCAAGCATGTTCACTTTGATTCTAGTAATTCGACTTTGGTTTAGTCTTTTAAAATCCGTGTGCCGCAAAGATTGGTACTTAGCATATTCGCGATGTGTTTTGAGTATTGGTCTTGTATCTGTCAATAATAGGACTAGAGTGGTTTAAATGACTATGCATGTTAACAAGAAGTGGTGACGCCTTGCTTGATTAATGTGTTTCCAATTAAAAGGATTTCGTGCTTCATTGGTTAATTGATTATCTTCTACGCTGCGTGTTTTTAATCGGTTAGCTAAAGATTAGGGTTATGCGCTGAGCTAATTCTAAATACTTTTGTGAAATCTGAAACAACTTAGATAACCGCTGCGGCCCTAGTTGGGTTGGAACTAAATCGGATCTAGGATATAGCTGTGCTCTTGCCGTGTCTCATCTTGTTAATTTGCTATGTGTTTTGAGTGCTTTTGTGTTAGTGCTTTGTGGAAGAATGTCGACCAACCTTGTAAATAGTAGATTTAGGATTTATTTTCAGCATTTAAATTCTGTTGACGTGCCTAGTACTAGGGCAGCATTGCTGCCGAACCACTACCCCCATATTTGTGACGTGTTTGATGTATATATGTATATATGTTTGTCTAACAATTTCATATCTCAGGTACCCTTAATCCCCGGCTTAGAACGATCCCTACTTGCTCATACTACTAACGATATTTTTGTAGGGTTATCATTGCATGCGAGCTTAGGTTCACATCAATTTTTGGCGCCGTTGCCGGGGATTTCAAAAGCTTGTTTTATGTTATTGTTGTGTATATATGTTGCTGGAAATTTTTTTTTGTGAAGTTGTAAAGTTGTAAATTTTAAGTTTATTTTGGGATTATGTAAAGTAGAAATATGCTTCGGCATGTAGAGTTTAAATTTCGAAAGTTGCATGATGTATAATGATGTATGTTGGTAATCACTTAGTTTAATTTCTAGGAAGTTGATAGTGTTGTGTATGTTTGAGTTTATTGTAGTTTCTAAAGTGTAACATGTAGGTGAAGCCTCTTTTGTTGATCATAACCATAACCCTTCATACGAGTGATGCCATGTTAGGTATGTTTTTGTGTAGATTGGGAAACGGGCCCTGCAATGTTGGAATTAGTCCATCGTTGGCCCCCCACGCATAACGACGCTAACTTGGTATTATTTTTATGAGGTTGAGGGCGGTTTTAATCAACACTTGAGACCGCTAGGGATCCGTGTTTGTTTTACAAAGTATGGGGAAGTTATGATCATAGATATGGTTCTCAGGTTTGTTTAACTGGATCTCAAGGCCCATAGACTGATGTTCATTCTCGGTGAGTGAGTCGATAGGGGGTTCGCCCTCCATGGTGTCCAACAACGAGTCCTGCCTGGTTCCTGTAGGGGGTTCGCCCTCCGTGATTGTAATGACCTTTGAAACGTAAAATCCGCACGACCTAGTCGACAGCTTGTGCCGAAGCATCACCTCACTTTAGACGCTAGAACATAACTTGACATATGTGGCCTATTTTCTTCAAAGATAAAACATGTTGTGTGGTTCAAACTCTTGAGGTATATCGGATTAAGCATGATACTACCGGGGGCTGTATCAGTCCATTGCACCGTTATCTCCTCTGCTCCACGTACTTCGAGAGTTAGAACAAATTTAAAAGAAATTAGACTTAGCGATTACATGATCATGGACTTTTTGATATCTTGTTGCCGAACCATATTTCTATTATTGCCGAAATGCTTGTGATGCCGTGTATACTTATGTGTTGCCGATTGTATATATGTGTACCATTGTTTGAAATTTGTTGTATCGCCAATGCCGTGGCTTGTAATGATGTATATTCTTGCTTTCTATTTCTTTACGAGGTTCTAACTTGTTTAAATGTTGCAAATTTCAGAAAATAATGCATGTCCGAATCTAGTATTTGGACAAGAGATCTTCAAGGCCGTTTGCAACGTTTAGACCAAGAACTCGCTATTGCTCGTTTTGTGCCATTACCACCATCGTCACCAACCAGTTCATCAGTATCATCATCCGTACCGTCCTCCCCTATAGTGCCGTCCATTTCATCATCAGTGCCGAGTTCACCATCAGTAGTGTCATCATCGTGTGATATTCAGAATCCAGAGTTTGAGGCCTTTGCCGAATTAGAAGAAGAAGAAGAGATCATGGCATCAATCAGATCACAGAATGGTCATGTTGCTGGAGCTGGAGTTGCTCCTTCTAATATTACTTATCCTCCCTTGGAAACTGACAAGACTGGAGAGATTGAATTGAGGAGTGGATTCCTCCATAAGCTGAAATCGTTTTATGGGATGCCGAGTGAGGACCCTAACAAGCATCTACAGTGGTTTAACTTCACCACGGAGTCTATGTGTCCAAGAGGGACCGATTTGCAACACTTCAAGATGAAGGCATTTCCGTTTTCTTTAGAAGATCAAGCAAAGGAGTGGTTGTTTGAGGTGCCTAGTGGTCGCATTGTTTCGTGGAGTACTATGATGGATGAGTTTTTGCTCAAGTACTTTCCTGCGTCACGTATCACTGATCTGAGGAAGCAAATTACAAGTGTGAAGCAAGCCGGAGATGAGACTTTCTTCGACTACTACAAGAGGTTCAAGTCCCTAGTTTCTTTGTGTCCATCGCATGGCATTAGCGATGGACTCTTGCTACAATATTTCTATGAGGGATTGCGCGTCATGGAGAGAGAGTTTCTTGACTCGGCCGCGGGAGGTAGCTTTTTGGAGTTGAATGCCGGAGCGGCGAGAAGTTTGTTGGAAGTTCGTGCTTTGAACAACCAACAATTTGGCATGGCACGAGGCAATGTGCAAAGGAATGAGAAAGTGCATGAGACGTCTTCGAGCTCAAAGTTAGAGGAGAAAGTTGACAAGCTTACCGACTTGGTGAGTAATTTGATGAAGAAGCGTGCTAGTGTATGTGGAATTTGCACCGAGGGCCATGAGACCGAACAATGCCCTCAATTTGGAGTTAATGAGGGAGTAGAGGAGTGCAATGCAATTGGTTTTCAAGGAGGCCAACGATTTGGCAATTTCAATCCAAGGTTCAATGATCATCCAAACTTTCGATGGGCAAATAATGACAACGTGCTTAGGGCACCTATGCAACCGAGAGAGGGAGGAGCGCCATTTGCACCGAGGCCACCATTTGTGCCTCGGCAGCCATACATGCCGAACCAAGGAGCCTATGGGGCAGTGCCGAACCAAAACCAAGCTCAAGCCGTGCCTATCCAAGGCCATGCCGCGCCGAGCAACCCTAATTACGATGCTTTGCTTCAATCTTTGTCAAGTGCTACTCAAGCATTACTCGCGGGGCAACAAAATCATCAAAAGGACATTGGTGAGCTCAAGACTCAAATGGGGCAAGTTGTGGATTTTATGGGAAGATTCAATGAGCAAGGGAAGTTGCCAAGCAATACAATTCCAAATCCGAGGAACGAGCAAGCCAAAGTGATTCAAACTCGAAGCGGAAGAGAGTTTGTTCCTCCAACAAGTCCAAAGAAGAAGCGAGTGACTTTCAAGGGCATTGGAGGTGATGAGAGGGCTGCCGGACCTGAAATTGCCGGCAGCCATAGAGAGAGTGCCGAGAAGGACCATGATGCCGAGAGAGGAAAGAGTGCCGAGCAAAAGGCTGCCGGCAAGGGAAATTCTGCCGAGCAAGGGTTTGATGTCGGAAACACTAATGTGAATGATAAGGGGCTTCGCAACGAGCTTGAGTACGATCCCGCCACTTCAAAGAATGAGTTATTGCCGAACCAAGCAAGTAAGGGAGGGGTGCAATCATCAAGCATTCCATTCCCTTCTCGTTTTGCTAGAACAAAGAAAGATAAGTCCGATGAAGAGGTATTGGAGATTTTCCGGAAAGTGCAAGTCAACATCCCTTTGTTGGAGTGCATCAAGCAAGTGCCAAAGTATGCTAAGTTTTTAAAGGAGCTTTGTACGGCAAGAAGGCATACTAGAGAGACTCGTGTGGTAACAATGAGCGAGACGGTGTCGGCCGTTATTCAACGGAAGTTGCCACCTAAGATGAAGGATCCGGGGAGCTTCAATGTGCCTTGTGTCATAGGCAATACACGGTTTGATGATGTTATGTTGGATTTGGGAGCATCGATCAATGTCATGCCACTCAATGTGTATCAAACGTTGAGTATAGGGCCTCTCAAGAAGGATAATGTCATCATTCAACTTGCGGATCGCTCAAGCAAATATCCGGAAGGCTATGTAGAGGATGTGTTGGTGCAAGTCAACCAATTGATATTCCCCGCCGATTTTTACGTGGTTGAAATGGAGGATTCGCCGGTCAACAACACTCAATTGCTTTTGGGGCGACCATTCATGAGGACCGCGCGCACAAAGATAGATGTGGCCGAGGGCAACCTAACTATGGAATTTGATGGTGAGGTAATCAAGTTCAATGTTTTTGACGCCATGAAGTTCCCTAATGTTGATTTGAAGGAGGGTTGTGCCATTGATGTTTTGGAGGAGGTCGAGCAAGTTATGTCGACCTCGCTCGACGCATAGCAATTAGCGATTGAGCAAGGGGTCGGATTTGACAAGAAGGGAGAACGAGTCACGTTTGAGAAGGGAGAAGCCGAGTCAAGCATTGCCGAGATAGGGGTGTATGCCGAGCCCTTCATGATCATGCCGAGTCCAATGGAGGTTTGTGCCGAGATAGAGGCTCGGCCATACAACAAAGTTTTTGATTCGTTTTTGTCAATTCCAAGTGCCACAACCAAATTTCGACCAAGTGTGGAAGAGGCCCCAAAGTTAGAACTAAAAGAACTCCCTAGTCACTTGAAGTATGTTTATCTTGGAGAAGGAGACACACTACCGGTTATTGTGTCTTCAATGCTTAATGAGAAGCAAGAGGAGGATTTGATTTGTGTGCTTAAAAAGTACAAGACCGCCATAGGTTGGACCTTAGCGGATATCAAGGGAATAAGCCCTACTACTTGTGTTCATCGTATTTTGTTGGAAGAAGGAGCTAAGCCAACGAAGGAAGCTCAACGTCGACTTCACCCTCCCATGATGAAGGTTGTAAAGGAAGAGATTATCAAGTTGCTTGATTGTGGGGTGATCTACCCAATTTCGGATAGTAAATGGATATCTCCCGTGCAAGTAGTGCCGAAGAAGAGTGGTGTAACGGTTGTCAAGAATGAGAAGAATGAGCTTGTGCCACAAAGACTTGTAACCGGTCATAGGATGTGCATCGATTATAGGAAGCTCAACGCTACAACGAGGAAGGATCACATGCCTTTGCCGTTTATGGATCAAATGCTAGAGAGGTTAGCCGGTCATTCTTACTATTGTTTTCTTGACGGATATAGTGGCTACAACCAAATCATGATACATCCGGATGATCAAGAGAAGACCACTTTCACTTGTCCATTTGGCACGTTTGCTTATCGGCGGATGCCATTCGGACTTTGCAACGCACCCGGCACTTTTCAAAGATGTATGTATGCTATCTTCTCGGATTTTATTGAAGACATTATCGAAGTGTTTATGGATGATTTTAGTGTGTATGGAGGCACCTTCGATGCATGTTTGGGGAACTTGGAGAAGATACTTGAGAGGTGTGTAGAGACAAATCTTGTGCTCAATTGGGAGAAGTGTCACTTCATGGTCACGCAAGGCATTGTTCTAGGGCACATAATTTCGGCAAGAGGCTTAGAGGTTGACAAAGCCAAGGTGGAGCTAATTCAAGCATTGCCGAGCCCTAGGTGTGTAAGGGACGTGAGAAGTTTTCTTGGCCATGCGGGGTTTTATCGACGATTCATCAAGGACTTCTCTTCAATTGCCAAGCCATTGAGCAACTTGTTACAAAAGGAGGTGACGTTTGAGTGGACAAAGGCGTGTGAGGATGCCTTTTGCCGATTGAAGATGTTACTATGCACGGCACCGATTCTTGTTTCCCCAAATTGGGATGAGCCGTTTGAGTTGATGTGTGATGCTAGTGATTATGCACTTGGAGCGGTACTTGGACAACGAATTGAGAAGAAACCATGCGCCATTTACTATGCTTCAAGGACTCTCAACGATGCACAACTCAACTACACAACAACGGAGAAGGAACTCTTAGCGGTAATCTTTGCATTGGAAAAGTTTCGATCATATCTTTTGAATTCCAAGGTTATTGTTTATAGTGATCATGCCGCTTTGAGATATCTTATGACGAAGAAGGATGCTAAGCCGAGGCTTATTCGATGGATTCTTTTACTTCAAGAGTTCGATATTGAGATCAAAGACAAGAAAGGAGTAGAGAATGTCGTAGCCGATCATTTGAGTAGGCTTGTGCACAAGGAGGATCGGCTGCCCCTATGTGATACCTTTCCGGATGAGCAACTTTTTCGACTTGAAGTACATGAGCCTTGGTATGCCGACATTGCAAATTTTCTAGCCACACGCCGATTCCCCAAGGAGTTGCCGAACCACCATCAACAAAGAATAAAGAAGCAAGCTCGACACTTCTTGTGGGATGATCCGTACTTATGGAAGCAATGTGGTGATCAAGTGATTCGAAGATGTGTGCCGGAAAATGAGCATCGCTCCATCCTTGCTTTTTGTCATAGTGAGGCGTGTGGAGGTCATTTTGGACCAAAGAAAACGGCTTTGAAGGTACTTTCGTGTGGATTCTTTTGGCCTACGATTTTTAAAGATGCATTCATGTTTTGCAAAGCATGTGATAGATGCCAAAGAATGGGGAACATTGGAGCTAGGGACCAAATGCCGCTCACGCCTATCATTGAGGTTGAGATTTTCGATTTATGGGGTATTGACTTCATGGGACCGTTTCCTTCAAGTAAGGGCTTTCTCTACATATTGCTTGCGGTGGATTATGTGTCAAAGTGGATTGAAGCCAAGGCTACACGCACCAACGATGCCAAGGTGGTAGCCAAGTTTCTCAAGACCAACATCTTTTCACGTTTTGGAGTTCCAAGGGTCTTGATTAGCGATGGAGGATCCCATTTTTGTAACCGCACCATTGAAGCCTTATTGAGGAAATATGGAGTCACACACAAGGTTTCTACACCTTATCACCCCCAAACGAGTGGCATGGCCGAGGTAAGTAATCGAGAGATCAAGCAAATTTTGGAGAAAACCGTTGGACCTTCAAGGAAGGATTGGAGTGATCGTCTCGATGATGCTTTGTGGGCTTATAGGACCGCGTACAAGACACCGATAGGTATGTCTCCTTTTCGGTTAGTTTATGGCAAAGCATGTCACTTACCGGTTGAGCTAGAGCATAAGGCATGGTGGGCAATAAAGGCCTTCAACATGAACATTAATGATGCCGGTCTTCATAGAAAGCTTCAACTCAACGAACTTGAAGAAATACGGAATGAAGCTTATGAAGCCGCATGGATTTACAAGCAAAAGACTAAGGTTGCTCATGATAAGATGCTTCGACGGAAGGAGTTTGAAGTTGGTCAAAAAGTTCTCTTGTATCATTCACGACTTAAACTTTTTCCGGGAAAGTTGCGCTCTCGTTGGCTTGGACCTTTTGTTATTCTTCAAGTATTTCCACATGGAGCCATAGAGATTCGTAATGAAGCTACGGGAAACACGTTCAAGGTAAATGGCCATCGTCTCAAGCATTATTACTCTTCCTTTCAAGAGAGCACGGGGGAAGAAACCGCCATCTACAATGCCCCACAATCCCCACCACCGAACCGAGAGACCACAAACAATGCTGCCGAGCAGCAGCATCCCTTGCATGCCGAGCTGCAGCCTCCACCACTAAACCAAGCTGCCGGACCTGAAATTGCCGGCAGCACTAGCATTACAAGGCCGGACACGGACACAATTGCCGAGAGTCCATCCATCACTCACCTTGCTGCCGAGCAGCATTGTGCTTCTCCAGTCGCACCACCACACCCTGCCGGACCTGCCATTGCCGGCAGGGTTGACACAAGACCACAAGAAGCCGGACCAGACGTGGATACACAGTTGGATACGCCAGCAGGCAGCTCGGACACGCACGCGGATACGCAGCCTCCTTCAAGCACCGACTCGGATACACTATGCACCGATCTTCTCATCGAACTTCTTCGTGCCGATTTGAGTTGTTTTGGAGCACGATGAACACATGAAACACGGTGAAAAGTCTAGGCTATGGACTATAAACACAAAGCGCTACTTGGGAGGCAACCCATGTCGATCAAAGAAAAGTGAAGGAGCCATCACCGAGAGTTTGAAATTTCTTAACCCTTCTCTTTTTCTTTGATTTGTGATGATTTGTTGGAATGTGTTAGACTATTGCATGCTTAGGAAATTCATTGATATTGTTTTGTGCTTACATTGAGGACAATGTACTTTTCTAAGTGTGGGGTGGGATAACGTATTCCGTTTATGTTTTTGTATGCTTAGTTGAGAAAAGAAAAATTCAGAAAATTGTTCCACAAAAATAGAGTGTTTAAATTTGTTTGTTTCGAGTCTTAGGATGCCCCTACTATGTCAATGATGTTTTTCTCCTCTTTGCATACATAGATGATGGTTGTGCATACAATTAAAATTGTAAGTTTCATGGATTATGTGCATTGGTAGGAGCATGTAAGACTTGTTGATTATGAAGCATGCATGTTTTAGCTAGTTTATTTCGAAAATAACCTATGTGAGCTTTTGAGCCAATTTGCTTTCTTCTTGAGCGATAAAAAGATAAAAATTCGATAGATTCGTAGGAAGCATGAAACCTCATAATTCGTTGATTATTCGATGACTATGTGCCATAGCTTTTTAATGAACTCTAGTATGCTAGAACTTACTCTTGTTGATTTTCGAAACGTTTATATCATAAACTACCTTGATTTTGAATGTGATTGAATAAAGATCATTTAGGTTTACCACCATTGCCAAATAAAGCATGTGCCCTATTGGAGCCCGTCGTGGGACACCTTAGTAAACCCCTTTGAGCCTACGTTGAGCCTTTTCTTTCATCACCCTTAAACACTTTCCATGAACTTAGTATAGTGATGCCTTTACTGTGTGTTCCGGCAAAGCTTGAAATTTTGAAAGCGTTTTCGCGTGTGTGATGAAGAAGAACAAGTGTGGGGTAGACTTAGCCATAAGTTGTATGTAATATGTATGCATGCCGTGCCTTAAGAAAAAGAAAAGAAAAAATACTCGGATTAAACAAAAGAAAAAAGAGAAAAATGCCGAGAAGAAGAAAAATGTGTAAGGCACGGCATTGAAAAGAAAATTTTGTGCTTGGCTATTGTCTAGGTTGTTGTAATATTTTATGGGAAGAAAAGAATGAAGGAAGGGTCCAACAAAATGAAATTTGACCCTTTTGGCGAGAAGACATAAGGAGATTCGAGCTTTGCTAAGGCCTTAGTGACGTTTCTAAGCCTCCTTATCCAAATATCGAATACCTCTTAGCCTAGCCCCATTACAACCCTTTTATTGATCTTTTTCATGATTCTTAAGATGGTTAAATTTGATTGTGGAGATTATCTCAAGAGTAAGCATATGGTTTTGGTTCATTGGTGCATATAGTTGTCATATGAGGTTTTTCCATCAAAATTCACAAAGTGCTTTCTTTTCTTGACATATGCAAGTTACTCTTTGTAATTCATGATCCTTCGCTTGCATATACTTATGTGTGAATAACCATGCTTCGAGAGAAAAGAAGAGAGTATGCCTAGTGAGGTGATTTGAATTAGCTTTTACATGTCTACATGCTTACTTTTGCTCGTATATGTTCATATTGATGTCACATGTTCATGAAACTTGGAATTTTCGTGCTTAACATTCTCATGCATTAACTTGAAAGCTATGTGTACATACGAGCCTGAGACAAATTGTTAGGGGCAATAGTTTGTTTAGAGTCTTAGTTTTATTTAGTTTGCTAAGGGACTAGCAAAGGATAAGTGTGGGGTAGTTGATAGGAGCACAATGTGCGACGATATTACATGCTTATGCCCTCGTTTATGCTTTGTTTAACCCTTATTTGTTTAAGATTGAGTCATAATATAGTTAGTGTCAAATTTGGTAGAGTTTTGTGAAAAATGGTTAAGAATCCGAAAAATGACTAAGTTTGAGAAATCTGGAAAATAGTGTAAAATATGTCTTTTTCGTGATTTTGAGATGAGCGAAACTGTTATCTATCCTTGTCCGAATTTGGCGAATTTTGGCGTGCTTAATATTCATATGTTGAGGAATGTTGTGTTAAAATTTCAGATCAATTGGAGTTCGGGAAGTCACCCAAAAGTTGGCTGCAAAACGGCAGTCCGAGCATTCCAATCCAGGGACTTCCAGGAAATTCCTGGGACTGTGTCCCAACTTCGAAAAATCATTCCCGACGACTTGCATGGAATTTGGCCGAGATATTTTATGGGGAGATGGCCCTATGTGTCTAGTTTACGTGAGACTTGGAATCGCATCAATCGGAGCTCCATGGAGGGAGATATGCCGGAATTACTGCGACAAGGTCAAAGCTGCCGATTCCAGGAACCTACTGCCCCCTTTTTGTGTTTTCTGTTTTTGATGGACCAAATGGTGTATAAATGCATATGTGAAGATGGTCCAAGCTTTATGAAGGGAAGAGGAAGACACTAGGCCATGGCATTGAAGAAAAGCATGAAGAAACAAGTTCTCCTAGTCACACTAGGAGAAGCTGCCGATTCTGGCAGATTTGCTGCCTTTGTGTGCTGCCGGCATTTGGGGCATTTTCGATGGATCAAAAGCCTTTCAATTGAAGTCCAAGACCATACAAGAAATCCATGAAGATGTGAAGCCCAAGCCTTGAAGAAAAATTCAGAAAAGAAAACCTAATTGGATTAAGAAAGGAAGGTTGCAAAACCTTATTGTACTAGGTTTTCTCAATCCTCTTTGCACAAGGTGCTGCCGGCAGCCTCTCTCCCTTTTCCTCTATATATAGCCATCTCATATTCAGAAAAAGTAGTCACATTCTAAAGCAAAAACCCTAGCCAAAGCTCTACCAATTTTCAGCCAAAGATCCTACATAAAAACACAAACCAAAAAGCCATCACCACCACCATAAAATCCTGCCGAACCCTGCCCATATTTCACCATTCATCCAGCCACCACCGAACCATATTCCCTTGGATCCACACGACTTGAAGCTCTCAAAGGTGTCTCCAAAAGTGTGATCTACTCCCTACTCTTGGTTTGTAATAGTTTTTATGTAGTTATGTGTAGTTTTGTCTATGAAACTCATGTGTATGTTTGGTTATTGTGTTTTCATGTCTATATGAGAAACAATTGTGAATTTGGTTTTATGATGATGCATGTTAATTTAATTCTTATGGTATTAATAAAGAATTTCAAAGATAAGTTTCGAATTGCATGCTAAATTGTAATGAAAACATGAAGTAAAGAAATAAGATTAGATAGGCAAGCATGTTCACTTTGATTCTAGTAATTCGACTTTGGTTTAGTCTTTTAAAATCCGTGTGCCGCAAAGATTGGTACTTAGCATATTCGCGATGTGTTTTGAGTATTGGTCTTGTATCTGTCAATAATAGGACTAGAGTGGTTTAAATGACTATGCATGTTAACAAGAAGTGGTGACGCCTTGCTTGATTAATGTGTTTCCAATTAAAAGGATTTCGTGCTTCATTGGTTAATTGATTATCTTCTACGCTGCGTGTTTTTAATCGGTTAGCTAAAGATTAGGGTTATGCGCTGAGCTAATTCTAAATACTTTTGTGAAATCTGAAACAACTTAGATAACCGCTGCGGCCCTAGTTGGGTTGGAACTAAATCGGATCTAGGATATAGCTGTGCTCTTGCCGTGTCTCATCTTGTTAATTTGCTATGTGTTTTGAGTGCTTTTGTGTTAGTGCTTTGTGGAAGAATGTCGACCAACCTTGTAAATAGTAGATTTAGGATTTATTTTCAGCATTTAAATTCTGTTGACGTGCCTAGTACTAGGGCAGCATTGCTGCCGAACCACTACCCCCATATTTGTGACGTGTTTGATGTATATATGTATATATGTTTGTCTAACAATTTCATATCTCAGGTACCCTTAATCCCCGGCTTAGAACGATCCCTACTTGCTCATACTACTAACGATATTTTTGTAGGGTTATCATTGCATGCGAGCTTAGGTTCACATCACTGGCCGGGTTTGCTCTCGTGACTGCGCGGGGGATCCTCCCCCCGGGGATGGTCCAAAGACTGCTCATCCCGCTTCCTCTTCAGCAGGTGGTTCCCGTAGGTCTCATGATCAGCCTGGGCATGCCGGATTGCCATAGCCATCAACTCGTCGTAGCCCTAAGGGAGTTCTACCCTGACGGCGTAGGAAAACTTCCCTGCCCGAAGCCCCTGCTCGAATGCCATCTCGGCGATGCCTTTGTCCAAGTTCCGGACCCCGGCCGTGGCCGTCTGCCACCGGTTGACAAAGGTTCTCAACTCTTCCCCGGGGGCCTGGATGCAATTGAAGAGGACGGTGGACGTCCGTGCTCCCTCGACTCGGAGGATGAAGCGGCCTACGAACCGGTCAGCCAGCTGTTCGAATGCCTCGATTGAATTCGCAGGAAGCTCGTAGAACCAACTGAGCGCTTCTCCGGACAGGGTCTCCTGGAAGATGTTGCAGCAGATTGCATCGGAGTAACCCTTGGCGCAGGTCTGGGATCGGAAGCTGTCCAGATGTTGATACGGGCAACCGGACCCGGAATAGGTGAGCTTGAGGGACTTCTGGTTGCCAGATCTCCCCGACTCTATGACTCGGTGTGAAAAGGGGCCCATGCGCTCGTTGAACCGGGCGCCTTCCAATGGTCGGGCTGCTCTCCTCTCGTTTGCCTCCATCTGGGCCTTCAGGTCCGACACGGTGTTGGCTAGCAGTTGCAGCGCCCGGGCGGTTGGAGTATCCACTTCACCCATGGACGAAGCGTGCGGCTGGTGGGAGGCGGGCGTGCTCTTCGGCAGGTCCTCGCCGGCTCGTAACTTCTCTCGCACAGGCTCGCTGGGTCGGGCGCCCGAAGATTGCCCTGCCTCTAGCTGCCGGGGTTGGACTAGCAGGGGTGCGGCTTGTGCCTCGGCCATGGCAGCACTGCGCTGCTGCCCCCTCTCTAGGGCGGCTACCAGGGCAGCGTTTACTGCCTCTATCTCTTCGTATCGGGCCTGGGACTTGGCTCGGTCCCGGTCGTTCTCCTCTCTGAGACGACTAACTTCTGCGGCCATCGCCCGTACCTTTCCCGCCAAGCCGTCATGGTCGGGGCTGTACGTGGGGTCTTGATCCTGGCTCTCAGACTGATCACTCGGATCATCCGAGAACGTCAGGGATAGGCCACGAAGCACCGGGCTGCCTTCGTCCTCTATCGGGTCTTTCCCGTGCGAGCTCTCGTGGCGGGGCTCCGGATCACCGGAGGGCCCTCCATGGCTCCTTCCCAAATCGCTGCCCTGCTCGCCACGCAGCTCCCGCGTGATGACAGGGGTGGAGGCGAGCGTTTGCACAGCTGCAACACGCCCCTCCTCAGTAGTTCCTTTCTCTTGACTCATTCCCACAATCTCAGCCAGCGGTGTTACTTGCACGGCTTCTTGTTCAGACTTCCCACAGACGGCGCCAATTGTTTCTGCCTAAACCCGGGGGTCTTGGTAGATACTTGATGAATCCAACTCGATCTCCTGCAATCCTGCTTACTAAGGGGAATACCGGGCGGGCCGGCCTTCACCTCTCCGATGCCTAAGTTAGTATAGTTGGAATATATATAACCTGGGCACGTATGTAAGCAGGGAGAGAGACAAGTTACCTATTTATGGTGGTAGTCGAGGCCCATATATAGGTGGTTGAGGGTGAGGGCTGGCCTTACCCTTCGATGTGGGACTGGTTCCCTTCTGTTTGGATATTCTGGTGCCCTCTTTGGCAGGCAGGCGCCCCTGGTCCCAGGACCCTTGGAGGCAGGATAGACCGCTGGGCCCCGAGGCCTGGTGCTGGTGATCCGATCCTGGGTCCTGGGCCGGGCCCTGGTGCACTTGCCGCGGGTCTGTGGGCTTGCTGTAGCCCTTCTGCGGCTACTGTCAACAAATAATAAAAATAAAAATGAATAGTTCGGCAAAATAGTTAAGGCGCTGATATAAATAGTAGGGTAAACATACTCTTACTTGCTTAATTAGTTATCCAACAAAATCAGGACCAAATGTTAACAACTAATTATTTGCAATAATGTGTCCAATAAGACTACGAATGCAGCTAATGTAATTCTAATTAATCTCCCAATGTAGTCGTTGGTCTAGTGGGCCTAGCGGGTGATGATAAATATCCGCAATTATTTGAAGGGGAGTTCTATTTGCACCTCCAAAAGTGCTGTGTGTACCTCCACTACTAAATATACCTCAATTCCACTTTTTAACTTTTAAGAAAACCTAAGTGTACCTCTTCTTCTTTACTATAATGCCCCTACACCTATTTATATCTATACCAAATTTGTTTCGTACACTCGACACGACCACACTCTCTCCTTCTCTCTATCTCTCTAAGAATGGCTACTAGATTCATCACCAATCTCTCTCTTTCGATCTGCATTGGCGTGATTCTTTCTCCTCTCATTAGCTATACATGTTCATTTAACTAGTTTCAATGATTCTGACTTATTTATACTCTGATGTTATAACTAGTAATACATACTCTGATGTTCTGCCACAATATATGTATTCTCAAATTGAAGTTTGAGATATTAATTTTCCAATACGTGGTTGTACGTCAGAGAGGTAGAAAGAGCAAAAAATTAATTAATTTTTTATTTATATATATTTATCCTTATCTGTCATTTCATATGAGTTGATAATATCAAAATAAAATAAAAAAAACTAGCGGAGGTATACATAGCACTTTTGGAGGTGCAAATAGAACACCCCTTATTTGAATCAATTTGTTTTTTTTCTTTTTCTCTTGAAACGTTTGAATCACTATTATTCACCACACATTATATGATCCTGATTAAGAAGAAGCTTATTCGAGAAGTGCAGATCTATATTTCTATCTCTATTATTAAAGCGAAGAGGCCTTGTTTTCTCGGCCGGCCGGGGGGTACTCCTCCAGCTTTCTCTTCAACAGGTGTTGTCCATACGTTTCATGATCCGCCTGAGCATGCCTGATGGCCCGCCCCATTAGCTCGTCATACCCCTGCGGGAGTTACACCCGCACGGCGTAGGAAACTTTTCCTGGCCGAAGCCCCTGTTTGAACGTCATCTCGGCGATGCCCTTGTCGAGGTTCCGAACCCCGGCCGTCGCCGTTTGCCAGCGGTTGACAAACGTCCTCAGCTCCTCGCCATGTGTCTGTCTGCAGTTGAAGAGGATGGCCGATGTCCGGGCTCCTTCGACCCGGAGGATGAAGCGGCCTACGAACCGGTCGGCCAGTTGTTCAAACGCCTCGATGGAGTTTGCCGGGAGCTCATAGAACCAGCTGAGCGCCTCTCCAGACAGGGTGTCCTGGAATATGTTGCAGCACACTGCATCGGAACAGCCCTTGGCGCATGTTTGGGACCGGAAATAATTCAAATGTTGGTATGGGCAGCCAGATTCTGAGTACGTGAGCTTTAGGGATTTCTGGTTACCAGACCTCTCTGATTCTAGAACCCGGTGTGAAAAGGGGCCCATGCGTTGGTTGAATCGCGCGCCTTCCATCGGCGGCGCCGCCCTTCTCTCGTTGGCCTCTATTTGGGCCTTTAGATCCGACACAGAGTCAGTGAGTACCTGTAGTGCCCGCGCGGTCGGGGTCACGACTTCATCCTCGAATGAAGGTGCGACTGCGGGGGTGCCTGCGTGCTCATTGGCAAGACCGCACCGCCCGGGGACTCCACCCTCCTGCGGTCGCTAGACCTTCCTCCCGATGACGCCCAACCAAGCAGACCCGGCAGAAATTGGAGGAACCAACAGCAGCAGAAGCCCTATCATGACAAACCCTAGGGCGAGCATAAGCCGACGCAGTACCGGCAAGAACGCCCCCTGGCGATCATACCAGCAGAACGTCAAGAGGTCTTCACCACTCTAACCTCTTCATACGAGGACATCTTGCACGAAAACGGGAACATCATTCCTCCACCGCCGAGGAGCAAGTACCCAAAGGGGAAACTTACCCAGGCGCGAACAGGCAAAAACTGCTCCTACCACGACGAAGCTACCCATCGGACGAACAATTGCTTCGCCCTCAAGACAGCGGTGGAGGGTTTGGTTAACAGCGGTCAGCTTCAGCGGTATATAGGGGAGAGGAGAGTAGATCCCGACCGGGAGTAGGGCTAGGGCTGGTAAGCACGCCCGGACCCAGTGAAGGGTTAGGTGCTAGAAATTTCAAGCAGTTAGTTTGGCATATCAACGGTTCAACCAACGTAACATCATAAGATATGTATGCCAACTATTTTGAGAGAAATCCAAGGAATTCCACCGGTGCAAAAATGTATATCCAAAGGGTATAATACAAAAAAAACCATTCCAGCAGATTTATGAAAAAAAAAGAGCAAAACAAAAATCTTAAGGAGCCGCGTCTCCCTCCTCAGCGGGCATCCCACCAGCTCCCCCAGATGGAGCCGCCGCATCCTCTCTAACGGGTTCAGATGGTCGAAGCCCGCCTTCCCCTTCCCGCTGCTCCTCTCCTGCCAACTGCCCATCAGCATCGTCGTCGGCCCCCGCCTTCGGCATTCGCGAGGTATCCAGGTACCCCTTCTCTTCCCACTCCACGTAGGCATCGGCGATACCCAACTCCCTAGCCTTTTCCAGGAGTTCAAGAAACTGATCACTATCGTGATATTTCTGGATAACCCGCTGGAAAAGCTCTGGGTCCTCTTCTCCAGCCGCAGTGGCAGCAGCGGCACGCACAGTGGCAGCTCCCACCTGGAGCTCATCCACTCTGGCCTCCAGCTCGGCCCTCTCCTCCTCAGCCCGCTCCTTCTCCTCCTCGAGGCTCCGGACCTGGCCTTCTAGCTTGGCCACCTGTTTCTTGGCCCTCTCCTCCAGCCTGACCTTCTCCCACTCAAGCCTGGACTTCTCAACTTCCAGGCGCTCACGGGCTCCTGTCAGAGCGGCCACCTGCCTCTTCAACTCCGACAGCTCCTCACTCGGGTCCGGCTGGTACAGATTGTACAATAGCTATAGAACAACAGGGAGCCGATTAAGCAAACAACAAAAATAACGAAACCCGCCAGAAGTTATGAGCGGTGCCATGGCACCAAGGAATTCTTACCCAGAGGACCGAATCCTTGCTCTTCTGGCGGTTCTCCCCCGACAAGGCTTCAGCGACCCCAGGCCTATCCAGACCAAGGCCAGCCACATCTGCCGCCAGACTCCGGACGAAGGGACTCTCCGGACCTCCCCTCTGTTCCTCCGCAGGAGCAGGGCTACTCTGCTGACCGGCAGAATTTGAGGTAGCAGCGGCCTTGTCCCCAGTGGAACTCGTCGCACTGCTAGCCAACTTGAGCCGTTTCACCAAGTTCTCACCAGACGACCGGCCAGTCAGCGTCACCAACGCTGAGGGAGGAACGTCCATGATCCTCCGTCTCTTCTCACCCAGGTCGGCCGGTGAAGAAGATTGTGCGCCTGTCCGAGAGACCCTGGTGACAAGTGGGACCGATCCCGGTCGGTACGGAATCCTGTTCGTCCCACTAGGAACCTTTGGTGGTCCCCCGGTGGTCTTGCCCTTTCCGGGTCCCCCCTTGGACGCAGCGGGGTGAGTCTCCACATGCCTTAGGGTATAGGCGTCGTCCGCAACGTCCAAGGCCATCGGTTCGGCATGAACGGTAAGCCGGCCAGACTCCTCATCCACCGAGGTCCGTGAAACGGCCTCCCCTTTCTCCTTCAACCTCGAGACAAGGTCTTCACCGTCCATGGATAGTGTGTTACCTGGCTTGACGACCGTCCGGGAAGATGCACCTGCAGAACAAACAAAGGGTTAGTATCAACTCAGTCAGCGAGAACGTCACTACTAAAACCCTGCTACGCACCGGGATCCCGCCCGAGACAGCAGTACTCTAACACCTCCCGCCGTATGAAGTTGTAGGAGCTTCGCTCAGGATCGTCCCAACACCCGAGTATCGTCATAATCCTATCCCGCTCCAACTCGGACAGTACGAACGATTGGTCACCAAGGGGCTGGAACGCACCAGGAACCCGGTACATCCTCCTCCTTTTCTGCCACCTCCCACCCGCCATCACCACCTTCTTCCTCCAGTTATTGTCCACCCAGGAAGGCAGGTGGATGATGATAGGCTGAAAATGTCAGGCGCTAAAAGTCTGACAACCCCGACACCCTTTCTTCTTCGAGAAGGACAGTCTGTACAATGCCCGGAACTCGTTCACCGTTGGCATGCTCATCCCGGACAGCTCATACAGACAACCAAGGCTCAGTAGCTGCCTCCACTGGTTCCCGGGAAGCTGCGCGGGAGACACTTGCAGAGCGCTAAGCATGTACTGCACGAAGTCTGGCAGCGGGAGGGAGAACCCGTGACGAAATTGGTCTCCGTGAACAGCAACCCAACCCGCCTCCGGGTTACAAGCCGATTCTTCGGGATTCAGCGGCCGTAACTCCACCTCATCAGGGATATTCCACGTCTCCCGGAAGGCGGCAATCTCTGCAGGGCTCATAGTACCCTCCGGTTCATCACACGCTACAGCCTCTTTTCCACTCCCGATAGTGTAACTCACGGACGAAGTACCAGGAAAGCGCACCCCGTGCGGGATGCCCTCACACTCCAGAGACCCAGAAGACGAGACCCCGCCCTAGGAGCGGGCAGCGGCTTCGGACTCCGGGGAAATCGAACCAAGCCAATCCTCTAACCTCTCCTCATCGTCCACTGCAGGACGCCTGTCGGCCGGCTCGGAAGTCCCATCAGAGCTCGCAGAAGCCATTTAACCTAGGGGGAAGAAAACAAAACCCCACCGCTGGTCAGCAACAGGCTAGAACAGCGCTCTCTGCGGCTGCTCCACAAGTTTGCCGCAGACGCCCCGCTCAAAACAACTCACAGTTGGCGATAGAGGCCCCCCCCCCCCCCCCCCCCCCCCCCCCCCCGCCGCAAAACACCAACCAAAAAGAAAAAACACGAAGCAAAGAAGGCGAGACTTACCGATTACTATGCACAACCGAGGAAAGTCAGTCCTACGAAAACACCGAGCAATGGTAGGCAAGAACCAGAACGCTTGAAGCACGGATAGCGCGAGGTACCTCCACAGAACTTTCGCCGGATTCCTCTCCAACCTTCTCTTCTTCTCTCTGGGCCAAGAGCAAAAACAGAAATAATGAAGACAAAGGAGGCCTTTTTATAGACGGGTCCGATGCCCTAGGCACCCCTGTAATCCCCCCAAAATACTCAATCGGGGCAAGTCAAACGCCTGCAAATCCAGGCCCTCCATCTCAGATCGCTCTCTACTGACACTTGTTCCAGCATCGATAACCTACCCACGCCATCATAACTGATTGGACCGATGAGCTTCCTCCTTAAATGCATGTCAGCCACTTGTCCCGCCTACAAGCGGCAGTTAAAGGAAATAGGACCGGGAACCGAGGCGTCAAGCCCCCCCACTTCCCCAAGAGCCATGGCATTCCACCGGTTAGGTAGCATTCAACCGGCTCTATGGCATCTCACCGGTTAGGTAGTATTCAACCGGCTCCATGACATTCCACCGGTTAGGTAGCATTCAACCGACTCCAAGGCATTCCACCGGTTAGGTAGCATTCAACCGGCTCCATGGCATCTCACCGGTTAGGTAGCATTCAACCGGCTCCATGGCATTCCACCGGTTAGGTAGCATTCTACCGGCTCCAAGGCATTCCACCGGTTACGGTTTTGCCACTTTCCTTCGCCCCTGCGGGTAAGGACAAGACAGCAACAACTCAAGGCTTCAAACACATGGGCTTTATAAACCCGGGAGAGTTTACCTCTAACACATGCAAACTCTTCCAGCAGGCTAAAAACCCTGCATCACACTGAACTGTGATAAATACGGGGATCCATGGCGAGACTTGTTATCTCTACGCCACTCCACCGGGCTACTCCCCGGCTTACCCCACCGTTGGCAGCAATTTTACCTTGGGAACTTGGGGGACTCGTTCCGACATGGCTGTCCACCGGTCGAGTCTCTCACATTGTCATCTCATGCACTCGTCCGGGTTTCACCCCGCTCCATATTCATCGCATGACGGATTTCAACGCCGCATTGTCATCCCATGCACTCGTCCGGGTTTCACCCCGCTCCATATTCATCGCATGGCGGATTTCAACGCCGCATTGTCATCCCATGCACTCGTCCGGGTTTCACCCCGCTCCATATTCATTGCATGGCAGATTTCAACGCCGCATTGTCATCCCATGCACTTGTCCGGGTTTCACCCCGCTCCATATTCATCGCATGGCGGACTTCAACGCCGCATTGTCATCCCATGCACTCGTCCGGGTTTCACCCCGTTCCATACTCATGGCACGACAACACTTGAGCACAATACCATTAGTATTGCAAACATACTCATAACTGTCGCACGCCATCATTAATAGGTACTCACATCACCACGCCTTCTCTGCCCGAACGCCCGGTCACGCCCAATCTTCAATACGGACTTGGGGGACTGGGCACCGGTGGGTCCGTAACCCTGCGGGTCTGCGGGACAGGAGCGAGACATATTAAGTCCCCATTCAAGATTGCACTTGACCAGGAACTTGGGGGATTTGTTGACAGTAGCCACAGAGGGGCTACATAAACCCACAGACCCGCAGCCAGTACATCCGGAGCCGGACTAAGGCCCGGAGTAGGATCACCAGCACCCAGACCCGAGGTCCAGCAGTCTACCATGTGACCAGGGGTCCGGAGACCGGGGACGCCAGCCTGCCGAACAGGCTACCAGAGCTGTCATTTTGTGTACGAACAAAAGGAAACCAGTCCCACATCGAAGAGTAAGACCAGACCTCACGCCCGACCACCTATATAAGGGCCTCAGCTACCCTCTTTAATAAGTAACTGATCTCTCCAACTGCTTATCACTCTTGCTTAAGTTATCTATTCATCCCAACTGTACTAACTTAGGCATCGGAGAGGAGAAGACCGGTCCGCCCGGTATTCCCCTTAGTTAGCAGGTTCGCAGGAGGAGATCACATCTTGATTCATCAGTTTCCACTAGGCCTATGGGTTTGTGCAGAAACATCATATATTCCTGATCGTTAATATATGAATTATGTCACTTCATGATTGTTGGAAATGATATTTTTAAGACAAAGAAACAATATAAGCAGCAAAGGAATACAAATTCAGATAAACCCAGAAGCTAAAATGAATCAAGTCCTATTTCTAATTCAAGGATATATATATATATATATATATATATATATATATATATACTATTATTAAAGAAACAGGCTTTGTTAGTCAAAACACATGTGAAAATATGACTAAACCCTTCAATTATAGGTTATGTTAAAATAGATTTTAATAAATAAAATGACAAAATAGTAAAAAATAAAATAATATTTAGAAATATTCTAATTTGTTTTCATACACAATCTCTGTAACTTTCCTCGTAATATTCAGTGTATATATATATAGTACCTGAAATTCCTTTAAACTACCGTTCCAGGATATCCACAAGAAATTTACAATTCTGAAAATGCACAGAGAAACAATCAGATGAGTGTCCAGAAAAACTCAAACATTAGTAAAATGAACAAAATTCGAACCTAAAACCCATCCCTAACTCAATCAATGATCTCCATCTGTCTCAAAACCTCCCCTACTCTCCACGTCCAATTATTTTCGTTTAGAGAGAGAGAGAGAGAGAGAGAGTCACAGTTTCGCAGCGATACGTGGCAACACTAAGGGTCTAAGGGCAACCAGAGAAATAAACGTACAACAGTGTTCGTTTGGTTTTGCTTTACAAGTTTTAAATATTACAAGAGAGAGATTTGCCGACATAGAGGAAGAGAGAGAGAGAAGAGAACGAGGAAGAAATCGGGGAGAAAAGGAAATCAGGCCTTTGATCGACCCGGGATAAGCTAGTATAGAAGCTTAGGCTTCGTAGTGTATTAGAAGAAAGAATGTGGAGGCTTCGGTTTGGGGACGAGGGTGCAAATGACCCTTACTTGTTCAGCACAAACAACTTCCTGGGGAGGCAGACATGGGAGTTCGACGCAGAAGCAGGCACGCCTGAAGAGCGGGCGGAGGTCGAGGAAGCTCGGCTGAGATTTAACAACAATTGTCACCAGGTCCAGGCTTGTAGTGACCTCCTCTGCCGAAATCAGGTGCTACATTATTCCGGAAGAAACTTACTTGACCCATGGCTCGTCCGTTAGACCTGACTATGGCGACTAACATGGCAACACGTTTCCATTTTCCTATTATTATTATTTGATATATATATATCTCTACTGCTAGAAAGTTAAGCGCTTAAAAACTTCACTAAATTATGTTTTACCCAATTTACTCTTTATATTTTACAAGAAATAACATAAAAAGATTAACACAGAAGAAAAAACCTAATCTGAAAAAAAAAAAAAAACAAAGATTTCTTTGACCAACAACACACAACACCCGTGCGATGCACGGGTATGAGGCTAGTATATATAATGGCAGGCATACACTTTATGATTTCAAATATATATATACACTAGCCGTCCTTCCCGCACGGGCAGAAGGGCGTGCTCGCGCGTGCATTTATTGCTTTTTCTGTTTTAGTTGTGTGTCAATGTCACTTAAAACTCAAATTATTATGCGTTGCACATTCTTAAACACTTACAAATGAAATATTATAAAATATTATTTATTTTTAACGATCAAATAAAAAAATATAAAATAGTAATATTTTTCATAGATTTTTTATTAAAATCTATGTAATAAGTAAAACAGAACTCATGTAAACATTCTTAAATCTTTTTTTTGGAATGGCCGTGCTCATGTGTTTGTAATCTTTTGTATCTTATTTAGCATCATCATTACTAAAGTGGATTTGTTAATGATCTATGATGGTCAAATAGGTTTCAGTTCTAATATTTGGGTGAATCTTTTTTATCTTTGGGCAATTAACCGAAACCTTACCACTGTGATGTACATAAAATCGATGTACATGTGAAGCAATTACGGGAGAAAAAAGATGAAACGTCATATTTGCAGGTCAATTTTGAGAATTACATTTAAATACCAAAAGAACTATAGAACCAATACCATTACGGAAGAACACGAAACTAAAAACTAATGAAAGGTAATTGCAACATAGTTTCAATACATTTCACCAGCTTCAGCTCCTCTTTGACGACGTCTTCTGTATAGTATTCAACTAAATATTCTTCCACTCATTATTTATGCCTCACAACCTACAACCAAACCCTCTTACAGACAGCCAGCTCCCAAACATTGATCATCATAACAGTAGTGTTAGTATAAAAATAATATAAAAGATGGCAGAAATGGTACGGCCAACATTTTTTATCCTAGTTTATGCTTGAAGGATGAAACTGTGTACAAATAACCCGACTGTCGAAACTTTATAATCTAGCAAATTGGTCCTAAAATCAAAGACCAGCACTATCAGATTAGAAAAAGATATATGAAAGAGAAAAAAAAAAATTGCAAACATGCACATACTTTTTGTTTTTCTTTATCTTGTAACCCGTGTACTTTGTCTCTAAGTTTAGGATTTCCTTATCATGATTGATATATGTAGTGTCAAAGTAAGCGATCAAGTGTGAATATACATTGAAAGCTTTTGTGCCGTAATCTTCTTTCCTTTTTATATAAAACCAATCCTCTAAGAATCAGAATCGTTTAGCAAAGACCTGAACGTAATTTTTGAGTTTTAAATGGTTCTGAACAAAATATAAAAATGAAAACAGACTTGGAGAATGAACTGGAAAACAAAAGCTTAATTGAGATCATTGAAGAGCTGGAGAACGAAACAAAATAAATATGGAAAGGATTGTGACAAAGAAAAAATTAATAATACTTTAAGCAACTATATTACACCAAAATACCAGATAACAACACAGTGAACACTTCATCTTAGAACACCTATTAATCTATTATCACCAAAGCAGAATGAGCTGGAAATCCACTTTGGTAAAAGGGTCCATCATACTTGATCATGAATATTTGAAGCACTTCATTGATGTGAGCAAACAAATAAATGATTTTTAAGACTACCATGACAGTGCCAAAATTCATAACAATGCCGCATCAAGCAATGAACTTCCAAATATATGCTATTACCTAGCTAGGATTTCCTTGGAAATTGAGGTGCTGTGTTTCCCATACCAGAGCAAAATTGTAGCAAAAATGAAAAATCTTTTTTTCTAATAGATCTGCTTTCACTTCTACCGCAAGGAGTTCTCTTTCTACAAAACCAAAAGTAAAAACATTAAATAAAAAAAATTAAGACCATAGAACTGAAACAAAAAGGTTGCAACCCATGATAGTCACTCATTATACAACATAGCTTAAACTGTTAGGAGACACATTTACTTTTCTACATTATAGAAGGCTACTATTGCATCTCAAGGGAATTACAAACCAATTTGAGAGCATCTTAGACATGAGTAGCCTCGACGACAAAAAGAAAACACACACAATTTGTTATTCAACGACTACTAATTGTTGATACCCATACTCAATCTCTTGGTAATCTGGGATACATCAAAAGCTAATCCAAAGAAAAACACAAAATCAAAAATCCAATTACATGATCAAAACTGGCCTTAAATGGTAAGCATTTTAAACTGAGAAAAAAAAAATAACAAAAGGAAAAGTGGTGAGTACAGGATTGAACAATGATAAATTGAAAATATAGTAAAAGAGTTCAACTCGATTTAACAGTTCTTAAGAACCCCTAGGCGTAATGAATCAGTACTATAGGTGTGGAACAGATTGGAACTCATTGGAACCCTAAACAAATATATGAATGACTGAAATCAAATTGAAAAACAAAGTTGGGATAAACCAAGAGAGCGTCCTGTATCTAAACTTAAGGAAGAGACTAAACTACAATTGACGAAGCCGTTGTAAATGCAACTGCCAATTGTCCTACAAATGAA